>OY728141.1:1799317116-1800567116 GCA_963277665.1 Viscum album
AGACGCCACAAAGGATGACCAATCCTTTGATAAGTCAAGAATTAAGCAAGAAAACAAAGGTTTCAAGCAAAACTCACCATAATAACATTACCTTCATTCATCATTGTCCAAAGAGTACATGGGGGTGGCTATTTATAGCCAAGGATTGATACAAAATTCTAACACCTAGTTTCCTCAAGTCAAAAAGCCTACATGTCACTTTTGACAATTTTGGCACATGCCCATGACTTTAGGAGACAAGTAGCACATCCTTTTTGGAAAGTAAAGACAACTAGCCCACCACTTTTGACTTTGAAGATTCCATGGTGGGGTGGGCTTGAAATTCGTAGCACACATTGGATTGGGTTTTTAAAAGCATGTTTGGGCCTTAATTAATGTAATTATAGGCCCGGATGCTTCCCCCAAGCAAGGGTGTTGGGCCTCCTCTTGGAATTGCAAGATTAACCCATTTAAGGCCTCCTTCATTCTCTTGGTCCGCTCCCTTGTCATTGGGCCGCCAATTCCTCACAGCGGGTCTTGTGGAATCATGCGACTTCCACCCTCCTCATCAAGACCGCCTCCAACACCTCGATGACCATTCGTGCCATGATCCTCATCAGCAATTCTACAATTACTACTTTAAAGGCATACCCTCGGGTATCCTAGCCAAACGGCTAAACAGAGGAACACACCCCTGGGGTGGTTCCGGATCCAAGCAACGATCCCAACCAGCATTTTATTATCATAATTTAATCACCTATGAAATTCTAGGAATTAAATATAGCAATGGCCTCAGCCACACGACACCCCAACATGGGTTTGTGGCACAAAAATGCACAAAAACGCACGACAGTTGGAAAATAAACACAAATCCACCTACCTTATACGTCAACGAGCGTTATACATGAACGCCGACTCCAGAAACGCCCAAAAACGGCATAGATCTGATGAAGAACAAAACCCACTCAAACGTAAATAACTTACGTTAGGAGAATAATTGGTAAGAATGGTACCATGAGAGGAGAGGGCTTACCCGTGCGGTTCCAACGAGATTGTCCGAAGCCGAATCGGATTCCAGACGAACGCCCGGTGGATCTTCAAAGATCCAGCCTCCTCTTTTGGATCCAAAATGGCTCAAGTGCCTCCTCTGCCAAATGAGGAGGCTACTGCCTATTTTAAGCCGAAAAAACAATGTACACGGCGTGTACTCCCTTCATTTAATTGTTCATTTGGAGGCACCGCCACACTGTTCACCCGTCGACATGAGTACACGGCATGTACTCCCAAGTACACGGCGTGTACTGTCGCCCAGCTGGCGGAAACTCCACCACCTTACTATTTAAGCCTGCCGACTGACTACACGGCGTGTAAGGTACCACTACACGGCGTGTAGTCGGTTCTTACACCCTTCGTCTTCAGCATGGCTACACGCCCCGCGTACTCATCCCAACACGGCCAAAAGTACATGACGTGTGGATAAAGTACACGGCGTGTAGTTCCAAAATTTAGGATTTTTCCCCATTTTCCACATTTTCCCAAAAACACTTAAGGAAAAGGAAAACAAAGAAACCTGTACCTCAAAAATAAGAACTGAGTTCTTACACATGCAATAAGAAAAATAATTCCCACCCTAGGTACTTAGGTTTTCCCTCGTATATGGGTTAGATACCCCCAGGAATAGCTCATTGTTAAGACCAAAAACATCCTATTCTCCCATATATCATCTCAAATAATAATACCATATAAAATATCCACTTTGTTACCACTTTGTAATGTCCCTGACCTAGAATCCACTAAATTCGTTCTTCAAGCCAGGTCACCACATTACCTCAAGTGCATCTCCCTATATGCCAGAGGTTTCCAACTAGTAGCAAGGGTCTAATAAGTTACATGGGGATAATATACCCTCTTCTCCAGAGTAATCCATAGTAGTTAACAATATAAATAGCAGTAAAAAATGTAATAACCAATAAACATGCATAATCAAGCATCTCCCAATTGGGTACGAACCAAAAACCAATAATAACTATGTAATTTCATGATAATTGTTCCAAATGTGAAGAAAATTTAAAATAGATATAAACAACTGAATCCCAAAAATGGTTCCTGACTCCAATTATGGATCCTCATCCCTGCATATCCTAAGCCCAACTCAACTCCCTAGCATTGGGCCTTTTCCCTTATCTAAACCTACAATGATGAAGTCTTCTCGATCACCCAACGATGTCTCAGGAAAGGTGTGAGTAAAAATAAGTAGGACACCACTAATGGTGTCTACCAAATATCTAGTCTAAAAAAATAGTGCATGATAGTGTGAAATAAATGAGATTTTACACTGAAGGAAAACTCTAGTTACAATAGTTAACAATGTACACATTACCCATTTTTTTCATTGTTATTATTAACATCACTTATATCATCTTCATTGTTTAATCCATTTTCATCATGTGTCCCATGGGTTAGGAATTTACATCATTTACACAAGGGTCTAACGCATTCAATAACTATGAATAATGGAATAAGTCAAGTCCCTATCTCACTAGGGGTAAACACGTCGTAACAAATACATTACACTCACCTTGAAGCTTCAGTCTCTGTGGTATCATCAAGTGAAACTGTTAGTGTAAAATATCCTCTATCCCCTTCCCTAACCCATGCAATTTTTGTTGGAGTTTAAATCCTTAGTCTAACTCAAACCATGTGCGTAGAGGCTTAATTCAATACCCAACACTACCAATCCATGGGAACATTCTTATTTATCCAATCACCACACGCATGACAAATCACAAACCATACTCAAAAAAATACACATAGAAATTAAAATCCATAACCATCAACATGGGAATTAATATTATTTCATAACCCAATAACACATTTACCATATACATTATATAGCCATTTATCCCAATTCCAATTCTCATTCCCCAATCCATTAGGAATGTTCAAAAATTCCCTTTATATCGACCATTTAAAATGTTCATTAATTCCCTTATGAAATCCCATTTAACATATTTTTCAATTCCCAATCCATTACCCATTTAAAAATTTCACCATTTCATATGCACTAACCCTCTTAGGCGTTTCTAAAAATTTTCATAATCCATTTAACACAATATCAATTAACCCAATTAACCCATTTTCATACCATGATAAACAACCCCTTATACCATTATCAACCTTAGTAAAAACTATCATTATTCCATTTCAACTCAACCAACCATATTAACTTGTTCTTCATACGATCTACATTATCACACATCAATTCTACACTTAACCATACTAATTTCTTGGTTTGGGAATGTTGAAACACCCTATGGGTGGCCCAAAATTGGTCAAATCATCCTCAATGCATCCCATAAGGATTATGAGGGGTTCAATTCATCATTTAGATGATCATTTTATCAAATATAACTAAATGAACCAAAATCAAAACAATATATAACTAATAAACACAACCAAACATGCAAAAAAAACCAAACGACTATGGGATATAACTTGTCGAAAATCTACTATGAATCCATTGATTAACACACTCTTAATCATATCCTTAGATATGGATTCAAGAACCCATTGAAGAAAACCCCAAGATTGTATGAAAAAAGAGGGTTTGGGGGATTTAAAAGAATATGAATAAATCTACAATCTCTAATCTGAAAAAGAGAAGCAAGAGGAAGATCATACTTACTCAGAGATTCAATATGCGACAAAAGGTGCTTCAAATATCTTAGAAATGAGGGAGATTGATCCTTGGGAGATATTGAAGGTTTAGGCTCATCACCAGGGCTGGAGTTAGGAGGAAGGGGAGAATAATCAAGTGGGAACCTAAAAATCCTAAGAGGGAAAATTGTCAATTTTTCAATTTTTAATAGGGTGCACGATTTATCTGCACGGTTTTCCAAACCATGCACAAATCGTGCACAAGCCACTTTTTAAGGGATTTTGGGTCACATGGTTACTTTGTAATACTCATACAATTGATAAAATGTGCACCAACCATGTGGAATTATTCTATCCAAGTTGCCATGGCTTGGCTCTCCCCCTTGCACAGTTTACCTAACTGCGCACCTCCTCCTCCTAGTTAGCATGGTTTGGGTGTGAGGTTTACAATAACCATGAGCATGAAACATGCATATAATGGTCATTTACCTTATTCTTTCATGGCTCAAACCCCTAGAACACCATCAAGATTCCTCAAACACCTTGGGAAAATTTATTTAATTAATTCTAAGGGATTCAAACCAAATTTTAAATAGAAACATACCTCCACAATGTCCGGGATCTTACACTCTACCCCTTAAGTAAGGAAGTTTGGAGGTTACTATAGATAAACCTCATCATTTAGAAAAACATGAAATAAAGCATTCTTAACATTGAGTTGATAAAGTGTTCAATTATAGTCGGTTACAATGGAGATAAATAATTATTCAAAATCTATTTTAAAAACTAGGGAGAAAGTGTCTCAATAATCAACACCAAATGTCTTAAAATAACCTTTGGTCACAAGGCAGGCTTTAAGGTGATGAAGAGTACCATAATTATTTAGAAGGGACATATAAATACATTTACTTCCAATAATATTTTTACTGAATGGAATGGATACAAGAACCTAAGTTTTATTGTTTTATAACACTTATAATTCACCATTCATTACTTGAATCCAACTAGGGTGAGATTTAGCCACAATAATTGTATAAAGAATATATATCTTATCTAGAGTAAAAAATAAGATTTGTGTGGATATAGATAATACTTTTTATGAATGGTTATATATATGATTATACTGAAAATGGAAAGTACCTTTATGTAATGAAATAGGAAAGCCATACAGGGGTGTTGTAGAATGACAGGAGAAGTTAAGGAAAGAGAGACCTCAGACAATGTAATAGGATTATTCAATATATGGTAAGAATAAAAAAACTCAAAGAAACAATCATCAGATATATCCAATGGGTGTAGTGGTGGGTTCATGGTGAGAGGGAGATGGTCATTGATGGGGTATCTGATAGGAGATAGGGTGGGGTAAGAATGTGGAGTCCACAATAAAGGAAACATTAATAGAGATGAAATTACACATCAAGTTTGGAGAGAAACAACAATACCCATGTTGAGTGTGAGAGTATCCAAGAAATATGAAATATAGGGCCAGTGGGGAAAATTTAGAGAGATTAGTATGAGTTTTATCATTATCCTAACTAATTTAAATACCTTGAGAGGGGGTGAATCAGGGTATGATAAATTAAAACCACTGCCCCTTTGGATCGTGTTTCATCATTAAATAAAACACTCATCTCTCTCTTTCTCATAGCAATGTATGAGTAGAAATTAAATCATGCATGAGACACAACAATTTTTACTTTGTTCACCATCACTGGGATACATCCAAGAAGCATAAAATGTATTGATTGTACCAAATCCAATAAGGATCACTTCCAAGAATGGTGGTTCAGGCTAGATCTCATCTATACCCAAGATCACTTCCTTTAAAAGTTTTAGGGATATATCACTACTTTCCCAATGGTCACTCCCTGTGTCTCTTTCTCTGGCTCACTACCAGTGGAAAGGATCGTCATCTTCCTCTTCCTTTTCTCACTTCTCTTAGAAGGGATTCACACATAGTTTATGGACTTATAGGTCACTTAATTATATGAATGAATGCATACTCAATGTAGATAGATGCTTTTTTGAAGTTCCACTTTCATACAATTCATGAATACAACTTTACCACAGGTATACTAGGAAACTTCAAACTTACACGCAACTCTTGGATGTCTTGAATGCTTCTTTATTTACTTGCGCACAACATATTCCTTTTTCATGGAAAAAAAAATTTTGTGCCTCTTTCTACTTGTGTTTAACTCACTACATGCACGTAACTCCCTTCTGGTGTGCACCTCCTCTTCTTGCGTGCAACTCCCTTCTGGAACGCAACTCTTATGAGAAACTCATTGCTTGTGTGCACCTAACTTCTTGCACGCAAATCACTAATTGTGTGGAAACCATTACTTGCACGATCCATATATCATATTTTCTCTAATTATTAATCATACACAAATGAGGGGGTAGTTTCCTATTTATAGGTATTTTCTGACCCTATGTGCAACTCGCACAACATTCCCCAAGCACGCAAGTCTCATTCGTGCAAACTCATCTTTCGTGAAAAAACCATAACTTGTGTGAAATTATTTCCTTTACTATATTTCATAGTAATTAAATTGAAAAATTTATTGTGCACCACTTTACAAACCTCCTGAACACTTTCACATAACTTACTTTTCCCAAAACACTTTTCTCCATTCTCTAATTTTTTTACCCTAAAATTTGGCAAACACTAGGAAACAGCACCACCTTGTATACGATATTTTTGTAGTACCTCTAGAGTGTCCATTCCTTTGTCATGGTTATTTTTCAACATATTTTGTCAATAAAATCTCTATAACTCCACAAATTATCATGGAACCCTTCTTTGTCAACAAACACAATCAACCCAAAAATTCTTCAATGTTTCCTTGAGGGATTCTTGCCCAACAATCTCCCCCTTTGGGTTTGTTGACAAATCATCACATTTTGATATATTGTTAATATTTATTCCATATTATACCACAATTCACTACATGTGATTTAGATAGTGATCAAAGATTTACTAAACACATAATCTAAGCCAACATGAGCCATGCTCGGCATTAGAGACAAGAGTATAATGCAAAACTCATCGATGAACCACTTCATTCCAAAACCTCTCAATTGATTTCATCCTGAATATCATCTTCTATGATATATAACCTTTGATTGATCACCTTTATCATCATCATATTTAAAACTCACCCTATCTCATTTCTCCCCTATCTTGTTGCTCCACCTATCAGCTTCTCCCCTTATCTCGTTGCTCCACAAGTCAACTTTTCCCTGTGTATTGACTAATACATTTTCTCAATTATATAAAATTTCTCCCCATTTGTCAACAAACCCAAAGGTTGATTCATCAATGAACCCAAAGATCATTGCATCTTGGTTTTCAATAGGGTAAAGAACATAGATCATTGTATTAGGAAAAAAACATCACACCTCAAGGAGAGGGGGGGCCACTTCCACACTTTTTCAAGTATGGAGAGTCGAATGAAATCTCAAAGCTAGTCCATGTCATTCAAACACTTATTTGGGTAATAAATTTTTCAGAATGTCCACAACCTATAGTTTTTTAGGTACATACTCTAACTGCACAACCCCTTGCTCCACCTTCTCCTTGATGAAGTGATACTTGATTTCAATGTGATTTTTCCTTGAGTGATGGACTAGATTTTTGATAAGATTTATAGCACTTCAATTATTGTAATGGATTCCGATAAGAG
The DNA here is from genome assembly GCA_963277665.1 of Viscum album. Classification (NCBI taxonomy): domain Eukaryota; kingdom Viridiplantae; phylum Streptophyta; class Magnoliopsida; order Santalales; family Viscaceae; genus Viscum; species Viscum album. The sequence continues at coordinate 1,799,324,442 of OY728141.1, forward strand.
ACTTAACTTCTAGTCCCATATCAAAAAGTTGTTGCTTCATCCACAATAATTGTGTGTATGCTTGAGTAGCCTAAATATATATAACTTTTTTGGTGCTCAAAGAAATGAAATCTTGTTTCTTTCTTAGAAAATAAATACATAAACCACTTAGATATAATGCACCACCCAATGTTGATTTTCTATAATATATTGAACCAGCCCAATATTCATCTATATATCCAAATAACTCCTATTGAGATTTGTCTTTATGCATCAAACTGAAATCGATCATTCCCTTGATATACCAAAGTATTATTTTTACTAAAACCATGTGTCTTTCCTTGGGATTATTTGATATTGTGCCAATTGACATGTGTAAAAAACAATATATGGTTCTGTCATTTTCAAGTACAATAGGCTTCCATTGATATTCCTGTATTCAGTGACATTAATCAACTTTCCTTCAGTATCCCATGACAGTTTCATCCAGGTAGCCGCCAAAGTCATAATCTCCTTGGAATTATTCATTAAAAATACTATCAAAACCTCCTTGGAATATTTATATTGAGAAATTAATTTTACATTATTTCCTTTTGTTACCTGTAAACCAAGGAAAAACATCAGTTCATCAATCATTGACATTTCAAACTCACTTTTTATGAATTTAGAAAACTGTATGCACTACGCTTCATCTAATACAATGAATATTATTTCATCAAAATACATCAGTACCATCATCCTTTGATTACTATTATTTTTTACATAGAGATTGTAATCAACTTCACTATGCTAAAAACTGAGCATCTTAAAAAACTGATCAAGACTTGAATACCACACTCTTGGTGCTTTCTTCAACCTATAATGTGCCTTCTTCAGCTGACACACTCAGTTCTTATCTTCATGAATGATAAAACCATATGATTTCTCAATATACACTTCTTCTTATAGAACCCCATTCATATATGTTGACTTTACATCCATCTAGAAAACCTTGAACTTTCTTTGAATTGTTATGGCCCAGAATAATCTTATTTTCTCTACCTTTGTAACAGGAAAAAATGTTTCATCAACATCAATACCCTCTATATCAGAGTACCCTTTTCACACTATTAATTCTTTTTTTTTTTGAATTAACGCACCATATTCATTCATTTTGTTGTAAAAGACACATTTAATCCCAATGACATTCTTATCTATTGGCCTCAAAATAATCACCCATGTTTTATTCTTCTTAATTTGGTCAAGCTCTTCATTCATAGCATGAACCCAATTCTCATCTCTAGCTACTTCATTGAAACATTTAGGCTCTACCTGTGATAAGTACGATTCATGTTGTTGAGTCTTCACCTTTATTATTTTCACTAGAACTGATTGATCACCAATTATGTTATGTCAATCAATTTCGGCTCTTCTCTTATGTCTCTGTACAAATAATGAATTATTCACATCCTTATCATTATCTAAATCTTCTTCTAAATTAGCCTATGGAACTGGAACATCCCCTGATCTTATTATCTCTTCATCACTATCCTCTTTAGATTGATCATGTATTTTCTAAATATTCTTCTCATTTTCCACTATAGTTATATCGTGGATTTCAACTACCATTCCTAGCTGTTTATTAAAGCATTTATATGATTTTCTTTTCTTTGAGTAGCCAATAAATATCCCTTTATCTTCACAGGACTCAAACTTTCTGTGTTTCTCCTTATTGAGAATAAAACACTTACTTTTGAAGACTTGAAAGTACTTAAATGATGGATTCCTTCCATACCATAGATCATATGGAGTCTTCTATTCTTTTGGACATAGTAACACTCTATTTGATGTGTATACTAATTTCATCACTACTACTTTCCAAAATTTCTCTGGAAGGTCTTTCTAAATGAGCATTGTTCTAGCTATGTTGTTGATAATATGATTTCTTCCCTCAACTAATCCATTCTACTATAGAGTTCTTAATACTGAAACTTGGTACCTTGACCCCTGTTTCTTGAGATAATCATCTACTTGGAAATATGTGAACTTGGTTCTATTATATGTTTTGATCTTCTGGATTTTCTGATCTAACATCTTTTCAACTTATCATCGATATCTTGTAATGCAACTGAACACCTCAGGCTTATGGGTGATGATTGATACCCATTCCATTCTACTAAAATCATCAATGAAGAGAACATGTTATCTCATCCCATCAATAGATCTTGGAGAAATTGGTCCACATACATTAATATTCACCAACTCAAGATTTTTTTTTGAACTTTTCTCTTTTGTGTTATATTTCTTTCGAATGATCTTCCCTTGTTGACAAGAATCGCATGTATGAGTATGGTCATGTGATACTCTAGGGAGGTTTCAAGCAGCATCCTATTTCACCAGATATTCCAAGGATGTTTGGATAAAATGGATAAGAAGTTTATTCTATAGCTTTTCTTCTTCTTCCTTGTAAAAAAACATTTATTATTCTCCACTAATAAGGTAGATATTCCCTTTTTTGTGATTTCCCTACAAAAATATTGTACCATCTTTTTCCATGATGACACCAAATTTCTTGGAAAAGCTTATGTCATGTCCTGAGTCACATAGTTGACTACACTAAGCAGGTTGTGACTGAGACCTTCAACAACTAATACATCTTCTTGTCTCATGTCTTTTACCCCAAACTTTTCTATTCCAAAGACAATAATTTTCAAGCCTTCATCATTGCAAAATATTATTATACCTTCTTTATCGTACCTTATTTCAGCCACCATATCCTAATTTCCTATCATATGCGAGGTGCATCCACTATCAATGATCCATATTCTAGTAAAATATGATACTTTAAAAGAAATCTCATCAACCACTGCCTGCTCAACTCTTTTCTTCTAGATCCATGATTTTGACTTCATACTCGGTATGGATTTATGATCTTTATCGTCCTCAGTGCATGATAGACCAGCTTCATCTAGCAATACTGCAAACCAGTTTTTCATTTTTATCTCACTTGATGGTTCATTGAATTGCTATTTTTAGGTAGTTAGATCCTGCTTTATAACATTTCTCTTTATGATTGATTTACAATATCTATTAATGTAACCAAATCCTCCACACCAAAAACAATGACCCTTGAATAATGTTCAAGAGTATTGCATTCTATTTGGATACAATTGTTTTTTCTTTTTCCATTCAATATCTCTTGGTTATGGAACAAACATTTTGTGAGTGTCCCATATTTCCATAGAAATAACACCTGATGCGAGGTGCATTCCTATGTGTCACTTCTATACCACCAGTTTTCTCTTGGGTTCTATAAATATTCTAACTCAACTTCATACCCAAATCAATCTGCAATTTCAGAGCAGCTGCTTGTAGTCTAACATTAATCATCACATCGCTTTGTTTATTATTAACCCTCTTACCATCCTTATCATTTGGATTTGACTCTTACTTTTGTTCTGATGGACCTCTATACTCCACCAGCATCTTCTTGGTTGCCTGAATGGTCTTGTTTCCTAATGTCATACCAAGATTTAAGAGTTTTTTCCTGATCCTTAACACTTTGTCATGGGATGAAAACTTCCTCTTAAAGTTATTCGATATTCTTGATTTGAACTTTTCCTATTTTAATCAAACTATAAATCTCCTTTTTCTATTCTTCATTATTTAGCTTGTACTCAATAAAATTTTTTGATCTCTCTGGCATTGATGACTTCAGTTTTCCAATTTATTTATTCAACTCATACTTCTCTTCTTCTTATTACTTCATATAAAGTTTGGAATCATGAACCACTTTGTTGTATTTCTTCATTTTGGCTCTCCAAACATCTACCTCTTCGATAATAGAATCTAATTCAACCTAAAGGTCAACTCTCCCATCAACTTCTTCTTCTTCATATTATTTAGAACTGTTATATTCTCTTGAAGGTAGATTCTTCTTTTTGGAGAAATTTCTCTTAAAAATTTTCTTTCCTTTCATATAGGTTGAATACTTAATCATGTGAATTCCAACTTCATCCTATTCATATTCTTGAAACTTATTTGGGAACCTTGTTTCAAGATGTTCAACCTTTCCACATCAAAATCATGAAAGTGGGATTTTTCCTTTGAACTTTCTTTTTCCTCTTTGAAGATTTGATGAAAGGAATGAAATCACCTCATCTATCTCTTCATCTTCCTATACATATTCAATGGTGAGATTATTCATGTCCTTGAATTTCAATTTGTTGGACTTCCCCTTTTCCATAGCATCGTTATCATCATTCCTTATTTCATATGCTACAAGATTATTGTGTAAGCTATCCAAGGTCAGCTCCTTTGGATCTTTATCTTCCAATAACAAAACCTTCAGATTAAAACGAGGTGGATGTTTTCTCAATATGCGCTTAACAATCATTATATATTCAATAATTTCTCTAAGAACGCATATTTATTTCATACAACATTCAACCGATCAAAGAATGTATCAACAAACTCATTGGGGCACATTCTGAGATCCTTATATTTGTTCAATAGAACCTGCAGCTTTGCCTCTCTAACTTTTGAGTTTCCCATATAAATATTCAAAAACTTCCCCCTCATACCATATGAATACTTAAATGACATCACTTTCATATAAATTTCATTTGATAGGGCTCCCCTTAAAGAATTAACTCCCTTAGCATCAGCATCCAATTCTCTTTAGCCATCTTCTGATAAAGCACCACTGTCGATATTAGCTGATATTCCATGCATAGATACTATAAATACATCCATTACTAATTATTAGAAGTAGTGTTGTATCTGATTCTTCCATAATTGAAAATTGTTCACATAGAATATTGGAATCACATTGTGATTGAAAACCACCATTTCTTCTACTGAGAGATAACCAATGACTTTTAAAAAAAAATCTTTGATACCAATTGTTATCCCATCTAGGTTAAATACCATAAGAGGGGGGATGAATCAGGGTATGAAAGATTAAAACTACTTCCATTTGGATCTTATTTCATCGTTAAAAACACTCTTCTCTCTCTTTATCATAGCAATGTATGACCAAAAATTAAATCACATATGAGACACAATTTTTTTTACTTGGTTCACCCTCATTAGGCTACATCCAATGAGTATACAACGGTAACATGTCGATTGACCAAATAAACTAAGGCTCACTACCAAGAATGGGGGTTTGGGATAGATCTTGTCTATACCCAGGATCACTACCTTTACAAAGATTAGGGTTAACTCACTAATTTCCCAACGGTCACTCCCTATTTCTCTTTCTCTAGCTCACTACCAGTGGAAAGCATCACCATCATCCTCTTCTTTAGCTCACTACTCTTGGAAGGGATCCACACACAGTTTATGGACTTATAGGTCCATTCATTATCATGAATGAATGCATCCTCAACTATAGATAGATGCTATGTTGAAGTTCCACTTTCATCCAATTGATGAATACTACATTACCACAGGTGAATTGGATAACTTCAAACTTCCAAACAACTCTTGGGTGTCTTGCACGCTATTTTAATGACTTGCATGAAACATATGCCTTTGTCATATAAAAATAGCTTTTTCTCTACTTTATACTTGCACACAACTCACTACTTGTGTGAAACTCCCTTCTGGCATGAAACTCCTCTTCTTACGTGAAACTCCCTTCCAGTGCACAACTCTTATGAGCAACTCACTTCTTGCGCGCAACTCACTGCTTGCGTAGAAGCCACTACTTATGCGATCTATAGCTCTGATTTTCTCTAAGTGTTGAAAATACACAAATAAGGGGGTTGGCCACCTATTTATAGGTATTTTTCTGACCCTACGTGCAACTCATGCAACTTTCCCCAATCACGCAAGTCTCATTCCTGCAAACTCATCTTTTGTAAAAAAACATAACTTTTGATAACTTCTTTCATTTGCCACATTTTGATATAATGACGTTGAAAAATGGCTTGCACACAACTTTACAAACCTCCTAAACACTTATGTACAACTTCCTTTTCCAAACACACTTTTCTCTATCCTACAATTTGTGGACCATAGAATTTGGCAAACACTAAGAAAAAGTGCCACATTGTATATGATCTTTTTGTACCACCTCCAGAGTTACCATTCATTTTTCATAGTTTTTATCAACATAGTTTGTTAGAAATATATCTGGAACTCTACAAATCATCATGGAAACATGTTTTTTCAACAAATACAATCAACCCAAAAATGCTTCAATGTTGCCTTGAGGGATTCTTTCCCAATAGTTATAAACTAAATAGAGACACCCAAACTCATAGAGATAAAGAGGGTGAGGAGGGAGGGAGGGAAATGTGCCTTGAAATAGAAACTCCCCCTAAAGGATAGAGGATGGAAGATAATTTATAGGATATGTGGTAGTAAAAATAGAATCACCTCAAAACTGAATAGGAACATTGTGACATCCCAACTTGGGTGCCACACACCAGTACCTCGAGCCAGTCTGCTACATGAATTCAATCACTCCTACCCATACTCGAGAGGATTTCAACTAGAATTGGGGGTCTAATATCGATCATGGGGAGACTATACCCTCTTTTATTAGAGTAATGCACTAGTGGAAAATAAGAAATAATAATATAATAACATATAACCATAACTAGAACAATACCAATATCTCAAGATGGAAAAAATAGAAAATACAATATCAAAATTGAATAGTATATCAGCTATGAAAATGCGTGTCAAGTGTCAATTATCAATACCAAAAAATAAATAAAGACACTAAATACTCCCAAGTGGGTCCCAACACCAAATCTGGTTCCCTCATCCATGCTCCATCCTGACTTAGCCATCTAACACAGGGCCTTTTCCCTTATCCTATCTTGAAAATATGAAGTCTATTTTGGTACCAATCAATTAACCTAAGTAAGGTGTGAATAAAACTCATTAGGTCACTGCCAATGGTGTCTAAAATAATATCCAGTCAAAACAGCGTATGCAGTTGTAGAAGGACTAAATACCAGTAATAAAGTAAATAGTTTACAATTATTCAATTACTCTTTATTTAACCACAAAAATCACCAGGTTCCGGAGGACACCTAAATGATATCAAATATTATAATTCCATTGTTTCCATTCATATTTCATAATACATGACTTAATGTCTAACACCCCAAACTTTTACGGTATGCTTCTCTTTGAATAATGCAATAGCGTGTGTTGTACGCAACATCGAGTTCTAACACACACCACAACCAATCAAACTAGCCGTTATGAACAGTAATACCCACTTTTTGAAATTTATAAATTTTATTTTTTAAAATGGACTTCATTTTTGGATTTGGAATATTGAAATTATCCTAGGGTGAATTTTTGGTATTTTTATGAAAAACTTCATTTTTTGATGAATAGTGAAACCACTAAGTGGTAGTTAAAAAAACTGAATTTCTCATAAAACTTAATTTTACCGCTTCTATGAGTGGAATTTTGAAAATCCGAGAGACATGGTTAATATAAATGAGTAAAATGTGGTTCAATGAGATGAAAATAATTTTTGGTGAATATTAACTTTTTACTTTTATTTACCACGGTTAAAAGTAAATAGGGTAATTAAGGGTAAAAATGATATTAATATTACCCTAACACGTGTCCTAATTCTATTGGACAAGTGTATCTCTAACAAAAACAAACTTAGGAATAAAATATTATCATTTAGGTCTACTTGGATTAGATAAGGACATTTATTATTATTTAATTCAAAGAAGAGTTAAAAGAGTTAAAATCAAGGTTTATTTACTAAAACATTTTTAATATAGGGTTAAACATAAGATAAATTCGATTATAAATATTCATTAGAAAGATAAAATTATTTACTACATAATTATATTTTATTTATAATTTTTAGACATTAAATAATTTAATTTATTTATGACACAATGATGATGCAGTAATTACCATAATAATGAAAAATTAAAATAATTGATATTATAAATACCCAAATAAATATAATTTGAGCCTTTTTATGAATTAAACTAATTTTATAGGTTAATATGACATGTTAGGAATGATTTAATTAACTTTTTTCTAAGTAATAATTCTGTTATTATTTTCACAAAAATCAATTTTCCAAATAGTGTCAAAATTGACATAAAAGAGTTTTTAAAACAAATATTATATTATTAATTGATATTAAATTCCTAAAAATATAAGGTTCGGCCAAGAGACTTATATCATGATAGTTGTATAATTAATGGACCACTTGGGGGTCTCTTTGAGGTATATAGTAAGTTTATTAACTATATAATATAAAAATACAAAGTGACATGGTAAGTGTCAAACTAATTAACTAAGAGTTAAAACTAAAAGATAAGGTTAATATAATGACCCAAACCTGTCTAAATTCTATTGGTTGAGTGTTTTTTGACCCATACCCACCTTAACATTTAAATAATATTCTTTTGAGCCATTATAAACCGAATATTAATTTATTATAAAATAATATTTCTAGCTTTTCCAAAGGTGCCTCTCACCCCTCTTATAAAAGGTCACTCCCCATTATCATTAATTCACACCTTCAAAGCCTTTTGGTTCGGCCAAACCCTGCCCAAATACTCTCTAAACTTTTCTCAATTCATCCTAGAGGCCTTACTTTAGTCCGAAAGCCAACCTAAGGATCCCTTTTGATCAAATCAAAAGGAAGAACCCAAAGAAGAGGTAATGATTTCACCACCCCTTTTCAAGTTCCTTTATTCTTCCACTTCTTCTATCTTTGTTATTACCATTATAAAATAATAACTCCAGTATATTATATATACATTAATGTTATTATAAACATGTTACAATCATATTTCAGTATTCTATCCATCCTTTGAATGACATGTCACCATACGTGCGTATGTACGGCTTACCGTCTCCACGTTGTGGTGTAATTGTTATTCAAAACATTATTATTTGGATGGTTATAATAATGATGTTTAATTCATGTAAATAATAAATATAAAATGATAATGATTCTGTATATATGATATAACATCCAATTATATATTATTTTAATATCAAAAGAATTATATTGTCGCTCGTGCGTACGTACGGACTACCGTCTCCACGAACGCGATGAGATTCATTCTCCATCGTATCCATTCAAGTATAATTATCATTTGATGATTTAAAAATAATGTTTAAGGACTTGATATCATTCTGGATATGAATAAGATACAACCTATCCATGACAAACACGGCTTATATAACAAAACATATAAAATAAAACTAGTAAGTTAACACCTGAAACAACGATAATTCTAAGATATTATTAACAAAGCAATGTTAAAAGATCATATATGATATCATATTAATGTATATGATTCTTGTATAATTTAATAACAATTATTTCACCATTATAAAGGAGTTTAACCTACCCCAACCAAGGAAAAGTACAAGGTAAGGGTTTGTTTCTCAATCTCTTCATTATCCGAGGTTGTTTATACGTAATAATCTACTGGGACTTCTTTATCATCCACATCCATGTTTCTTAAAAATGTATTTAAAAACATTTGTACTATTTACTAGAATATGGTTTAAAGTCATTTATACCCTTGTTGACTTTTATAAGTGGTTTATAAAGGAATCTTTCCATCTTTTTCCAAACAAGGTCCTTTTTATCCTTTTCGATAGAATTAAGGTAAGAATGTTTATTTTAACTTATACGGCAGGTGCGACTATTTTTCGCCGTTGTAAAATCGTCGAAGCTTAACTTACAATATTATAAGAATATTTTCAAAGTAAATGTTTTATTTTATAAATATATGAGTCTTAAATTATTTCAAAATAGGAATAGATATTTCTCTAAAAATAGTTTTGATTTCATCTATGTCAATATCCTTTGATGGATTTTACACTTATTTGAAGTTGATTTATTATGATACAAAACTTCTATATTGTATTGAAGGTTTTGTGATATGTTTGACTGTGGATGTGTTATTTTTATACCATTCATGGTTTATGGAGAAAGTATTGACATTTCGTATGCTAGTTTTAATACGAATGTTTATGTTATGTTTAAACCTGTTCATATGAGGAATGCATTGGACTTAATAAGTGACGGGTGGAGCCCGCTATAGCTCCTCGATGCATCGGTAGGTCTCATGAAACAAACTAGTGTCTTGGAACAAGGCCTTGACAAAATCTTATTTGTAGTCTTGGCACGAGGCCTTGGCTATGTGGTTATGATAGTCTGGCATTATGCATTCCATCATTATGAAAGTGGTTATTGATATTGAATGTGATTATTCGATTAGTAGAATATCCATGTGAATAAGTAAATGGAATTATTTCATTTTATTTTTGCCATACTATGTTGAAGTTCAAATTTAAAAGGCTTTTGTTTTAGTTATACATTGCCTTAAATGTTTATTCTTATTTATGAAAGTTTCTGATATATTGTTATCCTTACTGGGCATTTGAGCTCACCCCTTTTCTATGTTTTATTTTTACCAGGATGTGAAGAAATAATTTATGAATGACCTGCAAGGATAGTATGAGGGGATAAGAGTGTGGACTATGGATACTATATTGTTGTAGTTTTCATTTTATGATGTAATGTAAACTTTATTAATGTATCTAGTTATTCCAAGGCTACTAAACTAATCGGTCTTTCGAGACTGGATATTTCTTGTGATCATGCCAATGTTATGTACTAATGCACCGACTCTGGGTAACTGGGTTCGGGGCGTTACAGTTGGTATCAGAGGAAGTTTAGTACAAACGTTGGAAGCTAGATTTAGATAAACTTTGATTATAGCACATAAGCCTAAGATGGGCTTTGAGGATTAGTATAGAAGAACTACCTGGAATTTTGGTATTGTAGAGATTTTGTGAGTTTTCCGAGCAATACATCCCTATCTGGATACGAGCAGGTAGAGGTGGCTCGGGCATAGATGTACCTAGGGGTAAAACCCGAAAACACTGCTTTGAGATAGACTCGAATGAGAACTGGTGCACGACAACGGGCCTTGCTGCACTCTTGGTTACGACACTCCTGGGGGATATGATTTGGATAACTCTCATTTTCTTTACAAATCATTATGAACGGTTTATGAGTATATACTTCATCAAAGAAAAAAAATTATGATTATGGATTATATCCATAAATAGTTCAATTTATGTTAAGTGTTTTATAAGTATGGAATTATGTATTTTGATTCATAAACTGATCTAGTTTATGCCATTGTTTAGAAATGGTGCCTAGTGGAAGAAATGGAAACTGTATCAATGCACACACTCTATGTAGGGATTTCCCTCCTGCTCAAGATAATTATAGTGGAGCTGGTGATGCAACTGGTGTTGATCAACTAATCACCATACTGGGAAAACTCACTCAGGTTATGAATAATAACCTTACCCGTATGGAGAACCATGATCCACAGCATGGAGTATCAATGTTAGATCGCTTCATGAGTTAGAAACCACCAACATTCAATGGGATTAAAATTCTATTAGTATTTGAGAAATGGATAAGTTCCCTAGAGAAAATATTTCAGGCTTTGGGAAGTAGTGAAAGGGAAAAAGTTAACATGGCATTTTACCACCTCACTAGAGATGTTGATCAATGCTGGTCATTGATTCAAAACATGAAGGAAGATGATGAAGTATCAAATATGGAATAGAGGGAGTTCAAATATCTGTTTTTAGAAAAATACTTTCCTCGTGACCATCGAGCAGATATGGAACGGAAATTTTTGAGTCTGAGACAAAAGGAGGATGAAAATGTCGCAAAGTATGAGGCTAACTTTACAAGGTTAGAAAGGTATGATGGAGATTATATACATAACCCAAGAAGTAAGATTGATCGTTTCTTTGATGGGTTAAAACCATTTATCCATCGAGCATTAGTCTCACAATCCTTCTCATCATACGAAGACATTGTCTCATGTGCTATCAAGACAGAAAAGGACTTCTCTAAGTCATATGACTTTAAAGCAAAGAAAGAGAAGAAGAGATCTACAGACCAATCTGGGAATGGAAATAAAGGGAAGAAGGGAAAATTTGAATATCCATCCTGTAGTAAATGTGGTAAGAAACACCTTGGTACTTGCTTAAAAGGAACGGGAGTCTGTTACAAGTGTGGTGAAAAAGGCCACCAAACTCATGATTGCAAGGGGAAGAAGGAAGTTACCGATGTCCAATGATACAATTGCAGGAAGATGGGACATTATGCAAATGAATTTCCTAAGCTTCAGGGGAACATACCTTAAAAAAGGCCAAGGTATCAAGGCCAAGCTTATGCTATCACTACTGTTGAGGTAGAAGCTCTGAAAGACGTGGTGGCAGGTAATTTAATGGTTTCCGTAAGTTTAGAAAATGCATTATTTGATTCTAGATCATCGCATTGTTTTATATCTTCCCAGTTTGCTAATAAAATTACATATTTCCAATTTTATTTAACAAGGGATTTGTCAGTTAAAACTCATAAGGGAAGTAACATTGCAAAAAAGTTTTGTGAATTAGTCCCCATTAGAGCACATAAATGTTCTTTATCTGCTAATCTCATCATCATACCTATGATTGAGTTTGATATAATCCTTGGTATGGGCTGTATTTTGGACCATGATACGAAGATTTATTGTAAGAAGAATAAGGTTATGATTTTTGATGATGATGATAAGGAACACTTTATCTTTAGAGCAGAATCGTCACCACCTAATTCTTATCTAGATCCACCCCCAGTAGCTCAACTAAATTCAATTATTGGGGAGGAATAGAATTAAATGACTGTGGGTGAGGAAAGGAATGTTCAAATAGAGGATGTACCTGTTGTGAAAGAATATATAGATGTGTTTCCGGAAGATTTACCTGGACATCCTCCAGAACGAGAAGTTGAATTTTCCATTGATTTAATTCCTGGATCAAGGCCTATATCAAATACCCCTTATATAATGGCCACTATAGAATTAGTTGAACTAAAGAAACAACTATAGGAATTGAGTAATAAGGGATTTATTCGCCCTAGTTTTTCTCCATGGGGAGCCCCTATTCTTTTTGTTAAAAAGAAAAATGAATCTATGAGGTTATGTATCGACTACAGGGAGATCAATGCTATAATAATAAAGAACAAGTATCCCCTACCTCGCATTGATGATTTATTTGACCAACTGCAAGGAGCTCAATACTTTTCAAAGATTGACCTTCGATCTGGATACCATCAGTTGTGTGTTCAGAAGGAAGACATTCCGAAGACAGCATTTCGAACCAGGTATGGGCATTACAAGTTTACAATAATGCCTTTTGGATTGACTAATGCACCCTCTGTATTCATGGATCTTATGAATAGAGTTTTCAAGGAATATCTCAATGAATTTGTGGTGGTATTTGTTGATGATATCTTGGTATACTCCAAAATCTATGAAGATCATGAAAATCACTTGCATATTATCCTGAAGACTCTGAGAATACATGAATTATATGGGAAGTTTAAAAAGTGTGAATTCTGGCCACAGGAGATTTCTTTTCTTGGCCATATTGTCTCTAAAGATGGAATATATGTTGATCCTTCTAAGAACAAGGAAATCCAATAATGGCCAACACCTACGAGTATAACTGAGGTATGTAGTTTTATTGGTTTTTCAGGTTATTATCAATGTTTCGTCCAGAATTTTGCCCGATTGGCTAATCCATTAACAAAGCTCACGTGTAAGGGGGTTAAATTTGTTTGGACAAAATAGTGTGAAGAATGTTTCGAAGAACTGAAGAGAATATTATTCAATGCTCCTATATTGACTCTACCATCGGGGAATGATGGGTTCGTTATTTATAGTGATACATCAAAGAAAGGATTGGGTTGTGTCCTTATGCAGAATGATAGGGTTATTGCCTATGCATCACGACAGTTGAAAATTCATGAACAAAACTATCCTACTCATGATCCTGAGTTAGCAGCTGTGATCTTTTCTTTGAAGATATGGAGGCACTACCTCTATGGTGAAAAATGTGAGATTTATACTGATCATAAGAGTTTGAAGTATATTTTCTCACAAAAAGAACTCAACATGAGGTAAAGGAGATGGATTGAATTACTCAAAGATTATGATTGCACGATACACTACCACCCGAGGAAAGCAAACAATGTGGAAGATTCTTTGAGCAGAAAAGATCATGGAGTTTTGAACAATATGAGAATTGAAAGGGATCCAATTTTCGTGGATCTAGTGAAGATGGACATGGGAATAACCAGGGAAGGTGAAACATCAATGATTTTTCAAATGGTTTCCAAACCATCTTTACTAGAAAGGATTAAGAGTTCTCAGACCGATGATGAAGAATTTCAAAAGAATATTGAAGTTGTGAATTATGGGATATTGAGAGACTTTGTGTATGAAGATGGAATTTTGAAATTTGGGAAGAGACTTTGTGTTCCCAATATACCTGATCTAAAAAGGGAATTGTTGTATGATGCTCATAGTTCCAATTTCTCTATACACCCTGGGAGAACCAAAATGTATAGAGATTTGAAGGAACATTTTTAGTGGGACAACATGAAGAGTTAGATTGCTGATTTTGTGTCAAAATGTATGGTTTGTCAACAAGTGAAAGCTGGAAGGCAACAGCCTAGAGGAGTCATGCAACCTCTTCCCATATCGGAGTGGAAATGGGACAATATTACAATGGACTTTGTCATGGGGCTACCAAAGGCTCTTAGAAGGAATGATGCAATATGGGTCATTATTGATCGTCTTACCAAGTCAGCACATTTTCTTGATATAAGGGAAGATTTACCACTTGAATGACTAGAAAGACTATATATTAATGAAATTGTGAGACTTCATTGAGTTCCCTATCGATTGTTTTGGATCGTGATCCCTGTTTTACTTCAAGATTATGGAAAATTATTCAGAAAGCCTTGGATACTGAACTTCATTTGAGCACTGCCTACCACCCTCAAACAGATGGACAATCAGAATGAACTATTCAAATCTTAGAAGACATGTTGAGATCCTGCTCACTTGACTTTCAGGGTATGTGGGATCAATATTTACCTCTGGTATAATTTTCCTATAACAATAGCTTCTATTTGAGTATTCAGATGGCACCATATAAAGCGTTATACAGAAAGAGATGTCGCACACCAACCTTTTGGGATGACGTTGGTGAAAGAAAACTTGTAGGCCCAGAACTGGTGGAGGAAACAATGTAAAAGGTGAAGGTAATCCAAAACCACATCAAAGCAGCTCAAAGTAGGCAGAAGAGCTATGCAGATAATCGAAGGAAGGATTTGGAATTTCAAGTCAGTGATCATGTTTTCTTGAAGGTATATCCATGAAAGGGAGTCATACATTTTGGTAAGAAAGGTAAATTGAGTCCCAGGAACATCGGACCTTTCGAAATTCTAGAACGAATTGGGGTTGTAGCTTACCGATTGCCAATGTCTCCAAGTCTCTCCAAAGTTCACGATGTGTTCCACGTATCTCTGTTGAGGAAATACATGCCTGACCCAACGCATATACTCACCTATGAGGAATTAGAACTGGAACCCGATCTGTCTTATTCCGAAGAGCCCGTCAAGATTCTTGATACGAGATAACAAGTACTGAGAACCCAGACGACTCATCTGGTAAAAGTCTTGTGGAGAAACCATAAGATGGAAGAGGCAACATGGGAACCTGAGGAACTTATGATGAAGAACCACCCGAGTCTTTTCATGCGGTAGTATTCTAGAAATTTCGAGGATGAAATTATTTGAAGGAGGGGAGAATGTAACACCCCAAGCTTCTACGGTACGCTTCTCTTTGAATAATGCAATAGTGTGTGTTGTACGCAACATCGAGTTCTAACACACACCACAACCAATCAAACTAGTCATTATGAATAGTAATACCCACTTTTTGAAATTTATAAATTTTATTTTTCAAAATGGACTTCATTTTTGGATTCGGAATATCGAAATTAGCCTAGGGTGAATTTTTGGTATTTTTCTGAAAAACTTCATTTTTTGATGAATAGTGAAACCACTAAGTGGTAGTTAAAAAAACTGAATTTTTCATAAAACTTAATTTTACCGCTTCTATGAGTGGAATTTTGAAAATCCGAGAGACATGGTTAATATAAAGGAGTAAAATGTGGTTCAATGAGATGAAAATAATTTTTGGTGAATATTAACTTTTTACTTTTATTTACCACGGTTAAAAGTAAATAGGGTAATTAAGGGTAAAAATGATATTAATATTACCCTAACACGTGTACTAATTCTATTGTACAAGTGTATCTCGAACAAAAACAACCTTAGGAATAAAATATTATCATTTAGTTCCACTTGGATTAGATAAGGACATTTATTATTATTTAATTCAAAGAAGAGTTAAAAGAGTTAAAATCAAGGTTTATTTACTAAAACATTTTTAATATAGGGTTAAACATAAGATAAATTAGATTATAAATATTCATTAGAAAGATAAAAATATTTATTACATAATTATATTTTATTTATAATTTTTAGACATTAAATAATTTAATTTATTTATGACACAATGATGATGCAGTAATTACCATAATAATGAAAAATTAAAAGAATTGATATTATAAATACCCAAATAAATATAATTTGAGACTTTTTATGAATTAAACTAATTTTATAGGTTAATATGACATGTTAGGAATGATTTAATTAACTTTTTTCTAAGTAATAATTCTGTTATTATTTTCACAAAAATCAATTTTCCAAATAGTGTCAAAATTGATATAAAAGAGTTTTTAAAACAAATATTATATTATTAATTGATATTAAATTCCTAAAAATATAAGGTTCGACCAAGAGACTTATATCATGATAGTTTTATAATTAATGGACCACTTGGGGGTCTCTTTGAGGTATATAGTAAGTTTATTAACTATATAATATAAAAATACAAAGTGACATGGTAAGTGTCAAACTAATTAACTAAGAGTTAAAATTAAAAGATAAGGTTAATATAATGACCCAAACCTATCTAAATTCTATTGGTTGAGTGGTTTTAGACCCATACCCACCTTAAAATTTAAATAATATTCTTTTGAGCCATTATAAACTGAATATTAATTTATTATAAAATAATATTTCTAGCTTTTCCAAAGGTGCCTCTCACCCCTCTTATAAAAGGTCACTCCCCATTCTCATTAATTCACACCTTCAAAGCCTTTTGGTTCTGCCAACCCCTACCCAAATACTCTCTCAACTTTTCTCACTTCATCCTAGAGGCATTACTTTAGTCCTAAAGCCAACCTAAGGATCCCTTTTGATCAAATCAAAAGGAAGAACCCAAAGAAGAGGTAATGATTTCACCACCCCTTTTCAAGTTCCTTTCTTCTTCCACTTCTTCTATCTTTGTTATTACCATTGTAAAATAATAACTCCAGTATATTATATATACTTTGATGTTATTATAAACATGTTACAACCATATTTCAGTATTCTATCCATCCTTTGAATGACATGTCACCATACGTGCGTACGTACGGCTTACCATCTCCACGTCGTGGTGTAATTGTTATTCAAAACATTATTATTTGGATGGTTATAATAATGATGTGTAATTCATGTAAATAATAAATATAAAATGATAATAATTATTTATATATGATATACAATCCAATTATATATTATTTTAATATCAAAAGAATGATATTGTCACTCGTGCGTACGTATGAACTACTGTCTCCACGAACGCGATGAGATTCATTCTCCATCGTATCCATTCAAGTATAATTATCATTTGATGATTTAAAAATAATGTTTAAGGACCTGATATCATTCTAGATATGAATAAGATACAACCTATCCATGAAAAACATGTCTTACGTAACAAAACATATAAAAGAAAACGAGTAAGTTAACACCCGAAACAACGATAATTTTAAGATATTATTAACAAAGCAATGTTAAAAGATCATATATGATATCATATTAATGTATATGATTCTTGTATAATTTAATAACAATTATTTCACCATTATATAGGAGGTTAACCTACCCCAACCAAGGAAAAGTACAAGGTAAGGGTTTATTTCGCAATCTCTTCATTATCCGAGGTTGTTTATACGTAATAATCTACTAGGACTTCTTTATCATCCACATCCATGTTTCTTAAAAATGTATTTCAAAACATTTTTACTATTTACTATAATATGGTTTAAAGTCAATTATACCCTTTTTGACTTTTATAAGTGGTTTATAAAGTAATCTATCCATCATTTTCAAACAAGGTCCTTTTTAACCTTTTCGACAGAATTAAGGTAAGAATGTTTATTTTAACTTATACGGCGGGTGCAGTTATTTTCCGCCCTTATAAAATCGTTGAAGCTTCCCTTATAATATTATAAGAATATTTTCAAAGGAAATGTTTTATTTTATAAATATATGACTCTGAAATGATTTCAAAATAGGAAGAGATATTTCTCTAAAAAGAGTTTTGATTTCATCTATGTCCACATCCTTTGATGGATTTTACACTTATTTGAAGTTGATTTATTATGATACAAAAATTATATATTGTATTGAAGGTTTTTTGATATTTTTGACTGTGGATGTGTTATTTTTATACCATTCATGGTTTATGGAGAAAGTATTGAAATTTCGTATGCTAGTTTTGATACGAATGTTTATGTTATGTTTAAACCTATTCATATGAGGAATGCATTGGACTTAATAAGTGACGGGTGGATCCCACTATAGCTCCTCGATACATCGGTAGGTCTCATGAAACAAACTAGTGTCTTAGCACAAGGCCTTGACAAAATTTTATTTGTAGTCTTGGCACGAGGCCTTGGCTATGTGGTTATGATAGTTTGGCATTATGCATTCCATCATTATGAAAGTGGTTATTGATATTTCATGTGATTATTCGATTAGTAGAATATCCATGTGAATAAGTAAATGGCATTATTTCATTTTATTTTTTCCATACTATGTTGAAGTTCAAGTTTAAAAGGCTTTTGTTTTAGTTATACATTTCCTTAAATGTTTATTCTTATTTATGAAAGTTTCCGCTATATTGTTATCCTTACTGGGCATTTGAGCTCACCCCTTTTCTATGTTTTATTTTTCCCAGGATGTGAAGAAGTAATTTATGAATGACCTGTAGGGATAGTATGAGGGGATAAGAGTGTGGACTATGGAGACTATATTTTTGTAGTTTTCATTTTATGATGTAATGTAAACTTTATTAATGTATCTAGTAATTCCAAGGCTACTAAACTAATCGGTCTTTCGAGACTTGATATTTCTTGTGATCATGCCAATGTTATGTAATAATGCACCGACTCTGGGTAACTGGGGTCGGGGCGTTAAATAATTCCACTATTACCATTAATCATTTCATAATTGAACGTCATTGTTACCATTCATGTTTTATAATACATGACTGAATTCCAGTGTTACCATTTTTCATTTCATAATTAAATTCCATTATTACTATTCATATTTTATAATACATGAATGAATTCCAATGTTACCATTCATCATTTTATAATTTAATTCCATTGTTTCCATTCATATTTTATAATACATGACTGAATTCCCCTATTACCATTCATCATTTCATAATTAAATTCTATTGTTACCACTCATATTTCATAATACATGACTAAATTCTATTGTTACCTTTCATCATTTCAAATCACATATAACATAAAATCAAATAAATTAATTTACCAATTAATTAATCAAACTCAACTATTGCACAAACACATCATTCCATTAATTAATTCAATAATTAATTAACCGCATTAATTTCATTACTAATTTTACAATTATTTTATCACATCACTCTCATTAATTAATTACCCAATAAATTAATCACCTCTATCCCATTAATTAATTCACCAATTAATTAATCACTTTAGTTCTATTAATTAATTCAATAATTTATTAATCACCTCTATTCCATTAATTAATTCAAAAAATAATTAATCGCATCTCTTCCATTAATTAATTCATCAATTAATTAATCACATCAATATCATTATATTATATTAGGTGCTTGGGGGTACAATTACAATAAACACACACACACCTCACACACACATGCCTGAAAGGCAGGTCATATCCCCCCAAGGGATAACCCACCAAACAAGCAACTTTATTACATAATATTTTTTGGCCTGAAAGCCCAATGGGCATGAAGACCATTACATTCTTAGCCCATGGCCCATTTTTTGAATAGTAACTCCACTGCTATAGTATCGCTACAGTACCACCACCACTACAGTACTTTCTACAATGCTCACTTTTATAATGGCGCCCACTGCTACTATAGTTGACTATAGTACCGCAGCTATAGTGTCTTCTGCAGGTGAGCAGTCCCGCTACAGTACCACTACCAATCTCATTAATTAATTCAAAAATTAGTTAATAATATAAATGTCATTAATTAATTCAATAATTAATTAATCACTTCCATTATTTAATTAAAAAATTAATTAATCCTTTAAATATCATTAATTAATTAATCATGTCAATCTCATTAATTAATTCAATAATTAATTAATCACATCACTCTCATTAATTAATTAAACAAATTATTAATCATGTAAATTTCATTAATTAATCTCATCAATCTCTTTAGTTAATTAATTAATTAATCTTTTTAATATTGTTAACTAATTCGACAATTTATTAATCACGTCAATATCATGAAGTAATTCAACAATTAATTAATCTCGTCAATCATATTAGTTAATTATACAATTAATTAATCTCATAAATATAATTAATTAATTCAAATATTAATTATTACGGTCAAATTCAGTAATTAATTAAATAATTAATTAATCCCATCAATATCAATAATTAATTCAAAAATTAATTAATCACAAAAAATAAATTAATTAAATCAATAATTAATTAATCTGATTTGACCAACTTCATAATCACAATAATCACTCTTAATTAATATGATAATTAATTAATCTAATTCAATAAACTCAACATCTCCATAATAAATTCAACAATTAATTGTTCCAATTCAACAATCCTAATATACCCACAATTAATTCAACAATTAATTATTCCAATTTGATCAATTTCATAAACAAAACACTTACCGTAAATTAATTCACTAATTGATCAATCTAATTAAATAAATTGAATCATCACAACAATCCCCACTAATTAATTCACCAATTAATTAATCTAACTCATTCATTTGCATCATCACAACAATATACCTTAATTAATTCATCAATTAATTAATCCATTTAAATTAATTCAATAATCACAATAATTCCCAAATAATTAATTCAACAATTAATTATCCCAATTCCACAATCACAATATCACAATAATTAATTCAACAATTAATTAATCCCAATTTCACAATCACAACATTCATTTAATTAATTCAACAATTAATTATTCCAACTCAATTCCATTAATTACATAATTAATTCATCTCATCAATTCCATTAATTATTTCCATAGTTAATGAATATAATTCACAATCTGAATACTCCAACAATTCATTCAACAATTAATTATTTCTAAATCCCACAATTTCAAAATCTTGATAATTAATTCATCAGTTAATTGTTCCTAATTCCACAATTTCAATATTCTGATAAGTAATTATATAATTAATTATTACAAATTCAAATTTCCTTAATTAATTAATTCACCAAATTAATTAATTCAATTTAGGAAATTCAATTGTTAAGTTAACCCTAGAAATTTCACAATTACATACATATAATTGAAATCAAGACTATGGGATTCAAATGATAGACTGCTTACCACAATAATGGTGATGAACTTTTTCGAATGGATATCCCCAATTTGAGCATAACAATGATGTTGAACAAGATCTAGATCTTAAAACTAATTTCAAGATCATATGAATCAAGATCCCATAATTCTAGATCCAGATCCACGAATCCAAGTTGTATATCTAATAAAACAAGATCTATATCCCAAAAAATTGGGAAGAACAACCCTTAAAAGGATAATATAATGATAGGAAACCGGTCGGGAAGAAAACACATACCCGAAGAGGTGCAGATATGACAATCAGGCTTCGAATCACTAAGAACGGAGGTCGGGTGCCTTGGTAATTCCTCTGGGAGCCTTCAAAATCAAGAGAATCATTAGGGGATGAGTTGGCGTTGATTTGGGGTTAATATGGGGTGTTTGGAAATTTAAAAACTAATTTTTAGATTAATTTAAATACCATACATGGTTTACTGGCCAGGGGAACATAGTTTCCCCTAATTGTGCTCCTTAACTATGTGCTTATTCTAGGGGGTGCACGATTTCTCCTTTTAGGGAACACGGTTTGACAAACTGTGTGCTAGCCATGAGAATCTCCTCTACCTAGGTTCACACTATTTGTTGGACTAGGGCGCATGGTTAGGGAAAACTCTGTGCCAACTTTTCACTTCCCTCTTTCCTTCTAAAATTATCAATTTTTACCCAAACGCACCCCAAGGTAAAAACCACACAAAATATGGTCAAACAAAGAAAAAAAATACCTAAAACAATTCTGAGATATCTATAGAAAAGGTTGGGATCTTACAATCTCCCCACCTTATAACAGCTCATCCTTGATTTGTACTCCCAAGCATCTCTAAGATTCCAAGGTGAAAAGATTGGGCCACTGAGCCCTCATATTTGCTTCTCTCTCTCATGTTTCCTCTTGAAAACGGCCATGTTTCCACAATACACAAACTATAAGCATGGTCTTTACAAAGAACAATTTCATATTATGATCTAACATGCGTATCAGATGCTACTCAAAGGAAACATTAGTCTCAAGCTCAACTTACACAACATACCTGATGCATTTCCCAACTCAAAGTTCCCAAAAACTGCAAGAACACCATCCAACATTGGCATTTATTTGTGCCATCAAAACTTCCAATATAGGACTTACATCCACCACCTCCAAGACTCACATGGCATTTCCCTAATGAATTTAAACATGATCCTTATAGGTTCCTCATCTTCATTTTCATGCCACCACTTCAAACCCATGATCTTTCTCTATGTATCTACTACTGGAACACCTCTCCCACTTTTTGAGCATTATTAACACTACATTTTCATTAAATTAATCCACCAGGGACCATGATTCAAATCAAAAGTTAAACCCTCAAACTTGGGAACGACCTTATAGCCTTTCACTGGACAAAAAAACATCAACTACTACTCATTCCTGGCTTCTGAGTGTGGAACCCAAGGTATTCATAGACTTCTGATCCATCCTGAGAACCTCATTTATAAATTGTTGATGGCGTACCTCCCACCATAAATCTCTTCAAATATATCTTAATAAGTTCAACCTCTAAGAGGCCCCAAATCCAACCAAAACACATTAAGGTATCTAGGCATAAAGCTAGATCATTCTTGGCGTACCTGGGATGATGTCAAGGTAGTGGACATGGTCATCACTAATTAAAAATACGCTAAGAATTTATCGGTGAACACCACCAAAAGTCCTCTATCAACGATGTTACATCCCTCTATGTAAACACCTTAATTTTTCAAAAGTATCTTGCTTCCCTGCCCACCAACATCTCACCACACCGATCCAAAACTAGACGGTCCCTCGCACAACCTAAAACCGAGTTCTCAAACTAGGGAATTATCACTACCCAAACTACCCACATCAAGGGATAACATAAAGGATTAACATTTCAAAACATTAACACAATTAACAAGAGGTATTTATATAAAACCATAATAATTATTTCTCCCATTTTCCCACCACATGGTCAAAACCAAGGAACTATCACTACCCTTAACCATCCCACCTCTAGGTCATGGTTAAAAAACAATAAACTCATTCTCATTAAAAACCCATTTGTTCCCATATTTCATCATTTTAAAATATTTATTATTACACACTAGTCACATTTTTCAATTCAATTTCACAAGAAAGGGAAAACATTTCAAGTTTAACAACTTACCTAAAAAACTATTTTCCCATGCTTGCCAAAAATGATGCATGTCATGAAATAATACAGAGAGCATAGAATGATGCATACATACTCAAATATCATTCCTTATTAGGCCTCGAGTCAAATATTAACAAATATCTGAAAAATAACCACATCACACAATAAGTTCATCACCCAAGGTGAAATAATATTCAACTATAATAGCAAACAGCAATAACAACAATCCCACCCTGGGTACTTGGGTTCTCCTACATACATGGGTTAGCTACTCTCATGCATGAGCTCATAACCAAGCCCTGACTCTTACTATTCTCTTGTATACCTTTCCTAAATAGTAATACCAATGAAAAGAAAATAAAAATGGGATATGATGCCCTTTATAACATCCTGGCCTGGGTGTCACACACTGGTGCCCTGATCTAGTCTACTACATGATCTCAAGCATGCCTCCCCATACACTAGAGGATGCCGACTAGAAATAAGGGTCTAATATAGATCATAGGGAAACTATACCCTCTTTTATCAAAGTAATAAACCATATGAAAATGAGAAACAGTAACAGAATGACATATAACCATAACAAGAACAATACCAATATCTCAAGATGACCAAAACGGGAAATACAATATCAAAACCGAAGAGTAGATATTCCATGCCAATACATGTCAAGTGTCAATATGAAAAAACCAAAAATAAATAAATACATTGAATACTCACAAGTGGGTCCCAAAACCAAGTCTAGTTCCTTCATCCATGCTCTATCCCAACTCAGTCACCTAACACAAGGAGTTTTCCCTTATCTTGTGCTACAAACATGAAGTCTATTCATGTACCGATCAAGCAGCCCGAGTAGAATGTGAGTATAACTCATTACGCTACAACCAATGGCATCTAAAATAATATCCAATAAAAATAGTGTATACAGTTGTATAATTAATAAATACTAGCAATAAAGTAAATAGTTTAAGTTTATTCAATTACTCTTTATTCAACCAAATAAACCATCGGGTTCCTGAGGACACCTAAATGATATCACATATCTGAATTCCATTGTTACCATTCATATTTCATAATACCTAACTTAATTACATTATTACCATTCATCATTTCATAATTTAATTCCACTATTACCATTCATATTTTATAATATATGATTGAAAACTACTATTACCATTCATTATTTCATAATTAAATTCCATTGTTACCAATCATATTTTATAATACATGACTGAATACCACTATTACCATTCATCATTTCATAATTGAATTCCATTTTTACCATTCATATTTTATAAGACATGACTAAATGCCACTTTAACCATTCATCATTTCATAATTGAACTCCATTTTTACCATTTATATTTCATAATTCAATAATGAATTCCATTTTTACCATTCATCATTTCAAATCACATATAACACAAAAACACATTAATTAATTCACCAATTAAGTAATCAATGTCAACTATTTCACAAACACTTCATTCCATTAATTAGTTCAAAAATTAATTAAGCGCATCAATTTCATTACTAATTTAACAATTAGTTTATCACATAAATCCCATTAATTAATTCACCAATTAATTAATCACCACTATCATATTAATTAATTCACCAATTAATTAATCAACTCATTTTCATTAATTAATTCAAAAGTTAATTAAACACCTTTATTCCATTAATTAATTTTAATTAATAAAATCTATTTCGTTAATTAATTCATCAATTAATTAATCATATCAATCCCATTAATTAATTCAAAAATTAACTAATCTCATAAATATCATTAATTAATTCAATAATTAATTAATCAAATCAATATCATTGATTAATTCAATAATTCATTAACCACGTGAATCTCATTAATTAATTCAATAAATAAATAATCCCATCAATCTCAATAATTAATTCAACAATTAATTAATCACATCAATCTCATTAATTAATTCGATAATTAATTAATCCCATAAATCTCATTAATTAATCCAATGGTTAATTAATCACACCAATTTAATTAATTAATTCACAAATTAATTAATCCTGTCAATCTCATTAATTAATTAAATAATTAATTAATCTCATCAATCTCATTAATTAATTCAATAATTAATTAATCGCATTAATATCATTGATTAATTCAATAATTAATTAATCTCATCAATCCCATTAATTAATTCAACAATTAATTAATCACATTAATTAATTCAATAATTAATTAATCTGGTCAATTTCAATAATTAATTTAACAATTAATTAATCCCATCAATCTCATTAATTAATTCAACAATTACTTAATCATGAAAATTTCATTAATTAATTCAATAATTAATTAATCTGATTCGAACAACTTCATAATCACAAAAATCACTCTTAATTAATATGAAAATTAATTAATCTAATTCAATAATATCAAAATCCTCATAATTAACTAAAAAATTAATTATTCCAATTCAATAATCCCAATATACCCACAATTAATTCTATAATTAATTATTCCAATTTGATCAATTTCATAAACACAAAAAATCTATTTAATTATTTCACCAATTAATTAATCCAATTCAATCAATTGCATCATCACAAAAATCCCCATTAATTAATTCACTAATTAATTTATCCAACTCATTCATTTTCATTGTCACATAAATCTCCATTAATTAATTCATCAATTAATTAATCCATTTCAATCAATTCCATAATCACAACAATTCCCAAATAATTAATTCAACAATTAATTATCCCAATACCACAATCACAATATCATAGTAATTAATTAAACAATTAATTAATCCTAATTTCACACTCATAACATTCCATTAATTAATCAAAAAATTAATTAATCCACCTCAGTTCCATTAATTCCACAATTAATTTTTCACATAAATTAATTTAATTAATTTTATAATTATTGAATCCAATTCGAAATCTCAATACTCCAATAATTAATTCAATAATTAATTGGTTCCAAATCCCAAAATTTTAATATCCTAATAATTAATTCGTCAATTAATTATTCCCATTCCATAATTTCAATATTTCGATAATTAATTCTATAATCAATTATTCTAAATTTACATTCCTTTAGTTAATTAATTCACCAAATTAATTAATTCAATTTAGAAATTTCAATTGCTAAATGAACCCTAGATATTTCAAAATCACATACACATAATTGAAATCAAGACTATGGGATTTTAATGATATACCACTTACCTCAAGAACAGTGATGAATGCTTGCCAACAGATATCCCCAATTTGATTGGAACAATGACGTAGAATTAGATATGGATCTTAAACCAAATTTCAAGATCATACGAATCAAGATCCCACAATTATTGATCGAGATCCATGAATCTAATATCCAGATATAATAAAACTAGATATAGATCCAGAAAACATGGAAGAAAAACTCTTCAATGGATGGGAGAAGAAAAGGGAACCAATTGGGAAGAAACCACATACCTAGAGAGGTGCAGATGTGACAATCGGGTGCCGAATCGCCAAGAACAGAGGTTGGAGCCTTATGAATTCGTCCGGGAGACACTAAAATTTAGAGGAATCATTAGGGAATGATTTGGGGTCTATTTTGGGTTAATATTAGGGGTTTTTTAATTTAAAAACTAATTTTCTGATTAATTTAAATCTCACGCATGGTTTGCCGGGAAGGTGCACGGTTTCCCCAAACCATGTTCCCTAACTATGCAACTCTTCTAGGGGGTTCATGGTTTCTCATTTTAGGGAACATGGGTTGAAAACTCATGTTCTAGCTATTTGAAACTCCTCTATCCGAGTTTACATGGTTTGTTGGGTTGGGCGCACGGTTAGGGTAAACCGTGTGCCAATCCTAAACTACCCTCTTTCCTTCCAAAATTCTAAATTTTTACCCAAAATAACCCCTAGGTAAAACCCAAAAAAATATTCTCAAACAAAGAAAAAAATACCTAAAACAAGCCTAAGACATCTCTAGAAAAGTTCAGGATCTTACACACATGCAAGTAAAATAATATGGCATGAGCGATTTCCCGAATATGATGATGTTCATGCTTGGCCACACCATTCTGCTGAGGGGTATCAGGGAAGGATGTCGGATAAAGGGTATTTGATCCATGAGAAATAACTAAAAATAAGAAGATAAATATTAAAATACATTTTTTAATCATAGTAATTTAATAGGAATGTAAAATTGAATGTGAATTTTATGGTAAAATGACTTGAAAATATTAAATATTTTAAAATGATCATGAATGGTATAAAAGGAAAGACATTTGAGAAAAAAATTTAGTAATGGATACATAATAATGATACCCTATCTGAATTGGGATCATGTAGGGACCCCACATATCTGAATGGAATAAATACAATATTTTAAATATGTGTGACAATAATTTAGTAACATAAGAAGGTTTATGGTGTGTAGAAAACTGGAAATACTCATAGTGGAAAGAAAGGTGCAGACTGAAATGGGGGGAAAGATTATGCAACACTAAAGTAGGTGGATGTACATCTATAAAAAGAATTTCCAAATCATGTAAAAAGGTGTATGATCAAGAAAGGGATGCCAGAGCATCAAAAATGTAAACCTCATCATGAATATGGCCTCTACCGAACTTCTAATTTTCCAACCTCTCTTGAAACTAGCATCAGACAATGTGGAAACAACAACACAATTAAATTCCTTTGTAAGATTAGTATGTAGAGTATATTAAAATTATTTCAAGTAACATGTTCCACTGATATCATCTAAATATAATTATTTAAGGAGAAAATTCTAAATCCCACAATAGGTTTAGTGACTTCGTAAGGAACAATGATCGCAGTGTCCTTGGTGTACAAACGATAGGTTGTAACACCATGAAATTTTATATATGATTTTTATCATCCTTGGTTTGACATAATCCATAGTTTTATACTTTTTTTTGAGTTATTGGTATAATTTTATGGATGATTTTAGAAGAATAAAAGAGTAGGGAATTTGTAATCTTGATAAAGGAAAAATTCATGTCGTGAATTTTTTTCGAGAAAATATTGTGAGTATTTTCAAGGATTGAATGAGTTTTTTAAGGAGGATGACTAATAATATTAACGAAAATGACTATATTCATGATATGAATAGTTTTGGGGAATTCTAAGCTGAGGCGGCATGAATTTTGGAATTTGAGACCTCTCAAAGATTCATGACGTGAACACCCTTTTCACACTGTGAATCTGGTTGGGTCAGGCCTGTTTTAATCCTTCATGTGACTATAAATACTTATTCAGTTCCCATTATCTTAATCTTGACTTTAAGATTTCCCTTAGGTTATTTTAGGTGATCTTCAATGTTCTAACTCTGATTCTAATGAATCTTCAAGCATTCTATCTTGGAAATAAAATGTTAGGACCTTATTCTTTCTTCTCATCTTAAATATCCCCTATTTTTCTTGAATGAAACCATAGATCGGATTTTTTATAACAATATATATGATATAATATGATTTTTTATCAGTTTTACTTGGGATTTGATATAAGAATGGAAGGGATAGGTCAGATTTGTGGAACCATCTAAGATCCATCATGCCAACAATCCCAAGGTAGGTGGTTTTTATCTCTTTTCACTTTTATTAGAATGAGAAGGATATTAGGTTCCTAAATATATCAATTATGATTTTAAATGGTTTTACCTAAACAAACAATGATGAAATTTTATATTACTGGTTATATTTTGAAATTGGGTTGTGGGGGCTGCTCACAACATGTTTGATGAATTGTTTAAAAGGGTTTTCTTAAAGGGAATGGTTTTGGAACATGTTTTTTGCATAACAGGGTTGTGGGTGTCAACTGGAAAGGAAGGAATTTGTTGTGTGTTCATGATTTGAATTTTATGAGTCCTTTTTAGAATAAAATAAGTTCTAGGTGCTATCTATAAATAAACAAGGATGAATTTCCACCAATTGACAGCTTGGTGGAGGACGTATCACTGCTCACGATAATAGGGATTTCATTAAAAATGCATGGGTGGGTGGGTGGGTGTGAACTTGTATGATTATTCCAAATTGTAATTTATGAACTTATTCTTCTTATTTAAATGGAAACTATTTTTGTTTTAACTTTTTTTTTTGAAATCATATTCATCTATTATATTTTTTATTGTAAAAATTGTTTTATCTTATTTTGACACTCCTCTTTCCTATTTTATATTCATGTGAGCTAACTTATTTTTTGTCTTATTGGTATGTGGAAGAAGTATCTTGGGTTTTTTATATGGTGTATGATTACTCACCCTAAGAATATACACTTTGGTGCATATGTAGATTTTGTTTTATGTGATATTGAAAAGTGTCTCATTTCATACTTCACTAGTGATGATACTCAATATCATTGTCTGGGTAATCAGTGGTGGATCTTGGAGTGTTCATGGCAAGGTCTCGAGTGGTGATACCTTATTTCTTGAGTCTTTTAATAATTGGGAGTTTAAGTTTTCTACTTTACTCTATTCCATTATTACTCTGATGTTGGTCTTTTTTCATCATTGATTGTTGGTTTTTTCATATTTATTATGGTTGGGTGGGTGTATGCATCATTTTTAGAGATGTATTTGGTTTATTTATTTTATTTTATCTCTTCAAATTTGTTTGTGTGCATATATAGGGTAAATTTATTCCTCCTTGTAACTTTTTGTTTAACCCTTGGCATTTATTTCTAGACTTTGGTGTCAAGGGAATGTCACTTAAGGTTAGTAGCACCTTTACCTCTTTCCAAGATAATGGTGATAGGCAAGATGTTATGAATGGTACCAATATTTTTTGGTCTATCTATATTTTGGGATGGTAAAAAGGAGATGGGAATGTTAGAACTTGAAATGTATAGCATAAAAAGACATAGTTAATTCCTCACTTGGAACTGTTTAATAAAAAATTATTTCTAGAAACATATCAAATAGGGAATATGACAGACTTATTTTATCTAGAACATAGAAACATGTCAGTGACTGAATATATAGCTAAATTCATTCACCTTCACTGAAGGTAGTTGTTAGAAAAATACTAGAAACACATATCCTTGAGGTGTGTCTCTGACATAAGATTCACTCAAATGTGGTAATATTCTATATTACTTGATATACAAAAATAGGGAATAAGGAACTTGTTTCAGAGAGATTCATATAGTAAAATCCTAGTGGATGGGACACCTTTTTCCATCTGAGTGATCATGGGAATTTTGGCTTGGGGAATAATCACAAGAGGGAGAGTTACTCCCAGTGTAGCAAGGCCATAGAAAATTGATACACTAGATTAGACTCTTATTCACCTTGTTGTATTAATGAACTAGTTTGTTTTCAATGTGACTCACTTATGCATAAGAAAAATGAATTCATGATAAAACTAAGAAATGTCTACTATTCCATCAAGAAATGGAATCTCAAGAAGTATTTCCCTACACTTATGATATCAGTAGGTGGAATTGGCTTGAATTAGCCTATGAATTTGTATTATAGGATGGAACATTACCATCAGACAAGTTATCATCCATAGACCCAAGTGAACTAAGACACCTCCATGAAAACTTTATCTTTTAATTCGAAACCTCTAAAAGGAAGAAAGAGTTATCCTATGAAAGCTAATAGATAGATATATAGAGTATAACAGGCTATCTCAACTGAACAACCAGGTCTATCTAAAGTGAAAGGCACCATCCTTATATATTTGACACTTATACATGTATTTTTTTTATACTGATGCATCACATTATTTTCTTACTTATTTTGTGGTGAACAAATTGGGTTTACATGTGGAAATTATGCCTCATATCATGAGTATCAAGACACTGCTCATACAGTAGGAGTGCAGAGGATTCAAATTCCTAGAAAGTTATATTACCATTGATGTAGTATAGTTTATCTGGGAATTTATGGTTCTAGATATGGGTGTTTCTTTTTGAATATTTGGTATGGAATGGCTGGTGTATTTTAAAGCCCATGTTGACTACTAAACTTGAAAAGTGATGTTAAAATCCATGGATGGAGAACTTGATGTATTCAAGGGGGATTAGGAAATAAATATAGGTAGATTTAGACCTTTAGTGTTAATGGGCGAAACCATATCTAGTCAATTAACAGTAATAACCTTGGGCGCTACATATGAAATTAGAAATATTACTATTTATGCTATAGTGAATCAATACCCACATGTATTTATAAACTATTTCTCTAGGTTACCACCTAATAGGGAAATAAAATATTTTATCGATAAACTCTTGGTAACAAACCCTATTTCACTTCTTTCATATAGAATAATCTGAAAGAGTTGTGGTAATTTATGGTGTATCTAGAAGAGTTAGAGAGTGAAGTATTCAACAGACCTAGAATATAGAATTGGGATACACCGATTTTTTTCTTAAATGTGGTAGATAGTTATCTCTATTTATGTATTGATTATCATAAGCCAAATCAAGTTATGATAGATAATTGGTACCCTCTTCCTCAAATCAAAGATTTGTTCAATTAATTAAATAGAGATAAGTGGTTCTCTAAGATTGATCTCCGATCAAGATATCATCATCTCAGAGTCAGAAAAGAGGATATTCTAAAGATATATTTTTTTAGTTGATACGGCCATTATGAATATGTTTTCATTCCCCTTGTTCTAATGAATTCACCTTAATTCTTCATGTACTTTATGAAACGTATCTTCTATTCACATGGAATGATTATTGTCATAAGTTTTTCCTAGAGCTTAAAGCTCATATCACCTTAGCACCAATCCTAATATTTCTAGAACCAAGTAACTGTTATGTGGTATATTTTCATGTTTCTAGAACTAGTCTTGTTTTTATTACCATACGAGTAGATCATGTTGTGGCCTATAGTTTGAGATAATTGAGAATGCATGAGAAAAACTATCATATGCATTAGTTTCAATTGTCCATGGCTTAAAGACCTATAGGTAATACCACTTTATGGAAAAGTTCATAGTTTTCACTAACCATAATAGTTTGAAATACATATTTGACCAATGATACTTGGACTTGAAGAAATGAATATATATGAAAAACCTTTATATTTTTTATTTTGATATGGTATATACACCTAATAATGTAAATTATATGGAAGATACTTTGAGTTAGAAATTATATGGTGAAACGGTTAAGGAAACTCATGACCAATGGAAGCTAATGAGAATGATTATTGAAATATATCTATATTCTGATAAAAATAATGATAATGTAACTTTATTTACAATTAATCTTGTTTATAACTTGGTATATATTATAAAATTGGATCAGAGTTTAGATGCTGATTGCATCACAATTAAGTCAAACCTAAATGGTGGGGAGACTTCTGAAGGCTGGATAGAGGATGAAAATGTTTTGTTATTCTTTCATAACTGAATTGTGGTCCCTCATCCTTTCTAGTAATATCTTTTTTCATTATATCACCACTCAAAATGGGCTATTAAACCAAGAATTTAGAAAACGTTCAAGGATGTGAAAACTCATTTTTGGTGGTCATGTATGAAATGTATGATTGTAGATTTTGTTATAAAATGTCTAATATGTTAGCAGCTAAAGGCTGAGTATCAATGACCATATGGTATGATAAAATTTATACCCATACCTATATATAAGTGGTAATATATTATCATGTACATTTTCATAGTTCATCCAAGGAAACTTCTAAACTAAAATTATATTTATGTGATTGTGGATCAAATCACCAAGTCTACACACATTCTCTCAATCAAAGACTTCAATATGGTGGAGGATTTATAAAACTTTTATATTTAAGAAATGGTCAATGTTCATGGAGTTCGAGTTTTGATCATCTCCAACAGAGATACTTGATTCACTTATCAATTCTAGAAATCATTGGAAGAGGCTCTTGTAACTTAGTTAACCATGATCAAGACATATCATCCTCATACTGATGCACAATAGGAACAAATTATTCAAGGATTGGAAGATATGAACAAAGATCGTGTCATGGACTATAGAAGGTCATAGGAAGATCATATACCTTTGGTGGAATTATATTATAATAATATCTACTAGGCATGATATGTATGGTCCCATTCAAGGAATTTTATGAATATCCTTTTCATTTTTCTCTATATTGGGTGAAAACTGGGGAAACATTACTGATTGGACCGAGTCTTGTTCATGAGACTATAGAAAACACCTAGATGATTAGTAAGTGGGTGGATATGACTTAGAACTGATATAAATCTTACATCGATCATCATCATCGACCTTCGTCTTCCAAATTGAGTGACCATGTCTCCTTGAATGTGTCATCGAGACATGTTCATCAATTCTTGGGAAAATAAGGAAATTTATATTCATGATATGTTAGACCATTCGATATTGTTAAAAAAAATTAGTAATTTTTCATATAGTTTATCCCTACTTACAATATTTAGTGTTTTCTATAATTTTTTTCTCAATTGAGCCCGATAAGACTTTAATCCATCAAATGGTTATGATTCTGGATAGATAAGAAAATAATTTATAAGGGATATTTATTTCCTTTTTATTAGTTTTATGGTATCCTATTTAGGTTTAGGAGGAAACATTGGAATGAGAGAAGCTTAAGTCGGAGCAATGGACTGAACTTTCCAAGGGAAACACCAATCTCTAGATTCCCAGTGATAGAAATTTCAAAGGTTGGGAGAATTAACACCCCCAGTTTGAGACAATCTAATGTAATATTCTTATTATTTAATGTTTAAATTCAATGGAATAATTTTATTGATGAGTTTATAGGAATAAAATAGAAGGTAAGCTGCAATCTGGCTATAGGAAAAATTCACACCGTGAATGGGCATTCATGATGTTAATGTTTTCTTGGTAAATGTTTTGAGTACTTTTATGACATGAATGAGTTTTTTTGGGAGTATTATTAATATCACTCATGACATGAGATTATATTCACAATGTGAACATATTTTAAGATTTTAAGCTTATGTGATAAAAATTTTGGCATATGATACCTCTCATAGATTCACGACATGTACTCCAATTTCAAACTGTAAATCTGGTATGGCCCACCCTCTTTTAATCTTTCTTATGTCTTTAAAACCTTATTTGGTTCACATTCTATTAATAAAAAATTCCAAGGTTCTCATAGGAAATTTTTTTATATATTCGATATCTAGACTCTGATTCCAATGAATCTTTGAGTGTTTGATCATGGAAATAAAATGTTATGACTAAATTCTTCTTTATCATCTTGTATCTCCTCGATTTTTATATAACAAAACTATTAATTGGTGTTTTTATACATGTATTTATGGTATTGGATGAGTTTTTATTGGTTTATCTTGATAGTTCATATAATAGTGGAAGGAAGAGGTTATA
The DNA here is from genome assembly GCA_963277665.1 of Viscum album. Classification (NCBI taxonomy): domain Eukaryota; kingdom Viridiplantae; phylum Streptophyta; class Magnoliopsida; order Santalales; family Viscaceae; genus Viscum; species Viscum album. Next base: position 1,799,359,596 of record OY728141.1, read on the forward strand.
TCTATAGAATCATCTAAGATCCATCAAGCTAAAGAACTTGGGGTAAGTTTTTTTTTTCCTCTTTCCAATTCTAGGGGAATGGGAAGGCTCTTAAGTTTGTAAAAGATTTCTCTTATTATTTTCAATGTTTTTTCACCTACTAAAACTATCCTAAAACTATCTATTACTGGTTGGATTTTAAAATTGGGTTTCGGGTGTTGGTCACAATATGTTTTATGAATTGATTAAAAGGGTTTTCTTAAAGGGAAATGGGTTTGGTGCATGTTCTTTGAATAATGAGTTTATGGGTGTAAAATGGAAAGGAATGAGTTTTGTGTGAGTTTATGATCTGTATTGTATGAGGCCTTTTTGGAATAGACTTGGTGGCCGGTACCATTTTAAGAGGTACAAAGAGGAATTTCCACCAAACAATGGCTCGGTGTAGGACGGATCACTAATTTCAAGAATAAGGATTTCATTTGGAATGCATGGGTGAGTGTGTGTGTGTGTGTGAACATGGATGGTTATTCCAAATTAAAATTTATAAAATGATTCCTCTTCTTAAAAGGGAAACTATTTTTGGTTTTAATTCTTTTGTAAAACATGTTCACCTATTATATTTTATATTGTGAAAAATGATTTATTTTCCTTTGATAAACTTCTAACCTTTTTTATAATTCTATAAGATAACTTATTTCTAGTATTAGTAGCATATGGGAAAATTTTATTAGGGGATACATAGTAGGTATGATTACTCACCCCCACTATATGAACTCCAGTGCATATGTACTTGTTTTTTTTCATGATATATAAAAGGGCATAGTGCTATACTTCACTAGTGGGGCTCCTTGATGTCATTGTCTAGGTCGCTAAACATGGATCTTAGAGTGTTAATGTCATGGTATGGAGTGGTTCCATGATTCACTCTCAAATTTACCCAAGAGATGAAGGTAGAACGGTCCTTGTAGTTTAGATTGGGTTGTCGAATCCTCATAGACCTAAGAAGTAACCTACAGACACGTACATTCTATGGACTATTTTTGGATATTAAGTGGACAACTTAGGTTGATATTAAATGGTTTTAATTGAATTATAAGATAATTAAGTGAATTAAAATTAGAAGAATGAGTTGATCCTAGGTTATCACTTGGGTGGATTAGATGCATTCCTTTTCGCCTATTTCAATTTCTTATATTTGAGATGGGTTCATTTAATAAGATCAAAAAACATAATCACTTACTGTTTTAATACATAAACCCTTTAATACTAATCACTTATACACTTGAAGGATCAAATTTTTTATCACTTCAAGGTAAAAGTTCGTATTAGCACTTGAAGTGTGTGGCCTTAAATTCAACAAGGATGAAGGAGTTTAAATATCTTCAAACAAAATTCTCAACTAAAAGAAGTGATTATAATTTAATGGAATAAGAAATAAAATCCAATACAGCCCCTTTATACTCCCTTGGATCAACCCATAAGTGGTTTATCCCTCCATTTATTATATGGTTTCAATGGAAGCGGAAAGTAGGCTCATGAGGGAGGAAAATGAGAACTAAAAAAATGAAATAACGATTATCCACCGTTGTGTGATAATTTCACAAGGTTTGGTGTGAATAAATTCACTCCTTGAACCAATAGTATCAAAGTGATATGTATAAAGATAGAATAATATGATAAGAAGAACTTTTGTTAAGAAACTAAAGTGAATTTAACAACTTACATGTGGAAGACAAACTTGAGACAACAAAATCGCAGCATAACATTACAATTGAACAAAGCACCAAAGATCATTAAATCCTCCAACACCACTACCTTAAATAGGAATTTTTGGAGACTTGGGTCGATCCTCCAATAGGTAAAGTCATCCCATTTGATTATGGTAGGCTTAGGGTGGTGGAAAGCCTGTGGAAGTTGGACTTTTCCACTCTTGACCCGTGGTGGAAGCTTACTTGCAACTACAAACCAGACATGTCAAAATGACCTTCTAGATGGACTAATTATAGTGATACATATAATAATAAAATGTATATCCGGATGTCCTCTAACCTCCTGTAAAATTTGGGCCTATTTGGAGTTTTGAATCGGGAGTTATGGCCGATTTAGTGGAATAATATTCTGGGCCGCATATTCTAGCCCAGATTTTGATATTCTATTTGGGCCACCTTAATTGCCATCATGGAAGCTGAATTAGCATTGACTCATAAATAATTATTTTTTAATCTATAGTTATTCTATAATACCACGAAATTTGGGATTCATTGGGCCTATATTGTGGGCCCCACATTCTCATCAGTGGGCTAGTATCCAATCTGCCTTCTCTAGAATTGCTTCCATTCATATCCAAATACCTCCATCATCCTTTATGAATCCTCCATTGATCCCTGAATGAAAAATGTTCATGTTAAAATGTAGATACATTTCACAAAATATAAAATTAAAATATGTAAAATTAAATTACCTAATATCATATGAATCATTGGGCCTAAATTGGTGTACATTAGTCATGAAATGCACAAATGATGAGAATGGACGTTCAAAATTAAAATCCACTAACTCAGGCCCATAAGATCAAAAATGAAAATTTAATACCATTAAAATTTAATTAAAATATGCATTTTTATTGTCTAATCACACCCCTAAACTTCATATTTTCTAGTCTCGAGAAAAATCTATCTCAACAATATGAAATTCAAATTCCCTTTTCCAAAAACATTTTATTTCACAATGATCACCAAAAACCCTTATACCAAACAATCATCAAACCCATAAAAATATTTTAATACAAGATAGTTTCATGAGTAGATATCAATCCCACACCCATTCCTTTTTTCAAATTCATTTCCATATTTCATCCAATATCAATTAAGTATGAGGATGTGTTGTGTATCACAATAGACATGGGGGTTTATCTTTATTCAAAGGGGAAATGATAGAAGAACTGGGTGGAATCACATTTCAATATTAAGATGAGTATTCATTTTTATTTAATTATTTCCATGTTAATTGAAATTTCACTCAAAGGAGTCAACCCATGTAGTGAGACTTTTCCGATTACTCCCAGGCTCAGAGACCTTAGGGCACCAAGTGAATCCCACATACTCAGGCATCATCTCGAGTTAACTCAATCAAAAACAAAGGAAAATTACCACAAATAGAGATAAAATTACTAACTCTGGGATATAAAACTATGGATTCATGATCCCCAAGTGCCGAAATCCATGCATTAGTTCATTTCATTGCTCTATGCGCAAATTTATTGTTTTTTTATTTTATTTTTTTTTGAATACTCATATTAAAACTAAAATGATTACCAAACCTATGCGATTTATTTGGTGGACCCCATAAAATCAAACTAATACACAACTCTCCAAAGGACGTGCATTGTGATCTTTTTTTTATTTGGATGAAAATATAAACTATGAAATATCACATTGGACAGCCACACTTTCCAAAATCTATGATCATGAAATTATACATAGATTAAAATCAGAATCAGAGACTGCTAAATTATTTAATATTCAGTTTAAATGTTTTCAATGTGTATTATCATGTTCAAAGTTAATGGAATTTTTCCTTCTATTTACACACGTTTTTTCAAATAATTTTTTTCACACAAAAGAATTTTTTTTTATTTCATCTCCCCCCCCCCAACTTAAAATAAGACTGTCCCCATTGTTTAAAGAAAAGAAAATTTATAAGGGGTAGAGGTAGATAAGGGGAGTTCAAAAAGGAAATTGAAAATTAGGATCATGTAATGAAGTCACCTAGTGGTTGAAGTTGAAATTCTTGATTCTTCCTTTTAATCCCTTGATCTCTATGTCACTATGAGAATTCCCTAGTTGAAAAATGTAAAAACAAACAAACAAACAAAAATAACAATATATATATATATATAATATAATATAATATAATTATATATATAAAAATTATATAATAAGGAAGCACAATAAGCTATAGGTCATTGGTAAGTGCGTGCCCCTCTCTCCCTTCGGTCCTGGGTTTGATTCCCCGCAGCTTCGCCGGTTGTGATGGGGTTTGACCCATGACCTACGACGTGTCCCTATTTTTTACTATTATTATATTTTTATTTATTTTTTTGTATTTTTATTTTAACCTACAAACACATAAAAATAAAATAAAATAAACTAATGATACAGTGTCTTCTTTTTAAATTTCTAGGTAAGGTATTACTCAAGGATCACACAATGTGACACTGATGAATATGGAAATCCCCTTTCGTACCCATCCATACTCATAATATAAGAACAAGTCAATAGTCTATTTTTTTAAATAACAAAATGATTCATTAATCCTATTTAAAAAAATGATTCGCAAAGATGAAAACCATGGGTTGCCTCTTGTGCAGCACTTTGGTTTAATGTCGTCAACTCGACTTAGACCCTTAATTATTTATGTATTTTCCTCATCTAAGGTTGTTTCACACAAGTTTTCATCAAATTAAATTTTTTGGAATGGTTAAATGAATGGTTTGACTCTATGACCATTAACTATAAATTTTTGACCATTGGTGGGATCTTGAATTTCTACAACCCCATGGGGGTACACCTTATGCAATATGTATGGACCTGACCATCTAAACCTCAACTTTCCTGGGTGTAAATAAAGTTTAGAACTATACAAAAGAATAGGTTTACCTGGTACAATTTGTTTCGTTTTAAGATTTCGAGATTGGTAGGCTTGTACTTTAGCTTTATTGATCCTTGAATTTTCATAAGCATCCATCCTAAGTTCCTCAAGTTCATTGATATCTAATTTCCTTTTTGTTTCGGCCAATGAGAGGTCATAATTCATTTTCTTAATTGCCCAGAAGGTCTTATGTTCAATTTCCACTGGAAAATGGCATGCTTTATAATAAACCAACCTATATGGGGATATTCCTAAAATGGTTTTATGTGCGGTTCGATAGGTCCAAAGAGCATCTAAGAGTTTGCTCGACCAATCTTTCCTAGATGGATTGACAGTTTTCTCAAGAATTTGTTTGATTTCTCGATTGGCTAACTCAGTTTGAACATTGGTCTGTGGGTGGTATGCAGTGGACACTTTGTGAGAAATTCCATACTTTTCCATGAGTGATGAGAATGGATGATTGCAAAAATGAGTTCCACAATCACTAATGATATCCCTAGAAATTCCAAATCTGGAGAAGATGTTTTCTTTTAGGAATCTAATCATAGTTTTATGATCATTGGATTTTGTGGAAATGGCCTCAACCCATTTTGATACATAATAAATATCTAAGAGAATGTAAAGATATCCCCTGGAGTTTGGGAAGGGACCCATGAAATCAATTCCCCAACAGTCAAAGATTTCAACCACTAAGATGGGAGGGAGTGGCATTTGATTCTTTTTTGTGATGGAACTTACTTGTTGAAAACTAAGACAACTTTGAAAAAATGTGTATGAGTCCCTTGAGAGGTTGGGCCAGAAGATACCACACTAAAGAATCTTAGCAGATGTTTTCTTAGAGGAAAAGGGACCTCCACATGCCTCACTATAACAGAATTTAAGGATGGACTCTTGTTCAGATTCTGGGACACACCTCCTAATTATTTGGTCAGGGCAGAACTTATAGAGGTATGGATCATCAAACACATAGTGCCTAACATCATAAAGGAATTTCATTTGAGCTTGAGTCCCTAAGAATTTTGGAATGACTCCTTTAACTAAGAAATTGTCTATATCGGCATACCAAGGGCAGTCACTCACAGAGTATAGGTGTTCATTAGGGAATGAATCAGACACAGAAAGGTGATTTGAGTTGTCTTTTAATTCCATCCTAGAGAGATGATCAGCTACAACATTTTCAACACCCTTTTTATCCTTGATTGTGAGGTCAAATTCTTATAAGAGAAGGACCCACCTTATCAGTCTATCCTTAGCATCTTGTTTTTTGGAAGAGGTATTTTAGTGAAGAATGTTCAGTGAACACAGTGATGGGGGTTCCTAAGAGGTTGGACCTAAACTTATCTAAGGAAAACATAATAGAAAGTAACTCCTTTTCAGTGGTGGTGTAGTTTATTTGGGCATCATTTAAGGATTTTCTTGCATAAGCAATGACCTAAGGAGTTTTATCAAAATGTTTTCCTAACACAGCTCCTACAGAAAAGTCACTAGAATCACACATAAGTTCGAAAGGAAGGTTCCAATTTGGAGATTTCATAATGAGAGGAGAGGTGAGAGAAGATTTGAGGGTTGATAATGAACCCTCGCAGCTTTCTGTCAAAAAAATGGAGCATCCTTTACTAGGAGAGCACAAAGGGGACAGGAGATTGAACTAAAGTCCTTGATGAATCTTCTATAGAAACCAGCATGTCCTAGGAAATACCTCACCTCATTAACAGTTCTGGGTGATAGAAGGTGACGAATGATTTCAATCTTTTCTTTATCAACTTCAATCCCCCTACCCGAGATTATATGGCCAAGGACTAATCCATTTTTAACCATGAAATGGCATTTTTTCCAGTTTAGGACCAGATTAGTTTCTTCACATCTAGAAAAAAATCTCTCCACATTCCTCAGAAATCCCTCAAATATATCCCCAAAGACAGAGAAGTCATCCATGAAGACCTCAAGAAAATCCCCTACCATGTCTGATAATATTCCCATCATAAACTGCTGGAAGGTTCCAGGGGCATTGCATAACCCGAAGGGCATGCGTTTGAAAGAAAACGTGTTGAATGGACATGTGGATGTAGTCTTCCCTTGATCCTCTATGGATACCTCAATTTGATTATACCCCGAGTACCCATCTAATAAATAGTAGAAGGCATAACCTGCCACTCTCTCAATGACTTGTCAATGAATGGTATGGGGAAATGGTCCTTCTTAGTGAATGAGTTTAGCTTCCTATAGTCAATGCAGACTCTCCAGCCACTACTCACCCTATTTGGAAGAATCTCTCCATCCTTATTTGTTATCAATGTGATTCATGCCTTCCTAGGAACCACTTGGATTGGGCTGACCCACTCACTCTCAGCTATGGGATAGATGATACCATCTTTTAACAATTTCAGAAGTTCCTTCCTTAATACCTCCATGAGATTAGGATTGAGTCTCCATTGAGGTTGACGACATGGCTTTGAATTAGATTCTAGAATAATCCTATGAATCCCGATTAGTGGGATAATCCCAGGAATATCAGACAGGGCCCAACCAATGTCTTTTTTATGTTTCCTAAGGACATCTAGAAGCATCCTATCATGATTGGATTCAACAGAAGAATAAATGACAATAGGATGTGTTTGATTGTCCCCTAAGAAGGTATAATTGAGTGTAGTGGGAAGTTCCTTCAATTCAAGATCAGTTTGGTTCAGTATTTCAGCAGATTATTGGGACATTGGATCAAGATCATTTTTGTTTCCTAGAATTTTAGATAGAATCGAATCCCCATGTGTAGAAGTTTCATCTACAAGATTGGTTTGATCAGATTTAGAGAAGGAAGTTTTATTGGTCTCCATGAATGTGGTTTCTTGAAAGTTTTCACTGATTGGTAGACCTAAGACTTCATCATAAGAGTAATTTGAAAATGATTCAATCTAAGGAGATAAACATCTTTCATGTGAATAAAGGAAATCAATCTCATCCTGACTTAAACATCCATCAAATATTCCTTGATGTTCTATAGATTCATTATCAATGCTTCCTATCATGTTTACTTCATGAATTTCCTCATCATCCTCTATTTGTGAGCTTGCATTATAGATGTTCAAGTCTAGACTCATGTTTCCAAAGGTGATGGTCATGTTCCTGTTTTGGACTCGGATAATAGAGTTGATTGTTGCAAGGAAAGGATGACCAAGGATGATTGGGGTTTGTTCCTTATTTCCTAAGTTTGGATGGTTTTGAAGGAAAATTAAGTTAGTAGGGTAGATAAAGTTTTCAACCTTTACCATAATGTCCTTTAAAAATCCCCTTTGGAACCCTAATACTACGATCAGCAAATTGAAGTGTGACAGATGTGGGTTGGAGTTCTTTTAGGTCTAACTGGAAGTACACAGCATAGGGGATGAGATTGACATTAGCACCTAGGTCACACAAGGCCTTGACAACTTTTCTCTCTCCTAGTTCAACATTGATGTAAGGGAAACCTGAGTCTTTCAACTTAGGAGGAATGGTTCCTTGAATGGTGGTACTCACATTAGCATCCAAAAGGACTTGGTTTTTATGTAAAAAATTTCTTTTAAATGTGCAGAGGTCCTTAAGGTATTTTGAGTATGCAGGAATGGTTTGAATGGCATCTAGAAGGGAAATGTTCAACTTGACTTGTGAGAAGATTTCCCTCAATGTTTCACACAATTCAGGCTTGGTTTTCCCCCTCATGCATTGATGAAATGGTGTAGGTTGTAGGGTTGTTTGAGTGCTGCGAGTTTAGCCCTAAGGCTTTCATCTTCTCCAAGTGCATGAATTCTAGTAGTTCTTTGTGGCTTTTTAGAATAATGCGAAGTTACTAATGTTTGGTTTCATTCAGCAAGGCTTTCCATATACTCGCAAGCATCATTTGGGGCTTTGTTTTTAAAAGTTCCATTACACATCATGTCAATGAATTGTTTGTTCCCTGGACCCAACCCTTCATAGAAAACTATCACTTGTTTATGAATAGAAAAAACATTATATGGAACCGTGTTTATGGTATCTTTGAACCTCTCCCATGTTTCATATAATGACTCTCCCTCTTTTTCAAAAAAGTCTTGGATGCTCTTTTTAAGTGCAATTGTTTTGTGGTGGGGAAAGTATATTTTGTAGAATTCTATTTGTAGTTGGTCCCAAGAGTTGATAGATGATGGTCTCAAATTTTTTAGCCAATGTTTAGCTCGATCCTTTAAAGAAAAAGGAAATGTTCTCAACTTAGCTGATTCTAGTTGATGTGGGGGACACATGGTTTCTACAATGTCATTGAACTCCTTAATGCGAAGGTAGGGCCTCTCGGACTCCATTACATGGACTATGGTAAGGTGGTTTAGGACATGGGGTTTAAAGATGTAGTTGGCATCTCCAAGGGAATTGTGTCTAACGTATGAGAGGGAATTGGTCCAGGAAGGTGTGAGGTATTCATTCATGGTTTGATCAACCACATTCCCCAAGTTTTGGGCTCCCTCATTTGGATTTCCATTTTGGTTCCCACCCAGGTTTATGAGTTGGTTTATTTGAATACCTTCCATTTAAATGGGCTCAATTTATTACTCGGGGGTATTAGTAAGATTTGGATCTAATGGAAGGAGTTTCTTTGGTGTCCTTGACTCCCCAGCCTGAGGACTAACCACCCTAACTAGACGGTTTGATTGATCACGGGTGTAGGCAGACATGCGCCAAAAGAAAAAAATTGAGAAAGGGAAAAGATAAGAGAATTTGGATGAGAAAATAAGAAATGGGGGAGAATGGGATGGGTGTTTAGATGACTTACTTAAATACCTATAAATGGTTCCAAAATTTGATTCACACTCAAATTTACCAAAGAGATGAAGGTAGAACGGTCCTTGTAGTTTAGCTTGGGTTGTCGAATCCTCAGATACCTAAGAAGTAACCTACAGACACGTACATTCTATCGAATGTTTTTGGCTATTAAGTGGACAACTTGGGTTGATATTATATGGGTTTAAGTGAATTCTAAGATACTTAAGTGAATTCAAATAAGAATAATGATTTGATCCTAGGTTATCACTTGTGGTGGATTAGATGCATTCCCTTTCATCTATTTCAATTTCTTATATTTGAGATTGGTTCATTTAAGAAGATAAAAAAAATCATCACTTACTGGTTTAATACCTACACCCTTTAATAATAATCACCTATACACTTTAAGGATCAAATTTTTGAGCACTTCAAGGTAAAAGTTTGTATTAGCACTTGAAGTGTGTGGCCTTAAATTCAACAAGGATGAAGGATTTTAAATATCTTCAAACAAAATTATCAATTAAAAGAAGTGATTAGAAATTAATGGAGTGAGAAATGAAATCCAATCCAGCCCCTTTATACTCCCTTGGATAAACCCATAAGTGGGTTATCCCTCCATTAATTCTATGGTTTCAATGGAAGCGGAAAGTAGACTCATGAGGGAGGAAAAGGAGAAGTAAAAAAATAATGAAATAACGATCACTCCACAATTGTGTGATAATTTCACAAGGTTTGGTGTGAATAAATTCACAACTTGAACCAACGGTTTCAAAGTGATATGTAGAAAAACAGAATAAGAGGATAAGAAGAACTTTTATTAAGAAACTAAAGTTAATTGAACAACTTACATGTGGAAGACAAACTTGAGACCACAAAATCGTAGCATAACATTACAATTGAACAAAGCACGAAATATCATTAAATCCTCCAACACAACTACCTTAAATAGGAATTTTAGGAGCCTTGGGTCGAGCCTCCAATAGTTATATTCATCCCACTTGATTATGGTAGGCTTAGGGTGGTGGAAAGCTTGTGGAACTTGGACTTTTCCACTCTTGACCCGAGGTGGCAACCAGCTTGCAACCACCGAACAAACGTGTCAAAATGACCTTCTAGATGGCCGAATTAGAGTGGGCCATAGAAGAAGAAAATGGATATATATATATATATTTCTCCTAACTTCATGTAAATTTGGGCCCATTTGGAGTTGTGAATCGGGAGTTATGGCCGATTTAGTGGGATAATATTTTGGGCCACATATTCTAGCCCAGATTTTGATATTCTATTTGGGTCGCCTTAATTGCCATCATGGAAGCAGAATTAGCATGGACTCCTATAGAATGATTTGTTCCTCTATAATTATTCTATCATCCCACGAAATTTGGGCTTCATTGGGCCTGTATTGTGGGACTCACATTCTCATCAGTGGGCTGGTGTCCAATCTACCTTCTGTATAATTGCTTCCATTCATCTCCAAATATCCTCATCATCATTTATAAATCCTCCGTTGATACCTAAATAAAAAAATTTCATATTAAAGTGTATATACATGTCACAAAATATCAAATTAAAATAGAGAAAATTAAATACCTTAAAATCATATGAATCATTGGGCCTAAATTAGTGTACATTAGGCATGAAGTGAACAAATGATGAGAATGGATGTTCAAAATTAAAATCCACTAACTCAGGCCAATAAGATGAAAAATGAACATTTAATACCATTAAAATGTAATTAAAATATGTGTTTTTATTGGCTAATCATTCCACCTCATTGGTAGAGTCTTTTACTTGTATAGACTTTTAGTTTTATAATTTATTATGTTCCATCATTACTCTAATGTTGGTCATTGTTTCATTATTTATTGTTTATTTATTCATACTTACTATAGTTTGGTGGGTTCATGAATCATTTTTAGAAGACGTAATTGGTTTATTTAGTTCTTTTTATCTTATCTTGTTTTTTTGTGTGTGTATAAATTAAATTGTTCCACCCTTGTAAAGTTTTGTTTAACACTTGGAATTTATTTCCATCCTTTAGTGTCTAGGGAATTTCACCTAAGGTTAGTAGAATCTCTGCCTCTTTCCAAGCCAATGGCTGAGGGGCAGGATGTTATAATGGTATTAGTCTCAGTCAGTCCATCTTTCTTTTTGGGATGGTAAAAAAGAAGATTTGAATGTAAAATCTTGAAATGTATAACATAAAAATAAATAGATAACCTTTTTATGATAAACTTAAAGTTACCAGGGTAGTCCAAGTATAAAAAAATGTATTTTTGAGAACTTTTAATTGTTTTATCAACTCATTTTCATGGGTTTAGTCAATGAGTTCTTGGTATCATGCAATAGTAAATAGACTTCCCACTATGACTACATTATCACATGATTGTTTTATTTTTATTCAGTGATATTTTGAATTTTTTATTGATATATAAAATATAACCATGAAATGATGAATAGTATAACGTGCTAAATTATTAATTATGAAATGGTTTTTAGAATGAAAATGACAATAGTAAGGAGAGAAGGAATCCCAGGAGAGGGAGAAATTGAGAACATGGTTGTAACGAAACCAAAGATGAACTGGGATTTGGTTCAGATTATTTTTCATTATATTAGGCTACTGATAGTAGACCTAGGACTAAGGAACCTCATCAATTGAATAACTTAGTGGAATTTATAATGAAACCCCCATCAAGGGCTCACGGTAATTATGGACCTGAGTAAGAAGAGGTGTGTCTTAGCGAGATGACCAGGATTTTTGATATCTTGGGGGTTCCATATGAAATAAAGGTCAATCTAGAAACCTATATACTAGAGGACCTAGTGCTCACATAGTGGAACTTAATTGTTCAAGCTAAGTTGGATTGAGAACTCACTTGTTATGGATTTATGTAACTGTTTGATAATTCATTCTTTATAGAAACATTCCAAATAGTGAAGATGATAGAATTTTTTCAACTATAACAAGGAATCATTTCAGTGACTGAATATGTGGTTAAATTCACTCACCTTGTTCAATTTTAAATGGAGGCAACTGCTAGCAAAATATTTAAATCACATATCTTTGAGGAGGGTCTCCAAACTGAAATTCACTTAAAGGTGGTAATGTTCTTTATTAATAACTATAAATAATGGTGAATAAGGTGCTTGTTATAGAGATATACATGGATATAAATCCAAGTGGAGGGGAAAATTTTTTCATAAGAGTACTGGTAGAAATTTTAACTCCAGGTATAAGGAAAGAGATCGATTTAATCCAAGATTAGAAAAGTAATAGAAAAAATCCACCATATCAGTCTCTAATCCACCACATCATAGCAATGAACCAGAAAATTTTTATTATGGAGAATTTATGAATAGGATGAAGGAATCCATGGAACCACCAAGAAATTTCTATCACTTCTAGAATAAAGGGAATCTTAAGAATCATTGTTATAAATTTTTCAAATCAGTAGGTGGAACTGGATCCACATGGCCACAAGCTTCATTTTATAGGAAGAAATAGTCCCATCAGACTAGTTATAATCCATAGACCCAAGTGAACTATGACACATCTAAAAAAATTTAATTTGTTTATTCAACATGTCATCAAGGAAGAAAAACTTATCTTGTGGCAGCAGATCAATAATTATACAGAGAAATTAAGCTATCTCAACTAAGAAAATAGGTTCCTCAATAGTATGAGGTACCATCCTTCTAAAGTTTCCTCTTATATATGTCTTCATTGATATTGTTGCATCACATTCTATTATTTTTTCTTTTTTGGTGAAACAATTGGGTTTACACATGAAAATGATGCCTCATATCATGAGTATCAAGACACACCTTGGATAGTGGGAGTGTAGAGGATGAAACTTTCTAGCAAGTTCCATTACCATTGATCTAGTATATTTTATCTAGGATTTTATAGTCCTAGAGATGGATTTTTTGTACATAATATTTGGGATGGATTGGATGGTGGAGTTTAATTCTCATATCAACTATTATGCTCAACAAGTGACGTTTACATCCCTGTATGGATCTCTTTATTTTTTCAAGGGGGTTGGGATATAAATGCAGGTAGAGTAGGTCCATTATTGTTAATGTATGAAACCATGCTTATTCAGTTGGTAACAATGACCTTGGGTTATGTTGATGAAACTAGAAATAAGACTCTTCCTTCAAGAGTGGATCGATACCTGGATTTCTTTCCAAATGATTTATCTAGGTTACCATATAATAGGTAAATCAAATTTTCTATTGATATAATCCTAAGAACATATCTTATTTCACTTACATCATATAGAATGGATCCAACAGTGTTGTGGGAATTGAAGGTCCAGCTAGATGATTTAGAGATTAAAGGCTTCATCAGACCTAGTACATCACTATGGGTTGTATTAATTTTGTTCGTAAAGAAGTAATATGGTTCTATTCATTTATGTGTTTATTATAATAAACTAAATCAATTTATGATCACAAATTGATACTATATTCCTAAAATTAATGATCTATTTAATATATTAAAGGGAGCTAAGTGGTTATCTAATATTAATATTTGATTAGGATTCATCAACTCTGAGTTAGAAAGGAGGATATTCTAAAGAAAATATTATGGAATCACTATAGCCATTATGAATATGTTGTAATGCCCCTTGTTCTAAAATAGTAATATATGAATGTGAGTTAGAGATTTGGGTGCTTACTTCACTCAAGATGCTAGGAATAGTTAATTTAAATTATAATGTATTTATACGGTAAATTAATGTATTTTACTATTATACAAAGATTTAATACTTGCCTAAATTCTGCTCAAATATCTCCCTAAGCTTCTCCCCCACGTCCAAGACCTACTGGTCTCACCAAAAGGCCAAAAACAAAGGCCTTAAGGAGATTCTCAAGGAGGAGTACTCATAAGGTGAACCTCTCGTCTCTTTTCTTTCAAATTATTTTACAAGTTCCATTCTTTTGTTGCTCTCTACTCACCTCCCCACATACAAATTCTATGATAATTCCAATAACTTACATGGACTTGAATTTTATTATGCTAATAGAATATTTCATCATCATCTCTCTTTTCCCCCACCTCTTACACTAAAAATGAAAATACCGTCAGAGATGTGGTAATTTATCACATTCAAGGACGACAGGTTTTCAATTTTTATTACTATCTTCAAGACTGGTCATAAAATCTTTTTAATGGTTGAACCAGATTATAATATATTCATTTTACCTTATTTAATGTTCTATAATCCTTAAACACTCATAATATATAATAATAATACAAAACAAGTTCATTATACATAAAACAGCTAAGTTAATCCAAGAATTTGTGATTAACTTTTAACTAATGAGTCATCCTCATGGTATTATCACTAATAATATATATTAACAATTCTAGATGTTTGAACATATTAAAAACAAACTTCCATTCATGAATACAAGTAAACTGATCATGAAAACCAAGGGAGAAAATGTTTCCAAAATAATAAAATTGAACCTCTTAAACCCATCAAAAAAGGCATTAATGAACCTAATAAGGTTATAATAAATCAATTACATGTTGATTAGGTTTCTTAATTACTAATTAATGAATCTAAATTTTATTATTCAGGTCATTAAGATCAATCGAGAATACATTCGGGAATAAGGTAAGGGATCCTCTCTTTCACTTTTATTCAAGAATCCTCCATATGTTGTGTCCTTTTATTTTTAATTCCTAATGATAGGGTATGTTTTCGCACCACCCCTATACTAATATTATGATATATAAATTATTGGATACCCCTTTACCTCAATTTAATCCATCACAAGAACACTGATTACCATGTCGAAATATTTGTAAGGGGTTTCTCATCTCACTTTCAATTCCATGGGATTTCCATTGTTCGCCTCTTATTTATTATATGTGGTACATGTGTACTGAAATTTGATATAAAATATCATAATTCCCTTTATATTCATGTTATTATGTAATTCATTTGTTGATTAATGATTTTTGGTCATACAATTCAATTGATTACAATGTGGTAAGTAACTTTGTCTCAATTTCCATTTCTTTGTCATTTACTTGGTATTGTGAACCAAATCATTCTTATGTGGTGTATCCACTGACCATTTAAGATAATATTTCATTTTAAATTGTAAATATATTATATATCTATATTCTGGTTTCATGGATATGAGTATTGTCTTAATCCGTATACCCTTTTACGTACGGTGTTTATTTGGAATGTTGCTTTAACTGTGGAAATATTGATGAATATGTATTCTATACTCTATACGAATATTGAGATTCATATTGAACTTGTATTAAATATATGTTTAAGGAATTATTTTTACTTTTAGTGACAGGCAGGGCCTGCTATAGCCCCTCGACGCATTGATAGGTATCATGAGACAAATCAGTTGGTGACAAACCCATTGAGTTTGTTTCCAAAAATCATACAAGTTTCTACCCAGAAACTTAAACCATTTCAATGGTATAGTGGTATCATGTGATAGATACATTACATCCAATTAATAATCATTATCTTTATTCATTTTTATTTATTACTATTCATGACGTTTTCGATATGAAAAAATCTATGGATGCAGTTTCATTCTCAGCTTATTAATGGCGTGTGTTTTTCATTTATTCAACATGACATATTGATTATGTCAAATTTTTTATGATTCACTTATTATTGATTCATGATTATGGTATTTTTAACCCTTAATGAGCATTTGAGATCACCCCTTTCATTTGTTTACCTTCAACAGGTTATGAAGATGAGATTATTTGTTGATTTCTCGTGTTTGTAGTTAATTAGTTCTTGTTATGTATTGTATTTTGTTACCTTTCCCATTTTAATATGGGTTTCATGTATATATATTGTTTCTTAAATACTAATAAACTTATCGTTCCTTCAGGATTTCATTTCTCTTAATTAATTCCAATGTAATAAGTAATGCACCGGCTCCGATCTAGAGGGTTCTGGGTGTTACAGTTGGTATTAGAAGAAGTTTGGTAGAAAACATGGAAACTAGATTAGAAAATGTAGATTAGGGAATAAACCCCTAAGATAGTATTTGAGGATAAACATACAAGATAATCCTGTTATTTTTGTATGGAATATATTATGTGTATCTTTCTATAAAATACATCCCTTTCTGGATACAAATAAGTAGAGGTGGTTGTGGCACAGATGTACCTAGGAGTGAAAGCTACGACAAGGAGTTTCAGGCTTGACCTGGGGTATCCTGGTATATGACAATGGTTCTTGTTTCACTCTTGGTTTGTCACTCTCGGGGGATATTCTTAGGATAATTCACATTTAATTTACAATCCATTATGAAGGATTAGAATGTGAATTTTTCCTTAAAGAAACCATGTTTTTTAGATTAGCTATGTATAGAATTTAAATTTATACTAAGTACTTTTCTAGTTGAGAATATAAATTATGATTCATAACCTAATCTATTGTATGTCATTAGTTATAAATGGAACCTAATGGGAGAAGGGTAATCAATACATGTGGAAAATGTAAGGATTTCCCCACTAAGAAAGTCAACATAGTCAATGTTGGAGTGGATCATATCATGACCATATTGGGACAACTTACTCAGGTTTTGATGAATAACCATGCTACACTTGTGTTATATAATTTCATGTTGTAGAAGCCACTATCTTTTAGTGGGACTACTAATCCAGTGGTAGTGGATCAGTGGATCAGTGGATCAAGTCCCTTGAAAAGATATTCATGGAATTAAGATGCAATGAAAATGAAAAGGTAGTGTTGGAAGTATATTGTCTCAAGGGTGATACTGATCAATGGTGTTCCTTGATCTAGAATACCACTGAGGAAGAAGAAATGGAAGATATATAATGGAAAACTTTTAAGAAAATATTCTTTGAAAAATATTTCCCTCATGAGCAATGAACTGAAATAAAGAGGAAATTCCTTGGCTTAAAGAAAAGGGATGAAGACAGTGTTTCAGTGTATGAGGTTACCTTTACAAAACTATCTAGGTATGCCATACATTACATATGTAACTAGAAAGAAAAGATTGATCATTTCTTTTAAGGTATTAAGAAAAGCATTCGAAGGGCACTGGCTTCTCAAACATTTTCATCATATGAGGAAATTATATCAAGTGCCATCAAAACATAGAAATAATTTTCCAGATAAAATTTGTTCAAGGGAAACCAAGATAATAAGAAGTACTCTGATAACCAAGGAAAAGGTGAAGTGCCAAATAAGAACAAGGGAATGAAGCAATTTCCATTATGTGAGAATTGTGGAAAGAATCATCCTTGGAAATGCTTTAAAGGCATGGGAGTTTTCTATAAGTGTGGATAAAAGGTTCATTGATCTAATGAATGCAAGGGGAAGAAACAATTCAATGTTGTTCAATGCTAAAATTGTAGAGATATGGGACACTATGCAAATGATTTTCCTAAGAGCCAAGGAAACTTGCCTCAGAAAAGACCAAAAGAGCAAGGGAAAGATTATGCGATTACAACCGTGAAGGTTGAAGTTCCTAATGATGTGGTGGCAGGTACTTTAATTGTTTCCTCAAACTTATTCAATACTTTATTTGATTCTGGATCATCACATTCATTTATATCTTCCCAGGTTTCCAAGAAAATTAGACATGTCCAATTTGATTTAATAAAGGATTTGTCAGTCAAAACTCCTTTGGGATGTACCATTGCAACAAAGGTGTGTCGGTCAGTCCCCCTTATGACACATAAACATTTTTTAGTTGCTAACCTTATCATCATACCAATGATTGACTTTGATATAAAACTCAGTATGAATTGGCTGTCAAATTATGATGGTAAAATCTATTGCAAGAAGAAGGAAGTTGCAATTTTTTTAAAATGGTGTAAAATCCCTTATTTATAGAGAAGAAACCTCACCATATGATTCTTATTTAGATCCACCTCCAGTAGATCTACTAAATGCAATTCATAGAGAGGAATAGAACCCAATATCTATGGGTGAGGAAATAATCCTTCAAATCAAATATTTATATATAGTACAAGAATATATTGACATATTTCTAGAGGATTTACCGAGACATCCTCCAGAGCAGGAAGTTGAGTTCTCTATTGATTTGATTCCTGGTGAAAGGCCTATATCAAAGGCTCCTTATAGAATGGCCAATATGGAATTTGTGGATCTAAAGAAACAAATAGATGAATTTAGTGAAAAAATATTTATTTGACCTTGTATTTCTCCATAGGGATCCCCTGTCCTCTTTGTCAAGAAGAAAGAAGGATCAATGAGGTTATGCATTGATTATAGGTAAATCAATGCTATTACTATAAATAATAAGTATCCTCTTCCATGAATTGATAATTTATTTGATCAAATTCATGGAGCACAATACTTTTCAAAGATTGACCTTCGATTTGGATATCATCAGCTGTCTGTGAGGAAGGAAGATATTCCAAAGACAGCATTTCAAACCAAGTATGGGCATTACGAGTTTACAATAATGACTTTTGAACTAACTAATTCACCCTTTGTTTTCAAAGATCTAATGAATAGAGTTTTCAAGGTATATCTTGATGGATTTGTTGTGGTATTTATTGATGATATCCTAGTATACTTTAAAAGATATTAAGACCATGATAATCACTTGCGGATTATTCTGAAAACTCTTAGAAGAAATGAATTATATGGTAAGTTTAGCAAGTGTGAATTCTGGCTTTAATTAGTTTCTTTTCTTGTCCATATTGTCTCTAAAGATAGAATCTTAGTTGACCCTATGAAGACAAAGGAAATAAAAGAATGGCCCAAACTAATGAACATAACCGAGGTACGCAGTTTTATTAGCTTAGTAGGTTGCTATTGGAATTTCATTCAGAATTTCACCAGATTGGATAACCCGCTAACTAAGATCACACATAAAGGGGTTAAGTTTTTGTGGATGATAGAATGTATAGAATGATTTGAAGAATTTAAAATAAGATTGGTCAATGATCCAATTTTGAATCTTCCATCTGAAAATGATGGATTTTTGATATACAGTGATGCATCAAAGAATGGATTGGGTTTTGTCCTTATGCAAAATGATAAAGTTATTGCTTATGCATCAAGGTAGTTGAAGACACATGAGAAAAATTACCCAACTCATGATCTTGTGTTAGAAGCCGTAATCTTTACTCAGAAAATATGGATACATTATCTCTATGGTGAAATATGTGAGATATACACAGATCACAACAGTTTGAAATACATTTTTATACAAAAATAACTCAACATGAGGCAAAGGAGATGGCTCGAGTTACTTAAATATTATGATTTTTCAATACACTACCACCCCATAAAGGAAAATAAGGTGTAAGATTCATTAAGAAGGAAAGATCATGGAATTCTGACCCAAATGAGGATTAAGAGAGGTCATATATTCATATATCTACTAAAGATGGATATGGTAATTGTTAAGAAAGTGGAAACATCTTTCCTATTACAAATGATTGATAAACCATCTTTACTAGAGAAGATAAAAATCTCTCAATCTGATGATGAGAATCTATACAAGAAAATTAATGTTGTTAAGGATGGGAGATTGGAAGACTTCATGTATGAGGAAGGAGTTCTAAAATTTGGGAAGAGGTTAGGCATTCCATCAATACCTGAGCTAAAAAGGGAACTATTATACAATTCTCATAGCTCAAATTTCTCTATACACCCAGGTAGTACAAAGATGTATAGAGATCTGAAGGAATATTTTTGGTGGGATAATATGAAGCGAGAAATTGCTGACTATGTATCAAGGTGTTTAGTTTTTCAACAAGTAAAGGTAGAGAGACAATATCCTAGAGGGTTGATGAAACATCTACCTATTCGAATGTGGAAGTGGGATGACATTATGATGGATTTTGTCACTGGAATACCAAGGACACCTAGAAGGAATGATGCAATATGGGTAATTGTTTATTGTGTCACAAAATCATCACATTTCCTTACTATAAGAGAGAATTTACCACTTGATGGCCTGGAAAGACTTTATATTAATTAATTTTTAATACCTCATTGTGCACCTATATCAATTGTGTCTGATCGAGATCCTCTATTTACATCAAAATTCTGGAAAAATCTCTAGAAGGCTTTGGATACTGAGCTTCATATGAGTACTGCTTATCACCCCCAAACCGACGGATAGTCTGAAAGGACTTTTCAAACACTGGAAGACATGGTGAGATCATGATATCTTGACTTTCAAGGTATGTGGTATCAATACTTTCCTTTGGTGGAATTTTCCTACAATAATAATTTTCACTCTAGCATTCAAATGGCACCATATGAAGCAATATATGGTAAGAGGTTTCAAACTCCAACTTGTTGGGATGAAGTTGGAAAGAGGAAATTGTTAGGCCTAAAACTTATAGAAGAGAAAACTATAAAGGTAAAGAATATTAAAGCCCATATTAAAGAAGCCCAAAGTAGGAAAAAGAGTTATACTGACAACTAGAGAAAGGACTTGGAATTTCAAGTAGTAGATCATGTATTTCTAAAAGTATCTCCATGGAAGGGTTTCTTAAGTTTCAGTTAGAAAGGGAAATTGATCCCTAGGTACATCAGACCATTTGAAATTTTGGAAAGGATTGGAGTTGTATCTTACCATTTAGAAATGCCGCCAAGTCTCTCCAAAGTTCATAATGTATTCCATGTGTCATTGTTGAAGAAATATATACCAGACCCAATGCATGTACTCACCTATGAAGAAATGGAACTGGAACCTAATTTTTTATACTGTGAAGAGACTATCGAGATTCTTAACACAAGGGAGTACGTATTGAGAGATCGGAAAACTCGTCTAGTAAAGGTTCTTTAAAGAAACCATAATATAGAAGAAGTAATGTGGGAACCTGAGGATGTTATGAGGAAGAACCACCCACATCTTTTTCTAGGGATTTATAAATGAAAATTTTCGAGGAAGAAATTTTCAAAAGAGGGAATAATATAACACACCAAATATTTTATGGTATGTTTCTCTTAAATACTTTCAATTCATTGCCTATATTTCATGAAGAACTGGGTCTATTTGAAACAACAATTGTTTATTTATGGGATATAGTAATAATCTATCCATTGAACAAAAATATCCACTTGTGTGTTTTGAATTTTGAAAAAATGTACATACACGGTTGCGATTAGGACGTTATTTAGAGTCTGATATAATTAACTTAATTTTCGGTGAATATTAACCTATCCTTATGAATATTAACTTTACCTTATGAATATTAAATTACCCTTAGGAATAATAATATGACTCTTATAAATGGTATCCATATCCATGAATGTATAAATAAATTTAGGCACCTTAAAAATGAATGTGAATATTTTAAGTGTTTATATTTTTGATTAAATAATGATTTTAATTAAAAAATAAATTTATCATAGTTGGAAAATTATTTCTGAAAAATGGAGTTCATTTTTGGATTATACACATTAAAAAATGGTTAGGGTAAATTTTTGGGATTTTTTCAAAATACTTGAATTTTGTGAATAGAAAAATACATTAATTTACCGTAAAAATACATTATAATTTAATTTAACAATTCATAGCATCAGGAGTGATGTAAGAACCCAAATATAGAACTCACATACATATATTATTATTTTAGGTCATGTAATACTCAATATTTCTTGTCTTGTGAAAAAATAATAAATTGATGATTATAATATTAAGAATACCCTCAACCCCTCCACTATATAAACCACCCCTCACCCCCTCTTCCTCCCACACCACTCAAGATTCAATAATTGCCTAAATTATACTCAAATATCTCTCTAAGCTCCTACCCCACGTCCAATACCTTTTGGTCTCACAAAAATTCCAAAAACAAATGCCTTAAGGATATTCTCAAGGAGGAGTACTCAAGAGGTGAACCTCTCTTCTCTTTTCTTTAAAATTCTTTTACAAGTTCCATTCTTTTGTTGCTCTCTCCTCACATCCCCACATCAAAATATTATGATAATTAGATTACCTTACATGTACTGTAATTTTATTATGCTAATGGAATATTTCATCATCATCTCTCTTTTCCTCCACCTCTTACACTAAAAATGAAAATATTGTTTGAGATGTGTTAATTTATCACATTCAAGGAAGAATGGTTTTAAATTTCTATTAATATCTTCAAGACTAGTCATGAAACATTTCTAATGGTTTAAATAGATCATAATATATGTATTTTACCTTATTCAATGTTCTATAATCCTTAAACACTCATAATATATAATAATAATACAAAACAAGTTCTTTATGCACAAAACTGCTAGATTAATCCAAGCGTTTGTGATTAACCTTTAACTAATGAGTCGTCCTCATGGTATGTAACTCAAAATAATTATAAGATCATTTATATCTCTGTAATTTATAATATATATTAAAAATTATATATGTTTGACCACATTTCAAATGAACTTCCATTCATGAATACAAGTAAACTGATCATGAAAACCAAGGAAGAAAATCCTTCCAAAACAATAAAATTGAACCTATTAAACCCATCAAAAAGGGCATTAATGAACCTAATAAGGTTATACTAAATCAATTACATGTTTATGAGGTTTTTTAATTATTAATTAATTAATCTAAATTTTATTATTCAGGTCATTAAGATCAATCGAGAACACATTCAGGCAAAAGGTAAGGGATCCTCTCTTTCACTTTTATTCAAGAATCCCCCCTATGTTGTGTCCTTTTATTTTTAATTCCTAATGAATGGGTATGTTTTTTCACCACCCCCATAATTGTATTATGATATATAAATGACGGGATACCCATTTACCACTCTTTAATCCCTCACAAGAACACTGGTTACCATGCCGAAATGTTTGTAAGGGTTTCTCATCTCACTTTCAATTCCATGGGATTTCCATTGTTCGCCTCTTACTTATTATATGTTATACATTTGTACTGAAATTTGATATAAATTATCATTATTCCCTTTATATTCATGGTATTATATGATTCATTTGGTGATTAATGATTTTTTTCATACGATTCGATTGACTATAATGTGGTAAGTGACTTTGTCTCATTTCTCATTTCTTTGTCATTTACTTAGTATTGTGCACATAATCATTCTTATGTGGTGTATCCAATTACCATTTAAGATCATATTTCATTTTAAATTTTAAATATATTATATATTTATATTCTGGTTTCATGGATATGATTATTTTCTTAAGTCGTATACCCTTTTACGTACAGTGTTTATTTGGAATTTTGTTTTAACTGTGGAAATATTGATGAATCTGTATTCTCTACTCTATATGGATATTGAGAAGGCATATTGAACTTGTATTAAATATATTTATAAATAAATCTTTGTAATTTTAGTGATGTTTGGTGCCTGTTATATCCCCTCGATGCATCGACAGGTCTCATGAGACAAATCAGTTGGCGACAAACCCATGGAGTTTGTTTCCAAAAATCAGATAGGTTTCTACCCACAGACTTAAACCGTTTTGACGGTATAGTGGTATCATGTTCCAGATACATGAAATCCAATTAATAACCATTATCTTTATTCATTTTTAGTTATTACTATCCATGAGGTTTTCTCTATGAAAAAATATATGGATGCAGTTTCATTATCATCTTATTAATGGCATGTGTTTTTCATTTATTCACCATGCCATTTTGATTATGTCAAATTGTTTATGATTAACTTATTATAGATTCATGATTCTGATATTTGTAACCCTTACTGATCATTTGAGCTCACCCCTTTCATTTGTTTACCTTCAATAGGTTATGAAGAGGATACTATTTATTGAGTTCGCGTGGTTGCAGTTTATTAGTTTTTGTTATGTATTATATTTTTCAACCTTTATCATTGTAATATGAGTTTCATATATGTATCGAGTTTCTTCAATACTACTAAAATGATCATTCCTTCGGGATTTCATTCCTCTTAATCAAATCCAATGTAATAAGTAATGCATTGCCTTCAGTCTAGAGGGGTCGGCGTGTTACATAAATGGTGGGGTGACTTATAACAGATGGAAAGAGGATGAAAAATCTTTTTATGCTTTTAAAACCAAATTGTGGTCCCTCAATCATCCCAAGAATAGATTCTTTCAATGTATCACTATTCAAAAAGGGTTATTCATCCAAGAATTCATAAAATGTACAAGGTGCTGAAAACTCATTTCTGGTGGTTAGGTATAAAACACAAGAATGTAGATTTTGTTATGAAATGTCTAACTTGTCATCTGGTAAAGGTTGACTATCAATAATTGGTTGGTATGATGTAATATATGAACATATATTTATGGAAGTGGGAAAAGATTTACATGGACTTTTAAATAAATCTATCAAGGAAACTTTAGAAGAACGATGATATGTGGATGATTATGGATCGATTCACCCATTTGACACACTTTATCCCAATCAGAGAGTCTAATATGGTAGAGGATTTTACAAAGTTATATAATTGATAAGTAGTCAAGTTTCGTGGATTTCCAGTTTTTTTCATCTATGATAGAGATCCTCAATTCACTTCTCGATTCTAGAAATCATTTTAATGGGATCTTGTAACATAGTTGACCATGAGTAAATCATATCATCCTAAAATGTTTGGTTAATCAGAACAAATGATTCAAACATTGGAAGATATTATAATATCCTTTTCTATGGTATTTGGAGGGTTATAGAGAGATCATATTCATTTAATGGAATTATCCTATAATAACAGCTATCAGGCAATGATACATAATTCCTTATTTAAGTAATTATATAGTATTCCTTGTCATTCTCTGTTATATTGGGTGGAAATAGGGTAAATTTATATAATTGGACTGTGTATTATTCATGAGACTTTGGAAAGGATCCATATGATCCAGAAGTAGATGGATATGGTGGATAGTCAACAGAAATATTAATAAAATCATCATCATCGGCCTTTGTTTTTCAATGTGAGTGGCTACATCTTCTTGAATGTTTCACCAATACTTGGTCATTGATGTTTGGGAAGCAATTGAAGTCATCTTTATTATATTTTAGACTGTTATAGATTTTTGAATGGATTTTAAATATTGTTTATCAATTATCCCAACCACTGATATTCTGTTTTTTCTATAATGTGTTTCAATTTTCTCAACTGAAGAAGTTTCAGTGGGATCTCAATCATGTGATCAGTTGTGATCATGTTAATATTGAGACTGATGTGACTTTTATCCATTAACTGGTTCGGATTATGGATAGATGGAAAAATTTCATGCGAGGGTGGTCTATTTCATTACTATGATTTTTATAAAAGCATGGTAAGCTTCAAGAGGAAACATGGTAATGAGTTAATTTCATGCTGGATTAATGGAGTAAAGTATTCAAGGGAAACGCTAATATCCTGCTTCCTAGGGATGAAAAGATCAATGGTAGGGAGAATACAGTAACCCCGATTTGTGTTAATCCATCATTTTATGCTTCTTATTTTATGTTTAGAGTCATTGGGATAATTTGTTGGATGATTTCAGAGTAATAAAAGAGAATGGAAGCTATAATCTGGCAATAGAAGCAATTCTCCCCATGAATGTTCATTAATTACATGAACATTTTCTGGGTTTATATTGAAGTACTTTCAAGGTATGAATGATTTTTTAAGGATTATTACTAATATCATTCATGATGTGAGATTATATTCACAATATGGATAGATTTGTGAGATTCTATGCTGAGGTGATGTGAGTTTCAACATATGAGACCTCTTGAATATTCATTATGTAAACCCCCTTTTCATGCTATGAATATGGTGAGTCCCATCTTGTTTTAATCCTTACTACGCCTATAAATCCTCATTTTTACATTCTATTCCATTAAACTTTCATGGTTCCCTTAGGCAATTTTTGATGATCTTTGACATTCGCACTCTGATTCCAATTAATCTGCAAGTGTTTGATTGTGTAAATAAAAGGTTAAGACCTCATTTTTCCTTATTGTCTTATATCGCCTCATTTTTTCTTGAATGGAACCATATATTGGTTTTTTATACCTAGATATATAATATTGAATGAGGTTTGGTCAGTTTTGTCTTGGGAATTGATATAATAACAAAAGGAAGAGGTCAGATATGTGTAATTATCTAAGATTCATCGTGCCAATGAACCCTAGGTAGGTGGTTTTTCCCTCTTTCCACTTTTCATTGAATATGAAGGCTCTAATGTTTATAAAAGATTTATCTTATGATTTTAAATGGTTATTATATACTAAGTATTTTGTGATTTTCTATTATGGGTTGTATTTCTAAATTGGGTTGTGGGTTATCTCAAAACATGTTTGATGAATTTATTAAAAGGTTTTTCCTAAAGGGAAATGGTTTTAACATATGTTCTTGGAATAACAGGGGTATGGATGTAAACTATAATTTAATAGGTTTTTTTGTTCATGATTTTAATTATATGAGGACTTGTTGAAAAAAAAATTGGTGCTCGGTGCCATTTGGAAAGGCATAAAGATGAATTTTCACCAAATACAGATTGGTGGATGACATATCACTGCTTGAAATTATAAGTATTATATTCTGAATGCATGGGTGTGTCTTTGAGTTAGAGATAACAATAATTATAATGCTAAATTATAATTTATAAAGTGTTTTTGATTCAGGAAAGGGAAAAAATTGGTTTAACTGCATTTGAAAAACCTATTCATATATTATATTTTATATTATAAAAACTATTTTATCTTATTTTGGTTCTCCTTAACCTATTTTATACTCCTATAAGCTAACTCTTTTCTAAACTTAGTGTAATGTGGGAATAGTCTCTTGGGGTTCCCTACACGGTATGATTACTCACCCCCAATATATGAACTATGGTGTGTATGTGGATATTGTTTTAGATAATACAGAAAAGGTTTTGATTTCATAATTAACTAGGGGGATCTTCGATGTCATTATCTGGGTCACTGTAGGAGGATCATGAATGTTTGTGTCATATTATGGAGTGGTTCCACCTCAATTCGAGAGACTTTTACTACTTTGGAGTTTTAATTTTTTATTTTACTTTGTTCTACTATTACTCTAATTTTGGTCTTTGTTTCATCATTTATTATTGGTTTTTTCATTTCAATTATGTTTGGGTGGGTGGGTGCATCATTTATAGAGATATCTTTGGTTTATTTATTTACTTTTGTCTTATCGTGTTTGTGTGTGTGCATATATAAGGTAAATCCTTCCCCCCTTTTAACATTTTTTAATGCTTGGAATTTATTGATAGCCCTTAGTGTTCAAGGAATTCCACCAAAGTTTAGTATCACCTTAGCCTTTTTTCAAGCCAATGGTTGAGGTGAGGTATGTTACAAGATTATCTTTAAATAAGTCAATGTTTTTGATAGCCTACTCCACACACAACACAAAACTAAAAAGAAACTATGATATGTTTAGACTATTAAAAACTAGTTGTTTAATTAGTGGGAATGAATAAAAATAACCACTTTATTTATAGAAATAAAATAAAGTCTACTTTTAATATAAACTAAATTCAATTAGTATAGCTAAAACAAATAAAAATCATTTTATTCTTAATAATATTTTTTTCTAAAATTAGTTTTTTATTTAATGAAACTAAGTATATTGTGATTATATTATAAAAATATGTATTGATAATATGAATAATATATTATTAATAAAAAATTATTAATTTGAAGGAAATAATAATAAATAATAGTTAACATTTTAAAAAGTTATTTTCCAATATGAACAGTTTTCACTATATTTTTGGATTTTATTTAAATATTGAGTTCTAAAATATTAGAAATTTATTTTGAAAAAATGATCATATTTATTTATTAAGAATAATAATATAATATTTAGATGAATTTTTTGTATTTTTCTAAAATAAATGATTTTTAGGTGAATAGTGCAAGATACTGTTTTGGAAAATATTATGGCCTTTTTGGCATCACATGGTTATAAGAATAATAGAAAATTTATGAACCCTTTTTATTTAAAAAAATGATTTATAATTAAAATTATAACTTTCAAAATATTATCTTTTAATTAAAAAACAAAATTTGATATTTTAGAACATAATTAATATTGTCTTAAAAATATTTTTTTAACAAATTATACATTTTTATTTTAAAATTAGTTCTTATCAATTTTATAAGCTAAATAAAATGAAATGGATTTATAATTTATTATTAGTTGGTCTAAATTATCTAATAAGTACCACTTCATTTTCATACATAAATATTAAGTTATCTTTGGTAAAAACTAGTTACCACAGTAAGATTAGATGATAAAAGTAATAATTCAAGAGGTAAAGAGTTTAAAACATGTTAAAACAGTGTTTTAATAGGTTATTTTAAGGTTTTATGGACCTTATATCACCCTCCACTCAATTATTTTTTATTTTTAGAGCAATTTGACATGTTTAACATGTGTTCTCTTTATATTAAGCTGAAATATTTACAAAAAATGTCATTCTCACCAATTATAAAAGGGTATTCCCACCACTCCATCAATACCAATCCAAAAATTTAGTTTCAGGTTTAAAATATATCCTTTTCATTACTCTATAATTATATTTCACTATTTTTAGCTTCTAGTTATAATATATTAGCCTATGTCAACTATTTCCAGGGGATCTTCAAAGGAAAATTGAAAGTGCTCAATTTGAGAAATCATTTTTACTTAACTTATTTCTTTTCTATTTTTATTTTAAAATTATAATTTTAAAATTCCTATGTGTTGAAATAATTATTTTTCATATACTAAATGTTTTTATTCTATTTTAACAATTATTAATCACATTTTCCCATTTTCTATTAAGAAAAGTGGAAACAACATTTTTGTGTTTGTGTGCGGACTACCGGCTCAACAAAATGTCATGTTTTTTTCTTAACTACATTAAATGAATGGTACTAATGTTTTATTTAATAAATAAGTATGATATATATACATTTATATAATATTTATATTCTTAAATGATAAAACAAAATACTCATTTCTCTCATTTTATGAAAACAAAATCTACATCCATGTGTACGTGTATACTAATGCCTCCATGGAACGGTGTATTCTATTTTTAATTAAAAAAATTCATATATTGATATAATGATGTATTAAAGGATAAATATAATTTTATTATATCATTAAGTTTTTTTATGATAAATTCGATAACTTGTTAATGCTATGATCAACAAATGAGTATCCTTAATTCAATCATTTAAAACAAGCATACTAAGAGAAAAATGAACTCTTATTTTTAATTCATAACTTTATATAAATTATATTATAATTATAATTAGTTAAAATTATGATATATAACACCAATAAATACTAAATAAGTTCATTATACTCTGGTTATAATTATATTATAACTAATTCACCTAATAATTATCCATTAATCATGGTATGTTCATGTTTGGGTCTGTTTAGCCACCTACTTGAACAATACTTTTCATTTATATCATTGATGAATATAAGAACTTATTTGCTAGTATAATATGATATAAATATTAAAATAATATTTTTTATGGAAAGGTTTTATCAATATTTAACTAATCAATTAATAAAACATCTTTCATTCATTAATAATCACTAAACCATAATCATCCTCGATTTCATCCTTATGGTTTGTAACCAAAAATACTATAGAATTAAATTATATCTTCATAAATATCATTTAAACATTATTCCATTAGCTTTAGTTATCTTTTAATTATGTACTTTGTAACAAGAATGAATACCAATAGCATTTTTATGAAACTAGTTCAAAGCATAAAGATTTCATACACCTAGTGTTAAAAATAAGCAAAAACAAACTAATATAAATATATAAGGATTATAAATGGTTATAGTTATGAAAAATGTTCTTGGGTATGTATTTAATAAACTTAATTTAATTATTCATAATTTTTGGTTCAATTTTAAAATGAATCTGGAATAAGGTAAGGGTTTTCATCTCAAATTACACTCTCTGAGACGTGTTTGGTATTATACACCTAATTTTATTAATGTGGTGTATATAATACCTATTTGAGATATCATATATTGAATTATACTTTAATCATAGTATTTTAAGTTAAATTTCAAGAGCACTCTTTCAATGGGTTTTTATTAGAATTTTACTCAAGCTACAAGAGTTATCTGTCTCAAACTTTAATTTCTTGAGACATTTTTTTATTATGAACCAAGTTATCCTTTTAATGGTTTATTTTCTACCCACGAATTTATATTTGTTAAGAAATTTTTTTATTAGTTGTAATTACTAATTCAAATTAGTTCCTTCTCATTAAATGGATTTTAAATCAATTTTCTTCCTAGTTTTAAGGCATTTTGGTAACTCAATTTTCATTCATTAAGTTATGATCATTTCTCTTATACTTATTCCAAATAAGTTGGGTAAATTATACACTTTAATTTTATTATGTAGTATTTTTTTTTTAAATTACCACAACATAAAACCCATTTTTTAAAATATTTCTTACTTCAAGGAGTATGTTACCTATAAATAATATTGATAACTCAAGTCTCATTTCCTTGAGTTATATTGTTTCATCGTAAACTTATTTCTTCCATGATTGGATTCTTTCAAAAAAATATTTTATTATATGGTAATTTCTCTTCCTCTATGGTGAAATAATTTTTTTATATATAAATTAATGTTTTTTACACTTCTTACAATGAGAGTTTTGAACATAGGTATTTTGAAAATAATAAAAACGGATTTTCCTTTCACTTTTATAGGATTTATCTTGATCTACTCATTTATTAAAGATAAACATTATGTCATTTCAAGGATCCATTATTGGAGATTATTTTTAAAATTAAAGTTTTTTAAAATATTCCAAATCACCTTTTTGAGAAATTTCATTTGAAAGTGACATGTGAGATTGTATTTTACTTCAATGTCAAAAATGATTTTTAAAACCTATTTTAAGTTTTCTCTTCCACTTTTCTTTTCATGTTCAAAGGGATTTTACATCATGGTATTTATATTTAATAATTTATACTCTAATATATATTTATCATTTGGGGGATTTAAATCATAGTATCAAACAATTTAATTCTTAATCCCTTCTTTTTTGATATTGTTTGAAGTATTCTTTTTATGAGGGTGTTGTTCATTTATTTCAACATCATTCTATGTTTCATTTGTTAAAATAGGTATATGTTTTTTGGAAACCATATACCTTATTTATCTACATAGATTATGATCATGTTATTCTATTATTGACTTAATCGTATACTCATTACCCTATACAATGAAAATTTTTCATTTTAAAAAATTCAGCTTAGAGGATGTTCATCTATAAAGAAAGATTATTTATTGGTTTATAAGAATTGACATTATTGTTTTTTATTAACTTATAACACAACTTGATTATGTATTGAAATTATATAATTTTTATTATATGAATATCCATGTTTTTATTCATTCATAGGTTCCTTATGGAAAGGTGGGAAATGTATTGTTGACTTTTATGGCGAATGTATCAGACTAAAACAGGTGAAAGGTAGTTCCTAACATTATAAAGACCCTTTATGTATCAATATGTCTCGTATAATGAAACATATTGGGTTTTGGTGTATTCATCTCTCCATATCATTATATTTTATTGGAAAAGGTACTTTATGGAATGTTATTACAATTTTTCATTATGCATTCCATTAGTATGAGATCAGTATTATTGAAAAAAATGTTTTCATTTAATATGGATATAATATTATCTTAGTTTTAGTTGAATATGAAATTATTCAATTTATTTATTCTTGTCATATTATGTATTTCATGCTTGTATTTTTGACAGATTCAGTGATATGTTTCCATTGATGATTATTTGATCTCTCCCCTTTCTAATATTTCCATTATCCATGTTATGAAGAAAAGTAGTACAGATGATATGTCTTGAAGGATATAATGTTTGGAAGAATTTTTGGGATATTTGGAATAATTATTATGGATTAGGTATCTTATTATTTAGTAGGAAAAAATAAAATTTCCATTTCTTAAGAATGACATGGGATTTATTAGTTTATTATTTATCTTGATTTTCTAAATATATAAACCTAAAAGGTCTTGGGAATGTATGTAATTAATTATTTTATTTAATTAATTTAATAATTTTATAGTTAGGTTTGGGAATCTATAGTTGGTATTGAATCAAGTATGTAAAGTATGTATTTATGGCATCGGATATGGGAGTGCAGTTATGGGATATCAAATTTGGTATCAAAGTAGGGTTTAGATAAATTTAGAGATTAGGATTTTTGTTAAGAATGATTTAAGGTTTGATTAATTAAGTTATATCATCATTTAAAAGGTATAGATAATCTATTGGGATGGAATTTGATTTATCATTAAGGTAATAATGTATATTTTAACTGTGGGTTAGGATAAAAGAACATTAGTGAAAGCTGTAAGGATAATTCTAAGTGAGACTTTTAAGTATAGGGTAATATCCTAAAGTGTTAGAGAAAGTAGAGATTGTGTGGTTATCCTAGTAATTAAATCCATTTCTGGATAATATAAGGGGATATAGGCTCTATAACACATGTACCTAGGGTTAATAACCCTGCAAATGGTGGATTGGGTATTAACTTAATCATAATTTGCTGCATGAAAAATAGGCCTAACTGCACACCTGGTTTGACATTCTTGGGAGATATGATTTAGAAAATTCACATTATATTTTTTAACCACTTTAAGGGATTTTAATATTTTTAGGTTAGATAACCTAATATGAAATTGATCATGGATAACTTAGATTGAAATTTAGAGATTCATAAGTTATGGTATATATTAATTGATACATGATTTTCTATACAAAATTATTCTAATACACTTTAAAGGATTCATTATAGGTTCATCATAAGTAAATTTACTATATATCATAACCTTGGTACATAAATCAAAGGAAAAGGTGAGCATAAGGCAGAATAAGGGAAAGTTAGGGAAATAGTTTACATGTGATCGAGAGAATTATCGATAAGAACTTGAAGAATATAATAAAGGTATGTTAAAAGGAAAAAGAGACATATCACAGTAAAATTAACATGAATCATAACATGAAAATTTGGATACAACATTTAATTGAGTCATTTATAAGCATATCACCAAGTTTTATCACCGAGGTGTCATAAAAATTACCAAGGTTAATCACTAAGGTATCGTAAAACATGTCATCTCTAGAGATTAAATTATTTACCCAATGAATTGAAGTTATATTAGGGTGAACCAATCATATGTATTAATTAATTTTAGAAACATAATTCATAATAAAAAAATTCATAAATAACCTGTGGAGAATAAAAGAAACTGGTTTCATATAAAAATCATAGTGTTTTAAAAAGAAGTGTTTAAAGACAAGATCTTTATGGCATTATTAACCCATGAAAAATGAAGGTGGGTTTCATGACTATTAATCCAATAATAAAATATATCATTTTTACATATAGATTAATATCCCTATAAAATAAATAGGTTTTGGTATTCACAAAATAAAATAATATAATTTCTTGATAAAAAAATAGATAAATTTTGAGAAGAAAATTCAATAGCATAATGGGTATGAAACATAGTTTTATAAAACATTAAAAATAGGGGGTAAATGATATAAAATTATTAAAATAATATTAATAAAATAAATTTATAGAATAAAATGGATATAATAACATATTATGTAAATTTTAAATAAATACCGAATAAAAAAGGGAACTTGAAAGGAAAAGAGAAGTTGTGATTTCCCTTACCTTGAAGAGTGTTCCTAAAAGTTGAGGATCAGGACCTTTGGAGATTTATGAAACCTTGGGAGGAATACTTGTGAGGTAAAACTATAATATATTCATGTATTATGTATTTTATGTGAAAGTAAATGGAGAAATGGGTGTGTATTTATAGCAAAATAGGAGGATTTTTTTATTAATTTCTTTAGACACCTAAGTAGTGGTAAATAAAAAACCATGGAATTTACCATGGTATTTTCCCATTCTATTGGAAACTTGGGAAACCTAAAAAAATTATATTACTTATTACATCATTATGATTTCATTAAACATACTGAATAACTCAAACTGTATTTTTACTATTCCTGAAAAAATAAAGTATTTTAGAGAATTCTCATAAATTCAGGCTAAGATAATTTCAACGTGTTGATTTAAAAAATTATATTTATTTTATAATAATAATTATATAAATATTATAAATTTAACTCTTAAATATATAAATACTTATTTATTAAAAATAATAACAAATAGAAAATGCATAGTGAAATTGAATAGTGAAATTTCTAACACTTGAAAAAATAAAATTATTTTATCATTTATATTTAAATAGGATTGTTTTAAACATACTATTTCATTAAAATAATTAGTATTCATAATATATTAGTTTATTATAATATTTATATCTTTTCTTAAAAGTACAATTTCTGACTGAAAAAATGAATTTTTTAAATTCCAAGTCAATTTTATTAAGCAAAACAATTCTTAAAATGGAATTGATGGAAAAAATTATTTATAAAATTTCATTACACTTTAAGTAACTAGTTCCTTGAAACATGACCCCTTATAACACTCACATATGGCCTAAGGGTAAGGTGTGTGATGGTGATAGATTATTGGGGTGGCTTGGATAACATTACCCAAGTGGTAATTTCTGCTATCTTGATCTTATCCCATAGCTGATTTCGTTCAAGCTTAACATATTAAAGCTTCGCTTAGGTTTAGTTAAGAGTTAAGTCTAGAGATTATACCTCCCTTCCAATATCCAAAAAATGGGATTTTTATGCATGAATCTACTAATTTAGTCCATCATTTCTCTTCTCTGCATTAATTAACCATTGTAATTTCTATTTATAACATTAATTATTACATTAAAATTATTATTAAGAGTATTTTTTCCAATGTTCATATTGAATAATGGTCATATAGTGTTTGAAACCTGATGGTCACATTTTAATTTATACTAGCACCATTATTAAAGAGATATAGTTTTATGAGTATAATATAACAAACATTTTCAAGAAACAATTATCATTCAAAAAGTTAGGGTCGTTACATTATTCCCCCTTAATAAATTTTATCCCTGAAATTTCATCTCGTTCCCTCGAATAATAAATGGTGTGGGTACTTCTGCCTCATTTTTTCCTCTAGTTCCCATGTAACTTCTTAATATTTTTGGTTCCTCCGCAACACTTTAACGAGGTGGGTAGTCTTGTTGTGTATAACCTTGTATCTATAGTCCAATATATCCATTGGATGCTCCTCATAAGAGAGGTCATGTTCCAGTTGTACCAACTCAGGATTTAGTACATGTGAAGGGTCAGGTATGTACTTCCTTAAGAGAGATACGTGGAATACATCATGAACTTGAGCTAGATTTAGATTAAGTACAATTCGATGGTTCACTTATAATATGAGATCAAGGATTTCATAGGGGGAAATGTACTTGGGTTTGAGCTTCCCTTTCTTCCCAAACCACATGACTCTATTCCAAGGTGAAAATTGAAGGAATATTTTGTTGCCAAAATCAAACTCTAAGTCCCTTTGACGGTTGTCAATATAGATCTTCTGCCGACTCTGATAATCCTTTATGTGTTATTGGATGGAATAAACCTTTTCTACCATCTCTTGCACAAGATTAGGACCAAGAATCTTTCTCTCACTAGATTCATCCTAAAAAGTTTTAGTTCTACATCGCTTCCCATATAGAGCTTCATAGGGTTCCATTTGAATGCTCAAATGGAAGTTTTTTTAGTATGAGAACTCAATTAATGGGAGATGTTGATCCCATCCACATTTAAATTCCATTGATCATGCTCTCATCATGTCTTCAAGTGTCTAAATAGTCATTTTTGATTGGCCATCAGTTTGGGGGTGATAGGTCATGCTGAAATTTAATTCGGTACTAAGAGCATGTTGAAAGCTTCTCCAGAATTTTGATGTGAACCTTGGATCATGATCAGATATGATAGATATTGGCACTCCATGAAACCTCACCACTTCCTTTATGTAAATCTTGAAAAAAAAATCAAGAGAGAAATATTACTGAAAAGATATAAAATGGTAATTCTTGGTGAGAGAGTCCACTATAATCCATATCTTATTATTTCCTTTGGATGTTTTTGGGAGACCAATGACACAGTCCATATTGATATTATTTCACTTTCATTCTGGTATGGGTAGTGTTTGTAATACCCCATTATGAAGTTGTCACTCTGCCTTCACTTGTTGACACACTAGGCACCTTGTAGTGTAGTCAGAAATCTTCTTTTTGATGTTATCCCACCAATAATGATCGTGAATGTCCCTATACATTTTAGTGATTCTAATATGTATATAGAATATAGATCTATGAGCTTCATCCATCAACTCCTTCTTTATTTTTGGAATATATAGAACACATAGCATTGTATAAAATTTTATTACACCTTCTTGATCAATATTGAACTCAAGAAACTTCTAATTCTTCACATCCTCTATCTTCTTATACAAAAAAAGGATCATCTCTTCGATATTTTATGATCTTATATAGTAATTATGGTTGAGAAATCATTTGGGATAGGGTTGATGATGCCCCTTCCCTTACAAATTCCATGTCCAGTTTTACTTGGTCTTTGATCAAAGGATCTCCTTGAATCCTCATCATGTCCAGAACAACAGGGTCTTTCCTACTTAATGATTAGTGACATTTTTTTCTCTTCTGGGATAATAATTAATTAAATAATCATAGTCTTTAAAAAGTTCCAAAACTCTCCTCGGTCTCATGTTCAATTCCTTTTTCATGAAAATATCCTTCAAACTTTGATGGTATATATATATATCACCTTTTTCCATAAATATAATACCTCCATATATTCAGAACAAAAACAATCATATCCAAATCCAAGTCATGTGTAGGATAGTTCGGTTAATGTAGATTCAACTGTCGAGATGAATAATCAATCACATTGTCATTTTGAATGAGGACACACCAAATCCATTTCATATATTCTGTGCTAAAAATAATTAATCCTTCTCCAATATACGGTAGAGTTAACATGGGTGCAGTGACCAATCTCTTCTTCAGCTCTTGGAAACATCCTTTACACTCCTTTGTCTAGATGAACTTTACCCCTTTTCAAGTTAACTTGTATAGTGGATTATAAATTCATGAAAAGTTTTTCACAAGCCTCCTATAATATCTCTCTAATCCAACGAACTATGGATCTATGTTACTATTGTAGGATGTGGCCACTCCTCCACAACCTTTGTCTTTATCAGGTCAACTGATATTCCATCATTAGTTACAATGTGCCCCAAGAAAGCAACTTGTTGTAAGCAAAATTCACATTTTCTTAACTTTCCAAATAGCATATCCTTTCTTATAGTTTGCAATATAATCCTTAGATGGTTCTCATGATCCTCATGAATTTTAGAATATATTAGAATATCACCAATAAAAACTACCAAAAATTTATCAAGGTAGTCTTTAAAGACTCTATTCATCATATCCATAAATATAGTAGGATCATTAGTCAAACCTAAAATAAAAACAAACTCATAATTATCATATCTTAATCGAAAGGATGTCTTTGGAATATCTTCTTTCTTCACCCTCAATTGATGATAACCAGATCAAAGATCAATCTTGTATAAGAATTAATCCCCATGAAGCTAGTCAAATAAATCATCAATTATTAGAATAGGGTACTTGTTCTTCATTGTCATATCGTAAATTTCTCTATAATAAATGCATATCCTCATTGATCCAACCTTATTCTTCACAATGAGAACAGGTGATCCCCAAGGACACAAAATTGGTTAGATAAACCTTTCTCCAAAAGATCTTGGAGTTACTTATTTAATTCCTCCAAATCCACATTTTCCATTCTATATGGGGACTTTAATATCTTCTTGGATCCAGGAATGAGTTTAATGGATAACTCTACCTCTCTTTCTGGGGGAATCCCAGGTAACTCCTCAAGAAATACACCAATATATTCCTGAATAATGAGGAGATTTTTTATTCATATGGCTTTATTTCCTTATTCATTTTCACTGATCATTTTCATAAATAAGTCTATGGGAAGTTATTCTAGAAAAATCTCAAGTAGAGATATCTCTCCTTTTAAGATAATTTTAGGTTTTCCATTTAATACTATTTTGATTTACTTGCTTATGTTATTAATATTAGCATTATACTTTGAGAGTCATTCCATCCCTAGTATAATGTTGAATTCCATCATGGGAATGACTACTAGATTTTCGATGAGATTATGCTCACCAAAGTAAATACTAGAGTTTCTATAAACTTTTGATTCTTGGAAAATCCATCTAGGATTCATGAATGATAACTCTACTTCTAGAAGTTTAGTTATTGATTCTATATTCTTTGCAAACTTAGAGGAAATTAAGGAATGTGTAGAACCAGAATCAAACAAAGTAATTTCTAGATTTGAGAGAATAATGAGGGTGTCTTCTACCACATCATTTGGAGCTACAAATTTAGTTGTCATGCTATAAAAAGACCGACCTTGCTCCCTTGGCCTATATTGAGATTTATGGTGTAACGAACTAAACATTCATGAATAAAATTACCTTTATTTTATTAAATGTCTTATGGATATAAATAACACATGCAATTTTTTTATTTTATCCAATTGGGTTTAAATTAACATTAAGTATCATTACTATTGATAATATAACCGCTGAACAGTGATCACATGAATAGTTTAAATTTAAAGTTTTTAAAAATAAGTTTTCAACATCGGAGAGGATGACCTCATCAAGTAGACTCGATCCATATTAAGCTCATTTTTTGGAGCTCGGAAAGGAGGTAGCATCACTGGGCTTTGCTCTTGACCAATCCCAATCCGATCTTCAACACATTAAGCTTGAATGAAATCACTTACGATAGAAGTTGAAGTTAATAGAGATTACCACCAGAGCGATATTATCTGAGCTTCCCTAAGAGTCTTTCACCATTTCACACCTTATCCTTAGGTCTTATGTGGGTGTTATAAGGGTTTATGTAACAAGGTATTAGTTACTTTTTCTGTAATACCTTTAATAAATAAAATTCTTATTTCATCAATTCATTTCTGAGAATAGTTTTCTTAAAAATATAATGAATTAGATTAATTAACTTTTCGGGTAAAATGGTACATTTTAGAAATATATAAATTATTATATTAAACTAAGTTTTTACTAATAATGATATTATAATAGTGTTATAAAAACACTCCTTTTAATTATAAATGGTGATTATATTTATTGTTTTTACTCTATAAAATATTAAGTATTCAATTTGATAAGAATTATATTATTATACGATAAAATAGAAATTTTATTTTTAATTAAAGAATTTATTTAGATGAATTAATGAATTTTTGAAATAATAAATATTTTAATAAAATATTATTATCAAATTACTTTTATTAATAATAAATTATTATATAATTTTTATGAAGTCAAATGAAATTTTTATTAAGGTTAAAAACTGTTTGTTTTCAAAACCTGCCAATTTTCAGTAAATGTCAGCTTTTATTTTAAAAGTGAAAATTCACATATTTATAAAATTATTTAGATAAAATAAATATTATTTTTTGAATTAGGATGTCAAAATTATCCAATGGTGAATTTTTCATAATTTTCTGAGACAGTCGAATTTTTGGGTAAAAATTAAATAATTAATAAATATATAATGTGTTTTGTGACATCATAATGACCCAATAGTGATGTAATAAAATAATATAAAAGGTTTATTCGTACAATATATGTTTTACATTTAAAATAATGTGATTTTATATTTTTTGATTAATTTTATAATGCCTTTGTGGACCCTCCAAGACTTATAAAATATTTTAAGATTTTAAAATGATTTCCTTGAGAGTGTGACTCATCTCCACATAAAAAATCCTAATATTTTAATATTTTCGGCCCTTGGCCTTATAAAATGTCTTATAACACTCTCCTTTGGTAGAAAACATGGAAAAAACCATGGTATGGTCTGTGGATTTGATTAGTTTAGTGTGTAGTATCCAAAACATAAATAATAAAGAATTCCCTCTCATTTCCTATATAAACACACCCAATATCCATTCCACTTCACTCAAAACATTTGGAGCTCGACTAATTCTCACTCAAATTTACCCAAGAGATGAAGGTAGAATAGTCCTTGTAGTTTAGCTTGGGTTATCGAATCCTCAGAGACCTAAGAAGAAACCTATAGACACGTACATTCTATGGACTGTTTTTGGCTATGAAGTGGCCAACTTGGGTTGAATTTATATGGGTTTAAAGGATAACTAACAGATTTAAGTGAATTCAATTTAAAATAATGAGTTGATCCTAGGTTATCACTTGGGGTGGATTGGACGTATTTCCTTTTCAATGATTTCAATTTCTTATATTTGAGATGGGTTCATTTAAGAAGATAAAACAACATCATCACTTACTGGTTTAATGCCTACACCATTTAATACTAATCACCTATACACTTGAAGGATCAAATTTTTGATCACTTAATGGTAAATTTTCGTATTAGCACTTGAAGTGTGTGGCCTTAAATTTAACAAGGACGATAGAGTTTAAAAATAATCAAATAAAAATATCAATTAAAGAAGTGATTATACATTAATGGGGTGATAAATAACATCCAATCCAGCCCCTTTCTACTCCCTTGGATTAATCCATAAATGGGTTATCCCTCCATTGATGTTATGGTTTCAATGGAAGTGGGAAGTAGACTCATGAGGGAGGAAATGGAGAAGTAAAAAAACAATGAAAAGAAAATGATCACTCCACCGTTGTGTGAAAATTTTCACAAGGTTTGGTGTGAATAAATTCACACCTTGAACCAACGGTATCAAAGTGATATTAAGAACAACGGAATAAGAGGAAAAGAAGAGATTTTATTAAGAAACTAAAGTGAATTGAACAACTTACATGTGAAAGACAAACTTGAGACAACAAAATCACATCATAACATTACAATTGAACAAAGCACCAAAGATCCTAAACTCCTCCACCACCACTACCTTAAATAGGAATTTTTAAGCCTTGGGTCGAGCCTTCAATAGTCCAAGTCTCCTCAATTAATTTTTGTAGGCCATAGGTGGGTGGAAAGTTGAGGGAGAGTTCATTTTTCCACCCTTGACCCGAGGTGGCATCCATCTTTCATCCACCACACAGAAGCACTTGAAATACCTTATAGATGGACGAATCAGAGTGGTCCATAGAATAATAAAATGGATCCCCGGATGTCTTCTAACCACCTGTAATATTTGGGCCCATTTGGAGTTGTAGATTCGGAGATATGATTATATTACTGGAATGTTTTTCTGGGCCGCAGAATCTGGCTCAGAATTTTATCCCTAATTTGGGATGCCGAAATGAACACAATGGAAGCCGAATTAGCACTGTCTCCTGCAGACTTATTTGTTCCTATATATGTTTTATATCATCCCAAGAAATTTGGACTTCATTGGGTTTGTATGTGGGACCCCACATTCTCATCAGTGGGCTGGTGTCCAATCTGACTTCTCCAAAATTGTTTCCTTTCATCACAAAATATCCCCATCTTCTTCCTTGAATTCTCCATTAATCCCTAAATGAAACATGACCATATTGAATTGTAGATAAATTTCACAAAATATAAAATTGAAACATGTATAATTACATTCTTTAAACCAGATGAATCATTGGGTACTTTAAATGATGTTAAAAAATGTACCACATAATAGTGCATTTTAAGAAGGTATTACAATCATAATGTGAAATGATGTTCAAAGTGTAAAATTCACTAAAATAGTTTTTATGAATAATAAATAACATGAATATTATATATATTAACAATGAATATTATCCTCATTTAGTGGCTAATCACACCCCCCAACTTGAGTTTTGCTAGTCCTGAGCAAAATGTATCTCAACAATATGAAATTTGAATTCTCTTTTCCAAAAACATTTTAATACACAATGATCACCAAAAAAACTTATACCAAAAAATCAGGAAACCCATCAAAATATTTTAATACAATATATTTTCATAAGCAGATCCCAATCCCAAGCCATTCCTTTTTTCAAATTCATTGCCATATTTCATCCAATATCAATTAAGTATGAGGATGTGTTGTGTATCACAATAGACATGGGAGTTCATCTTTATTCGAGGGGGAAATGAAGGAAGCGCTAGTTGGAATCACATTTCAATATTAAGATGAGTATTCAATTTTTTTATTGTTTTTTTTTTGTTTTTTTTTTTTGTTTTTGCAATTTTTCCATGGTAATTGAAATTGCACTCAAAAGAGTCAACCCCTGTAGCGAGACTTTGCCGATGACTCCCAGGCTCAAAGACCTTAGGGAACCAAGTGAATCCCACATAATTGGGCATCATCTCGAGTTAACTCAGTCAAAAAAAATTCAAATTACCAAAAATGGAGATAAAATTACTAACTCTGGGCCAGACAACTATGGAGTCACGATCCCCAAGTGTCGAAAGCCACGCATTAGGTCATTTCATTGCTCTACGCGCAAATTTATTGTTTTTTTAATTTTTTTTTTGGAATACTAGTATTAAAACTAAAATGATCACCAAACCTATGCTATTTATTTGGGGGACCCTATGAACTCAAACTAATACCCCACTGTCCAAAGGATGTGCGTTGTGATTTTTTTTGGATGAAAATATAAACCATGAAATATCACATTAGACAGCCACACTTTCTAAAATCTATGCTCATGAAATTATACATGAATTAAAATCAAAATTAGGTCATGCTAAATTATTTGATATTCAGTTTCAAAGTGTGTAATTTGTATTACCATGTTCAAAGTTAAAGGGATATTTCCTTCCATTTACACACATTTTTTTAAATCAATTTTTTTTCACAAAAGCAATTTTTTTTATTTCATCTCCCCCCCAACTTAAAACAACATTGTCCCCAGTGTTTCAAGAAATGAAAATTTATAAGGAGAAGAAACAAATAAGGGAATTTCAAAAAGGAAATTGAAATATGAGGATCATGGAATGAAGTCACCTGGTGGTTGAATTAGAAATTTTTTCCACTCCCTTTTAATCCCTTGATCTTGATGTCACTCTAAGAATTCCCTAGTGGAGAAAAAAAAAAGAAAAACAAAAAAACTATATATATATATATATATATATAATAAATAAAGTGAAATATAATTATATATATAAAAATTATAGAATAAGGAGGCACAAAAAGCTGTAGGTCAGTGGTAAGTGCGCGCCCCTGTCTCCCTTCGGTCCCGGGTTCGATTTCCCGTAGCTTCTCTGGTTCTGACGGGGTTTGCCCCACGACCTACGACGTGCCCTTTTTTTATTATTATTATATTTTTATTTTAACATACAAACACATAGAAAAACTAACTAATGATACATTTTCTTATATTTAAATTTATGGGTAATGTATTACTCAAGGATCACACCACGTGACATGGATGAATATGGTGCTCCCCTTTCAAACCCATCCATACTCATAATATAAGAACAGGTCAACAGTATATTTTTTTATTTTCAAATATCAAAATTATTAATTAATCCTATTTAAAAAAAGAAAAACAAAAAAACTATATATATATATATATATATATAATAAATAAAGTAAAATATAAGTATATATATAAAAATTATAGAATAAGGAGGCACAAAAAGTTGTAGGTCAGTGGTAAGTGCGCGCCCTTGTCTCCCTTCGGTCCCGGTTCGATTTCCCGTAGCTTATCTGGTTCTAACGGGGTTTTCCCCACGACCTATGACGTGTCCTTTTTTTATTATTATTATATTTTTATTTTAACATACAAACACATAGAAAAACTAACTGATGATACATTCTCTTATTTTTAAATTTATGGGTAATGTATTACTCAAGGATCACACCACGTGACATGGATGAATATGGTGCTCCCCTTTCATACCCATCCATACTCATAATATAAGAACAGGTCAACAGTATATTTTTTTATTTTTAAATATCAAAATTATTAATTAATCCTATTTAAAAAAAAAGATGATTTGCAAAGATAAAACCCACGGGTTG
Organism: Viscum album; assembly: GCA_963277665.1. NCBI lineage: Eukaryota > Viridiplantae > Streptophyta > Magnoliopsida > Santalales > Viscaceae > Viscum > Viscum album. Next base: position 1,799,403,966 of record OY728141.1, read on the forward strand.
CCTCCCGTGTAGCGCTTTGGTTTATTGTCGCTAGCTCGACTTGAACCCCCCAACTTATCCAATACCAACTTTCATCATTTTAAGGACCACATGTTTCACCACTTCTACTAGGTTGAGATTCATTATATTTTTAGAATTCTTTTTATGCACAAACCTATGTTCTAAAATGAGTGGTAAAATCCAAGGAATATTAGAAATGGTTGATCTAGTTTCCTCTGTAGTCTTTCCTAAGACATCAATGATCATTCCAAATTTTTTGGTTTCAAGAGAAGAATTAATTCCATCATAAATTTCATGGTTATACACTTTGAATGGATACTTGAGAGATGAAGTAAGAACACTAATTTTGAGCTCGGTTTGGATAGGAAATTTAGACATAGTTTTGCAATTTTTAGCAAACTCAGTTTCATTTTCAAATTTCTCAACAAAATTAGTTCCTTTTGAATAGAAGATTCAACCACTAAATTGGAAAGATCAGTGTTAGGAATGGGTATGGACTCAAAGTTTGTGATTTCTCCCAATGTTTCACTGATTGGTGTTTTTTAAAAATCATCAATTGGGTTATACTTAGGATACTCAATCCATGATGTCAGAGTCTCCTCTTTTGAATCCAAAAAGTCAATTTCCTGCTGATTTAAAGACCCTTAAAAAATTCCTTGATCTTCTTCATCTATCCCAAATCCAAAAGTTGGTTCTTCAATAAATTCATGTGGGGTTTGTGGGAAACAAGAAATGTCACATAAGGTTATGGAAGGGACGGTTGGTGTAGGGATGTTTTCTTAATAATTTTTAATGCTTTGTAGTTCTAACCTCAAAGATGAAACCTAAAAATTCATTTTCTCCATTTTTTGACACAATTTTTCAAGTAATGGTTGTGGATCATGATGTGAAAGGGGTTGAAAAAGATGGCCTATTCTATGTGGATAATTAAGTTGTTGGAATTGCACAAGAGGGTGTTCAGATTGCCTTTGCGGGGATTGAAACTCATTATATGTTGGGATGTTTTGTGGATCATAGGAGTAAAAAACATTTTAGTTTATTAGGTTATTGATGATCCCACAAGTAGAAATTAGGATGATCATTGTACATCACAAAATGGGTTGGGTGATCAAAGTAGGGATAGGTTTCCCATGCTTGGAATTGTTCAAAATTGAATTCCATAAGAGTGAGGGGTGATAATAGAGAAGAGGGATGAAAAAAATATGATAATGTCTAATATAACTTACTTAGGTCCCCAGCAGCGGCGCCAAAATTTCATTCTCACTAAAATTTACCAAAGAGATGATGGTAGAACGGTCCTTGTAGTTTAGCTTGGGTTTTCAAATCCTCAGAGACCTAAGAAGAAACCTATAGACACGTATATTATATGGACTATTTTTGGATATGAAGTGGCCACCCTGGGTTGATTTTATATGGTTTTAAAGGATAACTAACAGATTTCAGTGAATTCAATTTAAAATAATGAGTTGATCCTAGGTTATCACTTGGGGTGGATTGGACGTATTTCCTTTTCAACGATTTCAATTTCATATATTTGAGATGTGTTCATTTAAGAAGATAAAACAACATCATCACTTACTATTTTAATTCCTAAACCCTTTAATACTAATCACTTATACACTTTAAGGATCAAAGTTTTGAGCACTTCAAGGTAAAGGTTCATATTATCACTTGAAGTGTGTGACCTTAAATACAACAAGGACGATGGAGTTTAAAAATCATCAAATAATTAAAGAAGTGATTATACATTAATGGGGTGATAAATAACATCCAATACAGCTCCTTTCTACTCCCTTGGATCAACCCATAAGTGGGTTATCCCTCCATCGATGCTATGGTTTCAATGGAAGTTGGAAGTAGACTCATGAGGGACAAAATGGAGAAGTAAAAAAAACAATGAAAAGAAAATGATCACTCCACCGTTGTGTGAATAATTTCACAAGGTTTGGTGTGAATAAATTTACACCTTGAACCAACGGTATCAAAGTGATATTAAGAAAAACATAATAAGAGGAAAAGAAGATATTTTATTAAGAAACTAAAGTGAATTGAACAACTTACATGTGAAAGACAAACTTGAGACAACAAAATCGCAGCATAACATTACAATTGAACAAAGCACCAAAGATCCTCAAGTCCTCCACCACCACTTCCTTAAATAGTAATTTGTGAAGCCTTGGGTAGAGCCTTCAATAGTACAAGTCTCCTCAATTAATTTTGGTAGGCTATAGGTGGGTGGAAAGTTGAGGGAGAGTTGATTTTTTCACCCTTGACCCGAGGTGGCATCCAGCTTTCATCCACTGAATAGATGCTCTTGGAAGACCTTTTAGATGGCCAAATCAGAGTAGAAAATAAATAAGAAAATGTAGCCCCGGATTTCCCCTAACCATCTGTAAAATTTGGGCCCATTTGGAGTTTTAGATTCGGTGATATGATTAGATTAGTGGGCTGTTTTTCAGGGCCACAGAATCTGGCCCAGAATTTTATCTCTAACTTGGGCTGCCGAAATGACCACAATGGAGGCATAATTAGCACTGGCTCCTGAAAAATGATTTGTTCCTATATATTTTTTATAGCATCTCACTAAATTTGGGCTTAATTGGGTTTGTATGTGGGACCCTACATTCTCATCAGTGGGCTGGTGTCCAATCTGACTTCTCCAGAATTGTTTCCTTTCATCACAAAATATTCCCATCTTCTTCTATGAATTCTCCATTGATCCATAAATGAAACATTATCATATTGAAGTTTAGATCAATTTCCCAAAATATCAAATTGAAACATGGATAATTACATTCCTTAAAATCATAGGAATCATTGGGTACTTTAAATGATGTTCAAAAATGTAGCACATAATAGTGCATTTTAAGAATGTATTACAATCATAATGTGAAATGATGTTCAAAGTGTAAAATGCACTAAAATGGTGTTTATGAATAATAAAGAACATGAATATTATATATATTGACAATGAATATTAGCCTCATTTAGTGTCTAATAACACCCCCCAACTTGAGTTTTGCTAGTCCCGAGCAAAATGTATCTCAACAATATGAAATTCGAATTCCCTTTTCCGAAAAACATTTTAATACACAATGTTCACAAAAAAACCTTATACCAAAAAATCATGAAACCCATCAAAATATTTTAATACAAGATATTTTCATAAGCAGATCCCAATCCCAAGCTCATTCTTTTGTTCAAATTCATTGCCATATTTCATCCAATATCAATTAAGTATGAGGATGTGTTGTGTATCACAATAAACATGGGGGTTCATCTTTATTCAAGGGGTAAATGACGGAAGCACTGGGTGGAATGACATTTCAATATTAAGATGAGTATTCAATTTTTTTTGTTTTTTTTTTGTTTTTTTTTTGTTTTTTGCAATTTTTCCATGGTAATTTAAATTACACTCAAAAGAGTCAATCCCTATAGAGAGACTTTGTCGATGACTCCTAGGCTCAAAGACCTTAGGGAACCAAGTGAATCCCACATACTTGAGCATCATATCAAGTTAACTCAGTCAAAAACAAATTTAAATTACCAAAAATAGATATAAAATTACTAACTCTGGGCTAGACAACTATGGAGTCACGATCCCCAAGTGGCGAAAGCCACGCATTAGGTCATTTCATTACTTTACCCACAAATTTATTATTTTTTTAATTTTTTTTTGAATACTCATATTAAAACTAAAATGATCACAAAACCTTTGCTATTTATTTGGGGGACCCCATGAACTCAAACTAATACCCCACTATCCAAAGGTCGTGCATTGTGATTTTTTTTTTATGAAAATATAAACCATGAAATATCACATTAGACAGCCACACTTTCCAAAATCTATGCTCATGAAATTATACAAGGATTAAAATCAAAATCAGGGCATGATAAATTATTTGATATTCAGTTTCAAAGTGTGTAATTTGTATTACCATGTTCAAAGTTAAAGGAATTTTTCCTTCCATTTACACGCATTTTCTTTAAATCAATTTTTTTCACAAAAACAATTTTTTTTATTTCATCTCCCCCCCAACTTAAAACAAAATTGTCCCCAGTGTTTCAAGAAATGAAAATTTATAAGGAGTAGAGACAAATAAGGGAAGTTTAAAAAGGAAATTGAAATATGAGGATCATGGAATGAAGTCACCTGGTGGTTGAAGTTGAAATTCTTGATGCTCCCTTTTAATCCCTTGATCTCGATGTCACTCTAAGAATTCCCTAGTGGAGAAAAAAAAAAGAAAAACAAAAAAACAAAACAAAAAAAAACTATATATATATATAATAAATAAAGATAAATATAAGTATATATATATAAATTATATAATAAGGAAGCACAAAAATCTGTAGGTCAGTGGTAAGCGCGCGCCCCTATCTCCCTTCGGTCCCGGGTTCGATTTCCCGCAGCTTTGCCGGTTGTGACGGGGTTTTCCCAATAACCTACGACGTATCCTTTTTTATTATTATTATATTTTTATTTTATTTTTTGTATTTTTATTTTAACATACAAACACATAGAAAAACGAATTGATGATACATTGTCTTCTTTTTAAATTTATGTGTAAGGTATTACTCAAGGATCACACCATGTGACACGGATGAATATGGTGCTCCCCTTTTATACCCATCCATACTCATAATAGAAGAACAGGTCAACAGTCTATTTTTTTATTTTTAAATATAAAAATTATTAATTAATCCTATATAAAAAAAAGATGATTTGCAAAGATGAAAACCACGAGTTGCCTCCCGTGTAGCGCTTTGGTTTAATATCGAAAGCTTGACTTGATCCCCCCAACTTATCCAATACCAACTTTAAACATTTTAAGGACCACATGTTTCACCACTTCTACTAGGTTGAGATTCATTCTATTTTTAGAATTTTTTTTTATTCACAAACCTATGTTCTAAAATGAGTGGTAAAATCCAAGGAATATTAGAAATGGTTGATCTAGTTTTCTACGTAGTCTTTTCTAAGACATCAATGATCATTCCAACTTTTTTGGTTTCAAGAGAAGAATGAATTCTATCAAAAAGTTCATGGTTATACACTATGAAGGGATACTTGAGAGACGAAGGAAGAACACTAATTTTGAGCTCAGTTTGGATAGGAAATTCAGACATAGGTTTTCACTTTGAATCAAACTCAGTTTCATTTTCAAAATTTCTCAACAAAATTGGTTCCTTTTGAATAGAATATTTCACCACTAAATTGGAAAGATCAGTGATAGGAATGGTTATGGACTCAAAGTTTGTGATTTCTCCCAATGTTTCACTGATTTTTGTTTTTGAATAATCATCAATGGGGTTATACTTAGGAGACTCAATCCATGATGTTAGATTCTCCTCTTTTGAATCCAAAAGTCAATTTCCTCCTGATTTAAAGACCCTTCAAAAATTCCTTGATCTTCTTCATCTATCCCAAATCCAAAGGTTGGTTCTTCAATAAATTCATTTGGGGTTTGTGGGAAACAAGAAACGTCACATAAGGTTATAGAAGGTACAGTTGGTGTAGGGATGTGTTCCTCATAAGTTTTAATGCTTTGTATTTATATCCTCAAATATGAAACCTCAAAATTCTTTTTCTCCATTTGTTGACACAATTTTTCAAGTAATGGTTGTGGATCATTATGGGCAAGGGGTTGAGAAATATGGCCTATTATAGGTGGATAATTAAGTTGTTGGAATTGCACAGGAGGGTGTTCAGATTTCCTTTGTGGGGATTGAAACTCATTATATATTGGGATGTTTTGTGGATCATAGGATTAAAAAAAATTGTGGTTCATTAGGTTGTTGATGATCCCAGAAGTAGAAATTAGGATGATCATTGTACATCACACATGGGGTTGGTGATCAAAGTAGGGATAGGTTTCCCTTTCTTGGACTTGTTCAAAATTAAATTCCATAGGAGTGAGGGGTGAGAACAGAGAAGAGGGATGAAAAAAAGATGATAATGTTTAATATAACTTACTTAGGTCCCTGTAAATAGTGCCAAAATTTGATTCTCGCTCAAATTTACCCAAGAGATGAAGGTATAACGGTCCTTGTAGTTTAGCTTGGGTTATCGAATCCTCAGATACCTAAGAAGAAACCTATAGACACGTACATTCTATGGAATTTTGTGGCTATGAAGTGGCCAAATTGGGTTGATTTTATATGGGTTTAAAGGATAACTAACATATTTAAGTGAATTCAATTTAAAATAATGAGTTTACCCTAGGTTACCACTTGGGGTGGATTGGACGTATTTCCTTTTCAATGATTTCAATTTCTTATATTTGAGATGGGTTAATTTAAGAAGATAAAACAACATCATCACTTACTAGTTTAATTCCTACACACTTTAATACTAATCACCTATACACTTGAAGGATCAAATTTTTGATCACTTCAAGGTAAAGGTTTGTATTAGTACTTGAAGTGTGTGGCCTTAAATTCAACAAGGATGATGGTGTTTAAAAATCATCAAATAAAAATCTCAATTAAAGAAGTGATTATACATTAATGGAATGATAAATAACATCCAATACATCCCCTTGCTACTCCCTTGGTACAACCCATAAGTGGGTTATCCCTCCATTGATGCTCTGGTTTCAATGGAAGCGGGAAGTAGACTCATGAGGGAGGAAATGGAGAAGTAAAAAAACAATGAAAAGAAAATGATCACTCCATTGTTGTGTGAATAATTTCACAAGGTTTGGTGTGAATAAATTTACACCATGAACCAATGGTATCAAATTGATATGAATAAAAACATAATAAGAGGAAAATAAGAGATTTTATTAAGAAACTAAAGTGAATTGAACAACTTACTTGTGAAAGACAAACTTGAGACAACAAAATCGCAGCATAACATTACAATTGAATAAAGCACCAAATATCCTCAACTCCTCCACCACCACTACCTTAAATAGGCATTTTTGAAGTCTTGGGTTGAGAATTCAATAGTAAAAGTCTCCTCAATTAATTTTGGTAGGCCATATGTAGGTGTAAAGTTGAGGGAGAGTTGATTTTTCCACCCTTGACCCGAGGTGGCATCCAGCTTTCATCCACCGAACAGACGCGCTTGGAAGACCTTCTAGATGGCTGAATCAGAGTAGGACATAAAGAAGAAAATGGAGCCCTGGATTTACCCTAACCTTTTGTAAAATTTGGGCCCATTTGGAGTTGTATATTCGGATATATGATTAGATTAGTGGGCTGTTTTTCTGGGCCGAAGAATCTGGCCCAGAATTTTATCTCTAACTTGGGCTAGCGAAATGACCACAATGGAGGCCGAATTAGCACTGGATCCTGAAGAATTATATGTTCCTATATATTTTTTATATCATCCCACTAAATTTTTTATTCATTGTGTTTGTATGTGGGACCCCACATTCTCATCAGTGGGCTGGTGTCTAATATGACTTCTCCAGAATTGTTTCCTTTCGTCACAAAATATCCCCATCTTCTTCCATGAATTATCCATTGATCCCTAAATGAAACATGATCATATTGAAGTGTAGATAAATTTACCAAAATATCAAATTGAAACATGGATAATTACATTCCTAAAAATCAGATGAATCATTGGGTACTTTAAATGATGTTCAAAAATGTACCACATAATAGTGCATTTTAAGAAGGTATTACAATCATAATGTGAAATGATGTTCAAAGTGTAAAATGAACTAAAATAGTGTTAATGAATAATAAATAAAATGAATTTTATATATATTGAAAATGAATATTATCCTCATTTAGTGGCTAATCACACCCCCCAACTTGAGTGTTGCTAGTCCCGAGCAAAATGTATCTCAACAATATGAAATTCGAATTCCCTTTTCCAAAAAAATTTTAATACACAATGATCACCAAAAAACCTTATACCAAAAAATCATGAAACCCATCAAAATATTTTAATACAAGATATTTTCATAAGCAGATCCCAATCCCAAGCTCATTCCTTTGTTCAAATTCATTGCCATATTTCATCCAATATCAATTAAGTATGAGGATGTGTTGTGTATCACAATAGACATGGGGGTTCATCTTTATTCAAGGGGGAAATGACAGAAGCTCTAGGTGGAATCACATTTCAATATTAAGATGAGTATTCAATTTTTTTATTGTATTTTTTTTTTTTTTTTGCAATTTTTCCATGGTAATTTAAATTGCACTCAAAAGATTCAACCCCTGTAGCGAGACTTTGTCGATGACTCCCAAGCTCAAAGACCTTAGGGCACCAAGTGAAGCCCACATACTCGGGAATCATCTCAAGTTAACTCAGTCAAAAAAAAATTCAAATTACCAAAAATAGAGATAAAATTACTAACTTTGGGCTAGAAAACTGTGGATTCATGATCCCCAAGTGCCGAAAGCCACGCATTAGGTCATTTCATTGCTCTACGCGCAAATTTATTATTTTTTAAAAATTTTTTGAATACTCATATTAAAACTAAAATGATCACCAAACCTATTCTATTTATTTGGGGGACCCCATGAACTCAAACAAATACCCCACTATCCAAAGGACGTGTGTTGTGATTTTTTTTTGGATGAAAATAAAAACCATGAAATATCACATTAGACAGCCACACTTTCCAAAATCTATGCTCATGAAATTATACATGGATTAAAATAAAAATCAGGGCAAGCTAAATTATTTGATATTCAGTTTCAAAGTGTGTAATGTGTATTACCATGTTCAAAGTTAAAGGAATTTTTCCTTCCATTTACACACATTTTTTTTAAATCAATTTTTTTCACAAAAGAACTTTTTTTTTATTTCATCTCCCCCCCAACTTAAAACAACAATGTCCCCAGTGTTTCAAGAAATGAAAATTTATAAGGATTGGAGACAAATAAGGGAAGTTCAAAATGGAAATTGAAATATGAGGATCATGGAATGAAGTCACCTGGTGGTTGAAGTTGAAATTCTTGATGCTCCCTTTTAATCCCTTGATCTCGATGTCACTCTAAGAATTCCCTAGTGGAGAAAAAAAAAGAAAAACAAAACAAAAAAACTATATATATATATATAATAAATAAAGTGAAATATAAGTATATATATAAAAATTATAGAATAAGGAATCACAAAAAGTCGTAGGTCAGTGGTAAGCGCGCGCCCCTGTCTCCCTTCAGTCCCGGGTTCGATTTCCCGCTGCTTCACCGGTTGTGACGGGTTTGCCCCACGACCTACAATGTGTCCTTTTTTTTATTATTATATTTTTATTTTATTTTTTGTATTTTTATTTTAACATACAAACACATAGAAAAACGAACTGATGATACATTCTCTTCTTTTTAAATTTATGGGTAAGGTATTACTCAAGGATCGCACCATATGACATGGATGAATATGGTGCTCCCCTTTCATACCTATCCATGATCATAATAGAAGAACAGGTCAACAGTCTATTTTTTTATTTTTAAATATCAAAATTATTAATTAATCCTATTTAAAAAGAAGATGATTTGCAAAGATGAAAACCATGGGTTGCCTCCCGTGTAGCGCTTTGGTTTAATGTTGGTAGCTCGACTTGAACCCCCAAACTTATCCAATACCAACTTTCAACATTTTAAGGACCACATGTTTCACCACTTCTACTAGGTTGAGATTCATTCTATTTTTAGAATTTTTTTTATACACAAACCTATGTTCTAAAATGAGTGGTAAATTTCAAGGAATATTAGAAATGGTTGATCTAGTTTCCTCTGTAGTCTTTCCTAAGACATCAATGATCATTCCAACTTTTTTGGTTTCAAAAGAATAATGAATTCCATCATAAATTTCATGGTTATACACTATGAAGTGATACTTGAGAGATGAAGGAAGAACACTAATTTTGAGCTCAGTTTGGATAGGAAATTCAGACATAGGTTTTCACTTTGAATCAAACTCAGTTTCATTTTCAAAATTTCTCAACAAAATTGGTTCCTTTTTAATAGAATAATCAACCACTAAATTAGAAAGATCAATGTTAGGAATGTTTATGGACTCAAAGTTTGTGATTTATCCCAATGTTTCACTGATTGGTGTTTTTTAAAAATCATCAATGGTGTTATACTTAGGAGACTCAATCCATGATGTCAGATTCTCCTCTTTTGAATCCAAAAAGTCAATTTCATCCTGATTTAAATACCCTTAAAAAATTCCTTGATCTTCTTCATCTATCCCAAATCCAAAGTTTGGTTCTCCAATAAATTCACGTGGGGTTTGTGGGAAACAAGAAACGTCACATAAGGTTATGGAAGGGACAGTTGGTGTAAAGATGTGTTCCTCATAAGTTTTAATGACGTTTAGTTCTAAACTCAAAGATGAAACCTCAAAATTCATTTTCTCCATTTGTTGACACAATTTTTCAAGTAATGTTTTTGGATCATGATGGTTAAGGGGTTGAGAAATATGGCCTATTCTAGGTGGATAATTAAGTTGTTGGAATTTCACAGGAGGGTGTTCAGATTGCCTTTGTGGGGATTGAAACTCATTATATGTTGGGATTTTTTTTAAATCATAAGAGTAAAACATTTTGGTTAATTAGGTTGTTGACGATCCCACAAGTAGAAATTAGGATGATCATTGTACATCAAACATGGGGTTGGGTGATCAAAGTGGGGATAGGTTTCCCATGCTTGGACTTGTTCAAAATTGAATTCCATAGGAGTGAGGGGTGAGAACAGAGAAGAGGGATGAAAAAAAGATGATAATTTCTAATATAAATTACTTAGGTCCCCGGAAACGGCGCCAAAATTTGATTCTCGCTCAAATTTACCCTTGAGATGAAGGTAGAACGGTCCTTGTAGTTAATCTTGGGTTATCGAATCCTCAGAGACCTAAGAAGAAACCTATAGACAAGTACATTCTATGGAATGTTTTTGGCTATGAAGTGGCCAACTTGGGTTGATTTTATATGGGTTTAAAGGATAACTAATAGATTTAAGTGAATTCAATTTAAAATAATGAGTTGATCCTAGGTTATCACTTGGGGTGGATTGGACGTATTTCCTTTTCAATGATTTCAATTTCTTATAGTTGATATGGGTTCATTTAAGAAGATAAAACAACATCATCACTTACTAGTTTAATGCCTACACCTTTTAATACTAATAACCTATACACATGAAGGATAAAAGTTTTGAGCACTTCAAGTTAAAGGTTCATATTAGCACTTGAAGTGTGTGGCCTTAAATTCAACAAGGACGATGGAGTTTAAAAATCATCAAATAAAAATCTCAATTAAAGAAGTGATTATAGATTAATGGGGTGATAAATAACATCCAATCCATACCCTTGCTACTCCCTTGGATCAACCCATAAGTGGGTTATCCCTCCATTGATGCTATGGTTTCAATGGAAGCGGGAAGTAGACTCACGAGGGAGGAAATGGATAAGTAAAAAAACAATGAAAAGAAAATGATCACTCCACCTTTGTGTGAATAATTTCACAAGTTTTGGTGTGAATAAATTTACACCTTGAACCAACGGTATCAAAGTGATATGGAGAACAACAGAATAAGAGGAAAGAATATATTTTATTAAGAAACTAAAGTGAATTGAACAACTTACATGTGAAAGACAAACTTGAGACAACAAAATCGCAGAATAACATTACAATTGAATAAAGCACCAAAGATCCTCAAATACTCCACCACCACTACCTTAAATAGGAATTTTTGAAGCCTTGGGTCGAGAATTCAACAGTCCAAGTCTACTCAATTAATTTTGGTAGGCCATAGGTGTGTGGAAAGTTAAGGGAGAGTTAATTTTTCCACCCTTGACCTGAGGTGGCATCCATCTTTCATCCAACAAACAGACACGCTTGGAAGACCTTCTAGATGGAAGAATCGTAGTTGGACATAGAATAAGAAAATGGAACCCCCAATGTCCTCTAACCTCCTGTAAAATTTGGGCCTAGTTTTAGTTGTAGATTCTGAGATATGATTATATTAGTGGGATGTTTTTCTGGGCCGCAGAATCTGGCCCATAATTTTATCTCTAACTTGGGCTGCCGAAATGACCACAGTGGAGGACGAATTAGCACTGGCTCATGAAGAATTATTTTTTCCTATATATGTTTTATACATACCACGAAATGTGGGATTAATTGGGTTTGTATTTGGGTCCCCACATTCTCATCAGTGGGCTGGTGTCCAATCTAACTTCTCCGGAATTGTTTCCTTTCATCACAAAATATCCCCATCTTCTTCCATGAATTCTCCATTGATCCCTAAATGAAACATGATCATATTTATGTGTAGATAAATTTACCAAAATATCAAATTGAAACATGGATAATTACATTCCTTAAAATCATATGAATCATTGGGTACTTTAAATGATGTTCAAAATGTACCACATAATAGTGAATTTTAAGAAGGTATTACAATCATAATGTGAAATGATGTTCAAAGTGTAAAATGCACTAAAATGGTGTTTATGAATAATAAAGAACATGAATATTATATATATTAATAATGAATATTAGCCTCATTTAGTTGCTAATCATGGACCAACCTCTTCAATCATCTCTCTATAATCCTCCCAAGGTTCCCCAAGCTCCCAAGAAGCCTCTCTCAAACCTCTACTGAGCCTTTGGGATCACACTTCTAAGTAAGGGATCCTCACTTTCCTCTCCTACTTTCAAATTCAAGCATCTTATTAAAAAGTAATTATTGTAATTTAGAATGGTTATAATGTCATTATTTTATAATAATTTTATTACAATCAATTTGATGTTATTTTAATGAGGTATTATTTATCCTCCCTCATTTCGACCCTTACTTAAGCCGTTACTATGAAAAAAAATTATAAGGGATCTTCCACCCTCCTCTTTTACCAAGAATTATTTTCATGTTGTGTATTTTATTTTATTTTATTCCTATGTTGGGATATGTTATTAAAAATAATCCCTACTGACCATTTTATATATAAATCACGATATCCCCTTTCACTCTCATTTACCCCTCTTATGAACCCTTATGTACTCTTGTTACCATGCCGAATTTTCATAAGGGATTCCTTCCTTTATTATTTTTTTTCAAGTTTATTTATGTTGATATACCCTTTTATTTTCAATTACAAATGTTGGGGTATAATTCCTCACCTCTCCCATACTTACCTACTTATTTTTTAATGATGAGATACCTCTTTATCTCTCATTAATCCCTCCCATGTACACCTATTACCATGCCGAAATTTCGTAAGAGTTATTCCATTTCTCCTCTTTCTTCAGGTTTCTTTATTATGTTATACCCACTATTTCCAAATTTCATGTGTTGGTACATGTATTTATATGACCCCATTTCTTTCCATTTCAGGTACATAATATGAGATACCCCTTTATCTCTCATTAACCATTTTTTATGAATTTTTATGTCACGCTATTATGCTGCCGAAATTGCACCATGATTCTCCATCCAAAATCATTGTGTAGTTAATACCATACGCATTTCTCTATCAAGGGTATTTACATTTATAAACATATACATATTTAATGGTATTTACATGTATGTATTCCACATTCCTTAATAGTGGAATAACTAATGATGTTGAATGATTCCATATTATATGATCCATGTGGCACACTTATGCATGAAATAAAATGTTTATAAAGGGTGCGCCCTAATAGCGCTCCAATGCATTGGGTAATGTTTAGTATCATGATATGACAAGTTCAATGAGGGTTTACTCATGATAATTCAAGTGAAATGAAAGTTTAATAATTATAATTCAAGTACAATGAGGTTTTACTCATGCTAATCCATGTGCAATGAGCCTTTTCTCATACTAATATCATTTTGTATGTTGTTGCCATATTTTCTTGTTATGATAATCATGCTATATCATGCCTTTATGTTCATGTTTCTCTTATGCTCCATTGATATGAATATTGCCTAACATGTATTGTATTCTTCATGTTATTCCTTGTTTACTCCCTTACTGAGATTTTTAGCTCACCCTTTTCTTATGAATGTCCTTAGGTTAATCCATTCAATGCTAAGTATGAAGGAATGTTGTCGTCATGTAAAATAAGTTTTCAATAAAGATGTTGTATTTTATGTCTTAATTTGTCATGTAATATTCCTAATTTCCCAAGAAACTAGACCTCTCAATACTCATAGGTTTCTTAAGTTCAATTTTATATAATAAATCATGTTTAAGTGTGTAATAAATGGTTGGGTTGTTATAGTTGGTATCAGGGGATAGGTTTAGTTATTTTTGGGATTAGGATTAGAAAACCATAGTGAAATCCTTAGGGATAATACTAAGTATAAGGAAAACACCCCTAAATTTTTTTTGGTATAGAGTAAGTGGTTTATAAAGTAAATACATCCCTATCGGGATATGAACAAGTAGAGGTGTCTCTAGAATAGATGTATCTAGGGGTAAAACCCGAAAAAACTGCTTTGGGCTAGACTCGAATGGGAACTGGTGCACGAAAATAGGCCTTGCTGCACTCTTGGTTTGACACTCTTGGGGGATATGCTTTGGTAAATTAATAATCTCAGTACAAATCATTATTAAGGGAGAAAAAAGGCTATAGTAATATGCATTAGTAGATAGATCATGGATAACATATATTAAAGCCAAGAAATTTATAAGTCAAGGGGATTAATGTAATTTATAATTTATCCATTTAATTTCATTTGATTCCCCTTTATGTCTTAAAATATTTAATATAACCATCCCTAATCTTCATTTTATTTTATCCAATGGCCAGTAATATGAGGAATATAGCTAACAACCGATGTGAAGGGAAATGTGATGAATGTCCCAGTGAGATTCTCAATTAAATGGAAGCTCAAGTAGGACATATTGTAATTATGCCAAACCAACTATCAAAAATCATGATTAACAATTGGCACTTTTTTGAATGCCCAGGGAAATCAAGGAAGAGTATGATGAAATCTCATGAAAGTCCATCTAATAAAGTTGATAAGGGGAAGAAGAACCAATTTCCTTCGTGCAACATGTGTGGAAAGAGGCACCAAGGGAAATGTCACAAAGGGACTAGGAGATGTTTTAAGTGAGTAAAGGAAGGGAACAAAGTATCCAATTCCCATGAAAGAATGGATAATGTGATTTATGGAAACAAAGTTCCATCTAAGGCATCTTACACAGTTCTGTGCAATAAATGTGGAGAAGTTGGGCATTACCCAAGACAATGCTCTATTACAAGGGCTGAAAATCATGATGAGAATCAACAATATCCATGATCAAGGGAGTATGGGAAGTCCTATGATAATATGGATAATGATTAATGAATTACATATAACCACTACTTCAAATTAGTGTATATCATAATGTATTGAAATTTATGTCCTATTATTATATCTTTTATGTTTTCTAAGAATATTGAGTCCCCAGCAGAAATGATATTAAATCATTAGGGAAAAACTTCTATAAGTGTTGTATCGCATGTTGAAGTTTGTTGGAATGTTATTATTGAAAATTTTATAAGTCTCACTTTAATGAAATTTGAAGAAAAAACTAAAAATTCATTTCCTACGCCTTAATGTAGTTAAAAATTCATGAGCCAAACTATCTCATGCATGATCTGGAGTTGGTGTTAGTGATCTTTGCATTAAAAATCAGGCAGCATTATATCTTTGGGGAGAAGTGTGAAATATATATGGATAAAAAAAGTCTCAAATATATATTCACACAGAAAGAGTTGAATATGCGCCAATGAAGATGGTTAGAGCTGATCAAAAACTATGAATGCTCAATCCATTACCACCCTGGGAAAGCAAACAAGGTGGCAGATGATATAAGTAGAAAGGACCTAGAAATTCTATCATTGATGAGAATTAAAAAGGATCCAATCTTCTTAGATTTAATGAATATAGACATGGGAATCATAAATAAGGGAACATCATCAATAATTTCACAAATGATTGTTTAACCATCTCTTTTGGAAAGGTTAAAGGATTATCAAAAGGATGACGTGGTAATTCAACAGAAAGTGGAAACTATCAGAAAATGGAAATCCTCATATATCAATGTTAATGAAGAAGGAATTGTTAGATTTGGGTCAATACTATGTTTTCCATCAAATACAAAGTTAAAGAAAGAACTTTTGGGTGATGCACGTAGTTTTAATTTCTCCATTCACCCAGGAAACACAAAGATGTATCGAGATCTTCGAGAGAATTATTGGTGGGATAACAAGAACATGGAGATCACTGAGTATACATCAAAGTTCCCGATATGTTAGCAAGTGAAGGCTAAGAGGTATAGGTTTAAGGGGATGATGCAACCATTACCCATACCAACATGAAAATGGGAGAACATCACCATGGACTTTATCAACAAACATTCGAAGACATCCAAAGAAAAAAAATACTATCTAAGTTGTTTTGGATCATATTACAAAGACTACACAATTCATTTCAATTTAGGAGGATTTTTCATTTGATCAATTGGAACAAATATACATTAGAGAAGTGGTAAGGCTCTATGGAGCACCACTATCGATTGTATCTGATCGAGATCCAAGATTCACCTCTATATTCTGGAAGAGTCTCCAATATCATCTAAATACTGATATGAACTTCAGTACAGCTTATCTTCCTCAAACTGATGGCCAATCTGAGAAGACTATCAAAACACTTTAGGGCATATTGAGAGCATGCTCAAAAGACTTCAAAGGAGGATGGGATCAATATCTTCCTCTGGTTGAGTTCTCTTACAACAATAGTTTCCACTCAAGCATCAAAATGGCTCCTTATGAATCCCTTTATGAGAAGAGATGCAGAACAATGCCATGTTGGGGAGCAAAAACTCATTGGTCCAAAAATGGTTGAAGAAATGGTGGAGAAGGTTAAGACCATCCAGCAGTACATTAAAGCTGCTCAGAGTTGACAAAAGAGCTATGCTGATAATCATCGACGACACCTAGAGTTTGATGTTAGATACATGGTATTCCTCTTTATATCACTATGTAAGAGTGTTATGAGATTTTGGAAGAAGGTAAATCTTACTCCAAGGTACATTGGCCTTTTTGAGATCCTTGGTCGCATTGGAGCAATGGCCTATCGACTAACACTCCCACCGAACCTATCTCAAGTACATGATGTAATCCATGTATCACTCTTGAGGAAGTACATACTTGACCCATCACATGAACTTAATCTAGAGGTGGGACGTACCATTGGAGATTGACCTATCCTATAAATAGAAGCCGGTGAAGATCTTAGATCATAGGTAAAAAGTTCTACAAAATAAGACAATTCCCCTCTTAAAAATTTTGAGGAGAAACCACAAGTTTTAAGAAGAAATGTGGGAACTGGAGTAAGTGATGAGGCAGAGTTACCCTTATCTATTTTAGTGTGGGAAAAGGAAATTTCGAGGGAAAAATTTCTTAAAGGGGGTAGGTTGTAACGACTCGAACATTCATGAATAAAATTCCCATTCTTTTATTAAATGTCTTAAATATATAAAAAACACATACACTTTTTTTATTTTATCCAATTGGGTTTAAATGACCATTAAGTATCATTACCCTTGATAATATAGCCTTTGAATAGTGATCACATGACTAGTACAAATTTAAGGTTTTTAAAAAGAATTTTTTTGATATATGAGAGGATGGCCTCATCCAGTAGACTCAAGATGTATGAATCTCGTTTTTCAGAGCTCAGAAAGTAGGTAGTGTCATTGGGCTTCTCTCTTGACCAAGCCCAATCCGAGATTCAACACATTAATCTTGAACAGAATTGCCTACGGGGGAAGTGTAAGTTAATAGAGATTACCACCCAAGTGATGTTATCTGAGTCGCCCTAAGAGTCTTTCACCATCACACACCTTATGCTTAGGTCTTATGCGGGTGTTATAAGAGGTTATGTAAAAAGGTATTATTTAATTTTTGTGCAACACCTTTTATAAATAAAATTTGTATTCCATCAATTCCTTTATGATAATATTTTTCTTAAAAATATAATGAATTAGATAAATTGACTTTTCAGGTAAAATGGTACTTTTCATATATATAAATTATTATATTAAAATAAGTTTTAACTAATCATGGTATTATAATAGTGTTATAATAACACTCCTTTTAATTATAAATGATTTTTATATTTATTGTCTTTACTCTATAAAAGATTAAGTATTCAGTTTGATGAGAATTATATTTTTATACGATAAAACAGAAATTGTATTTTCAATTAAATAATTTATTTGGATAGATTAATGAAAATTTTAAATAATTAATATTTTAATAAAATATTATTATAAAATTAATTTTATAGATAATAAATGAGTATATAATTTTTATAAATTCAAATGTAATTTTTATTAAGGTTAAAAACTGTTTGTTTTCAAAACCTAGCAATTTTCAATAAATGTCAGTTTTTATTTTAAAAGTGAAAATTCACATATTTAGAAAATTATTTAGATAAAATAAATATTATTTTTTGAATCAGGACATCAAAATTATCTAACGGAGTATTTTTCATAATTTTTTGAGAGTCGAATTTTTGGTTAAAAATTAAATAGCCAATAAATATATAATGTGTTTTATGACATCATAATGACCCAATAGTAATGTAATAAAATACTATAAAAGGGAAATTGGAAAAATATATGTTTTACCTTCAAATTAATTTGATTTTATGTTTCTTTTATTAATATTATAATGCCTTTGTGGACCCTCCAAGACTTATAAAATATTTTAACATTTTAAAATGATTTCCATGAGAGTGTGACTCACCTCCATATAAAAAAGCCTAATATTTTAATATGCTAGGCCCTTGGACTTATAAAATATTTTAAAAAACTTCCCTTTGGTATAAAACATGGGAAAAACAATGGGATGGTTTGTGGTTTTGATAATTTTAATGTGTAGTATCCAAAACCTAAATAATAAATAATTCCCTCTCATTTCCTATATAAACCCACCCAACCTCCCATTCCTCTTCACTCAAACAATTTATATCTTGAAAAACCTATTACATACTCTCTCTATAATCCTCAAAAGGTACCCCAAGCTCCCAATAATCCTCTCTAAATCCTTTTCTGAGCCTTTGGGATCACACTTCCAAGTAAGGGATCCTCACATTCCTCTCCCCCTTTAAAATTCAAGTATCTTATTCGAAAGTAGTTCTTGTGATTTTGAATGATTATAATGTTGTTATTTTATAATAATTATATTATTTTCCATTTTATGTTATTTTAATGAGGTATTATTTATCTTCCCTCATTTTTACCCGTACATAAGCCGTTACTATGCCAAAATTTTATAAGGGATCTTCTACCCTCCTCTTTTACCAAGAATTCTTTTCATGTTATATATTTTAATTTATTTTATTCCTATATTGGGATGTGTTATTAAATATCATCCCTACTGAAAATTTTATTTATAAATAATGAGACCCCCTTTCACTCTCATTTATCCCTCTTATGTACTCTTATGTACTCTCGTTATCATGCTGAATTTTCATAAGGGATTCCTTCCTTTCTCATTTTTTCCCAAGTTTCTTTATGTTGATATACCCTTTTGTTTTCAATTAAAAATGTTGGGGTATTATTTAGAACCTCCCCTATACTTAACTCCTTATGTTTTAATGATGAGATATCTCTTTCTCTCTCATTAATCCCTCCCATGTACACCCATTACCATACCAAAATTTCGTAAGAGTTATTTCATTTCTATTGGTCCTGGTGGCGGGCTGTTGGTGCATTTGGACGGCTCAGAACAAAACGATCTTTGAAGGGGCCACCTGTTCCCATCGGGCGGTGGTTACAAGGGTTAAGTGCTTGTTGTTGGATCTAGTTCGCCTTGGCAAAGGCTAGCGGGGTGCCCCCACCATGAGGCCTTTTACAAACCATATTCAATCAGCAACCCCCATCGGTGAGGGCAAGCAGGGGTTGTGGGTTAGATAGAACCCACATCCTTTAGGCCCTAAACTGAACACCGATGGCTCATGCACTATGGGCACCATGAGTGGGGTGGTGTTATATGCGATAAGAATGGGGAAGTTATGGATGCTTTTGCTGCCCGCTATGGAATGGGTCATTCTCTACAAGCTCAAGCCCTAGCGATGCTCTCTGGTATCCAACTTTCTAGGTAGAGGAACTTCACCCTTAGTGCAGTGGAAACCGACTCCATCATTCTCTACAACTCTCTATTATTTAAGTGCCCCATCCCATGTTCCATATCCTACATCATTAGGAAATTCCTCGGTCTCTTAGATGCAAACACCGACATTCTCCATATGTGGCGAGAGGGGAACAAGGTCTCCGACTTTCTTGCCTCATTTTCAATACATGGGGTGAACACCATTTTATCTCTAGATATTATGTTACTATTTCCAGAGGGGGAGAACCTGGTCGAGGGGATTCTCTAGGGCTCCACCATTTCAGACCTCCATATTCCTCGTTTTGCTTGTTTGTTTTATTTGGTTATTTTATTTTTGTATTGTATGGTGTCTTTAAGTAATATATGATGATGATGATATTGAATGGTATTTACATGTATGTATTAAACATTCCTTAATCATGTAATAACTAATTATGTTGAATGATTCCATGTTATTTGATCCATGTGGAACACTTATGCATGAAATGAAATGTTTATAATGGGTACTCCCTGATAGCGCTCCAATGCATTGGGCAATGTTTAGTATCATGATACGCCATGTGCAATGAGGGTTTACTCATGCTAATTCAAGTTCAATGAGGGTTTAATAATGCTAATTCAATTGAAATGAGGGTTTAACCATGCTAATCCTTGTTCAAATATCCTTGTCTCGTGCTAATATCATGTTGTATGTTGTTTCCACATTTCAATGTTATGATAAGCATTCTATATCATGCCTTTATGTTCATGTTTCTATTATGCTACATTGATATGTCTATTGCCTAAAATTTATTGTATTCTTCATGTTATTCCTTATTTACTACATTACTGGGCTTTATAGCTCACCATTTTCTTATGTATGTCCTCAGGTTATCCCATTCAATGCTAAGTATGAAGGAATGTTATCGTCATGTAAAATAAGTTTTCAATAAAGATGTTGTATTTTATGTCTTAAGTTGTCATGTAATGTTCCTAATTTTACAAGACACTAGACCTATCAATCCTTGTAGTTGTCCTAAGTGCAAGTTTATGTAATAAATCATGTGTAAGTGTGTAATAAAGGGAAGGGTTGTTAAATATGGTGATTCCCATCCCTTAACTTTAGATTAGGAAAATGATTGTAAAAGTTCCCAAGCAATCCACACTTGAAGCATTGGACTTCAGGCTGGGCCTGCAACATCTTCCCTTTTTCATTAGTGTTGAGAAGTTT
This sequence comes from Viscum album, assembly GCA_963277665.1. NCBI lineage: Eukaryota > Viridiplantae > Streptophyta > Magnoliopsida > Santalales > Viscaceae > Viscum > Viscum album. Next base: position 1,799,425,242 of record OY728141.1, read on the forward strand.
ATACTTCACCTCACTATGACAATTCTGAGAAATATGGTCATCTCTTCCACACTTTTAACATTTCCCACTCCTAATCAAGTAGTTCTATGGATGCTTCTTCCCGCATTTTTTCATGTGGGAAGTTTCACTTTCTTTCGTCCTCTTTCTTATTCAAAGCTCCTCCCCAAGTTTGGCTCTAAATATATCTTATTTTAATTCGATCTATAGGAAAACTTCATCCCTTCGAACTCCTATTTAACTTTCATAGCACTCCTCATGATATCCCCATAGTTTTCATAGTATCGATTGGATAGATTATTATGTAGATGGGGACTTAGTCCACCAAATAATCTATCATCATTCCCATTAGGATCTATGATAAAGCTAGAGGTATAATGGTAAAGTTTTGTGATGTTCACCTCATATCTTCCCATATATTTATTTTCCTTATTATTTATCTCTTGTAATTCCTTCTCCATTTTCAACCTCATTGAATAGGGGAAATATTTTTTAAAAAAATTTACCCTGAACTCTTCCCACTTCTTTTCATAAATCTTCCCTCTTGGATTTGTGTTTTTAACCATTTTCCACCACTGATTAGATTATACCTCTAAGTGGTATATAGCTAGGGTGACTTTCTCGTGTTCCAAACAATGGAGTATTGAAAATATATTTTCTATCGAGCTTATCCACTATTAATAAATCAATGGGTTGGTAGATATACTAAAAAAATGTGGTTGTTAACGCATAAATGACTCAATAGAAATTTGTTTTGTTTGAGGTAAATCTAGTCTCTTGTCTTGATTCAAGTTATTGCTCATAACTCGAGTCAGTTGATTCATCATTATCATAAAGTTTTCCATTTTGGCTTCTATCAGAAGGTTTTCAGTGCTTGATCTATTATGATCACCATTTATGTGGTTTCTCCTATTTCCCACCATTTTCTAAAAAAATAAAACCTTAGTGATAATCGTATTTTATTTAATAATCTTATAAATCTAAAGAAATTTCATGCCTTAAAACATTGTTCTTAAATATTTTATTCTTTAACAAAAAATACATTTTCTATAAATCCTTCATAATGGTTCATAAAAAACTTGTGATTAAACAAATATATCCCCAAGGAGTGTCAAAATAGGTGCGCAGTAAGGCCCATTTTCATGTACCAAGTTACATCGAGTTAGGCCCGATGCACCTTTTTAGAGTTGTTACCCCTAGGTACATTTGTACCTGAACCATGTCCACTTTTTCATCTCCATATAGGGATTTCTTTGCTCATAAACCACTTAATTAATATTTTATAAAAATACATATATGTTTTCCTATATTTAAATGTTTAGGTTTCTTCCTAATGTTTTCAAATCATAATTTCTACAAATAACTCAACCATCCTCTAATACCAACTATGGAATCCTACCTTTTTATTACATTACTTTTCATTACATTGTACGAATAGAGGATCTTTTAAAGTTTAATTTCTTGAAAATAAGTCACATCATACATGAAAACATAAAAAATATTTTAATCCACTTGAAATACTTCATCATAGGTTCATCCTAAGTACATTTACTACATCTCATAGCCTAAGTAGTGAGCATAAGTCCCATTAAAGGAAAGTAAGGGAAACAATTTACAATTGACCATGAGAATTATCGATAAGAACTTTAAGAATATCATAATATCATGAGAAAAGGAAAAAATAGATATAATAGTAAAAAATAACATGAACCATAACATGTAAATGTGGATAAAAAATTTAATTGGTTCATTCATAAGAATATCACCAACGTTTATCACTGAGGTGTCATAAAAATTACCAATGTTATTCACCAAGGTATCGTAAAACATGTCATCTCTAAAGATTAAATTCTTTACCCAATGCATTGGAGTACTATTATGGTGCACCCTTAATATGTATTAATTAATTTGATAAAAAAAATTAAAAATAAAACATTTTATAAAAAAACCCATAGAGAATAAAAGAAATGGGTTTCATATAAAAATCATTGTGTTTTAAAAAGAAGTGCTTAAAGACAAGATCTTTATGTCAATATTAAACCATGAAAAATAAAGGTGGGTTTCATGTATGTTAATCCGAGAATAAAATATATTATTTTGACATCTAGGAGAATACCCCTGGAAAATAAATAGTTTTGGGTATTCACAAATGAAAATAAGAGAATTTCTTTAAAAAAAGAGGAATTTTGAGAAGAAAATTCAACAGCATAACAGGTATGAAACATGGTTTTAGAAAACATTAAAAAGATGGGGGATAAGGGTCTACCATTCATAAAATATAATTAATAAAGCAAAGATATATAATAAAATAGATATAATAACATATTATGAAAATTTTAAATACATGCCACATAAAAAAGGGTAACTTGAATGGAAAAGAGAAGTTGAGATTTCCCTTACCTTGAAGAGCATTCCTAAAACCTGAGGATCGGGACCTTAGGGGTTGAGGACTCCTTATGATGAATATTTGGGAGGTAAAACTATCAGAGATTCATGGAGGATGTATTATAAGTGAAATTAAATGGAGAAATGGGTGGGTATTTATAGCAAAAGTGGAGGATTTGTTTATTAATTTCCTTAGACAACTAGGTAGGGGTAAATGAAAAACCATGGGCTTGCCCATTGTATTTTCCCATGGTATCAGAAACTCAGGAAACCTATTATGATATTTTAATCCAAAAAATTATAAAATAATTTTATATTACTTATTACATCATTATGATTTCATTAAACATACAGAAAAACTAAAACTGTATTTTTACTATTTTAACAAAATAAAGTATTTTAGAAAAATATCATAAATTCACTCTAATCTAATTTAGAAATACTAATTTCAAAAACTATATTTATTTTATCATAATAATTATATAAATATGATAATTTTAACTTTTAAATATAAAAAACCCTATTTATTAAAAATAATAGCAGATAGAAAATGTATAGTAAAATTGCATAGTGAAATTTCTGAAACTTGAAATAATAAGATTATTTTATCATTTCTATTTAAATAGGATTTCTTTAACTATACTTTTTAATTAAAATAATTTTTATTCATAATATATAATTTTATTATAATATTTTTATCTTTTCTAAAAAGTACAATTTCTGTCCAAAAAAATCAATTTATCAAATTCCAACTCAATTTTATTAAGAAAAACTATTCTTAAAGCAGAATTGATGGAACAAAAATTTTATTCATAAAATTCCATTACACTTTAAATGACTAGGTCCTAGAAACATAACCCCTTATAACACCCATATACGACATAAGGGTAAGGTGTGCGATGGTTAATTCTTGGGACCGCTCGGATAACATCACCCGAGTGGTAATTTCCACTAATTTGATCTTCTTCTGTAGGCAATTTCATTCAATCTTAACATATTGAATCTCAACTTGGTCTTAGTCAAGAGCTAAGCCTAGTGATGCTACCTCCCTCCCAAGATCCTAAAAATGGACTTCGTACGGTATGACTCTACTAGTTGAGGTCATCATTTCTTCTTTCTATATTAATTAACCATTATCATTTCTATTTATAACACTAATTATAACATTAAAATTATTATTAAGAGTATTATTTACAATGTTCATATAACAGCTGAAACTGATGGTCACATTTTAATTTATACTCAAATCATTATTAAATAGATATAGTTTTGTTGAGTATAATATAACACACATGTTTAGGAAACAATTATCTTTCAAAAAAATTGGATCATTACCTTAACTCTTTTAGTTTTTTCAATGACGAAAACCCAAAGTATCCATGTTAACAATGCATGTCATGGACATTGTAGAAACTATCCTAATGAAAAACCTAACATGATAATCACTGGAGTGATAAATCTTGTGATTATGAAAAACCTAATATTAAGAATCTTAATCAACAATGTGAACATAGTTGAAATCCAAAATACACCAAAGAATAGAAGGATATAATCTCATATGATGAAGGAAAGAAGATTCAATTTCATGAATGAAAAAATATAGGAAAACATGAGGGAACATCCCTTAAATAAATAGGTAAATGATATAAGTTTGGAGATGAAGTTTATCAGACTCACAAAAGTAAGGAAAATAGAGAAGGTATAAAAATCCATTGCTTTAATTATAAAAGAGTTTATAATTATGCGACTTAATGTCCCAATCCAAGGGAAAACATAAGAAATATTCGCCAATAACCATTTATACAAGTAAAATAATATAAAAATACTACTAATATAGTGGATAGTAATTTTTCACTTTAGATTTATTAATGTCCAATTTCATTAAATTTTTCAAAAACTAATGGATATTGATTTATAAATAAAAACCCCTAATGTTATGATTATCATATAAATAATTTTCATATTTTTTGGGAAATTATTCCTTATGGATCTAGATATTATTACCTTATTATAATTCTATTTTTAATTAGGAGTGGGTTAGTTCTCTTTTTAAATCACTTATAATTATTTTTCAAATGGATAAATCGCATTCCATGTCCTAAATAAACTCATTATCATCTAGCATTGTACGGCTAATTATGAGTTACCTTTAAAAATTAATTTAATATTATGAGTTAAATTTATAGGAAGAAATTTATTTTGGTGTGGGAATGTAACACCCCAAAATTTTAATATATTATTACCTTTAAATAAGTCACTATGTTTGATAGCTTTCTCCACACACTACACCAAACTAAAATGAAACTATGATATGTTTACACCGTTAAAACCTAGTCATTGAGTTATAAAGAATTAATATGAGTAATACATTTATTAAATATTTATATAAAGTAAATAAAGGCTACTTTTAATAGGAATTAAATTCAATTAGTATTTCTAAAATAAATATGAAAATCAATTTATAATAAAAATGTATGTTTTTCTAAAATTAGTGTTTTATTACAAGAAACTGAATATATTATGATTAAATAAAAATAAATATATTGATAATATGTATAATATATTTCTATTAAATTAATTATTAATTTATAGGAAATAATAATAAATAATAGTTGACATTTTAAAAAACTATTTTCCAATATGGAAAATTTCCCACTATATTTTGGGATTTTATTTAAATTTTTATTTCTAAAATTTTAGAAATTTATTTTAAAAAAATGAACATAATTTTTAGATTAATAATAATAATATAAGTTTAAGATTAATTTTTTTTATTTTTCTAAATTAATTTATTTTTAGGAGAATAGTGTAAAATATAGTTTATGAAAATGTCGTGAATTTTATGAAATCACATGGATATAAACATAAACTAAAACTTATTAAATAATTTTCTTGAACAAAAATATATTTTATAAGTAAAATTATATATTTTAAAATATTATTTTTTAATTGAAAACCTATATTTTATATTTTAGAATATAAGTAATATTTTCTCAAAAAAATATATTTAATACATTATAAATTTTTATTTTAAAAATATTTTTTATCACATTTAAAAATTTATTCAAATGAAATGGATTTAAAATTTAGAATCAATGGTTCTAAATTATTTAATAAGGACAAATTTCTTTTTAGGCATAAATATTAAGTTACCTTAGGTAAAAACTAGTTTTCGTAGTAAAATCTTAAATGGAAAAAATAATAATTCATGGTTTAAAGGGATTAAAAAATGTTAAAACATGTTTTTAATTGAGTTATTGAAATTATTTCAACCTTATATCACACTATAATCAATTATTTTCTATTTTACTGTTTCTAGACATGTTTAACATGTTCTCCCATTATATTAAGTTGAAATATTTTAAAAAAAATGTCATTCTCGCCACTTATAAAAGGGGTCTCTCACCATCAATTCAATACCACTCTAAAAATTTGGTTTCCTTCTAAAAATATATTCTTTTTCCTTACCATATAATCTCATTTATATTTTTTATCTTCTAGTCACAAGATATTAGCTTATGATATCCATTTTCATGGGATCTTCCAAGGAAATCTCAAAGTGCTCAATGTGAGTACTCATTTTTACTTAACTTCTTTCTTTTTTATTTTTATTTTCTGATTATAATTTTCAAATACCTATATAATAAGATAGATATTGGTTATATACTGAATTTTATTATTCTATGGTAATAATCATTAATCACTTTTTACCATTTTCCCTTAAGAAATGAAAAAAATGGAATTCATCTATGTGTGTGGACTACCACCTCCACAAACTGTCATGTTTCATTTTCCTTAATCACCTTAAATGATATTTTATCAATTAAAGAGAGATGTAGTTATTCATATGGTTTTCTACGGGGTTTATTCATGTAAATTAAAACACTCATGGTTCCCACATCCATGATAGACTACAGACCTTCTTTCCAAAGGCAGGTGGTCATAGAGGTACTTTTACAATGATGATTAGAAACTCACATTGACCAAGTTGAATGTAGGTCAGTCTAATCATACAATTTTGGGTTGAATTATTTCCTACTCTATAATTATCTTATAGATTTATTTCATGTTTATGAATCCCTCCAAAATCTCATTAAGGGATTTCTCACCCCATATTAACAATCAATTATCTAAACCCACTGATGGAGAGCCCCTGATACATACATTGGTCACTCTAGAATTTATCATCATCCAAGGAGATGATTATTATTGTGATATTGGGATCATATCCCTGATGGAGTTTCTTATATATACTAGTGAAATTAATCAGAACTCATGTAGTTTGATTCCACTTAATGGGACACATCATACCTTTAATTCCATGTGACAAGGACCATTCCATAGAGATTAGCATCATGTGGCAAGTACGTTTAGGAAAAATATGCCTAAAAATGGATGGTTTGGTAATTACGCATGAGCTATCCTCTATAGTTGAAAGGACCTAAAAGGAATATATACCTCTGGGTGGGGTAATGATCTCATTGGCATGTGGACCAATAAGGATGGTGATGGGTTTAAAACATTGGGTTTGAACCTTAGGGAAGTATCTTACATATCCCATCTATATAAGAATAAAATCACAAATAGTTCAATGACACTTAATGTGACACATCGTACCTTTTAAGATCACATGATAAGGACTAGAACGTTTATTTTAACATCATATAGAAAATACATTCAAGTGAAATATTCCTAAAAATGGTTAGTGTGTGGCTTATGCATGATCATCCCTCTATAATTAAAAGGATCCATAAGTAATATAGACCTCTAGTTGGGGCATGACATCATTGGGAATATCACCAAATAAGGATGGTGATGGGTTGAATAAGTTGGGTTTTAACCTTAGGAAGGTTTCCTAAGTATCCCATCAAGATGGGAATAAAATCCCATGTAGTTCAGTGTGGTTGGGCCTTACACCTAAGAAGAGTCACATGTATGGAATTTTTATTATGCTAGTAACATGATAAACTTGAGTTCCTTAGACCACATGATTTTTACTCAATTTGAGAAACAAGGAACACTAGAAGATCGATCACAATGCATAATTGGTTTCAAATGGTACTTACACCTAAACTGGAAGCTCATCACCAAATTTCCTTCCTCTTCCACTGATGTATGGGGGATGGGCATGCAAGGAAGGAGGAATATGATGTATTGTAATAAATTATAAGGGATTATTCCATCAGGGATTCTTATACAGATCCCTCTCATTTCTCAATGATGGAAAAGTGTGGGTCTATGGTAGGGTATCTGGGAAGAAAGACTGGGGGATTACTCCAAGAGGGATTCCCATTTTATTCATTTGGACTGTATCTAAACCCTATATTGGGGATTACACATACATTTATTAGAAAATATAGGATACATATGATACCTAATATTCTTCATGTTTTAGGAATCATGTAGGGGATAAGTGTCGCTACCTGAACCAGGAAGGTTCCCATCACTTCCTCCAGGATTTGGGTCCTTATTACCAATGGGATTCAAGATTGAAAAAAATACTAAAAACTCCACTTATTGGGGAGTTTAAGTGGGTTACATCCTTTAACAAGTGAATTAATGATTGATAAGTGGGCATGTTAGTGCTTCCAATACCTTGATCATACAAGTCTAGTGGCCTCAAGGGAGGTCTTACTTTGGCCTTACTTCGGTTTTAGCTTTCATGTGAGAGAAAAATTTGGATACTTTGTGAAGGGGTTAATATGAATCTAAATGTTAAGTTAGAGGATAGTTTTGAGATTTAAGAGGTATATACCCTATGAATTACTAATTTTTCATATTGTTCTTGTTATACAAGATGCATGATATCTCAAAGGGGGTCCTCTACAAATTATGTTCCTTCAGAGAGGGCTTTCTTTATGAGGGAGGGTATCACCTTGGTGGAATATCAGGTGAGCCTCTCATTTCACAAATGATTCTCTCTGAGGTTAATATAATTTTATAAATTACTACTTTTTGGATAGTTTTCTCTTTATTTTTAGTGAATAGGTTACCTATGGTTTGTAGTGAGCTTCCAGAAATGGAAATTTCTCACTCTCAGTCTTTATCATTGTTCTTTCTCTCTCTCTCTATCAATCTATCTATCTATATATGTGTTTATGTGTGAGTGTTTGTTTATATAAGTCAATATATCCACATTTATTTCTTTTGAGGATTATATATGGTAAATTAAAAAACTAATTTCCCAAAATGGCTAGCCACATAGCATGTTAGAAGTTATGTAGTGGGTGAAAAATTAATTCCTCACCCTGCAAATAAATTTTATTTTTTAGGGGTAGAGATCCACTACCTCACTCCACAAACGAGTATAATTTGTGGGGTTCATAAAACCAACCTATAACCCTAAAAACTAATTTAATTTATGGGGGAATAGAGGCACCACCGCACTCTAAAAATGAATTTTTTTTGTGGGGGGTGTTAAGAAAATAATCAGGTTCCACATAGCATCTTGATGTGCTATGTGAAAAATGTTGATTACTATGTGGTTCTATGTAGTTTTCCAAATATAATCTTTTTTTTTGTTAGTCTAATTTTTGGCTCTCAAAATTTTCTCAAATACCTATAAAAACCCAAGAATTTATAAATTAAATTCTCTTTTGAATGAATAAATGCCTAATTATAAAATGTAGTTATAGAAAACACATGTACTATATTTTATTTTTTATTTTGGACCATTATAAAATATATTCATCATCATCCTATCATATTTAAAAGGTCATTAAGCTCCGTAACCATTGATAATATAGTCATTCTATAGTGACAATTAACATTAATATATATTAAGGGTTATAATAATATCTAATTGATAGGGAAGGAAGAAGTAATGGACTTGACCAATAGGATCATACCCTATAAATCCCATTTATTAGAGCTTATAAGGGAGAAGGAAACATTAAAATTTTACCTTGACTAAGCCCAAGCTGAGATTCAACAACTGAAACTTGAGTGAACCCATTTATGGGATAAGTTTGAGATTATGCAGATCACCACCCAAAACATGTTCGCCGAACCACCCCAATAAAGTACCACCATTACACACCTTACTCTTAGGGAGTATTTTGGAGTAATAAGGGGTTAAGTATACCTAATCTAGTGGTATGAATTTATATATTTAATTTTCAATAAAAAATTATTATATTTATCTCTTTTAATTACTACTTTATACACATGATTATATAATGAGTTGAATAAAAATTATATTTTGATATGAAGAAATCGCACATGAGCCTCAGTCTAGTTGGTGAGGACTCCTTAAGTGCATCTAGAAGACCCTGGATCAAATCCAGGTGGAGGATAATTTCTGGTACTGTAGTAGTACTATAGCAAGTATTTGTAGTAGTACTATAGGAGGTACTGTAGCAGGAACTGTGTTGTACTATATCAGGTACAGTAGTGGGAACTGTAGTAGGGAATAATTGGCACTATAGCAGCCAGGAATATTCCCCTGTTTAGGCCTTCGGGCCACCAATTTGGTCCCCGAGTCCTTCAAGGCCTTCGGTCCACCCAGTCCTTCAGGTCGGTAAGGCCTTCGGGCCACCTCAAGGACTTCGGGCCACCTTTAGTGCAGATGAAAACCAGACAACCTACAAGGAACAAGCTTCAGAAGGAGGATGAGCAAGGAGCTTTCACCATAGCAGAAGCTAAACAAATTGCAAGAATGAGAGGGTATGGAACCTACCATCAGTAAAAGTCTGTATAACCATGGGAAAGCCAAGCCAAATAGACATGTGAAGGTGGAGAGCTGATTTAATATGAAGAAGCTTAGGAGGAGCAGTTCTAAGTAGTTATTCTGGGTTGTATTTAGTGTTTGAAGCCTACAGGCAATGAATTCATCTAAGGCCTATGGTCCATGTAATACTTACTTTTACGGACCTTGTAAGGGTTCCACCTCACCCTTTGAAAGGTGGATTATCAAAAATCAATAAAAATGAAGACCTTCGGGCCATTGGAGGATTGTGATATGAAGAAACCAAAATTGTATTTTTAGAAAATATATAGTTTCAATAAAATCACCATTTTTGATAAATTCAATAATTTAGAAATAAATCATATTTTAATTAAATGTTATTATTAAATAAAAAAATTAAGTATAAATGATTATATAATTTAATGAAGTCCAATTTAATTTTTACAAGGGTTAAAAAGTTATTTGTGTAGTAAAAACTACTATTTTATAGAAAATGAGGATTTTTATATAAAAGTTTAAATTCTTATATTTAGAAAATTATTTTGGTAAAATAAACATTATTTTTGAAATCAGCACATCAAAATTATTCCATGGTGAATGTTTCATAATTTTCTGAGATATATGGTTTTTTGGGTAAAATTTAAATATGGTATAAATATATGGTATGTATTATAACATCATAATAGACCAAAAGTCTTGAAATAAATACTATAAAATGAATCCATGGCCAAAAATATATTTTCCCTTTAAAATAATATATTTTTTATGTTATTTTATAAATTTTAAAAACCTATAATGAATCCTCCAAAACCGATATTATATTTTTAAGGTTTAAAAAATATTTTTTTTATGAACATGACTTGATTCCACATCATGAATGGTATTATTTTAAGGATTTAAGTTCCTATAATAATAAAAATTGATACCCACTCCTCTTTAGTAGAAACCATGGGGAAAACTATGGGAATGTTTTTTGTTTTTGATTATTGTATCACTTAGGGTCTAAAACCTAAGTATAGAAATTAATAATGAATTTTCATCTCTTTTTTTATAAATACCTACCCAACCTCCCATTCCCCTTCACTCAAAACTTATTTATCTTGAATTAACTCTCTATCTCTCTCTTTAAAGTCCTCTAAAAATGTTTTAAATATCTTAATAAGATTCTCCAAAGCTTTTAGAAGTACCCAAGGTAATGGATTCTCCCCTATTTATTTTTATTCAAGTACTTTCTTTGTACTAAGCATTTTTATCTCAAATTATTCATGTTGTAATTTTTTTTACACATCCCTTTTATATCCTTATAATTTATAAGTAATTTTATAACACCTTTAACTCTCATTAAACCCTTCAATAATCCTTTATGTATGCATTTTTTGCTGTTGGAATTATCCAATTATTTTCCAAGAAAAACTTTTGTGTTTTGAATACCAATCCTCATTTACACTCAAGGGTATTCACCTAGATGTAACTATCATTCATTTACTGAGGACTTCCATGTATGTAACCCACACTCATTAATCATGGGATTAATAATGATGAAGTATTTTCTTATATTGTATGATATATGTGGCATGAAAATTCATGTACATAATATGAATGTGGTGGTGGGTTTAGATTATATAACATTACAATGAATTGGGCAATGTTTTTATCTCATGAGATACCATGTATGGTGCACAGGAAATTATCCTAAGTTTATTATGTTATGAAGTCTTAGAGGTTATCCTTGGATTATGCTTATGAGGTCATATTTTTTATTGTTGCCACATTCCTATGATGCCTTGATGTTATCAACTTATTCCATGATTCAATGTTCATGATTATGATTATCACCTTTATATTTCATCATGTTATGCCTCTTGACTCACATGTAATACTTTACTTCAAGTTATTCTTTGATTATTCCCATACTGGCCTTTATATCCAACCTCTTTCTTGTGTACATCCTCAGGTTATCTCATTCAACATTATAAGATCATTAGAATATACAAAAATTTTATATAATTTTTAAATTATGTTATTGTAAACTTGTTTTAAGTTATTGTTCTATGTATCTAATTTACAAAAGACACTAGGCTTATTGATCTTCTAGATTTGTGTTATGTCTGTCCTTATGTAATAAATCATGAAATAAAGTGTATAAAAATATGTGTTTTCATAGTTAGTATCATATTAAGGTCTATTTATTTTTAGGGATTGAGATTGGAAAACATAGTGAAAACCATAGGGATAAGACTAAAAATATTAAAATATCCCTAAATTTTGGTAAATCATAGAGTGAGTGGTTTCCAAGCAATTAAATTCCTATCAGAATACTAAAATTGGATGTTTCTCTGATAAAATTGTACTTAGGAGTAATAACCCTACAAAGGGTAGATTGGGTATTAACTCAATCGTCACCTAGTGTAAAATAATGAAGAATTTTTATACACCTATTTTGACACTCTAAGGAGATATTATTTGGTAAATTCATAATCTCTTTATGAACCATTATGAAGAAACAATGACTATGAAATTTAATTTTAGGAAATAGACTAGGGATAACTTAGATTAAAACCTAGAAATTCATAGGTTAAGGAATAAATGTCATTTAAGAGTTATACCTTTAATTTTTATAGTTTCCCTTATATATGTTTAATAGTTTGAAAATCCTCATTACAAATTTTTAATTGATTTTATTTAATAGCTAGAAATAATAGGAACTGAGTTAACAACTAATGTGATGGGAAATGAGATTACTTCTAAAATGAGATTCCTAACCCAATGGGAGAAAGACTCAAGAACATCATGATAATACTTAATAAAATAACTCATGTTTTTTATAGAAACTTGAATCAATAGAAACACCCACATCCTTATAATAAAGATAAAGTTTCAATTTAGAACTCTATATAACAAATAAAACCGAATTTTAGTGTATCTTGCATTCCCTTAATCATGGAACAATGGATCAAATCCATTGAAATAATATTCTTTATCCTTCAATGATTTAAGAAATAAAAGGTCTTTCTAGATACTTATTTCATGGAGGGGGAAGCTAATAAATGGTGTGTTTTGATCATAAATATGAATCTTGTGGAAGATATTGAAGAAATGAAGTGGAAAAAATATAGAAAATGTTTCTCAATAAATATTTTCCTCACACTCTATGGCTTAAAATTGAAAGGGGTTTCCTTTGACTCAATAAAAATGATGATTAATACATCAAGTAATATGATGTTAACTTCACAAGAATTTCATGATATGTATATGGATTTATCATTGAACCTAAAAGTAAGGTTGAATGCTTCTTTATAGGGATAAATCCAAATCTATGAAAAGGCTTGGAAATTCTAGACTTTGTAAGCTATGAAGAAATTTTCCAATATTCCCTCAAAGTCGAAATGGAGATCATTTAATCTCAAGGGTCTCATAATTTTGGAGATATAAAGTAGAGAATATATTTTAATTATGGTTGAGTGGTAAATAAATATTATGATGGTAATAAATTCAAATATCTCACTTGTCAAAAGTACAGGAAGAAGCATCTTATAAATTTCCTAAAATGGACAAGGAAATACTTTAGGTGTAGAAAGTAATAGAACCTATCCAGAGAGTTATAAATGGATAAAATGACAAATTTGATGGAAGAAATGAATTCTCCAGTCACACCATATCCTATTGTCCAATTTTTCAATTATAAGGAATAAGGACACTATGTGAACCAATGCACTAAGCCAAGAGTTGTCAAAGATAAACAACAATATTAGTAACCAAGGACTAGAGTGAAAGATAAATATTATTCCATCACAACTATTGAGGTGGATCCTGAAAATTGATTGGTGATAGGTAAGTTAGTTATTCATTCAAGGATAGTGAACATATTATTTGATTATAGTTCTATGAATTTATTCATATCATGCAACTTTAGTAGAACTATTCAAACACCACCTAAAAACATGGAAGTCAAGTTATCAATGAAAATTTAAAATGGGTTAATTATTAGATCCAAAGGAAATATTTTCTCCCATATCAATATTTTAAAGTTTAATTTCCTAATGAACATTATTAAATTACCTTTTAAAGAGATGGATTCTATTCTAAGTATGGATTGGATTTCCTTATAGATAACCAACATAAATTTTTAGGAGATGGAAACCACCCTCCACATCACAAATATCCCTATGGTTCTATAAAAATTTTAAGAATGATTATGGATATCATTAAAATCATCATCTCAAGCATGGATATTATTTCCTTACAAGCAAGTGTATCAAGCTAAAATGATTGAGACTAAGGAAAATATCAACCTTTATAACATGCCCATTGTAAGGGAATATAATAATGTTTTCACCAGAGAATTTTATAGTCTTCCCCCTAATCGAGCTATTGAGCTCTCAATAAAACTTATACCAAACTCTTTTCCAATATCTAAGAATCCATATAGAATTTTTATTGTTGAACTTAAAAAGATAAATAAGTGACTAAAAGATAAACTAGATAAAGGGTTTATACGCCTAAGTGCTTCATCATGGGGTGCACCAGTCTTTTTCCTTAAGAATGATGGGCCAATGTGCCACTGTATTAATTATCATGAGCTCAACAAGATCATAATAAAGAACAAATATCTTTTACCATATATTTATGACTTGTTCGATTAACTACATGGAGCTTAGTATTTCTTTAAGTCAGATCTTAGATCAGGATACTATCAAGTAAAGGTGAAGAATGAGGATATCCTCAAGGCTTATTTTCATAAAAGGTATAGTTACTATGAGTTTATAATAATTACATTTGGAAATTCCAATTCTCTAGTTATCTTTATGGATTTAATAAATAGATTCTTTATGGATTACCATGAAAATAGTTTTTCAGAATTTATAGACAATATTATTATCTACTCTAAAATTGAGGAACATGAGGAACATTTGAATTATGTACTTAAGACCTTTTGAAAGAAAATTTTATATGATAAGTATAGTAAATGTGAGTTTAGTATGGATAAGGTAACATTCTTGTGGCAAGTTATCATTAGAAAATGGATTTTTGTGGATACTTCGAAGGTAGGGGAAATTGAAGAATGGCCCAGACCAACATTTATAATAAATAACCATAGTTTCCTTGGATTATCTTGGTACTTTCATCAATTATTGAGAAACTTATTAGGATTATCAAGCCCACTGACCAAGATAACTTGTAAGGGAGTGAAGTTTTTCTAGAATGATGAAACTGAGGAGATCTTTAAAGAGTTAAAGAATAGGCTAATCCCTATACCTATTCTCACATTACCCACTAGTGGAGAAGGATTATTTACCTATAATGATTCATCCAAAAATGTATTGGTTTTTGTACTCACTCAAAATAAAAAATTGATAGTTTATGCCTCTCGGTAATTAAAGATCCATGAGTATAACTACCCAATTCATGATCTGCAATTGGCTGTAGTTATCTTCGCATTGAAGATTTGAAGAAACTATCTATACTAGGAGAAGTGTTCTATATATATGGATCATATAAGCCTCAAGTATATATTCACACAAAAGGAGTTCAATATGTACCAACAAAGGTGTTTATATTTGATCAAGGATTATGAGTGTTTAATCCATTACCATCATGGGAAGCAAACAAAGTGAAAAATTGTAACAAATTAGGTAATGTTAAGATAAATCATTTTAATATCTTATTGATATTCAACAATTATATTTTATTGAGTTATATTCATTATAATAATATTATTTATTTTTCATTAAAAAGGTTGGATATTTATTTCTAACCAAATTGGGTTTTCATGCATTATATGGTTTTATTTAAATGATTTATTTCTAAATTATAAAAATTATAATTTGAAAAAATAAACTTCATTTTTGAATTCAATAAATTAAAAATTAACTTAGGAGGAATTTTTTATAATTTTATAAAAGTTTTCATTCTTTCATATACTGAGATGTTTTTATGTAATTCTATGAAATTATAAAGTAAGAACATTCTATTCGATAGCATGTGTGACATGCAACACTAAGTGCATAAGGGAATATAATATCTTGAGACTTTACAATATAATTACTATTTTAAATAAATTTAATCTATGATATAGATTGAAATTCACACAACACTGAGTTATCCTTCATTACATGCAACAAATACTTTCTTTAATAGTTTTCATTACACGTAATACCATGTTTTACCGAGAAACAATATATTATTAAAATATTATTATTTAATATAATAAGATATAACATAGTCATGAAATTAGTTTTTGTGAATAGTATTAAATAAATTATAAAAATATATGGTTTATACAAATATAAAATTAATTTATTGGTTAGATATTAATTAGAAATTAATATAATAACCAATTGAATATAAAGGGAATATTTTTATAGAAGACTATTTTTATGATCACAAAGTTATTTTACCCTAATAAATTAAATTAATTAAAATTATTGAATGATATTAATTTATTATACAAATTATATATTAAATCAAATATTTTTTATATTCATCCAATATATTTGATAGGCATAAGATAAGAAAAACCCCAATTTTATGCATAAAAACCTATATTTTTATAAAGGTGGTTTTATCGTCTTTTAATGGTGAACCTAGTTTGAATCCAATTTATGGAAGTTTTATAAATTTTATAAGTGAAAAGAAACTTCATTTTTTAAATCATAATATAAAAATTATATTAAACTAAATTTTTGGTATTTTTCTGTGAAGTTTCATTTTTTGATGAATAGTGAAAAATACTGAATTTTAATTCAAAACTGTTTTTTCATCTAATTTATTTATAAGGTTAAATTATATTTTTTATTTTTTATAAAGCTTAATTAGATAATTTTTATATCATTTAATAAAATTTAGGTCATTTAAGTCAATTTTACATTGAAATTAGATACAAAAACAAAGCAAATTTTTTAATGTTTTTACTTTAAAAACATGCATTGTCATCACTTCGGTGGGATTAAATTTAAATTAATTTCTTCCAATTATGTGATTGTAATTTGGAAAATTTTATTACATATTTTGAATAATCATAATTTATAATACCTAATAATTTCAACTTAGTTTTTAACCAAAAACTATTAATGAATGTGATTAATGTTAATTACAAAGATTAAGAGAAAAATTAACTTAACAAGGGACCAAACCTTAAACTTAAGGACCAAAATGACCTAGAAACTTATAAAAAATACATTTTATGGACATATTTATACCATATAATCCCTTTTATATACTTTTTACTATTATTTTATCCACTTTTATTAGGAAAAATGTGTGTGGAATTCACTTTCCCAAAATTTAAAAGAATGTCATTCCTCCTCCACTATAAAATGGAACTCACCCCTCCCACTTCCTCACATATCTAAATATTCTTTGTATTGAAAATTATCTAACCTAAAAATCCCTCCCATAATCCAATAATCCTAAAATTAGGAATAAATTCATCCATTTAATCCCTTTGGTGTAAACAAAAAGGATTTACCTGAATAAGAGGTAACACCCTTCCTCTAGCTCCTTTATTTTATTTTCATTATCCACCCCCTAAAATATTCTTATTCCATTATTATAAAATAAATAATTATAATAAATATACTTATATGTTTTTATTATAATTTTTTTACCTACACTTACATACACTTCCATCTAATGGGTAACGAACTTTCCATTCATGTACGGTGAATTACCGCCTTGTGAAATGATGATTATTCATTTTTCCTTTACCACCTTTCATGGATGAGAATTATGATGTACAAATTTTTTATATATGATATATATGATATTTATAATGTATTTATTCTTTTTAAATTTTTATATAGCACGTACATTTATACTTTCCATTTTTTGTAAATACGATAACATCATTTGTGGAAGTGTGGACTACCATCTCCTCAAAGCGATGTGATTCATTCGTGCTATACATGGAATGTATAAAGGATGGTTTTAATAAAACTACATAACATATATAAGATATATATGATAATTAATTAATAATATACATACACATATATATTATTTTATTTTCATTATTTTAATATAACAAATAAATAAAAGTAGTGTTTATGCATACGTACGACCTACAATCTCCATGAATGGTGCATTTTATTTCTTATCTCCAAACTTTATGGATTATTATAAATACATATATACTGATTATATAAGATAATTAATTCATGGTTTAAGTTCTTAATATGATTAAATCATGATCCAGGTAATAGGAACAACAAGTAACAAGTCAAAACATACTCAGAAAACATGACAATTAACACCCGAAAAAATGAAAATAATAAAAGATTGTTAGAAAATGAGTAATAATATATTATAAGAAGATAATATATGATATTGTAAATATTATTTTGGTTTTGGTATAACTTAATAACATGTTTAAAAACTCTTATATAGTAGTTTAAAGTATTCTCACCCAAAAAGAAATGTGAGGTATGGGATTCTTGTCTCACTTTTCTTTTCGTAAGGCATATTCCATTTTCACCACTTACATCTTTGTGTGGTGTATATTCTACCCCTTTTGATATATTATATCGTGAATTATTTTATATTAATGGTATTTAAAACTTTAATTTAATTTTATTACTTCATGAGGCTTATGATTCAAATGTTTCAATGTTGTATGGGATGCTTTGGAATGTTTAAATATTACTTTCCTTAAGAGTAATTTTAATGATATTTCAATGGTATTTCCATTATTTAAGGAATAATTTATTTTTGTGCACCCAATTTCTTAAATATGGTGTAAATACTACCAATTTGACATGTAATATCATTATTCATCCATTATTCATGATATTTTAAGTTTTAATTTGAATTATTTCATCTAAGGGGATTCACACTTAAAGTTACCCAAGTGGAAAATAATTTCATAACCCAATTTATTTTCATTGGGTTATATTACTTCCTCATTTCCATAAATATTCTAATATTATGTGTGTAATTACATTTTTACTATATAATGTTTTATTTACAATTTTTTATGTGTTTTTACATTCGACGCATATAATCTTATCATTGATTGATTTTCACATCAATGTTATAGTCTTTTCAAGGATTTACTTCACAATCTCATTTTGTTCG
This sequence comes from Viscum album, assembly GCA_963277665.1. Classification (NCBI taxonomy): domain Eukaryota; kingdom Viridiplantae; phylum Streptophyta; class Magnoliopsida; order Santalales; family Viscaceae; genus Viscum; species Viscum album. The sequence goes on from OY728141.1 coordinate 1,799,444,383, forward strand.
GGATTGTTTACAATTGAATTTTCATCAGAGGAAATTATTTGATAATTTTATAATAAACCCTTTTAATTTTATTCTCTTATGGTTAATCATGACCCTTTTTAAATAATATTACCATTTTTCACTATTTCCTACTCAAAATGTTTTAGAAAATGTTTATAAGAAAACTCAACTTCATTTCTCTCTTTAGTCAGAAAATTTTTTTTTTCTAAAAACCCTATTTTCTAAAAATGTTTTAAAAAAAATTACCATTCCTATAAGGCCCCAGCCTTAAACCTTACTTAATATTGAATTAAATTAATAATTCACATTGAGGATCTTTTTAGGTTTAGAGTTTTAGAGAATTAGGACATAACTATTACATCTCAAAAGATTACAAAGTAGAAATTTCTACTAAGTTTCCATAAAATAAAAACTCTTAAAACGAAACATTTATAGTTCCATGTTTTTGGTAGCATGACTTTCCCTTGATCCCATCCTTGACCCTATTCTACGATAAGTCCTGTGAAAACATTTCAAAAACTTGGGATGAGCATAAAAAGCTCAGTAAGGGATACACAAAGAATGAAAACTGTTAGTTTTTTCAAAACAACAAGTAAACCATGTATACTTTAACAAAGTAATACTTTTCACCTTTTCGAAGTAGTAAAAAACTCTTCACTGAATAAAAGTTCATTACTTACCCTTCTGTAACCAAAAGATTACCATAAAACCCATATAAAGATCACATAACATATAAAGGTAACTTGGGAAATAAACATACTTAAGTGGAATAACCATAAGGTCGACTTCCACACATATCACTTAATGGAATAGCCATTCGGCCGACTTCCATACATACTTAATGGAATAGCCATACGGCCAACTTCCATACCCAATGCATTGGAGGTTATAACGTAACCACCCGTCCTGGTATTCACGGCACCACCCTCATATGGTTTATCACGTAACCACCCGTCATATGGTTTATCACGTAACCACCCGTAAAATGTCCAAGTACCATCATTACACATAACATATTGAAAATATAAACATTTCAATAACAAAATTTCATTTGCAATCAAAATAAGTAATTCCAAGATATTGAATTAATCAATCCATTTTCAAAAATCATTTAAAAGAGATTTTTGAATCAAAGTGTCCCATACCACTTTGAATCTTTTATTGGAATTATAATTTTAAAACATTAATGTCCATATAAATAAATACTGAAAACCATTTTGAAAACATGGACATTAAAGATAAAGATTTAGAATAATAAATCTTTAAAACATTTAAAACGATATTTTTGTTAAAGAGTTTTTAACAAAATGAGAGACTCTTGAATACAAATAATTGCGGAATAACATTTAATATGAACTTTATAATATCATGAGAATAAAGGGATTCATGATATAATATGTAAAAGTACATTATACACAATATATAAGAGTGAATTGGTGCATAACAACAATGAAGTCTCAAAAGAAATGTAAAATGAGATGAAATCCATTATAAAGAAGGTATCGCTAAATTAAGGATAAATCAATCTCATAATTATGTGTGACAAATATAAATACACCCAATATTGGTGGATATTAAGTGTAAAACAATCAAAGGTCATTCACACATATTAAAAGGATGACATCTTCAATAACTACATGTTGAACCCAAAGAAATCGAAATTGGGTTAAGAAGTTCCCTTGGTAAAATTCGACAGCCTAACGGCGTCACATAAAATTTTACAAAAAGGGTTGATGAGAGAGATAAAGGGTTTCTCATCACTGGGACATAAAATTTACATCAATAAGGATATAGAAGAACATATCCCAACATAATAGTATGTTAATTAAAAGACATAACAAAATAAGTCTTTTAAAAAGAGGAGGGTGAAAGGTTCCCTTACCGACTTGGGTAACTTTCGAAACGTACACCCCATGGAAGAAGGGTCATTCAATGAAGATGTAAATACCCATAAACGAAATTATATTACACAAAGTGTATAATAATGGGTAGTACATACACCACTCAAAGTAAATAGTGGAAAACGTAGCATAAATCTTACGGGACTAAAAGTGAGATGAAAAATCCCTTACGAAAACTTGGCAGCCTAATGGCGCCACTTAAAGCTTCCAAAAAAAATGGATTGATGAGATCAAATAGAGTATCTCATAATATTACAATAAAATGTACAGAAAGAGGAATATAAAAGAACATCCCCCATCATAACAAATAGGAGCTTAAAAGAAGTGACATAAATGAGAGTACTTAAAAAAGAGAGAGGTTAGATCTCTTACGAAAATTCGGCGGCCTAACGGCGCCACTCAAAACTTCCAAAATGGATTGATGAGAGAGAATAGGGTATCTCATCATATGAAAATAAAAATTACAGTAAGAGTAATATAAAATAACATCCCAATAACAAGAAAGATGATCTTTAAAAGGATTGACATAAAAGAGTGTACTTAAAAAGAAAGAGAGGAGTAGGATCCCTTACCTCGGGTCCGACTTGACTCGATCGTTCTTTAACGTCCTGAATAATAAACTTGAGTTAATTTATATTTGCTTAAGAACCTTTTTCAACTTCATTATTCCTTTTATATCACTTATTTACATTTTATAAACATTATGTAATCATTTAAGTTAATAATGTTTGTTTTGTCGATATTTGGTTCTTAAGTCGAAAGTGAACTTCTTACAATTACATGTTTTTCATGTGGTCAATGGTTCATTATATCCATAATGATATTCATGATTTGGATATAATATATATCAAATATATCCAGAATATACATGTATTTATAATATTACATAATCATTTAGAGGTAAGAAATGAAATGCACCGTTCATGGAGACGATAAGCCGTACGTACGCATGAACGCTACTTTCATTTCTTTGTCATATTAATGGAATTACAACTAAATGAGAGGTATGTATATTTTAACTCCAGAATTATATTCATCATTTATATGTATCATTCATCATATATATCCATTATATACATATACTTATAATAGTACATTACATTTGGGGATAAGAAATGAAATGCACCGTTCATGGAGACGGTAAGTCGTACGTACGCATGAACGCTATTTTCATTTCTATCTCATAATTTAATGGAAAGAAATAATAATTATATAGAGTTATATTATAATTACATTATAACATAATATATAATAACTTTAAATCCATCCTTTATACGTCCCACATATGGCATTAACGAATCAAATCACTTTGAGGGGGCGGTAGTCCGCACTTCCTAAAATGAAATTATCGTGTTTACCCACAATGGAAACCATAAAGGTATGACAAAAAATAAAAATACAGAAGCTTAAGTAAAACATAAACATATTATATATCATATATAAATATAGTGACATCTTAATGGACACCTTTTAAGGTGTTATATGAGTGTTGAACAATCATCGTTTCGTGAGGCATAAATTCGTCATCCACGGAAACAGTATGTTCTTTAACCATTAGATGTAGGTGTGCATAAGTGTAGCTCGAATACTTATTATAACAACATCCTAGTATATTGAAGATATTTTAGTTGTTACAAAAGAAATGAATAAAAAGATTTTAGGGGGTTGGAGAGGCAAAATAAAACAAAAGGACTCAAGTGAAGACATTACCTTAAAATCGGGTAACTCCCTTTGGTTTGAGCTAAAAGGCTTCCTTGGGAAGACTTATGCCCAGAGTGAGGCCTCAAAGAGTTAGAGAGGGATTTTTAGATACAAAATGGGCAGGGTTTGTCCAATACAAAGGCTTTGGGAGTGTGGGTAAGGAGGTAGAGGTGGGGGCCTTTTATAAGAGGAGAGGAGGGGCACTCTTGTAAAGTTACAAAATATTACTTTATTTTCAAAAGAGTTTCAGATTTTAAAGGTCCCACATTGATTTATTTCTATGATAAGGTGATAAGGGTTCGAAATCCACTCATCCAATAGGTTTTGGACATGTTTAGGTCTTATATATTACATTATCTTTCCATTTTATTTAAATCGTTAAATAATGAGGTCATCGCTGCATCATCATGATGTCATAAATAATTTAATTTATTTAATGTCTAAAAATTATAAAAAAAATACTATGGTGTAGTAAATCTTTTTATATTTCCAATTACTATTTATAGTAAAAAATTTGACTTTTATAACCCCATGTAAAAATTGTTTTAGTAAAACATCTCATGTGTGTGTCATTTTTACTTTAACATTAAATAAAAAGGTATTTATGTCATTTTCCAACCAAAGTGGCTCCATGGGGTCCCCAAGTTGACCCATGGATTTTCTTGGTCGGCCATGACACATCCAATGAGGGTAGGACATGTTTCTAGGTCATTTCATTTTATTAAAACATTATTCTTACCTTAAACTACACTAATTACCTCTAATCGCGATTAAAAACTTAATAAGTTACTATTCACCAAAAAATTATTTTAATCCCATGGAACCACATTTTACTTCTTAATGACAACCATCTATGTCGGATTTTTGAAATTCAACACCCAATGATGGCAAAATTTCATTTAAACAGAAAATCAGTTTTTATAAGTACCACTTAGTGGTTTCACTATTCATCAAAAATTGAAGTTTTTCAGAAAAATACCAAAACTTCACCCTAAGATATATTTGATATTCCAAATTCAAAAATTATTTCTATTTTAAAAAATTCAAAAAATATTAGTTGTATTAATTAATTTAATAATTAATTCCCGATGTCAGAGCAAATAGCGTGTTTTTATGAAACAATACGTATCAAAAGATTGACACTAGTTTAAGTCCATTTTCAAAGTGAAATTAATTCCAACGACCACTATTGTATTAAATGGTAAAAATATATTCTAATTTCACTTTAAAACCGATTCAAAATATAATATAATCATATAAATAAATTATATTAAAAAGAGGTTTTGAATTAAAATACAACATTTTTCACTATTCATTAAAAATTGAACTTTTTTGGAAAAAGACCAAAAATTTACGCAAAGTAAATTTTGATGTCCCGATTCTAAAGAAAAATTTTATTTTGTCAAATATAACACATAAAATTGTCAAAAAGTGGATTTAAAATAGGTTCGCCATCAAAAGGCGGTTAATCGACCTTTTAAAGAATATTAGAATGTTTATGCTTAAAATTGGATTCATTCGCATTTTTAATCCTCTAACATTTATTGTAAAAAGTAAAAATATTTGACAAACATATATAATCATTTTGTAGTTAGTTCTGTTCATTCCTGCCATTACAACAGCTAGGCATTAACTACTATTTAAAATAATATTATTTTATTATTAGAGTGTAACGTAGGATTCCCAAGAAACTCGTTGTTGCGTGTTGGGTACGTCATCGAGCATACCATCCCCTTTAAAGTAATATTAATATTTTATTCACAAATATGGATAAATATAAAAATGTCATATTCTTTATTTACCTGGGGTGTTACAATTCCAAATTGATTTATTAAATAAATTTTTACCCTTTTTTTCTTTTACAAATTTTTTCAAAAGAATATTTTTCTCACTTTCTGAACAAAGTGTTTTTTCTAACCTTTTTAACATGAAAAAGGAATGTTATTTTTAACTCACATGGCATGTTCAGATTTACCGCCATTATTTATTTGAATATTGATTTTCAAGTTTAAAAGTTTAATTTTTGAAAAAAAATTAAAAATTTATTTTTAAGGAAAATGTTTTATAAAATTTCTTTCCAAATAAAAAAAAGGATATTTCCATCAAGAATGTTTTTAAAATATTTTTTTATGATATTTTCATTAATCAATGACAAAAAACCCTTTATTTTACTCCACTTTGTATATATTGTATTCATACCATTCTTATTCTTCCTCTGAATGGTTTATGATTGATTTGGCCAAGGATAGTATTTATATTCACTTCCTTGATTCCTTTTTTAGTACCCTTGAAATATTCAATTTCCTACAATCATTAAAAATTTAATTTTCCTTAATTATCCATATCATTTCTCATTGATATTTTTATTTCCTAAACTGTATATTATTTTTACATATGGCATTTAATTTGATAATTATTTGATTATTTGAGTAAATATTGATAAATTTTTATTCTTTATTCAATATGGATATTTTTTAAGTCATGTTTTTATTAATTAAATTGATTACTCAATATAAGGAATGCTTTGGACATGTAGTGATGGGTGGGGCTTGTGATTTATATAGCCCCTAGATGCATCGACAAGTTCTCATGAGATAAATGAGTTGGCCAAATAAAAATAGTTTAAAATATCTATAGGATAGATTATGACGGTAGAGGTTTTCTTATTCCAGATACATTACTTCAAATAATTAAGAATTACCTTCAATTTGAATCAGTTATTATCTATCTATGAGATGTTGCATCTACATATCTATGGATGTGTTTCATTCTTAGTTCTTTGATTAAATGGCATGTTTTTTTTAGTTTCTTACCTTACCATATTGATTTTTCCTTATCTAGTTATTTTAATGGAATGTGCTTTTAGTTATTTACCTTTCCATACTATTTATGCACTTCCTTCTCAATATATTGATTACATATAATTTGTGTTCATTTATTTACCTTTCCATAATTATTATTATCATTGATTCATTATTTATTCAGTTGTACTTACCCATACTGAGAATTTGAGCTCACCGTTATTATGTTTCCTTCCCCCAGGAATCCAAGAAGTGTACTATGAAATATATTCAAGGATAAGATAATAGGTAATAAAGTTATTAAACTTGAAAAAATATGTTGTAATTTGAATATTCATTTATAATATAAGACTCATTTATGTATCTAGTTTACCAAGACTATTAAACTATTCAGTCCTTTCGAATGTGATTTACTTGTATCTTATTCCAATGTAATGGTAGCATGACACCAGCTCTAGGATTACTGGGGTCAGGTTGCTAAATTTTATGTTAATGTAATAACTTACATCTATCTCCTTATTCCATAAAATGGGAAATTAGACCATCATTCATGTGTATGGTGGACTACTACCTTATGAATCGGTGTAATTAATTTTTCATAAAAACCTCTCACTGATGGTTATAATGATAGATTTAATGTATAAATATGATACACATGACATTATTATCTTTCTAGAAAGATAATATATCATATATTTTCTTATATTTCCATCCATTGAAAAATGATAACATCGTTCGTGTGTATTGTTAAGTCAAAAGTTTCCTTATGAATTTTTTTATTCCTTTATGTTTTGAAAATGACAAACACATTTCATTAATAATTCTTTCTAATTTATATGCGACATATTTATATCTATAAGGAATTTTATATGCATGTTTTTTTTATATACAAGTCTAACATTACATTTCTTAAGATTGAATAACTGCTGGAATAAATCAAAGATCTTACACTTTCTTAAGATCTTACACTTTCTCAGCATCTTACAGTTTCACTATTTCTTACATTCCAATTCACTCTATTTTTTTATTTTGAATCACACATTTGTTAAATTCCGAATCTCTCAAAATTTTGAATCTGCTGAGTTTCTTAAATTATGAATCACGCGAAATTTTGGATCCACTGAGTTTCTTACATTCCAAATTGTCCAGTTTTTCAAATCTAATTCTATGTTTCTTAAATTATGATTTTCTCGGAAAATTGATTCTGATTCATGATTCCTAAATTCCAAATCTCACAAATTTTTGAATCTTATTTTCACCTTCTTAATTATGATTCCCAGTATTTTTCAAATCTGATTTTTCACTTTCTTAATGTTACGATATTTTCTTAATGTTATGATTTTATATCTTTTTTAAAGATTCTATATTTCCTTAATGTTATGATTTTATAACTTTCTTAAAATTACTCAATTTATTTAATGTAATGTTTCTTAAATTCATATTCTTAAATATTATTGCAAAGATAATATTACATGTGATAGTTTTTTTTATCTAAATGGTTCCATTGTTTTTGTTATAATATGATCATTACAAATGCCATATGTTCACATCCCTCTAAAATTTCAATAAAAATATGACCATTGGAGGAGAATGTGACCATTAGAGATCTCACCTATAAATACCCAATCATTTGAACATGATCGATGCTGTGAAATTTTGGTATAATTGACACTCTATGAGTGCTCTTCTATATTTTCTTTATGTGAAATCCTTGAAGAGTTTATGTTGTGAACAGCTTGTTCCAAAAACTTAAATCTTTAATAAGATTCGTTTTTTCTTGTGTGATTTTTATTTTTGTTGTATATAATCGATGGCTTCTAATCTGAAGAAAGATAGAGGTGTTGATTACCTTCTTAATCAAGGGCTTCCAAGTTGAAGGATGACAGAGGTGTCGATAACCTTATAGATTAAGGGCTTGTAGGGATAGCAAAACCGATACTAATCTTCGTATTGAGGGATTATCCTAGTGTGGGAAAGATAGAATTTCTTGAAAGTATAAATCAAGGGACCTTTATCCAATATTGTTTGATACCTTTATCTTTGGGTTAAATGATTTTATTACACTTGTACTACATGTTTAATTACAAGTTCTTTTATTCCCCTACATATTTTGTTTGAATATAAAGTGTGAATTTCTTACACTTTATCATTTGTTGTATCTCTGATTTAAGATTCTATACGTTTTAAGGTAGAATATTACTTAGGTATACCTGTGTGATTATTTCTTTATAATATCTTTGTATTTGGACTTTGGGCCCTTTTGAACTCTTTGTTAAAGATAGTAGAGGGTTTTGTGAATCTTGTTTGTTTCACTTTGTTAAACAAAGTTTCCTTAAGGTTAAAAATGAAAGTTTTTAAACTTATAATTCACCCCCCCCCCCCACCCACCTCTTGTAATTTAGTATCTAAATATCATATTTCAATCCAAAAATTGGTATGATAGGAAGTCTATGAGATACTAATACTTACACATAGTATCAAATGAAAATTTTCATTACTTAGTTTACTTCACTTTGTTTATTTAGGTAAGTTGTTTATATAAACTATTTGTTTATAAATATATACTACACTAACATGTGGAGAGGAAAAGTTTTTTTTTGAAAGATGACATGAATTAATGTTGGATCTATTAATAATATAAACCCAATAAGACCAATAATTTTTTATAGTAATTATTATGAGTATTGAAGATATTAAATGAAGACATTTGTAATTGACAATGGATTTGACAACTTTGTTATGTTTACTGGAGATTATAAGATTCTAGAAAAGGAATTCAGAACTTTTACCAGCCAAGAAAAATAAGAATATAAACTAAATTATAAGGTATGAAATACTTTGTTGTGTTCTATGACTAGGAATATATACATCCTTATATCTTCTTGTGAAGCAGAAAATTATATTTGGAAGAAACTTGAAGTTACACATTTTGGAACATAAAAAGTTATAGAAACCAAAAGATTCATGATTATAGCATATTATCATGGTTTTTTTCCTTATATAGAACCAATATTTAAATTACAATAAAGATTCATGACTATTGTAAACATTCTATAAAAAATGGGAGAAAAACTTTTAGATGATGAAATTCGTGTTGACAAGATTGTTGATATCGTGCCTAATGAGTGCGAATCAAAGAGAACTCTTATTGATGAGTCAAGGAAAGTAACAATTTTTACTCTTGATGAGATATTTAGGACTCTATTGAAACATGAGAATAGATTAAAGAGAGATGTTGAGAATACAAAGAAGAAAAATGGGAGTGTTTCTTTTACAACTACTTCATATCAGATGAAAGCTAAGACCCCTGAGAAAGTTGTTAAGTTAACAAAGTCTAAGAAAGTTGTTATTAAATCAAAATCAAGTGAATCTAAATAGTAAGATAATGAGTTATTCAATATTTCTTGAAGGATGAACAATATTTTTGGCAACAAGGATTTTCAGTACAGATATAATAAGAAAGACAGGAAATATAAGAAAGATTAAGAAGTCACATGTTAAGAATGCAAGAAAGCTGGACATATCAGACATGATTTTCCTAAGCTTAAAAGAAAGGACATAAATGATATACATTCTGAGAGGAATCAGAAAGGATATTATAAGCCTAATGTAAAGATATTCTTGAAGGCAAATGATTCTTGGAGTGAAATTGGGGGATACTCATCGAATGAATCTTCAGATAATAAATCTTCTAGACAAAAGAATATTGGTCGTATCACCATAATACCTATTGAAACCCAATGTTTCATGGATAAGGTACACACTACAAAATATTTAACCAATATATCTTTAAGTGATAATTATCATGATGAAAATTATTGTGAATAATTGGATGAATAATCTTATTCAACATAAGATAATTCTTTACCTTATTTTAAAGAAGTATCTAGTTTTTCCAAGATTCTTTAGACTGAAAATAGTAAGATCAAAAATAAACATTATAATTAAAATTATAGAATTAATATTTTAACAAAAATAAGTATTAGATATTTCAAACTATATTGATGAAAAATCTTTTGAAATTGTTTCTATTTCAAAAAACCTTGAGGAAGTTAATTCTGATAAGGATAAACTTTATAAAGATTTCAAAAGTGTTATTTCTAAGAAAAATGTTTTAGGGACAAAAATTGAATTCTAAGACTAATAACTATGATGATAAGAATTTATTCATTAGATTAAAATATGAAATATTTACCTTAAATAAACTTTTATTGAACTTTACTTTTGGTAAGGAAAACTTTGATAAAATGTATTCACAAATTCACCCTCTTAAGAATAGTTCTGGATTTGGTTATTCTCACCCAAAACTAGTTTTCAGTCATAACTATTTTGTTCCTCAAAGTTCCACTTTTTTCACTAAGGGCCAATATGGTGGGAATTGGGAGAAAAGTTGTTCTTTGAATAAAACTCAATCCTCGGGTTTTCATAAATCCCACTTTTCTAACAAAAATGGATTTCTACAATTTTATTTTCTAACATTTCTTGATCTAAGAAAGTTTGGATTCCAAAATTATAACTATTTTATTTTTAGGAAAATAAAGGAAGTTCTAACAATAATACATGGTATATGGATAGTGGATGTTCCCATCACATGACTGATAAGAAAAAAATATTTTAAAAGATTATTAAGATAAAAGGTGGAAGAGTCACTTTCGGAGACAATGCTCAAGAATAAATTGTTGGTATAGGTAACATTGTTCATCTTATAAAAGAATTAATTTCAAATGTTTTATTTGTTAAAGTTATTAAGCATAATCCAATTATGTGATAAAGGTTACCTTGTGAATTTTAGGAACGATAAATTCTTAGTACACAATTCCAAGGATGAGTTCATTATTTATTACCATTATAATGAGAATGTTTATACACTTAACTTAGAAGACCTTAGGAGCCAAGACTTACCTTGCCTTAGTGCAATGTAAGATCAATATTGGTTATGGAAAGAATAATAGGATACTATAACCTTATGAACTTATGTAAACTATCTAAGAAAATTATTTTTAAGGATATATTAGATCTTAGATTTGATTCTTAAAAAGTATATGACCCTTTTCAATATGTAAAGAAACATAAATCAAGCGTTAAATCTATAAGTGAAGTCTCAACTTCTGATGCATTACAGCTAGTGCACATTGACTTGTTTGGTCCAACACAAACTAGAAGTATTGGGGGGAAATACTATGTATTTATTTTAGTTGATGATTATACTAGATTTACATGGGTCTATTTTCTAGTAAGAAAATCTGAAGCCTTTTCATATTTCAAATTTTCTTCAGCCAAAGTTAAAAATGATAAAAAAAACTCCCTTGATAACTATTCATAGTGATCATGGTGGAGAATTTTAAAATTCATATTTTGAAAATTTTTATAGTAATAAAGGCATTACTCATAACTTCGCATCTTCTAGAACTCCTCAGCAAAATGGTATTATTGAAAGAAGAAACCAAGTTTTTTAAGAGATAACAAGAACCATGTTGAGTGAATAATCAATTGATAAACACTTTTGGGATAAATCTATAGGTACTGCTTGTTATACTATAAATCGATCTTTAGTAAGTCCATTTCTTAATAAAACTCCTTATGATTTATGGATAGGATGAAAACCCAAAGTTTAATACTTAAGAGTATTTGGATGAAATATTCATTTTGAATACAGAAGATAGCTTACACAAATTCACACCTGAATCTGATGAAAGAATTTTCATAATCTATTCCACAAATTCTAAGTCTTATTGAGTTTTTAATAAAAATTCTTGTACTGTTTAGGATACAGTACATGTTAAATTTAATGAAACTGATCCCTTTGTTTTTAAACAACCCAAACCTACATCTATGGATGTGTTTTAAAAAACTAATTATTAGCCTTTTATGGAAGATTCTTCTAATGAAAAGAATAATCAAGAATGTTTATAAAGTATTCACTCTATAATATTTTCTAACCTATGTTGATGAACTGGTTTTATGAAACCCAAGTCAGTTGTTTCATAGGAATCATCCTAGTTATAGTCTCATTGGTGATGTTAATCAACCTTTAAGGATTGGAATTTCCTTAAGAAATTAAGTAAAGTATCTAGCATTTCTTTCCCAATTAGAACCTAAAATTACTGATGAGGCTTTAGGTGATAAAGCTTGGATTAAAGCTATGCAAGATGAACTAAATGAATTTGCAAGGAACAAAGTGTGGACCTTGGTTGAAAGACCTAAAGAAACTTCTATAATTGGAGTAAAGTGAGTATTCGGAAATAAATGTGATGAAAATGGAATAATAGTAATAAATAATTCAAGATTATTTTCTAAAGGATATAATCAACAAGAATGAATAGACTATGAATAAACCTGTGCTTTGGTATCTAGACTAGAATCTATTTAAATTATTTCAACCTTTGTAGAATTCTTTAACTTCAAACTTTTTCAAATGGATATGAAGTGTGCTTTTCTTAATGAATATATTCAAGAGAAAGTTTATGTTAAACAAACTTCTAGTTTTAAAGACAGAAAACATCCTGAACATGTTTTCAAACTTACCAAAGCTTTATATGGTCTTAAATAATCCCCTAGATCATGGTATGACAGACCTACAGGATTTTTGTTACAAAACAATTATGTTAAGAAAACTGCTAATCCAACCCTCTATATAAATAAAGAAAAGAAAAAAAATTTAATTGTACAAATTTATATTTATGACATTATATTTGGATAAACTCAGCAATCCTTAACTGATTCATTTGATAATCTTATGAAATTTTAGTTTGAAATGAGTATGATGGGTGGGTTAACATTTTTCCTTGGTTTTCAAATTTCTCAAAAAACAAAAGGAACCAACATATCTCAACATAAGAATATTAAAGATCTTATTAAAAATTATGGATATGACGACACTAAAAGTATAATTACTACAATCAGTACTGCAAATACTCTAGATCTTGTTGAAGCTAGAAAACCTGTAGATCAAACATCTTTTAGAGGTATGATAAGAAGTTCACTATACTTAACATCTAGTCATCCAAACTTAATGTTTTCAACATTCTTATGCTCAATATATTAATCTAATCTAAAATAATTCCATTTAAAAGAAGTGAAAAAAAATCTATTTAAAGGGAACTATGGATTTAGGACTTTTCTATTCTTCTAGAAATGAATTTATTTTAAAAAGATTCTGAGATTCTGACTATGGTGGTTATAGAATGTATAGGAAATGTATATCTATAAATTTTTATTTCATAGGAGATTTGTTAATTTCTTGGTCATTAAGAAACAACAATCGGCAGCACTTTCCACTACTGAAGTTGAATATGTGGTAGTTGAAAGTTGTTGTGCTCAGGTGTTGTGAATACAACACACACTCACAGATTATGGCATGATTTTTACTAAAAAACATATATTGTGTGATAACACTATTTCCATAGACATAAGAAAAAACCTTTCACATCACTCTCGTGCAAATCACATAGATATTAGGTATCACTTTCTTGGGGATCACACACTTAAAAGAGATATTATTTTATAATTTATCATAATTCAAGAACAACTTGCTGATATTTTTATAAAATAATTACCTTTCAATAGATTTTAATACATTAAACAAAATTAAGGAATGATAATTATAAGGTAATAATTTATATCTAATTTTTGTTGAAACAATATCCTAACATTAAGATACTTATTTTCATAGGGTTAGTACATTTTTTTTCCTTAATAAAGTTTTTTGGAACCTAATAAAGATTTTAAGAACCTAATAAAGATTTTTGAAACCAGATAAAGTTTTTTGGAACCTAATAATGTTTTTTGGAACCTAATAAAGTTTTATGGAACCTAATAAAGTTTTTCAGAACCTAATAATGGTTTTCGGAACCTAATAAAGTTTTTCAGAACCTAATAAATTTTTCGAAAACCTAATAAAGTTTTTCAAAACCTAATAAAATATTTTGGAATCTAAGATTTCTAAGAAGAATCTTATCAAACACTAACAATCCTTCTGAGAACTCTGAAAGGTACATTTTCTTAACTATTAATTATTAGTTTCATTTTTTTGTTGGTATTTAAATCCTGTTTTAGGAAAAATTTAAAGGATTCAACTTTCCTTAAATCTTTTTTATTTCCTTAAAACCTCAAAATATTGGAACCTATAAATCTTCTTCAAGTTAAGCTCAACCATCGGATCAGATCAAATTAATATCCCCCATTGGATCAATATTAGAAGACCAATTGTTATCTCGATGAATATATAAAGGAGGGACCCCCTTCATTTCCCACATTAGTTTCCACATATTTCTTGCTAAAGCGTTACTGCTATTCAAATATATCATTGAACTTTCCTTCATCTTCCTTAAAGTTCTAAATGTATCTAGAGATATCTTCTTAGACGTCAATGCCTGAAAATAAGGATCTTAAATATTGGATGATCTTCAAATAAAGGTTAGTCGACCAGGATTTATTTCTTAGGTATGATTCTCTAATAAGAAAGATAATAAAGTTTCAATTTTGGAAAAGTATTTGTATTGTGAATAAGAAAGGAGAACAAGATCCAGTTTATGTGGACTTGGTTATATAATTCTATCAATTAGTTGAGTTTTTCATTGAAGGAGAAAAGGATAAGTTTCAATTCAATATTTATGGGAAAAATTATTCCTTATCTTATAATAAAGCCACAAATATTCTTGGGATACCATATGACGGTGAAGATTACTATTGCTCTCACAAGCTAGTAAACTCAGAAGGATCCGGCTGAAGCTAAGTCTTTGAAAGTTAAAGTTTCTGAATAAATTGAGAAACAAGAGAAAGAGAAAAAGCTTAAGAAAAATTTAATTAAAGTTGAGATAATTCAATATTTGTTGAAAGATAAAAAAATCACATCAGAAAATATTCAAGTTCTGGATAACTTTTTGCAAGAAATAGAACTTCCTCAACCTTCTCAACAAATGGGAATAGAGTTAACCTCTTCAGTAAAGGGAAAGGAAGTTCCCCACC
This sequence comes from Viscum album, assembly GCA_963277665.1. Classification (NCBI taxonomy): domain Eukaryota; kingdom Viridiplantae; phylum Streptophyta; class Magnoliopsida; order Santalales; family Viscaceae; genus Viscum; species Viscum album. The sequence goes on from OY728141.1 coordinate 1,799,459,753, forward strand.
ATTGGTGGTGGGGTGGTAAGGGATTGGGGGGGGTGAGGGGAAGGTCGTAGGGTCAAGTCCCCGGGCTTGCAATTTACATGTAATTTTCTTCCTTGTGTGTGTATCGCTTTCGCGGTAGTACCCAACTTTTTATTTAAATGGAAAGGAATTTGTTCCAAGAATATTTCTGATTATTCAAGAACCATCTCAAGAAGAAGAAGAATAATAATAAAATATTCAACAAAAAAGATAGTAATTATGAGATTCATCAAATTAAAGAATCACAAAGGAAGAGTGATTCTGATAAGATATCTTTAAGAACATCTGAAGCCTCATCAACCAATCTTGCATCTGAAGGAAAGCTAGTTCATAAATCTCCTTCAATTTAGAAATATAATTTTTTTGACACTAAAGTAAATCGAATTCCATCTAATAGTTATGATGGTAGAGATGATGACAATTGTGATGATGGAAATGAAGGTGGTAATTAAAAAGTTGATGATGATAATAAAAAAGATGGTGAAGATGAAGATGATGATGACAAGATCATTCAAGTTTTGTATGAAATACAATTAATTAAGAAAATAGAGAATCCAATATCTAAGAAATAAAAAGGGAATAAAGTAGATGTTGGGATATCTAAGGTAGTGGCATCAGAATCAGAATAGTCTTCCTCCTCCTTAGGATAAGACTTTTTTATTCAATAGTGGAAGAAATTGGTGAAGTCCATTTCTTATTTTCTAAACCTTGAGTCTTGATGCTAGCTTATTCAAGAATCAGTAAACTAAAAGTTGGACTATATAACTCTTTTTATAGAGAATATGTTAAAACTTGAAGGTGATTTCAAAACCTTTGTTCTCAACTATGATTCTCATAGGAAGTCATGAAAAGAAATCACAAATTTTTTGAATAAAGTCAACCATAATATTAAAGTTTTTGATGAATAATTTTCAACAGTCATGGGAGATTTCATAGAATCTGATGAAAATATTAAATATCTTTCTAACAGTTTCACAGAGAAGAAGAAGTAAGAGTAAGGAATATGGTTTTAATAAGTTATAAATCTGAATGGGAAACTCAAATCTGTCACTCTTGAAGTTAAAATAATAAATGATTATAGAGATGAAGTGGATTAAAATATTAAGTATTAGGATGAGAAGATTGAAATTCAGAAAGAAAAGATCAAGTTTCTTGAAAAGAATAGTAAGGATCAAGAAGATATTATCGCAAAGTTCCAAGATAATCATAAGGATCTGAAAAAGTTTAAGTCTATGCTCAAAAAAATAATTTCAAAGAAGGATGATTAATTTTATTTAATTATGATCTTTTGTTGTATAAAATTTTTCTTTAATAAAAATGTTGGTATCCATTATATTGTGTTATTTTTTTCCTAACCCTTTTAGGTACATTATACTTTTTCCCCTTTTTTGTAAATAACAAAGGGGGAGAAGAATGTTAAAAAAGAATATTTGACTAAGAAGAAGAATTTTTAAGTAAGGGGGGATATTTCCTCAAGAAATTATGAAAAATAGATAAAGACAAAATGAAATCCTTAGGGGGATTTCTAAACCTAAGGGGGAGTTAGTCATATTTACCTTAAGTCATTAACTAAGGGGGAGATAAATATTTCTTTTAAAATCAAATATGAAGTCTTACAATCTTAATATTATTTTCTTAAATTGATTGTTTATACTTTTCTAAAAGGGGGATATTGTTAAGGCAAACATTTTCTAATTACTTTTTCCATTCCTTTATGTTTTTAAAATCACAAACACATTTCCTTAATAATTATTTCTAATTTATATGAAATATATTTCTATCTATAAGAAATTTTATATGAATGTTTGTCTTATAGACAAATCTAACATTATTTTTCTTAAGATAGAATAGCTGCGAGAATAAATCAAAGATCTTACACTTTCTTAAAATCTTACACTTTCTAAAAATCTTACAGTTTAACTATTTTTTACATTCTGATTCACTCTATTTTTTTATTCCAAATCACACATTTTTTAAATTCAGAATCAATCAAAATTTTGGATCTCCGTAGTTTCCTAAATTATAAATTGCTTAAAATTTTGGATCCTCTAAGTTTCATAAATTCCGAATCATCCAATTTTTTGAATCTGATTCTATGTTTCTTAAATTATGATTCTCTCAGAAAATCAATTTTGAATCATGATTCCTTAATTCCAAATCTCAAAAATTTGTGAATTTGATTTTCAATTTCTTAATTATGATTCTTAATATTTTTTAGATCTTATTTTTAAATTTCTTAAAGTTACAATATTTCCTTAATGTTGTGATTTTATATCTTTCATAAAGATTCTATATTTCCTTAATGTTACGATTTCATAACTTTCTTAAAGTTACTATATTTTCTTAATGTAATGTTTATTAGATTCAAATTATTACATATTATTTCAAATCTAATTTTACTTGGGATAGTTTTTTTATTTAAATGGTGTGGTTGTTTCAGTTACAATATGACCGTTACAAATTCTACATGTCCAAGTCCCTTCGAAATTTTAGGAAAAATATGACCGTTGGAGGAGAATTTGATTGTTGGAGATATCACTTATAAATACCCAATCATTTGAATGTGATTGATGATGTGAACTTTTGGGAGAATTGACACTCTGTGAGAGCTCTACCAGATTTTCTTCCTACAAAATCCTTGAAGAGTTTAAGTTGTGAAGAGATTGTTCCAAAAAATTAAATCTTCAACAAGATTTTTTTTCCTTGTGAGATTCCAACTGTTGATGTATACAATCAAGGTATTCTAAGCTAAAGGAAGATAGAGGTGTCTATTACATACTTAATCGAGGGCTTCTAAGTTGAAATAAGACAGAGGTGTCGACCACCTTACAGATCAAGGGCTTGTGGGGATAGCAAGAACGATAATGATCTTTATATTGATGGATTATCCTGGTGTGGGTAAGATAGACTTTCTTGAAAGTATAAATCAAGGTACCTTTATCCAAGGTTTTTGTATACCCTTCTCTTTGGGTTAAAATATTTCATTACACGTGTACTACTTTATTCATTTCAAGTTATTTTATTTTGTTGCATATTTTGTTATAAATTAAAAGTGTAACTTTATTACACTTTATCATTTTTTGTAACTCTAATTTAAGATTATATATTCTTTAAGGTATAATCTTACTTAATTATACATGTGTGTTTATTTCTTTATAATATCATTGTATTCAGAATTTGGGCCCTTCTGATCTTTTTGTTAAAATAGTAGAGGGTTTTGTGAATCTTATTTGTTTAAATTTGTCAAAAAAATCCTTTATGGTTAAAAATGAAAGTTTTTAAACTTAAAATTAACCCCCCCCCTTAATTGAGTATCTATATCTCTTATATCGATCCTACACATACATGGGGATTTTCACCTCCACGAGGCGATGTCATTCATTTTTCATAACCATATCACACGGTTTTTATATAAAAGTGTGTTTAAATAAATAATATTATATTGATGATATAATCATAATTATTTAAAGATAAAATATTTTTACTATATTTCTATAATGTTCATTGAAAAATAAAAATGTTACACATGAGTACGTATAGCCTGTTGTCTTCATGATTGTAACATAGTTTATTTTTCATAAACATATTTAAGGGTTGGTTTTGAAATTATAATTGAAGTATAAAAATTATAATTATTACATGATTATTATTTATTATATTATGAAATAATTACCACTTTGACCGTAGTCAACTTACCAAAAAAAATTGGACATATGAGATGAATATCATCAAAGCATCTGATATAGACTTAATTGATTAAGTAATTGTATATAACATGGTAATAGATAAAATAAATAGAATGATAAACTTTAAAAAGCTTATTAAGAAAGTAAATAATTGATATATTTTTATTATTTAGGAAGATAAATAACTTATGTTATGATTTCGACGCAAGGTAAGGGACACTTTAACTTAAAACCTCATTTTAAAAGGTTTTAAAGATTTATTTTATAAATATTATTTTTTCTTGTCCATATTCTTAAAAATATTTTATAGATGTATTTATATGGAGATAAATGAACAATAAAGGAAATTATTTTTATTTTTTTACTTTTTTCCAGGGTTTTTTAAAAGGAATGTTTTTATGTATTTTATATAAAACGCTTTTACTTTCTTTAGAAAGGGAAAAAAATTAATGTTATGTTTTAACATATATGGCGTCAACGGTTCTTACCACCAACATAAACATTATTTTATGTTTGAATAACTTTATGATATTTCATTTTTATTCAATGAAAACTCACCTACCATTTATTCTAGGTATTTTCAAAATGGTTTTTAAATGGAATGGATATTTTGATATCTGAAAAAAATCTTGTTGGTGCAATGAATATTATTATAAGTATGATGTTGGAAATGTAATATTCAATTTTTTATTATTATTTTATGGTTATTGGTAATTTTACATTATGAATGGTGATATATATATAGCTCATGATGATAGGTGATCTCGATATATCTCTCTAATGCATTGGGTAATGGGATGGAGTTAACCGGTTAGGTTTCTCCTAAGATATTATTGGAATTTACCAAGTATTTTATTCCATTAGTAAGAGTTATTTTAAGGATGATATGTAAATTATGAACCAATTTACCAATTTTATTATCTATTATTTCTATATTTTTTCACTTAAATCTTATGATTTCACAAGGTAAGCTAATAAGATTAAGTTTAAATGGAATTTTATGCTACTTCTTAAGGGTGGAAAGTATAACTTTGTGAAAAGTTTTTCATGAATTTTTTATGATTTCAAAGAAACCTTAATGAGTTTTATTTTACATTTAATATTTATTATGAAATGTTTTATGATGGTATTTGGTAAGTGAAGTTAATTTCTTGAGTAAGAAAATATTTATTATGGGCCCAAAGTTTCTTTTGAAAGAAGAAAAATTTTATGAGTATTCATAGACTAACAGATTTATTTATTTATTTTATATGCCCATTACTAAGGTTTTTATGCCTAAACCATGTTTTAAAATGGTTTTCATATATTTTTAAGGATTAATACGGATAAGTATGAAGTCAAGATGAATATTATGAATATATGTCATGAAAAAAAATTATATCTTAAAAGTTTTTATACAGTGGGAAAAATGGATACTGAGTGGAAGTGTCCAATTTATGATTTGATATCTATTTATGTAAGGGTTATGATCAAATTATCTAAAACACTAAATCGTAAATATTTTCAAAATGTGAGAGAGTGAATTCTTGACTTAAAACTCAATATTATATAATGTTTAAGGTCAATTACTTATAGATGGTATCAGAATAAAGGTTTATATAATTTTAGAGATTAGGATAATAGAAGTAAATGCCCATAATATATTCAAATTTATGGATATCATGATATAGAATTTGATGATTATCATATTTAATTATCTAAACTATGTATGTTCAGAATGGTTTTCTAAAGAGTAAATAGGGAATATAAAGTATAAAGGCACCATAAGGACAATATCCTTCCAAATTAGAAATATGGAATGGTTAGAATTGGAACTAAGTAGTTTGTTTCTATGAGGTATTGGTTGAAACTAAATATAAATGGTAGAATCATCTATAATATAGAGAAATTATATCTAAAATAGATGAACATGTTGATAGTGAATCATTTTATGATACATTACCCTCCAACATTTAGTAGATATTCAGACTCAATGGTAGTTAAGGTACGGATTAAAGCTTTAGAAAAGATATTTTAAGTCACGGTTTTTTCAAATCATAAAAAGGTAACACATTCTATTTACCATTTTGATAGTGAATTAGATCAATGGTGTATAATGGTTAATAATACTAGAGAACTGAAAGAGATTGAAAAATGGAATGGGATACATTTAATAATCTTTTCCTTGAGAAGTATTTTCATAAGATTGTTTGAATTAGGGTGGAAAATGAATTCTTGGAATTGAGGAAAAAGGAGGAATATTCATTGGACATGTATTAATAAAACTTTACCCAATTTTAAAGGTACAAAACAAATTATATTTTGGGTCTTAATAGTAAAATTAATCGATTTTACTTAGGATTAAAATCAATATATCAAAGAGAATTTTCCTATCAGGAATTTAAAAGTTATGAAAAACTTTCACACTATACTGAGAAGGTGGAAATGGATTTTTCTAATGATCAGGTGTTTTATAAAAACAAAAAGAAAAATTGGTCTAAGTGGTAGAAAAATGGGAATAATCCATCGAAGAAATGTGAAGTTAAGAAAATAAAATTTTTATTTTTTTATAGGTGTGGTAAAAATTACCCTGGAGAATGTCTTATGAAATCTAGTAAGTGCTTCTTATGTGATAATTTTGGGAATTTGGCTTGTGACTAAAAAAAGAATATTGGTCATGGTAATAATAATTCTGAAAAGTAGTTAATAATATGTTTTAAATGTAATGATATGGTTCATTAAGAGGATTTGTATATAAATATGATAAGGAATGATGAGAATCAATAAGACTATAAGTATAAGGGTTTGGTGAAATCCTTTATAACTACTTCAATAGATGTTGGGACATCAAATGAAATGGTAACAAGTACATTAATTTTTTTTCATATTATGCTAATGTCTTTTTTGATTCGGGTTCTACACATTATTTAATTTATAATAATTTTTTTTGGTAAAAAAAATTTTCACCTCAATAAATAAAGTTAGGAATTTTGGTAAAAACGCCTATAGGTAGTATTAAAGAAACAATAGTTTAAAAAGATATTATTATTATCATATATGGAAGGTTATTCCTTGAAAACATTGTTGTATTACCTATTGTATAATTTGATGTTATTCTATACATGTATTGGCTTTCAGTTTATCATGCTATAATTGATTACAGATCCAAATAAGCTATTTTATGAAATGGATTTATTTTTTATAAAAGAATCAATTCTTACCTTTGATAAAATATAAAGAAGCTGTGAAATTTTCAAGATATAGAAAAGAAATTTATCTAGTTTATATTGTTGAATATAATAGAATTATTCAGATTAATGATGTCCTGTTAGTAAAAGAATATTTGGATGTTTTTCTTGATGAGTTTCTGGTATTATAGTTGATCGATAAGTTGACTTTTTTTGTTGACTTAGTTCCTAATGCTTATATAATTTCAAAAACACCTTGTCTAATGGCTCATATTGAACTTTTTTATTTTAAAAATCAGTTACCAAAATTTCTTGATAAATTATTCATTCATCTAATCACTTCACCATGGGTTGTTCTAGGTTTGTTTGTGAAAAATAAATATGGTTTCATGAGGCTCTTCATTGATTATAGATCATTGAATAACATCACTATTAATAATAAGTATATTTTTCCCATATAAATGACTTGTTTTATCATCTCTAGGGAGCTCATTATGTTTTGAAGGTTGATCTTAGGTCCGAGTACCATCAGCTGAAGATGAGGTAAGATGAAATCCCTAACACCGCATTTTATACTATGTATAGGAATTATGAGTTTGTGGTTATTATATTTGGGTTGATAAATGCACCAATTGTATTCATATATCTTATTAATGGAGTTTTCTATGAATATTTGTATAATTTTATAGTTTTGTTTATTGATGATATTTTGGTATATTTTAAACTTTATAAGGATAATGAAAAACATTAAACGATTTTTCTAAAAATCCAAAATGGAAATAAGATATATGGAAAATTTAGTAAGTTTGAATTTTGGTTACAACATATTTTACTCCTTGGACATATTGTAAATAAATATAGAATAATTATTGGTCCTGCTAAAACTAAAGTGGTTGATGGATAGACAATACCTAAAATTGTTTCTGAGATTCATAGTTTCCTTGGATTATCATGATATTACTAGTGTTTTTTTGATAAATTTTCATAGTTATCTATCCCACTAACTAAATTAACATGAAAAGGAGTTAGGTTCACTAGGAAAAAGGTATTCAATTAATGTTTTCAAGAACTAAAAATAAGATTAGTGAATGTGAAAATTTTGGACCGGCCATTTAGAAATGGTGATATTTTTATTTACAACAATGATTCATTAAAGGGGATAGGATGTGTTTTAATGTAGAAAGATCAGTTAATTGTTTATTCTTCATGTTAAATAAAACCTCATGAGAAAATTATCCTACATATGACTTTGAACAAGTGATTTTAGTGTTTTCTTTAAAAATTTAGAGACATAATTTATATGGATTAAAGTGTAAAATTTATATTAATCATAAAATTTTAAAGAATATATTCACTCAGAAAGAGTTTAACATGAGACAAATGAGATGGATATAATTGATAAAGTATCATTACTGCACAATTCATACCATCCAGGTAAAGAAAATATAGTAGTTGGTAATTTAAGTTGGAAAGATAATACTACGTTAACTATGTTGCATTGAGAATTTGATCTATTGGTTAATGATTTGATGAATTTTGGATTAGAAATTATGCATGAAGGAACTCCATCTTCTTTGTTTCAAGTGTTATTACAATCAACTTTGCTACACATGATTAAGAAATCTCATAAGGAAGACAATTTCTTATAGGAAAACGTGGAATTGGTTAATAAAGGTAAGTAACCTAAATTAAATATTTAAAAAAAAGGTGTTATGTGATTCAAAAAAATACTATGTATTTAATGTGACCCCAAGTTGAAGAAAGAACTATTTATTGAGGCTTATACCTCTCTATTTTTTATTTATTCTAGCAGCAAAAAAATTTATAAAGACCTTCGGGAAAATTTCTGGTGGGAAGGAATGAAGAAAGATATTGCTAATTTTACTATGAAATGTTTGAGTTGTTAATATATTAAATTTAAATTTCTATTAACAAATGGGATGATTCAGCCTTTTCCAGTGCTAGAATGGAAATAGGAAAATATATCAATGGATTTCATGGTGGGAATACCATACAAATCTTGGGTTAATAATGTGATTCAGGTAATTTATTTTTAATAAAATTATGATTATATTTATCCCTTTTTGTTATTACTTTATACACAAGAATATATAATTAGTTGAATAAAAACTATATTTTGATATGAAGAAACAAGAATTTTATTTTTGGGAAATATATAGTTTCAATTAAATCACTCTTTTTGATAAATTTAAGAATTTTTCAATAAATCAAATTTTCCTGAAATATTCTTATTAAATAATATTATTTAAATATAAATGATAATATATTTTACTGAATTCCAATATAATTTTTATAAGGGTCAGAAAGTTGTTAGTGTCATAAAAACTAGTATTTTATAGTAAATAAGTAATTTTATTTAAAATGTAAATTATCACATTTAGAAAATTATTTTAGTAAATTGAATATTATTTTTTAAATTAGAACATAAAAATTAGTCAATTGTGAATTTTTCATAATTTTCTGAGACAAATAAATTTTTGGGTAAAAATTAAATACGATAGAAATATATAGTATATATTACGACATCACAATAGCACAAAATTGATATAATAAATACAATAAAGGAATCCATGACCAAAAATATATTTATACTTTTAAATAAATTTTTTTTAATTTATTTGATTAATTTTGAAAACCTATAATGAATCTTCTAAAACTTAAATTATTTTTTAAGGTTTTTAAAATAATTCTTTATGAACATGACTCACTTACACATCATGAATGGTATTATTTTAAGTAGTATGGTTCTTATCTGAATAAAATATTGAAAACCACTCCTTTTTATAATAAAACTTGGGCCTAAACCATGTTAAGGTTTGTTTTTTTGATTATTTTATCACTTAGATTTCAAAACCTAAAATTAGAAATTAAAAAAGAATCTTCCTCTCTTATGATATAACTACCCACCCAACCTATAATTTCTCTTCATTAAAAACCCATTGATCATGAGGTTACTCTAAATCTCCCTCTACATCTATAAAAACTTCCCAAGGTGTTCCCAAAATCATAAAAATCTCCTCCAAAGCTTTTATAATCACCCCTCAAGGTAAGGGATTCTCTCCACTTCCCTTTTATTCAAGTACCTTCTTTGTATTAATACTTTTTATTTCAAATTTTTCATGTTGTATTGTGTTTTTACACATCCATTTACTATCCTTATGATACCCAGGTAATGATAGAACACATTTCACTCTCATTAAACCCTTACATGATCCTTTATGCACACCCATTATGATTTCAATATTATCCCATGATTTTCCATACCAAACTTTTGTGTTGTGAATACCCATCCCCATTTCCACTCAAGGGTGTTCACCTAGATATATGTATCATTAATTTATTAGGTACTTCTATGTATATAATTCACACGCCTTAATCTTGGGATTAAAATTTATGAAATATGTTCTTATTTTGTATGATCTATGTGGCACACAAATGCATATGCATAATATGAATGTGATGGGTGGTACTGAAATTATATAGTCCTCCAATGCATTGGGTAATGTTTTTATATCATGAGTTACCATGTATGGTGAATGGATGGTAATCCTAAGATCACAATGTTGTGAAGTCTCATGGTTATCCTTGACTTATACTTATGATTTCATGTGTTATGTTGTTATCATATTTTTATGATGACTTGATGTTATCACCTTATTCCATAATTCGATTTCATTATTATGATTCTCATATTTTGATGTCATCATGTTATACCTCTTGACTCACATGTACTAATTTACTTCATTATATGATTTTTTTTATTCCCTTACTAGTCTTTATAGCTCACTCATTTCTTATAGACGTCCTCAGGTTATCTCATGCAGTATTGGAAGATAAATGGAATATAAATACATGTTATGGACTTTTTAAACTATTTTTTTATATACAGATTTCATGTTATTAAATTATGTATCTAATTTCCCAAAAACGTTGGTCCTCTGATCTTTTGGGTTTGTTTTATGTGTTTCATAATGTAATAAATCATTAAATAAAGTGTATTAAAGATATGGGTTGTCATAATACCTTTCTCATATTATTTTAAAACTTATAAGCCTAAAAAAATGCCCCCCCTCAAAATAAGATCTAATAAACATGAAAAGGATTTTATTCTGAGGATGATACTTGGAATGTATATATGATCCTTGAATCATACTGATGTACTCGAAGTATATCCCTCCCAATAATGGATTCAGGTGAATTCATTTTTCACGTAGTGAGAATAGGTACTTTGTGATTGAATCCAAGTGCACAACCTTGGTCACATCCATGTAGTGATCACCCTTTGTGGTTTAAATCCTTCATAAAATGATATAGTTTTTCATATTTAGGATCCCTAAAACTATTATTAACACTTCGTTGTTGGGTTATGATTTGCATATCAATTTTATAAATCACATAGTGTGGGAACCATGCAGTTTATATAGCACACATCATGCTATATAGAATATTTTAATTTGTTAAGTTTACATGATTTTCTCATTTTATTTGGGTTTTAACAATTTCCTTATTGTTTCTATTAGAATATATAATAGATCCTAATAAGGGGATCCCATTTAATTTAATGACTACATTTGAAAGGAGAATGGTTATTTTTTGAAATGTTGAGGTCATACCTCAATACCATATTATACATTAGGATGGGGTTCTAAATAATCTTATTCTATATGAGTTTTAGAATTATACATTGTCTAGAAAACTTCCCTTATATGATTTTGGGTTGTGATATGACACTCTAATTCTGGTGGCTAGTCAAAGATTTTCATCTGCTTGGTTCAATCTTGCCTCAAACTGTATTCAGAAAAAAAATCCACTAAAGGTCAAATAGTCCCAGAGTTGGTCTAGGAAAATATATTCATTCTTAATGGATCTTCATAGACTTAGGATATCCTTTATATTCCTCTACAACCAAACACTCTATATTACTCATCCATTTGTAACTTTTCACTAGATAATTTCAATTGATAGTGGATTTCATCATGGGACTTGCAGTCTGATGATAAATTCATGAAAAATGGGTCTAGAATTTTGGGGTGCATTAGAGTTATTAGAATTTCATGAGTACCTAGGATTAGTTGGTTTATGCCAAGCAGTATGGACTCCTTAACTCGTGATTTATCCACTAACTAGGCTCTTACTAAAATTAATTATCCATTTTTGATCAAATACCAATACATTTCATCAACCACATGGTGAATTTAGGATAAGTTTGTGGGATATCTATCAATTGAGAGGAATCCTAATCCTTAGGGATATTTATGATCAATTCCTCTCTATAGATAATACTTGGGAAGATGTAGAACAAATCTCCCCTCTAGTAATAGATTTATTAACCATAGAAAATAAATCATCAAAAAATATCTTTTCACTAGTTCAATTATTAAATTCAATGACTAGGTGAAAATATTTTTACAACCTAGTGGACCAAGGATGAAGGTTAGGTGTATAAGGACCCACTCTACTCAACAATATTTATATATTCATAGATTGTACCAGGATAACCTATAAGTGATTTAATACACCATATGGGGTTACAATGTCCAACCAGATATAGTTTTATATTTTTGACTAGTGGGATTTTTTTATGTTTCTAAGAGGATGGATTTCCCCATCTTTTAATGCTCATTCAGGTGTCAAGATCATAACCTTGATGATGGTAGCTACATTTCTAAAAGGATGGACCATTAACTTGGTTGTACCCACCCTTACTTAGATTTATAGTTTTTTGGGTCACATACATAAAGAATGGTCTCCAAATAACATTAGTGTATCATTCAAATTTTTATATAGATGGATGATAGAACACTTTCAATTCTATAAGTATCAGAATATTGTAGTAATCCCTCATTCTTACTTTCACCCCAAGTTTCCCAACATTTTTGTTTTCCATCCATTATCCTTGGGTATTGATGATGTTATTACTATATTGAGGAATCCAATTTAATTTACTTTCATTCCTTTTATTGAAACTTATGAAGTAGTAATATAAAATGGTGGAGGCACCCTAGAAGAACATTCTTAGATAATTTAATTTTTGAGAAGATATTCTGATTTCTAGAACAGATGGAGAGATTATTTGTAAACCATGAACCCCTTATAGGTTCACATGGAAGTTTAGGTGTTTTCAAAAGGTAATGTTATTACTTTATATCAAATTTGGGAAGGAGAGACATCTAGTAATCCTCCATCAATTTTGGTAGGTTTTAATGTGTGACAATGTCGGAATAAAGATTATAATATCATCCATTGGTTTTCCAACTAACATGTTATGGGAATACACTAAATCATGGGTGGAATATTGCAATGATCAAACCTTAAAAATTAAATAATCTTGATTTTTATGTCAATAATTAATTTTCATACATTTTAGGGTCTTTATGGTTTAGAGGTTTAGAGAATTAGAGCATAAATTTTATATAAATAAATATTAGATCACAAAGTGGACACTTCCACTTAATATCCATTTTTCCCACAAAATAAAACTTTTATGATATAAATAGTTTTTTCATGAAATGTCTTCACAATATTCATCTTGACCACATAATTCTCCCTACTCATCCTTAAAACACTATGAAAAACATTTTAAAATATGGGATGAGCACAAAAATCTCAGTACGGGACAAATAAAAATAAAGAAATAAACATGTTCATTCAAGAATACTAATACAAGATTTTTATTTTTTAAAATTCAAATTTGGGGTCAAAATAAATATTTTATTACTCAAGGAATAAATTTTTCTACCAAAATATTTTCATAAAACGTTTCATGATAAATATTAAAGGAAAAAAACTCATAAATGTTCCTTTCAAATAATGAAAAACTTGTGAAAACTTTTTCAAAAAAAATTATAGATTTCAACATTAGTATGAATGGACCGAAGGCCCTGGATTTTTATTATTGTTTTTTGGATAAACCCCTTTTTTAACTAGGTTGAGATGGAATCCTTACATGACCCATAGACCTAGAGGCACAAAGCCCAATATATAAGAAAAAGGATGAGAGTAACAAGGCCCAATACATGACCTAAACACCTAAAGACCTTACAACACTAGAAATAACCCTCCCCAACATCTACTTCATTGATGGATCCTAGCTCCCCACCTCGCATGGATGATCGAATAGCATTTACTCTTGAAGATATTCATAATTGCCTAGTATCGATGGAAAATTTTTCATGCCCTCTCTTCCATCCTAATTTGGTTATCTTTTCTCTGGTGGATGCTACGTTCTCTAATTCTCTTCCGGGGTCTGCTCCTATGTGGTCTGGCCTGACTGATCCATGGCCTGGAGGATCAATGGCCCAAAAGCCAATGGATTGAAGGCCTAGGGTGGCCTAAAGGCTTATGGTATCCTAATGTCCTAGCAGCCTAAAGACCCAAATCAATGTCTTGTAGGCCCAAATTATGTGAATAGTTATAAAGATACAATTACTGTTATAGTAACTGCTATAGTAACTTCTATAATGATTTATAAATTTTACCCTACCTGATTTTGAACCTAGAAATTTTGGATATGGGATTGTGGGGTTTACCATGTAGGTGACACCACAATTATATGCATTTCACCCTTACTAAGTAGCATATACTTTCTGTTAAACATATTTCTATGAGTAATCGCATGGGAGTATAACATAAAGAGCATGATATCATAAGATCATTGCAATATCGAAAATTTGGAAGCAACACAAAAACTGAAATAAGAATAATTCGAGGCTAACTTTCAAGACAACATCACATGGTGGACAGAGTCTCATCTTGGATTAGGTTAACCCCCTAATCCCATACATAACATCTCATTAGACAAAAACTTTACCCAATGCATTGGAGCTCTATCTAGGTGCACCCATCATAACATGTTCATGATTATGTGTTTCACAAAATGGAATAAACTGTGAGGAATAATCATAATAATTACTCATGGAATGAAATTAGTTGCATAATCTTTCTTTATATCATAATCAAATGAGATTTTATAAATAAGTAATTTTAGAAATGAACAAAAGGCATGTATTACCCCATCAGTAATGGGAGAATAGTCTAGGTATATATGTGAGAGACATATATACAGAATTTAGAGGCATTCCAAAATATTAAAGGGAAATAGATAGTGATTTAGATAGAGAATAGTCATAACCTCATGAAAATGGGTGGTTTGGAGAGATCTATTACACCCATATGGAAAACATTTATAGTTATCAAAATATCCATTTCATTAAAAACCCTTTACGGAAATACTTATAATGAAAGGAAATAGGGTTTTTTTTAATTTAAGAAGACATGGAATATTATAAAGGAAATCAAACATCAAATAATGGTTATAGTGGTGGGAAAAAAATTAACATAATATATGTTAAAATAGAACATTATTATTGTCTTTTTTAAATAAATTTAAAGTGTTCCGTATAAAATATGTAAAAAGATTATTTTAAAAACCTTTGAAAGAAAAAAAAAGTGACATAAAATATCCTTTATAATTAATTTATGTCCATATATACATCAAAAAAAATAATTTTAAGAATATGGATGTGGAAGAGAAATATTTATAAAATAAATCGTTAAAATATTTAAAATGATGTTTTTGAAGTAAAGTGTCCCTTAGCTTGAGTCTCACTCATCATGTATGTTCATTTTCTTCCTAAATAATAAACTTATGTTAATTATTTACTTGATTAAGAACATTTTTCAAGTTTATTATTCCATTTATTTTCTTTATTAACATTTTATATACAATTACTTAATAAATCAAGTTCACATCAAATGTTTTGAAGATATTCGGATCACATGTCAAAAATGACATTGGTAGGTTGACTATGATCAATGAGGTCATTATTTAATTATATATAGAATAATAATAATGAAATAATTGTTATTTTTATACATAAATTATAATTTTTAAACCAACCATGAAAGATGGTTTTGAAAAATAAACTATATTACAATCATGGAGATAGTAGTTCGTACGTATGCATGAGTAACATTTCTATTTCTCAATAATCATGATGGAAAGAAGGCAAGTGTTATTTTATTTTTCCAGAATTATAATTATATCATAAATATCTTATACATTTTAAAATAAACTTATATATAGTATCCATGTTATGTGAATACTGTAACACTCCAATATTTTATGAAATATTTTTTTTCAAATAAATTTAATTTTTCGATAGCTTGTGTTACATGTAACACTAAGTTTATACAAATCATGATATACTATTAAAATATTATTATTTAATGTGATAGTTATAGTATAGCCACTTTATTTGTGGGTAATAATGGGGATAACTAAATTATGAAAAATATATGGTTTACATATGTATAAAATGAATTCATTGTTTATCAATTAATTAAAAATGAAAATAAAAAAATTGAAAATAAAGGAGATATTTTTCTGAGAACCCGCTTTTATGCGTGCAATATGTTTTTATATTAATAAATTAAATTTATAACTATTGGAAAATTATTTTAATGAAATTTATATATTATATATTCAATAAAAAAATTTAACTTTCATTTAATATTTTTTCTAGGTTTGGGATAAGAATAAACCCAGTATTAATCTTAAAAATGTATTTTTTTTCTAAAAATGGTTTCAACATGTTTTATGATCTTATTTTAAAATTAATATTTTCCAATTTTAGAAAAATTATTTAAAAAAGTGAACTTAATTTTTTAAATAAAAATTCCAATATCATCTTATAGTGAATTTTTTATAATTTTCTAAAAATATTAATTTTGCGATGAATAGTGAAAATGCCAATTTTTATTAAAATTGTCTTTTCATTTAAAGAATTTAAAAAGATAAATTTTGTTTTAAAAAGGTTTTAAAAGTAAAATTATTCAAATTGAGTTATGTTTAATCTTATTTAGAAAATTTTATTTAATTTTATGTTGAATTTTTATATAAAAACTTTTTATACATAAGAAATCTTTTTCTTTGGAAAATAGCTTTTCGATGCGTTTGCAAGTTTAATTTTAAATTAAATTCTGAAAATTCTATGAATTGAATTTTATTAAATGGATTATTTATTTTTAATTATAAAAATTAATATTTGGTAATAATTTCAACTTGATTTTTGGTTATAATGAATAGTAAAAATGGTAACAAATATGTTACCACGGCTAAGGTAAAACAGCTTTACCAGGGGTTAAACTAAAAATATAAGGGTTAAAATGACCTAAAAACTTTCTAAAACCATATTTTTTTGTTTTATTTATACCTTAAAATTATCACCTATGAATATTACACATTTTTATCCTTTTTTTTCAAGAAATTTACTTGAAATTATTTTAAAACTTTGAAAATTTTAAAGTGTGCCACTCTCCTCAATTATAAAAGGACACCTCCTCTCCTCTCATATCTACACTTAAAGGGACTTTTTTATAGTACATGCCAAAATTGCTTTACTATATCTCTCCTCATGACATAAAGTCACTTTTTTATTATAAAACTGTCATAACAAGGCTTTATGCATGAAACTAAAGAGGTTGTCCAAAGAAGAGGTATAGGTCTTAACCACGCATTTTCATTTTATTTATTCTACTACCTACTTCAAATATAATTAAAATATTATGAAATAAAAACACCGATATCCTACATATAATTATATTTTATTATTTTAATTGAATAACCTATATTCATCTCCTCTTCCATTAAATGGGAAACAAAATCATTGATCATGTGTATGGTGGAATATCGCATTGCAAATCGATGTAATTAGTTTTCCATCAATGTCTATCACCAATGGATATAATTATGTATTTAATGTATATATATTATATTTATGACATAATTATACTTATTTAATTATAATATCATATATACCTTCTTACTTTATAATCCAATTGAAAACAATAATGTTTCTCTTGTGTACGTGTGGACTACCACCTCTACAAAGTAATGTGATTCTTTTTTCATTTACATTCAATATGAATGGTAATAAGGATGAATTTTAAGAATATATATTATTTATATGATATAATAATGATTCTCAAATGATGAATTATAATTTAAATTTCTTTCATTCATTCTCTCAAAAAACTAAAAATATGTTTATGTGTACATACGGCCTACCATCTCCATGAACGATGTAATTCATTTTTCTATATCTACATTTTATGGATTAATATAAATATTTTTTTAAGGAATATATATGATATCTATATCATGAATCACATTTTTTTATGATTTAACCATGATCATATTATAAATTCTGAGACTGCCGAACTAAAACACGCATGAAAAACGAAGCAGTTATCACGCAAAACAATGATTTTAATAACAAATTATTAATAGAAGGATTATAATATGTAATAATTAAATAATAAAAGGTATTCTAGATGTGATTATTATTTTTTAATACATTTTTTACAAACTCATATTTATTATATAGTAGTTTTTTACATGTATGAACAAAGGAAGAACATGAGGTAAGGGATTTATATTTCAATCCTACTTTTAATCAAGATTGATTATGCTTAAATTTCCATTAATGAAATTATATAATCCTTATCTGATAAATCTATTTCATTTTCATTCTCCTGAATTTATTTCTTAATAATACATTTTTTTATTTTATTTTCCTCAATTTAAGTACTCAAGAAGCTGAAATATTTTTTTAAGGAAAACCAACTATGTTTTACTATTCGATTGGGAATATTTCTCATCCATGTCCATGCTTTCTAAAAATAATTTCAAGAATGTTTTTAATATTACATAATTATTATTTAAATTAATTTTTACCCTTGTTTAAAAAAATTTACAAAAATGGTTTAAAATGAATATTCTTGTTATTTCAAAAACAAGGTACTTTTTAACTTTTTATAATAATGTGAAGGGAGTGTTTTCTTTTAACTTGTATGGCATTAAAAGAATTTTCCATTTTCATGACTGCTCAATAATTTGAAGCTTCCTTTATAAGTTTCCATAGTTATTTTTAAAGAAATTTTTTTCCATCACATTTTCAAAAAAAATTAATTTTAATGTATTTATTTCAAAATATAAAATTTATGCCCCTTAATAATTTTTTTAATGTTATTTTTATGATATTTATATTCATAAATGAAAAAAACCATTGGTTTTTCTTATGTTTCATTGTGGATATAATCCAATTGTAACATCCTTGTTCTTTCTCTGGATGGTTTATGATTATGATGATGAGATGTTTATAAAACCCATTTATTTTCCATGGGTTATTTCATAATGTATTGATGAAATGTTTATAAAACCAATTTTTATTTTTATAGGTTATGATGTGATGATATAATTAATGATCTTATAGAACATATATATATATATAGTCTTAATTATGTGATGGGTGGGATTGTAATTATATATCCCTCCAATGGAATGGGTAAATCTTTATATCTCCTAAGATAATTATGGGATGAAAGTTGATGTGTTTGATCCACTATGGGAAACAAGCCAGTGTTCTTGATCCACTATGGGATGCAGGTGGTTATTCATGATCTATTATTATATGGGAAATAGGTAGGGATGACTGATCCACTATTATTTGATAGTCTTGATAGTTAACCTTAAAATGTGAAATGGTTTATATACTTATAATGTAACCATGATTTTATGACATGGAATTATGGTTCGTGATTTATTTATGATGATTTATCACTCTTATTATACATGTCTTTTGAAATGATAAATTTTTATGCCAGGAATTATGTTTATGATCCATGATAGCTTGGGTATGAACTTTGTAAGTTAAATTCCTGATCTCATACCTTTATGTTTGTCTTATGCTATTAGATGATCATCGATTTTTATCTATCATGTTTACCCTTACTAAACATCTAAGCTCATTCTTTCTTATGTTTCCTTTCTCTGGGTTCTAAATAGATGTTTAAGTAGGGTATGTTTATGATGAGTACAAAATGGGAAGATCTTTGTGGGAGATGTTGATGATCTACCAAGAAATAATAATATTGTGTATCTAGTTTCCAAATATACTAATACTTTATGGTGATCAAGAATGTATTTTTGAAATTTATTTAATATTTGTATAAAAAGATTTAATATTTGTGTATGAATATAACAACCCGAGCCCACGCTTCTAGGTACAGTGCTAAAACAAGCTGTGTAATTTTTTTTATAAAAAGAACTAAATAATTACACAACACATTAAATAATCTAGGACCTTTTACCAGTCTGGGTTTTGGAGGATTAGACAGACCTTAAATTTTTATCATAGGTTTACAAAAATAAAGAAGAAAAACATATCTAATATACTTCATGTTCATTAACCATTTATCTAAGCTTCCCAACTTAGAACTTCAAAGTGACCTGTGAAAATAATTTTTAAAACATAGCATTCATTATACTAGTTTCATTTTTTAAAACACTTTTAATGGATCTTCTGTTCTCAATCATAGCTGAAAATATTTCAAAATACATACCTAAAATTATTTTCATTAAAATAAAATAACCTTCCTTATAACATGTCATAAACATTTCCTTGAGAATTTCAAAACCATTTTTTAGATAATCCCATGCTTGAAATAATTGTCCTTATTTGTAAACCATAAATAAAATAAATAATGAAATATATGCACACTTGATCTAAAAAATGAATATATAATTTTTCTTTCTTAAAATAATCATAAATAATAAATAATTATGTTTCATCGGGGTATCGGGTTCGATTATTGGGAGATTTCTTTAGGGGTAATTTCCACCTCCTATGCCATGCTCGCCTTACTAGGTCACCCAGTGTCTCATCAGGTGGGAAGAGAAGCACATACCACCTAGCTGGCTGATTGTTGTGTCAAACCATCGCTGATCGGGTTGTTACCCCATGGGATGCTCTGCCATCTCGGCTGGCAATGGCTCCTTCCCAACTAGGGATTCTCTGGATGACCTCTTTGTAGGGAGGGGGTTTCTGGGTGTGGAGGGTTCGAAAAGGATAATCCTAGAGATTCCCTTTTCTATAAATAATAATGAATAATTGTGTTTCACGCATAAAATTATAAAATAAACATTTTAATTAAATATTTTTAAAGCTTGAAGAAATCTATGTACTTAATAAAATTGAAAGTAATCCTTAAAATTTAAATTTAAATTGTGAATTTATTTTGAATGCAAGGTATATCGATGTTATGCATAATTCATGGCCATGACTATATGAGAATGTGACATCCTTAATTTCAATATAACATGATGACATGCTTAATTTTCTATGCACACTCTTTTATAATCATGATAATAAAATTATAAACATGACAATAATGATGACATGATTTCATTTCATAAAATTATAAAATTCTTAACTTTTATTTTCTTAAATAAATAAATAATACATATTATCATTTATATAAATAATAATCAATTTATTTATGAATAGTTATGTACTTAATAAAATAGTTATATGTGTCTAAATAAATTATTTACACATATATATATATACAACATAAAATTTGTAACATAAAAGTAGAATGAATTCATTCTATAATGAAACTTTGGTAAATATAATCTCTTTCGGTATCTATATCTATGTAGAAGATATTTATTTCAAAAAATATTTCCCTTACTAAAAAATGTTTTAAAATGAAAATTTCAAAACATAAAGACTATGCTTAAAATAATCCCTTACTTCCATATAGTGAAGATTATAAATTTATATAAAAATATCCTTTAAAGAAAACATCAAAAAGTAATAAATAAAATCTCTTAAAATTAATCATGAAAATTGATTGTGTAAAATTGAACAAAAATAAATTTGTTTAAATAATAATCCTTTATAGAATTTATTAAAAATTAAGTTCCATAATATAAAATATAAATTGAATAATAAAAAATATATGCTACAGCAGATGAACATAATTTTGTTAAATATAATAATTTACTATAGAGTATCAAAATATAAAAACTCATTACATAACCCAAGTATTGATAAAAATAGTTCCTTACAATAGACCAGATTCAAATTTAAACCTAATTTTGGTACAAATAATTTAAATCCCTTATAATAACTACAAATTTTTAAATATTTAAATAAATAAATCCCTTATAATTAAAATATGAAAATATATAATATACCTTATATAATAAAAAATATAATGTAATAAAAAATAGATTCATAAAAATAAACACCCTTACTTGATTGTAGAAGAAAAATGTTGAAGATAGTCTCCTTCTGTTACTCCACACAAACAAACTCTCTCACATAGATTGACAAAAGGTTTGAAGAATATATTTGTACACTCATAAAAGGGATTTTATATCCATATTTCCTACTGTGTACATAATTAATCACACACTCAAGCTTGCCATGAAAGCTCAAAATATATGTGCAGACATCCAAAACACTCATTTACTGTAATAGGATCAATCTAAAAAAATCATAACAATAAAATTGACATAATCCGTTTGATATTACCGGTACAGGGACATCTGTGAACCAAAATGAATTCTAGCTACTCAAAAATAAAAATGCAAAGCAATACATGGATCAAAAAAATTAGGATAAACATTCAATATACTATAGTAGATATTTTAAAACTATCGAAAAAGAAAAATAAAATAAAATTATAGAGCGCATCGCTGATACCATGAAGAAATCCAAACATCAAAAAGAAAAAACAAAACACCTACCTCACCTAGATCACTAAAGAAATGGACCACACCTTAACCCAGGTCGAACCCTAACTTTGGATCTCCATAATCGATTCTAGGTTTTAACTTTATTGGCCTCCATCTCACTCAGAACTTCCAACCGCACTTGACCAACTCAAAGAAATCATCAGCCATTTCCACAGAGCTTGGTTCTCCTCCTTGCTCAGACCTGTGCTCGACCCTTCAGCGATCAAGCTCTCCCCTTGCCACAGACTCCTAAAACCCCAAATCGAGACCATGGGTCAAATTTTCCAAATAGACGATACACCCATACCCATTCATGATTTTTTTTTATCAATTGTTTTATAAAATTTTATCATTTTTTATCAGATAAGAAATTTTTTAAAATCATAATACAAAATATTTACAATTTAAAATAATTAATATTACTTTTAATAAAAACATAATTTATAATATTACTATTATGAATTTTTTTGTGAAAATTTATATTAATGTATATATTTATAAATCATATAAAATTCTTATAAATAAAATATTATTTAATCATAAAAATATTCACCAAAGTCACTTTAGTTTTTAGAATTTTTTTATTATATCAAATCATATTTTTATTTTTTTCAAAATAATTATTTATAACTATTTTAAATAAAAAATTGATTTGTTAAGAAAAATTAATCAAATTTTTTTTTATTATTGTAAAATAAAATTATGCTTATAAAGGCTATATTAATTTTTCATCAAGTCTTATTTCCTATAAATATTAAAAACATATAATATGAAAAAAGTAAATTTTATAAAATCAGAATTTAATAATTTATAAATAATACAAGAATATTATAATTCATTTATTCTGAGATGTTACTTTATTCCCCCTCAAAATAATTGCATCCTCACAATTCATTCATCGGACTCTATTAAATTCTGAATTTCCATCTTCAAAATTAAGAAAACTATTACTATTAAACTCTTATACTCTATCGCTTAGACGACAACATCTAATCTTCAAATTTATTTAGACCATTCCTCTGATATCAATTATATAATAATGATCCCACACTTCCAAATTTGGTGCTAAAACATGCTGTGTAATTTTTTTTATAAAATAAACTAAATAATTACACAACACGTTAAACAATCGAGGACCTTTTAGTCATGTAGGTTTTGGTGGATTAGAAAAACCTTAAATTTTTATCATAGATTATAAAAATAAAGTATAAAAACACATCTAATATACTTCATGTGAATTAACCCTTTATCAAAGACACCCAACTTAGAACTTTAAAGTAACCTGTGAAAATAATTTTTGAAACATAGGGTGAGTATTTAATATTCCCAGTAAGGGGTTTTTAAAATGTAAAAAATACTTTTAAACATTTTATTTGAATAAATGTACATACTAAAAATTAGTTTTTCCAAAAAAATAGAATATATATATATATATATTATAAAACCATTACTTTCTCAAAATAATTATCTTTGAAAAGATTTTTGGGATTTCTCTATTAAAAATAATAATTTTTGGTGGGTCATTTTTTATAATTGGAATACCATATTAAAAACAAGAGGTCACTAGTCATAACTCATATAGAAAAAAGTGCCCTTAATATCTATGGGTTCACTCCCCATAATATAACATTCATTATATTAGTTCCATTTTTTAAAACACTTTTAATAGACCTATTGTTCTTAATCATAGCCCAAAACATTTCAAAATACATACATAGAATTATTTTATTTAAAAGGAAATAACCTTCCTTATAACATGTCATGAAAATTTCCTTGAAAATTTCAAAACCATTTTTTCAGAGAATCTCATGCTTGAAATAATTATCCTTATTTGTAAATCATAAATAAAATAAATAATGAAATATATGCACACTTGATCTAAAAAAATTCATATATAATTTTTTATTCTCAAAATAATCATAAAAAATAAATAATTATGTTTCGCACATATAATTAAAAAAGAAAAAATTTAAATAAATCTCTTTAAAGTTTGAATAAATCCATGTACTTAATAATTTTAGAAGTAATCCTTAAAATTTAAATTTAAATCGTGAATTTATTTTGAATACAAGGTATGTCGATGTTATGCATAACACATGGCCATGACTATATGAAAATGAGATGTCCTTAATTTCAATATAACATGATGACATGCTTAATTTTCTATACACACTCTTTTGAAATCATGATAATAAAATTATAAACATAATAAGAATGATGACATGATTTCATTTCATAAAATTATGAAATTCTTAAATTTTATTTTATTAAATAACTAAATAATACACATTCTCATTTATATAAATAATCATAAATTTATTTATGAATAGTTATGTACTTAATAAAATAATTATATATGTCTAAATAAATTAATTACATATAAATGTATACAACATGAAATTTATAACATAAAAGTAGAATGAAGTCATTCTGTAGTGAAACTTCAATAAATATAATCTCTTTGGGTATAAATATCTATTTAATGTTTGTTTATTTCAAAAAATATTTCACCTACTAAAAAAATTTAGATGAAAACAAAAAAATATAAAGACTTCACATATAATAATCCCTTGCTTTCATATAGTGAAGATCGTAAATTTATATAAAAATATCCTTTGAAGTGAACATCAAAAAGTAATAAAGAAAATATATTAAAATTAAACATGAAAATTGATTGTGTAAAATTGAACAAAAATAAAAAAATTTAAATAATAATCCTTTGTATAATTTATTAAAAATTAAGTTCTATAATCTGAAATATAAATTTAATGATAAAAATATATCTTGCAGTAGATGAACATAATTTTTTCAAATATAATAATTTACTACAGAGTATCAAAATATATAAACTCATTACACAACCAAGTATTGATAAAAATAATTACTTACAAGAGAGCATATTAAAATTTAAATATAATTTTGGTATAAATAATTTCAATCCCTTATAATAACTATAAATTTTAAAAGATTTAAATAATGAAATTACTTACAGTTAAAATCTAAAAATATATAATCTCCCTTACAGAATTAAAACTCTAATGTAATAAAAATTAGATTCAAAAAAATAAACACCCTTACTCAATTGTAGAAGAAAAATGCTGAAGACTTTATCCTTCTATTACTTATCACACATAATATCTCTCACACAGACTCACAAAAGGTTTGTAGAATATTTTTTCACACTAATAAAAGGGATTTTATATCCATAGTTCCTATTGTTTAAACAGCGAAGCACACACTCAAGCTTGTCGTGCGAGCACAAAATATAAGCACAGACATCCAAAACACTCATTTATTGTAATAGGATTAATCTAAGAAAAACCAGAAGAACAAAATTGACATAATCAATTTGATATTACTAGTACATGGACATCTGTAGACCAAAATGAATTCCAGCTACTCAAAAATCAAAAGGCAAAGTAATACATGGACCAAGAAAAATAGGATAAACATTCAATGGACTAGATTAGATATTTGAAAACTATAAAAAAGTAAAAATAAAAGAAAATGAAAAAGTACATCACTGTTACCCCAAAGAAATCCAGACATAAAAAAGAAAAATCAAAACACCTACCTCATATAGATCTCCAAAGAAACAGACCACACCTTAACTCAGGTCAAACCCCAACCATGGATCTCCATTATCAGTGCTCGGTTATAACTTCACTAGCCTCTATCTTGTTTATAACTCCTGACCACACTCAGCCTGCACGAAGAATTCATCAGTTGATTCCACAGAGCTCAGTCCTCTCCCTTGCTCAGACCTACGCTCGACCCTTTAGCGCTTGAGATCTCCCCTTACTGTAAACTCCTAAAACCCCAAATTGTGACCCTTGGTCCCACTTTCTAAATGGACGACGAACCCCAAACCATTCACGATTTTTTTATTTTTTTTATCCATTTTTTATATCATTTTATCATTTTTTATCACATAAGAAACTTTATAAAATCATAATATATAATATGTATAATTTCAAATAATTAATATTACTTTTAATAAATACGAAATTTATAATATTATTATTATAAATTTTATTGTGATAATTTATATAAATTTATCTATTTATAAGTCATATAAAATTATCATAGATTAAATATTATTTCATCATAAAAATATTCACCAGTCACTTTAGTTTTTAGAATTTTTTTATTACATCAAAACATATTTTTATTATTTTTAAAATAATTATTTATAACTCTTTTAAATAAAACATTTATGTGTTAAGAAAAATTAATCAAATAAAAATGTTAATATTTTATGATAAAATCATGATTATAAAAGATGTATTAATTTATCATCAAGTATTGTTTATTTTAAATATTAAAAACATATAATATGAAAAATGTAAATTTCATAAAAGAATAATTTAATAATTTATAAATAATACAATCATATTATAATTCATTTATTCTAGGATGTTACAATGAAGATCATGGGTCATTGTAGTTATGAAAAATTAATTACATCATTTTGTGGATGTAGTAATCCACACGTACGCATGAAAGAATTTATTTTTCAATATATGAAAAAGTAAGAAAATAAAAGATATATTATCTTTTCAGAATGATAAATATGTCATGAATATTATATTTAAACATTAATTCCATCATTATAACTAGTTATGATCATAAATGAATTACATAGGTTCGCAAGGCAGTAATATTTCATACACATGAACGATGGATTCGTTTCCCATTTGATGGAAGAGAATATAGATATAGGTAATTACATTAACATTACAGAATATCAATATATAGATGATACTATTTTTATTATTTCTTCATGTTTGAAGAATATTTTATGGTATAAAAATAAGAAATAATACTCAAACACTTAGTTAAAAGTTATACCTATTCTTTGAACGACCTCTTTTACACCATAAGCTCTCTAAGGTTGGTATTATGCCCAAAATAATATTTCTAGAATGTGGGTGGGGATATTAAGAAGGGATTTGGGTAGTGATTGGATGAACTAAAAAGGATTTTGAAGTGTGAGGAAAAGAGGATAGGAGGTACCATTTATAAGAGAGGGGAGGGACACTCTTGGAATTACATAAAATATTAAATTAATATAAATTAATATTCAAAGAAAATATCTCCAAAATGATATAATTAAAATATAGAAATAGTATTGGTTGAATTCCTATCATATAAAAAAAATTGATATGTTTAGATTAGGTTTTTACGATTCTCTCTTTGTTTTAACTCATATTAACCCTTTTTGACAATTACCATGATAACAAAGTTTTTACTATTTCAGGGTCAATATAGTTATTATAAAAGGAAAATTAGTCCATAAATAAATCATAGATGATATTTTTAAACTTATAAAAATAACTTGTATGAATATAGTATTTTCATGAATTTTAAATCATTTAATAAAATATTATTTATTATAAAATAACATTAATTTCATTTTTGAAACTATTTATTTAATTTTAATTTGAAAACAACATAAAAAATCAAATTTTAATATGATATTTTAAATCATCTCTAATATGTTATTTTTATCTATAAAATTTTGGGACACAAAAATTCCTTCAAATTATATAACTTTTATTATTTTTAAAATCATTTATTTTATTTTTCTATTAATTGAATAATTACTATGTCAGCATTGCATAAGCATTTATCGTAATTATTTCATAAATAAAAATTATAGATAAATGACCATGAAAAAAATAATAATTTATATTTCAAATATCCCTTTTATAACCAAACATAGCCTCTTTTTATCCCTATGTCAAAAATTTAGAGACAATAAAAAAAGAGAATGGCATTTTTGACTTTTTGTTACATAAAATAATATAAAGGTCTAAATCAATAAAATATGACACAAAGTTTCCATATTTTAGAAACATGGATAAAAATGGATGAAATAGACATATCCAATTGGATAAAATAAAGTGTTATTTTCATTTTTTAGTCCATATCATATTATTTTTAACCTTAATTACTTGATTTACCATTACCGTGGTAACAATTATTTACTATAGTTATTATTCATAATGACCAAAAATAAAAGGGAACTATTTACAAAAATTATGACCTCCTGATTCAAAATAAGGAATCGATTTTTTAGTATTTAATTTCTATAATTAGAAGATATTAATTTAAGATTAAAATGAAAAATACAACAAAAAATAGTTTTTCGGGAAAATGGATTTTTGGAGTATAAAAATGATGTTTTACCAAATTCAAGTACAAAATTCATTCCAAAGAATATAATTGTATTATATTAAATAAAAATTAACAAATTAAATTTTAAAACTAATCCAAAATATAATTTTACTTTGTAAATACTTTAAATGAAAATATAGTTTTAAGTAAATATAAGTATATTTCACTAATCATTGAAAAATCAAGCTTTTTAAAAAAAATCAAAATTTTACCACAATATAACATTGATATTATGATTTAAAAATTATATCTTTTTTATAAAATAAAGTTTCTAGAAGTTCCATAAATTAATTATAATATTTTCTCAAAAAAATCTTTTTTGAAGAAAACATATTTTTAAAGAATAAAATGACTTTATCAAAAATTGAGTGATCATTTTATAAGTAGTTATCAATACATTTATTCTGAGTATAAACTGTATGTATATATATATATATTGAATTTATTTAATCCTATTCATACCCAGAAATTTAATTTTTAGGTTATAACGGTCATATTTAAATAATAATACTTCATGGGTCGTTTAAGTTCAGTGTTTTGTGTCATATATGCTATCAAAAAAAGTTTCATTTTTAAAATCCCACGGTGTCATGTTCTCCACCCTTTAATAAATTTAATCCTCTTAATTTGAAATTTATCTCAACAATCAAGGGTTTTACATCTGAAAATATCTTTTTTGAAATATCATATTGTAAAAGGGGTTAATAAAACTTCCTCCTGAAAATAGGGAAAAGAAAATACAAAAATAATCTATAATAACACATAACTAGGTCTCCAAATAGTATAACATTAATGGGAGTTGAAAATATTTATGTGGAGAAAAAAATAATGTTTAAATAATTATGGAGAGTGACTGAGATCATTAATCATAAGAAATGGAATGATCATGAGAAAGTTAATGACCACAAAACCATAAACCAAATAGGTGTGAAAAATACCATAGATTGATCATAAATAAGAGGAATATGATAAAAAAATATTTGAAGATATTTTTCCTATAGTTGAGGAATTATTTTACCATATAGACTAAGAACATAAGGAAATAACTTGATAAGTAAAATTTCATCCTTTAATTAATTTCCACCACAATCTCATCTTTTTCTTCTAGAGATGAGTATTATAAAAGAATTTTTTATGACTAAAGAACTAAAATAAACTTCTAATAGATCAAATAATCCATAAAAGGATAAAAATATATTCCTCATATCTTTAGTCATTAACCAAAAACAAAATGGTTATCACAAGATAAGATAATTCTCCAAAATAATAAACCTTCATATAGTTAAATATAATGTTAATCTCTAAAGCCTCAACAATAACACCCAAATTTCAACATAGATCATTTTATAAATAACTAACCTCAAAATTATTCAAAATATTCATGTCCATGTTTGAAACCCAAAAATTAGGAGGATTTTATCACATATTCTTCCAATGTTAATTTATAATTTATCTCCAATCAAAATTAGTCACTCATAAATTCATATACCCAAAATGCATTTGTCCTAATCAAATAATCTTCAAAATATGATAATAATTTCCATAAATAACTTGTATCACCATGTATCCACATTAAAATCATATATTATTCCAAAAGATAATTCTACCTTTATTCCTCAAATAAAATCCCATAATATTTTATTTTTCCCTAATCATATAATGTTCCCCCAAAATTATAGTGATATTCTTCCGAAATAACATTGATCACTTAATCAAAAAAAGGTTCAACATAGATCATTATATTAATAAATAACCCTATATACTCAATAACCACAACATTAAATAAATTTTTAACCTCAAATTTTATCTCATACATTTTAGCTCACATCCTTTATAAGGCCCCAGCCTTAAACCTTACTTAATCTTGAGTTATTACAAGATTACACATTGAGGATCTTTTCGGGTTTAGAGTTTTAGAGAATTAGATCATAAAACTTTCATTACATTCCACATATAAACAATGTGGTTACATAAAGATAGTATTCTTCATTCCCATCAATGGAAACACATTTAAAATAAAACATGGATTATTTCTTGACACATCCTTGACTCTATCATCTTATCATGTACCTTTCCCTTGACCTGTGAAAAACATTTCAAAAACTTGGGATGAGCATAAAAACTCAGTATGGGTTATAAAAAAAACATGGAAAGGAAACATGAGTTTATATATACATAATAATGAAATCATACTTTACCCATAAAACATAGGTACTTTAACATACCTCATAAAATCATGAATAAATCATAGAAATCATAAGACATAAAGGTAACTTGAGGCATTCATAACATTCTTACGTAGGGAGTAACCCTCTTGGTTACGTTTGGAATACCCATCACAGTATATTCCCTAAAATCTCTTCGGAGAAACCTTAACGTTTCACTCCTTCGCGTTACCCAATGCATTGGAGAGCTATAACGGGCTCACCCGCCCTTAGTTTATCACGGAACCACCCGTCTTCATAATAATGCCCAAGAACCATAACATAATTCATATCACATAAAACATGCATAAAGAAAACATAACATATCCACCTTTCAATCACAAGATATCAATACAACATTATGAAAACCATTTTCAATACCAAAATAAAAGAAAATTAAAACATGGTATTTATTTTTTCTTTTAAAAAGAAGGTACGGCTTGTAGAGGAAGCCGAAACTCAAATAACGGTCACGACGGCGGAGAAGTCGTTGTCGCCGCATACGTATGACAAAAACATTCCCTTTTGTCGTTTAGTAAACGCTTCATATAAAAAAATATTCCTTTTGAATAAACGTAAAAGTCAAAGGGGTTTATACACCGTATAAAAGAAAGTTGTGTATAAAATAAAATATGCCTCAACGAAAGGAGATTGAGACGAAGTCTCATACCTCATATCCGACTTGACCCGACCGTTCTTTAATCTCCTGAATAATAAACTTGAGTTAATCTCTACTTGATTATGAATCTTTTTCAAGTTCATTATTCCTTTTATACCATGTTATGAACATCATGTAATCAGTTAAGTTAATAATGTTCATTTTGTCGGTATTTGGTTCTTAAGTCAAAAATAGACTTCTTACACTTACATGTTGTTAATTTGGTCAAAGGTTCATTATATCCAGAATGATATTAATGATTTGGATAACATATATATCATATATATTCATCATATACATGTATTTATAATATTACATCACATTTAGGGGTAAGAAATGAAATGCACCGTTCATGGAGACGGTAAGTCGTACGTACGCATGAACGCTACTTCCATTTCTATTTCATATTTTCTGGAATGGAATCATAATGATATAAGATTATATTATAATTCCAGTATAATAACATATATAATATCATTAACTTTATCCTTTACACATCCCACATATGGTATTAACGAATCAGATCACTTTCAGGGGGCGGTAGTCCGCACTTCCTAAAATGAAGATATCGTGTTTACCCATAATGGAAACCATAAAGGTATGCCCAAAATGAAAAAAAAATAGAAGCTTAAGGAAAACATAAACATATTATATATCATATATAAAAATAGTGACATCATAATGTCCACCTTTGAGGGTGTTAAATGAGTATTGAACAATCATCGTTTCGGGAGGCAGAATTTCGCCATCCACGGAAACCGTATGTTCTTTAACCATTTGATGTGGTTGTGTGAGAGTTTAGCTCAAATAAATCTTATAAAAACATTCTAGTATATTGAAGATACTGGTGTTGTTACAAAATAAGTAAATAAAAAGAGTTTAGGGGGTTGGAGAAGCAAAATAAAACAAATGAACATGAGAGAAAGAATTACCTTTAAAAGTGTAACTCCTTTTGATTTGAGCCTAAAGGCTTCCTTTGAAAGGATTCTGCCCAAAGGGAATACTCTAGTATGAGGAGAGGTATGTGGAGAGAGCAAATGGGCAGGGGTTGGCCGAGCCAAAGGCTTGAAGAGTGTGTGAAATGAGGTAGAGGTGGGGGCCTTTTATAAGAGGAGAGGAGGGGCACTTTTGGAAAGTAAAGAAACATTACTTTATTTGAAAATGTTTTTCGGTTTTAAAAGGTCCCACATTAATAGAATTTGTGTATAAGGTGATAATGGTTCGAAATACACTCATCCAATTGGTTTTGGACATGTGTAGTTCATAGATTTTACATTATCTTTCTATTTTATTTAAATCGTCAAATAATGATGCCATCGCTGCATCATTATTATGTCATAAATAATTTAATTTATTTAATGTATAAAAATCATAAAAAAATACTATGATGTAGTAAATCTTTTTAGCTTTCCAATGACTATTTATAATCAAAATTTGTACTTGTATAACCCCACTTAAAAATTGTTTTGGTAAAACATATTATGTTTGTGTCATTTTCACTTTAACATTAAATAAAAAGTAATTTATGTCATTTCCCAACAAAAGTGGATCCATGGGGTCCCCAAGTTGACCCATGGCATGTCATGGTCGACCATGACACAACCAATGAGGTTGGGATATGTTTCTAGGTCATTTCATTTTATTAAAGCATTATTTATACCTTAAACTACACTAATTACCACTAATCGCGATTAAGAACTTAATAAGTTACTATTCACCAAAAAAATTATTATAATCTCATTGAACCACATTTTACTTCTTAATGACAACCATGTATGTCGGATTTTCAAAATTCAATACACATTAGTGGTAAACTTTCATTTAACTGAAAAATCAGTTTGCTTGATTACCACTTAGTGGTTTCACTATTCATCAAAAATTGAAGTTTTTCAGAAAATTACCAAAAATTCACCCTAAGCTATATTTGATATTCCGAATTCAAAAATGAAGTCTATTTTACAAAATTCAAAACATATAGGTCACATTAATTAATTTAATAATTAATTCCCGCTGCCAGAGCAAATAGCGTGTTTTTACAAAACAATAAGTATCAAAAGATTGACACCAGTTTAAGTCTAATTTCAAAGTGAAATTGATTCCAATGACCACCATTGGATAAAATGGTAAAAATATATTCTAATTTCACTTCAAAACCAATTCAAAACATAATCTAATCATATAAATAAATTATATTAAAAAGCAGTTTTGATGTAAAATGCAGTATTTTTCACTATTCATTAAAAAATGAACATTATCAGAAAAATACCAAAAATTCACACAAGGTAAATTTTGATGTCCCAATCATAAAGAATAAGTTTATTTTGAAAAACATGGTTTATAAAATTGTCAAAATATAGATTCAAAAATGGTTTGCCATCAAAAGGCAGTAAAACAATCTTTTAAGAATATTAGTGTATTCCATGCATAAGATTGTATTTATTTTCATATTAAGCCTCTATAACACTATCTTAATCATTAATAGACATAGGTAAAAATATATATTATTCATTACTTACTTGGGATGTTACATCCTTCCCCCCTTTAGAAAATTGCGTCCCCATAATTTATTTACTTATCGAATAAATGGGGGTACTTATCCCTCATTGTATTTTCAGATTCCCATGTTGCCTCTTCAATCATGTGGTTTTTCCACAAAACCTTTACCTGCTTAATCACCTTATTCCGTAACACTTGCTCCCTGTGGTCAAGAATCTAGACCGGTTGTTCCTCATAAGATAGGTTCTCTTCCAGCTGAACTACCTTTGGACTCAAAACATGAGATGGATCTGGAATATACTTTCTCAACATCGAAATGTGAAAAACATTGTGTACCTGAGATAAACTCGGAGGTAAAGCCACTCGGTATGCAACTGATCCAACTCTCTCTAGAATTTCGTATGGTCCAATAAACCTTGGACTCAACTTTCCTTTCTTACCAAATCTCATCACACTTTTCCAAGGAGAAACCTTGAGAAAAACATGATCACCTACCTCGAAAGATAGATCCTTCCTCCGGTTATCCGCATAACTCTTCTGCCTTCTCTGAGCTGTTCTCATGTGTTTCTGAATCAGCTGAACTTTTTCTGCCATCTCTTCTACCAATTCTGGTCCCATCAACTTCCTTTCACCCACTTCATCCCAGAAAGCTGGAGTTCGACACCGCTTCCCATATAATTCCTGAAATGGTGCCATCTGTATACTGGAATGAAAACTGTTATTATATGAAAACTCAACCAAAGAAAGATGTTGGTCCCAATTTCCATGATAATCCATAGAACAAGCTCGTAGCATATCCTCCAATGTCTGAATTGTTCGTTCTGACTGCTCATCTGATTGAGGATGAAAAGCTGTACTAAAATTTAATTCAGTACCCAACGACTTCTGAAGGCCTTTCCAAAAGTTAGAAGTAAACCTGGGATCACGATCCGATACAATGGAGAGAGGAACTCCATGTAACCTGACTATCTCTTTAAGATACAAACGGGAAAGTTGATCAAGAGAGAAAGTATCTCGTATAGCAAGGAAATGAGCAGATTTGGTCAAGCGATCAACAATAACCCAGATTGCATTATTACCTCGAGATGTCTTCGGTAATCCAACAACAAAGTCCATGGATATATTCTCCCATTTCCACTCTGGCACTGGTAAAGGCTGAAGCATCCCTTTCGGTAACTGCCGCTCTGCTTTAACCTGTTGACATGTCAAACACTTTACAGTAAAATCAGCAATATCTCTTTTCATTCCATCCCACCAGTAATACTCCCGCAGATCTCTATACATCTTAGTACTGTCCGGATGAACTGAAAACGGAGAACTATGAGCTTCACATAACAACTCTCTCTTCAACTGTGAATCACAAGGCACACACAATCTCTTCCCAAATCTCAAAACGCAATCATTATCAATGTTGAATTTAGGCAACTTACCTTTCTGAACCAGCTCTACCTTTGTCTGCAACTCACTGTCTTGCTTCTGTGCTTGCTTGATTCTATCTGATAGAGATGATCTCACTGATACCTGAAACAAAACAGAAGGACTTCCTGCACCAACAACTTCTATGCCAAAGTTCATCAAATCCTTAACCAAAGGATCACGTTCCAAACGCAACATTGTTAATGAAGCATTACTTTTTCGACTCAAAGCATCAGCCACTTTATTTTCTTTTCCCGGATGGTAATTAATTATACAATCATAATCCTTGATTAATTCCATCCATCTCCTTTGTCTCATGTTTAACTCTTTCTGAGTGAATATATACTTTAAACTTTTGTGATCGGTATATATTTCACACTTTACTCCATACAAATGATGCCTCCAAATTTTTAAAGCAAAAACAACAGCAGCTAGTTCCAAATCATGTGTAGGGTAATTTACCTCATGAGTTTTCAACTGTCGTGAAGCATAAGCAATTACCTGATCATTCTGCATTAGGACGCAACCAAGTCCTTTCAATGAAGCATCACTGTATATAACAAACACACCATTCCTGGAAGGTAGTGCCAAAACTGGAGCATTAACCAATCTTCTTTTCAATTCCTGAAAACAATCATCACATTCTTTTGTCCAGATAAACTTAACACCCTTCCGAGTTAGCTTAGTCATTGGACTAGATAACCGTGAAAAATTTCTAACAAACCTTCGGTAATAGCCCGCCAAACCAAGGAAGCTACGAATCTCGGTTACATTTGTGGGTCTTGGCCATTCTTCCACAACTTTTGTTTTTGCAGGATCAATAGTTATTCCATCTTTAGAAACAATGTGACCAAGGAAAGAAATTTGTTGCAACCAAAACTCACACTTGCTGAATTTCCCATACAGTTTCTTTTCTTTTAAGGTTTGCAAGATAACCCTTAAATGTTTTTCATGCTCCTCTTTACTTTTAGAAAACACCAAAATATCATCAATGAAAACCACCACAAACTTATCTAAGAACTCATGGAAAATTCTATTCATTAAGTCCATGAATACAGCAGGTGCATTGGTTAGCCCAAAAGGCATTACTACAAATTCATAATGGTCATATCTCGTACGGAATGCGGTCTTCGGAATATCTTCCTCCTTTACCTTCAGCTGATGGTACCCCGATCTCAGGTCAATCTTTGAAAAAAACTGAGCTCCCTGGAGCTGATCAAACAAATCATCGATATGAGGCAAAGGATATTTATTCTTAATAGTGATATTATTCAAGGCTCTATAATCAATGCAAAGTCTCATAGAACCATCTTTCTTTTTAACAAATAAAACAGGAGCACCCCATGGTGATGTGCTAGGTCTAATGAAACCTTTCTCTAATAAATCTTGCAATTGCTCCTTCAACTCTAATAGTTCAATTTGTGCCATTCGATAAGGGGGTTTTGAAATTGGCTTAGCATCAGGAACTAAGTCAACAGTAAACTCAACTTCCCGATCTGGTATTATTCCAGGCAACTCATCAGGAAAAACATCAGGATACTCATTTACCACTGGCACATCATTAATCTGAATAGTTCCTTTATTTTCAACGACGTGTGCAAGGTAACATTCATTTCCATCTATTACAAGTTTCTCGGCCTCTTGATATGTTATCAAAAGTAAGGGTTCATTCTTGTAAACAAACTGAAAGTCTTTCTGAAAAGAAACTTCTTTAGCTCTACAGTCAATCTTAGCATGGTAAATAGAGAGCCAATCCCTACCCAAGATAACATCAAACTCTACTAGAGGTATAACAATAAGTTTTGCAAGTAGGTTCTTTCCACAGATAAGGATAGGAAGATTCTTATAAATTCTTTTTTCCTCGACACTTCCCCCAGGTGTTTTTACCAAAAGTTCAGGAGTCATTTCTTGAGATGGTATTCCCATTTTACTAGAAAAGGTTTCAGAGATGAAAGAATGTGTAGA
The DNA here is from genome assembly GCA_963277665.1 of Viscum album. Classification (NCBI taxonomy): domain Eukaryota; kingdom Viridiplantae; phylum Streptophyta; class Magnoliopsida; order Santalales; family Viscaceae; genus Viscum; species Viscum album. The sequence goes on from OY728141.1 coordinate 1,799,497,150, forward strand.
CCCCGAATCAAACAACACACTGGCATAATCTGAAAAAACAAACAAAGTACCTGATACAACTTCATTTGATGGCCCGACATCTGCTGAAGTAGTTGCAAAGGATTTCACCACCCCTTTCTGCTTGTAGTCTAACTGCTTCCCATCACTCAAGCTCCTTGTCGGACACTCGTTTGCATAGTGACCCATCTCATTGCAATTATAACATTTCACTAACTGTAAATCAAATTTGTTCTTACCTTTACCTTGATCCTTTTCAGTGCAATCACGAGCCTTATGTCCCATCTTACCACATCGGTAGCACTTCCCAGAATTCAGAAGACATTCCCCAGCATGCCTTTTGCCACATTTATCACAAACTGGAAACTTAGTTCTCTTACCATCAGACTTTTTTGAAGAATTCTTACCTTTCTCCTGCCACCTCGGTCTCTTCTTCTGCTGGTTGTTATAAAAAACTTGGTCATCGGCAAACTCCATTTCCACCTTCTCAGCACATCGAACAAGCTTTTCATAACTTTTAAACTCATGAGAAGCTAATGCCCTTCGATACTTTGGATTTAATCCTGAGTAAAAATGATTGATTTTACTATCAAGGTCCCGGATAAAATTTGGAGCATACCTTGACAATTGAGTGAACCTTTCTTCATAGGCAGCCACTGAGTCTTCCTCTTGCCTTAATTCCAAGAATTGCTTTTCCATCCTAAGTCGAACAGCCTTAGGAAAATACTTCTCAAGAAACATACCTTTGAATTCATCCCAGTCAAGAGCATCAATCTCATCGGCGTCCCTGATATTTTTAACCATAGACCACCACTGATCTGCTTCACCCACCAAACGGTAAATAGCAAGACTAACCTTTTGATTGTCTGAACACCCCATGACATCAAAAATCTTCTACAGTGCTTTAATCCACCCTTCAGCTAGCACAGGGTCAGATGATCCTCTGAATGATGGTGGATGTTGCCTCATGAAATGTTCCACCACTGACATGTTCCTCTGTGGTTGATCTGGCTGATCTCGTGCATGGATACCACCGCCATTTATCGCTTGAGTCAACTGCGCCATTACTGAAACAAACTGTTTAGTTCCAATTCCAACCATTTCTGGATGCTGATTCGGAAGGTTATTTCCTTCTGTATGCCTTCCTAGCACGGCTTCCCTGTTTCCTCTGCAGAAAACCATTCTGAACAAACATGTATTAGATGAAGCAACATGGTAATCTTTAAATGCTATATCATTTCAAAAAAAAATATTTTTGGATAATCATTTAATATAATTCTAACTCCTAAAGTTATCTAAACCGACCTTTGATACCAACTATAAGGCCCCAGCCTTAAACCTTACTTAATCTTGAGTTATTACAAGATTACACATTGAGGATCTTTTCGGGTTTAGAGTTTTAGAGAATTAGATCATAAAACTTTCATTACATTCCACATATAAACAATGTGGTTACATAAAGATAGTATTCTTCATTCCCATCAATGGAAACACATTTAAAATAAAACATGGATTATTTCTTGACACATCCTTGACTCTATCATCTTATCATGTACCTTTCCCTTGACCTGTGAAAAACATTTCAAAAACTTGGGATGAGCATAAAAACTCAGTATGGGTTATAAAAAAAACATGGAAAGGAAACATGAGTTTATATATACATAAGAATGAAATCATACTTTGCCCATAAAACATAGGCACTTTAACATACCTCATAAAATCATGAATAAATCATAGAAATCATAAGACATAAAGGTAACTTGAGGCATTCATAACATTCTTACGTAGGGAGTAACCCTCTTGGTTACGTTTGGAATACCCATCATAGTATATTCCCTAAAATATCTTCGGAGAAACCTTAACTTTTCACTCCTTCGCGTTACCCAATGCATTGGAGAGCTATAACGGGCTCACCCGCCCTTAGTTTATCACGGAACCACCCGTCTTCATAATAATGCCCAAGAACCATAACATAATTCATATCACATAAAACATGCATAAAGGAAACATAACATATCCACCTTTCAATCACAAGATATCAATAAAACATTATGAAAACCATTTTCAATACCAAAATAAAAGAAAATTAAAACATGGTATTTATTTTTTCTTTTAAAAAGAAGGTACGGCTTGTAGAGGAAGTCGAAACTCAAATAACGGTCACGACGACGGAGAAGTCGTTGTCGCCGCATACGTACGACAAAAACATTCCCTTTTGTCGTTTAGTAAACGCTTCGTATAAAAAAATATTCCTTTTGAATAAACGTAAAAGTCAAAGGGGTTTATACACCGTATAAAAGAAAGTTGTGTATAAAATAAAATATGCCTCAACGAAAGGAGATTGAGACGAAGTCCCATACCTCGTATCCGACTTGACCCGACTGTTCTTTAATCTCCTGAATAATAAACTTGAGTTAATCTCTACTTGCTTATGAATATTTTTCAAGTTCATTATTCCTTTTATACCATGTTATGAACATCATGTAATCAGTTAAGTTAATAATGTTCATTTTGTCGGTATTTGGTTCTTAAGTCAAAAATAGACTTCTTACACTTACATGTTGTTAATTTGGTCAAAGGTTCATTATATCCAGAATGATATTAATGATTTGGATAACATATATATCATATATATTCATCATATACATGTATTTATAATATTACATCACATTTAGGGGTAAGAAATGAAATGCACCGTTCATGGAGACGGTAAGCCGTACGTACGCATGAACGCTACTTCCATTTCTATTTCATATTTTCTGGAATGGAATCATAATGATATAAGAGTATATTATAATTCCAGTATAATAACATATATAATATCATTAACTTTATCCTTTACACATCCCACATATGGTATTAACGAATCAGATCACTTTCAGGGGGCGGTAGTCCGCACTTCCTAAAATGAAGATATCGTGTTTACCCATAATGGAAACCATAAAGGTATGCCCAAAATGAAAAAAAAAACAGAAGCTTAAGGAAAACATAAACATATTATATATCATATATAAAAATAGTGACATCATAATGGCCACCTTTGAGGGTGTTAAATGAGTATTGAACAATCATCCTTTCGGGAGGCAGAATTTCGCCATCCACGGAAACCGTATGTTCTTTAACCATTTGATGTGGTTGTGTGAGAGTGTAGCTCAAATAAATCTTATAAAAACATCCTAGTATATTTAAGATACTAGTGTTGTTACAAAAGAAGTAAATAAAAAGAGTTTAGGGGGTTGGAGAAGCAAAATAAAACAAATGAACATGAGAGAAAGAATTACCTTTAAAAGTGTAACTCCTTTTGATTTGAGCCTAAAGGCTTCCTTTGAAAGGATTCTGCCCAAAGGGAATACTCTAGGATGAGGAGAGGGATGTGGAGAGAGCAAATGGTCAGGGGTTGGCCGAGCCAAAGGCTTGAAGAGTGTGTGAAATGAGGTAGAGGTGGGGGCCTTTTATAAGAGGAGAGGAGGGGCACTTTTGGAAAGTAAAGAAACATTACTTTATTTGAAAATGTGTTTCGGTTTTAAAAGGTCCCACATTGATAGAATTAGTGGATAAGGTGATACGGGTTCGAAATCCACTCATCCAATTGGTTTTGGACATGTGTAGTTCATATATTTTACATTATCTTTCTATTTTATTTAAATCGTCAAATAATGATGTCATCGCTGCATCATTATTATGTCATAAATAATTTAATTTATTTAATGTCTAAAAATCATAAAAAAATACTATGATGTAGTAAATCTTTTTAGCTTTCCAATGACTATTTATAATCAAAAATTTGGACATGTATAACCCCACTTAAAAAAAAATTTCGTAAAACATATTATGTTTGTGTCATTTTCACTTTAACATTAAATAAAAAGTAATTTATGTCATTTCCCAAAAACAGTGGATCCATGGGGTCCCCAAGTTGACCCATGGAATGTCATGGTCGGCCATGACACAACCAATGAGGTTGGGACATGTGTCTAGGTCATTTCATTTTATTAAAGCATTATTTATACCTTAAACTACACTAATTACCACTAATCGCGATTAAGAACTTAATAAGTTACTATTCACCAAAAAAATTATTATAATCTCATTGAACCACATTTTACTTCTTAATGACAACCATGTATGTCGGATTTTCAAAATTCAATACACATTAGTGGTAAAATTTCATTTAACTGAAAAATCAGTTTGCTTGATTACCACTTAGTGGTTTCACTATTCATCAAAAATTGAAGTTTTTCAGAAAATTACCAAAAATTCACCCTAATCTATATTTGATATTCCTAATTCAAAAATGAAGTCTATTTTAAAAAATTCAAAACATATAGGTCACATTAATTAATTTAATAATTAATTCCCGCTGCCAGAGCAAATAGCGTGTTTTTACAAAACAATAAGTATCAAAAGATTGACACCAGTTTAAGTCTAATTTCAAAGTGAAATTGATTCCAATGACCACCATTGGATAAAATGGTAAAAATATATTCTAATTTCACTTCAAAACCAATTCAAAACATAATCTAATCATATAAATAAATTAGATTAAAAAGCAGTTTTGATGTAAAATGCAGTATTTTTCACTATTCATTAAAAAATGAACATTATCAGAAAAATACCAAAAATTCACACAAGGTAAATTTTGATGTCCCAATCATAAAGAATAAGTTTATTTTGAAAAACATGGTTTATAAAATTGTCAAAAGATAGATTCAAAAATGGTTTGCCATCAAAAGGCAGTAAAACAATCTTTTAAGAATATTAGTGTATTCCATGCATAAGATTGTATTTATTTTCATATTAAGCCTCTATAACACTATCTTAATCATTAATAGACATAGGTAAAAATATCTATTATTCATTACTTACTTGGGATGTTACATCCCTAATAATGTAATATCATTTTTTCAAAATAATACTTTATGTTAAACATGAGGGTTATATATACCTAAACTCAATAAAACATCTCCCAAAATATCATTAATCACCTTGAAATATAATATATTAAAACCTAAAAATGGTTGTATAAACCTTCAGACTTATGATTAACCTTAAACTTATAAATTTATAATGGAATCTGTAACTCTTAAGTTAATCTCACATGAAAACATATTAATCTCTAGAGTTATCTAAACCTTTCTTATCTTGAGTTTTAAGTAAAGAATTCATTTTATTAAATTTAAGGATCTTTAAATTTTAGATATTTATAAGATTATCTCATCACCCTTACATAAATAAATATTACATTAGAAAGTGGACACTTCCACTTAGTATCCATTTTTCCCACAAAACAAAACTTCTATGATATAATAAGTTTTCTCTTCATGACATATCTTTACAATTTTCATCATGACCTCATCCTTGTCACTACTCATCCATAAAACCTTGTGAAGAGGATTTTAAAATTTGGTATGAACACATAAATCTCAAAAAGGAATATAAAAAATGAAAAACAAAACATGTTAGTTCATTAATACTTATAGAGGATTTTTATTTTAAAAAATTAAACTTGGGATAAAAATAAACATTTTATTATTCAATAAATAAACTTTTATGCCTATGTATTCTCATAAAACATTTAATAATAAATCTTAAAATAAAAAATAAAACTCATAAAGGTTATTTTTAAACCATGAAAACCTTATTAAAAATTTCTCAAAAATGTTATATATTTCACCCTTATGAAGTATCATTGTTTTCCTTCAAACATAATCTCATGAGTAATCACATGGGAGCATAACATAAAGAATATGGTATCATAATATAATGGAAACATTGGAAATGTGACAGCAAAAAAAAACATGACATAAGTATAAGTTAAGTATAACTTCTAAAAAACATCCCACGGTGTAAAAAGTCCCATCATAGATTAGGTTTACTCTCTTATCTCATACTTAACATTTCATGAGACAAAAACTTTCCCCAATGCATTGAAGTACTATCGGGGTGCACCAATCATAACATGTTCATGATTATGTGTGCCATGAAATGGAATCAACCGTAAGGTATAATCATAAGATTTAACCATGTAATGAAATGGGTTGAATAATTTTGCCTCATATTATAATCAAATGATATTTCATAAAGCATATATTTAAGAAATGAACATAAGGCATGTATTACCTCATCAAGGAAGGGAGAATAAACTAGGTATATATGTGAGAAATATATACAGAATTTAAAGGCATTCTATAATAGAAAAGGGAGAAAGAAAGTGAGTTAGATATATAATGGTCATAACTTAAATAAAAAGTGCAGTTTAGAAAGATCTCTTAAACCTATAATAAAAATATTTCCATATATAAAAATATCCATTCAATTTAAAACACTTGTTTATAATACTTAGAATACAGGGAAATAGGGTTTTTTTCATTGATGAAAAAATGGAAGATTATAAAGGAATCAAAACATAAAATAATGGTCATGGCAATGAGAAAAACCATTGATTCTGTATACATTAAAATAGAACATTGTTTTTTCCTCCTTTAAGGAAAGTCAAAACGTTCCATATAAAATACCTAAAAATATTCCTTTTAAACAAATTTGAAATAAATTAAAAATAAACATAAAATTTCATTTATAATTAATTTATTTACATATAAATACATCAATAAAAAAATTTAATAATATGGACATGGAAGATAATTATTTATAAAATAAATCTTTAAAACATTTAAAATGATTTTTTTAAGTAAAGTTTCTCTTACCTCAAGTAAGACTCATCATGTACGTTTCTTTTCTTCCTAAATAATAAACCTATATTAATTATTTAATTTTTTAATAAAAATTTTAATGGTTAATATTCCATTTATTTTATTTATTATCTTGTTATATATAATTACTTAATCAATTAAGTTTATGTTGGATGTTTTGATGATATTCGGCTCATATGCCCAAAATGACATTGATAGGTTGACTATTGTCAATGATATCATTATTTAATCATCTACAGGATAATAATAATGAAATAATTATTATTTTCATACATCAATTATACTTATAAAATCAACCATTAAATATGGTTATGAAAAATGAACTATGTTACAATAATGGAGGTTGTAGGTCATACGTACACATGTGCAATGTTTCCATTTTTCAACAATCATGACATAAAAAAGGTAAGTGTTATTTTATATTTAAAGAATGGTGATCATATAATAAATATAATATCATTTATTTAAATATTAATATATATCATCCATGTGATGTGGCTACAAAAAAAACTATTCACATCAATTCATGGAGGTGGTAATCTGCAGGTATGCACAAATGACGTTATTATTTTTTCAATAAATGGAAAGGAAAGTAAATAGATGATACATTATATTTTAATAATAATAATTTTTTCATTAATATAATGTGTAAACTTTAATTTTTTCATTATAACCATCCATGAGTGGTGGGTACAGAAAATGAATTACAACGATTTGTGAGGCGGTAGTTCTCCATACACACAAACGACGGTTTTGTTTGTCATTTAATGGAATAGGATATGGATGTAGGTTATTCCATTAACTTAACAACATATAAGTATATGTAATATGTTTTTTTTATCTCATCATGTTTGAAGAATATTTTAAGGATAAAGAAGAAGAAATAAAACTAAAACACTCGGTTAAAAGTTATACCTCTTCTTCGGACAACCACATTTTGTTTACACTTTAAGCTCTATAAGGTTTGTATTATTCCCAAAATAAGACCTCTAGAATGTGGGTATAGATTTTAAGAATATATTTGGGTAAGGATTTACCAAACTAAAAGGCTATTGAAGTGTGAAAAAAAGTGGGAGGATGTACCCTTTTATAAGAGAGGGGAGGGGTACTCTTTGAATTACATAAAATATTAAATTAATATAATTTAATATTCATTGAAAAAAGGATCCTTGCTGATATAATTATAATATAGGATGATTATGGGTCTAAATTATATCATTAAATAAAATTTTAACAATTTTAGATTAGGCTTTTACCCTTATCTCTTTGTTTTAATCTGTGTTAACCCTTTTAAACAATTATCATGATAACAAAGTTTTTACTATTTATGGGTCAATATAGTTATTAGAAAAGGTAAATTGGTCTATAAATAGAAAATAGTTGATATTTTAAAACATATAGAAATAAATTGTCTGAATATAGTATTTTTAGGTATTTTAAATCATTTAATAAAATATTATTTATTAAAAAATAACATTAATGTCATTTTTTGAACTATTCATTTAATTTGACTTTGAAAACAACATGACAGAAATGGAATTATAATATAATTTATTCACACAAATATAATATATTATTTTTATCTAAAAAAATCATGGGACACAATAATTAATTCAAATTATATTACTTTTAATATTTTAAAAATCATTAATTTAATTTTTCTACTAATTGAATAAATACTCTGTCAACATTGCATAAGAATTTAAGGTAATTATTTAATCACTAAAAATTATAAATAAATAACCATGATAAAAAAATAATTTTTATTTCAAATTCTTCATTTATAACTGAACATAGACTTTGTTTACCCCTATGTAAAAAAATTGAGATACTAAAACAAAGAGAATGACATTTTTTACTTTTCTTTACATAAAATAATATAAAGGTCAAAATCAAAGAAATATAGAACCAAGTTACCATATTTTTAAAACTTATATGGTAATATTATAAATATACTCATCCAATAGGATAAATTCAAGTTTTAGGGTCATTTTTTAGTCCTTATCATATTATTTTTAACCTTAATTACCCGATTTATCCTTACCAAGGTGACAATTATTTACTATGGTTAATATTCATAATGACCAAAAATAAAAGGGACTTATTTATCAAAAAATTTCCTCATTATTTCAAATATATAATCTATTTTTTAAGATTCTATTTCTATAAGTGGCATAAAGTAATTTAATATTAAAACGCAAAACACAATGGAATTGTTTTTTAGAAAAATGCCTTTTATGTATAAAAAAGTTTCTATACTAGATAAAATTATAAAATTCATTCAAAAGACTATAATTAGATTATGTTAAATCAGAATTAAGTAATTAAATTTTAATAATAATCCATAATATAATTTTACTTTTTAAATACTTTAAAAAAAATATATCTTTCAATAAAAATCATTATTTTTCACTATTTATTGAAAAATCAAACTTTTTAGAAAAAAAAATCTCAAAATTACACCATAAGATAATTTTGATATGATAATTTATAAAATTATATCCTTTTTATTAAATAAAATTCCTAAAATTTCTAGAAATTAATTTTAATATTTTCTCACAAAAAACAATAAAAACCATTTTTGAAATAAACGTATTTCTTAAGAAAAAATGATTTTACTAAAAATTGAGTGATTATTTACTAAGTTGTCAATATATTTATATTTATTAGGACCTATATATATATATATTTCTTAATGTGGTTAATTCAATTCAAACCTAGCAATTTAAAAGTTAGGTTATAACAATCATATTTAAATAAAAATATTTCATGGGTCATTTAAGTTCAGCATTGTGTGTCGTATACACTATCAAACATAGTTTTCATTTTAAAATTTTAAGGTGTTAAAAGTATTACTTAGATGTAATGTTAGAAGAGCCAGTCTAATGAGTAAATAATCCATTTATTTCTCAAATTCCCTCAGTTTCCATCCTTTGGGAACCTGTTTGGGAGACTGCTAATCGTGTAGGTAAACATTCTAAACATTGTGGGGAATTTTAATTTTAGAATCCACTTTATACTTGGGGTGGTTAAACCCTAGTATTATTGACCATGGTTTTTGTTTATGTTATTGGTGTTGATCTTTCTATGATGGTAAAGGGTGATTCATCATTGGGTATCACCCTCATCGACCTAATCCCTAAAGATAACCAGAAAGTAGTGACAAAAGTTCTCTATGTACCTATATTAAAAATTAAATCAAACATATCCACAATGAACCTAATTATGAACTATATATTTGTAGTAGTGAGTGAACAAAGTCTAGATCCCAATACTTCCATTGAGATCCAATCTGTGAGAAAGTGGTCTTGGTGCAAAGTTTGTGTTATCATCGCAGAGACTCCCTTAGAGAATATTTCTGATAAGGTGGAAATCCTTCATCAAATATCTCATGGATTGGGCGCAAGTGGGTTTGACTACTGAAACTTCCATGCTCACAGCCATTAAGTTTGAGTCTCTCAAGAGGAAATAGAAACTAAAGAATGCAACCTCATCCAATTTGATCTTTTTAACCTTAATGTGGAAGATCTAAAGGATACTACTATAGAGATACATCATTTGGTCACTGAGGAAGAAAAAATTCATGATTGGATAGTTGTGTAGACTATAAAATTGAGGGATTATAAGGTTTGTGTAGTGAGAGTGAAGGAATAATTATTATCAGCAAACACTGGGATTGAATTCTTCAGAAGAAGAATCCGGGAATTAAACACTTATGTCTAATAGACTCACCCATTTTCCAAAGTGTGAGCTAACCAATGAATGAACCTTCATCAATCCCTCAATATATCTCATCAAGTATTTGATGATTTTTTCAACAATAATGATCAATTTTTATTATAGTTATTCATTTTATTCACTTCTCTTCACTTGTAATGTCAAGGATAGACTCCAGATTTTGGACTCCTTTTTCTTTTTGTTTTGATGAATAAATGAAAACTTAGATATTCTTAGTTATATATATTTTTTTATTATCTCTCTCTCCATTTCATAACAACTTTTAATGCTTGTAATATCAAGATATCTCATATCATCTGATCACTGAATAACGATTTCAGTTGTACATCTGAATAGATAAGATTAAATTATCACTTCCTAGACATGGATCACAGATTGGTATAGGTATAATTTTCCATCACCATAACACTATATTTTGCATGTTTTGATGAATTATCCAGTATCATTATATTTTTAATTTTTTTTTATGGAAATATACAAATTTAGATTTCTAGAACAGAAGAATGCTCTAACTTTTTCCTAGGTCAAGGGAATTAGTGAGAATATATTGACTATTTTTGGGGTTGTATAGTGGGACCCAAAATATTTGTGAATTTTATGTTATTTCTTTAAATTATTCCTAATTTTGATATATAGAAAACATAGAGTACAATACTCAGTTTTCTCTTAGGCCACCCTTTACAGTTTTTCAATGTAACAAGTTTTGTTTCTTTTTAATGTCAATTGATATTTTTTCCTAGATCATGAAAAGTGTGTGTCTAGTGAGAAAAGATTATCCTTTTTATCCATAATTCACTTTTTGGGTTTTCATTATAGAAATTCCTATGTCTCTTTCCTTGGGTTGTTTAAGGTTATGCAAGTCAAACCAATGGCTGTCATGGTTTATGGTCATATAGTTTTGATCGATGGTTGTTGTCTTAAAAATGGATATGATACATAGGTATGTAATGTCAATGATGTTTAATATTCTTGAAAAAATGGATTTTGGAATGTTTGAATCAACTGAGAGAGAGATATAGAGATATTGGAGGGAGTAAAATGACCATTAATAATGGAAGAAAACTAATGCCACACTCAGTCGATGGAGAATGGTGGGAGTAAACTAGCCATTACCACACTCAACATAGGGATAGAATGTGGGGTTTAGGTGAAGACTGGTGAGAGTAGGCTTACTATTTACACACTCATTCATCCCCTATTACCAAATTTTTCTATAAAAAGATAGAATCAAGAGAACTGATCGACTCAAGGTTAAAAGATTCCAAAAGGGGCATATCGGCCAAGGAATTGGTTAGTGTTGAATAAAACATCAGAGATATAAAGTGGGATCATGGAGGATAGGTGTAATATATCGTTACCTTCCTATCAGGTATGTCTCAAACCTTATCGTGGTTTTTGTTTTTCATTGTCTGGGTAGGGCTGAGGAGGAAATGGGAGGATACTTATAATGGTGAAGTTATAGATTTGTTGGATTCTCAGCATAAAACCTACTAGTTCTGTAGTATTCTGTGTATTTACACATTGTGTAATATGGTTACACATCTTGTAACTTCTAAAATATAATCAATCCATTTTTTTAAAAAAAAGGTGATGGGTTTTTCCAAGATTTTGGGATTTTTTTATTACATGACGTGTAATTGGGTTACAGGTCATGTAATTTCCCAAGTGTTGTTTTTAAATAGGTATCTTGGCTGGAAATTCTATTTCTTCCTCTTCATGTTTCCTTTATCTTGACCCAAGTTCCATTCCCACGTGATTTTGGAGCCCTCAAACCTTTTTGGGTCATTTTGTTCAGCAATTGATCATTGTTGTTGTTGTGGTTGTGCTGTGACTCATTGGGTAAGCATTCTCTCTACCTCTTCGTATCTTTCTCTTTCCATTCTTGGAGTTCGATAGATCATATTGAGATTGATGGATCTAAAATTTGTGTTGTTGAATCATGTTTCTAGTTTGAGTTCATAGATCCTCTACTTCTTTATTCTTGTTGGAGGGTTACGTTTCAGGATTTTTGTTTCCATGAGAATGGTAGGTGGTTCCGTTATGATTCCCAATTTTTATTAATCATGAATTGCTTGATTTAAATTCAATTTTTTTATTTAAATTCAATTATTTGAAACTACTTTCAATTGGATTATTAAAAACCCAATTCCATTGAATTGGGATGTGTAGTGAAAATTGATGGAAAATTGTGGAATTTAAATTTTTGAATTTATATTATGAAATTGATTTTTTGAAATTGATTACAAAGTTGTATTTGAGAAAAATGTATTAAAATTGATTTTGATAGAGAAATTTTTGTTTTATCTTGAAAAGGAATGTTTTTTATTAAAGACCTATTTTGGTTTTTAAATGGAAAATTGGAACTATTGAAATAGAGGAATATGATGAATTATATTTTTAAATTGTTTTAAAAATAAATTTTCCATCATTGTTGTTTATTATAGAACATGAAATCCTAGGTAGTTAGTGGGTTATACTAGACAAAATTATATGATTTACAACATTCCAAAACATAAATGTAGCAGGTCACATCCCCAATGGGATAGTGATGAGTCACCTTTAACTAGTGTTGGGACGTGTGTATACACATATTGTCAAGTCACCTTGATTGTGTGGATTCCTATATCCTGGAACTATCATACCTTTTGGAAGATGACCATGTTTCTCAGTTGTTTATATTTGAGATATAGATGTGTGCCAATGTTTGTAAACTAGTTTACATGCCTTCTGAATTTACATAAACTTTTTTATATAAAATGTTTATTAAGCCATTTTTTAAAGTATTTCCATCATTTAAAATGTAAAGCATGAATTTTTTTAATTATTCTCTGAACTTCCATACTTTTTTATTTAAAATTAAAATCTTTAATTTGTTAATTAAATGTGGGCATCTATTATGGAATCCTTAGAGAGACCCTACTGGGTTTTTATCTCACACCCTACCTATGCCTTCAGTTGTTTTTAGATTATTATCTTCCAAGTTTGAATAGGGGTAAAGCACCACTTAGAGGTGATTCTATCTGTTGATATATGGACTTGGAGAGTTGCATTTGTTGGTACTTGGGTTGTTCTTTCAGTTTTATGGTACTTTTTTGTAGTAATTTGGGTTTGTTATACTTTTTGACTTATGGTACACTTCTCCATGTGGAGTCTTTCTTGTATTAATACTATATTGTTATCTTTCTTCCGTAATATTTTGTGGAAAACTTATTCACACTTTCGTTTTTTATGGTTCTAGGTGCTAGTCGCCAACCCATACGGATCGGGAATGCCCTTTGGGATATGTTATTGCTAGATTGGTTATCGGGTAACCAGGGTACCTGTGCTAGTTCTTGGAAAAGTGGTATTAGATCTCTAGGTTAATCTTCTTGTCTTAATGTCAGTATGAATTTGTGTAATCTTGTTAGGACTTAGGAGGTAGTTGTAATTGAGTGCCTGGCTAGCTCTCACTATAATGAACCTTAAGTCACCAGGGATGGTTTGGTAAAGATGTCTTGAGTATTATTTCTAGTATTTTCTATCATTTTTATTTGGATTTATTGAAATACAAATCTTGTTTTTCTATCTGTTGGGATTAATTTTCTCTTGTTGCTCTGTTTGAGTGTTAATCTAATGTCTTCTTTCTTATATGTTGATATTGTGTAACATCATGCCTCTGAGAAGATGTGTGAATCAGATCAAGGAGTAAGCTACTATTGAACCTCAGTGATCAAATCCTCTTGTGGACTTGAATCTGGTTGAGGTGATTGTATGTATTTTCCAAGCTTTGGGAAAGGAACCTGCACCATCTCCCATTTAGGCTTCAATTGTGGAACCCCAAATATATGATCTCTAGAATCATTATCAGGAATTAATTCACCAAAATCAAGTAGTGTTCAAGGGATCAAATGATCCTTAAGAGGATGAGGAACGGTTGATCAGGATGGATCATTTGTTTGGGATCTTGGAGACACTTGAAGAAATCAATGTGAAGTGCCTCACCTTCATGCTGGAAGGACCGAGCAGGAGATAGTGGGACATGATGGTAACAAAAAAGAATAATGAGGTGTTAGAGTGGAAAGATTTCAAGGATCTTTTCACCAAGATTTTCTATCCAGATTCGATGTTGTTAGATAAGGATTTATATTTATTCAAACTTAAGCAGGCTGATAGAACCGTGTTAGATTATTTGAACTATTTTTTTGAGTTAGTGTAGTTTGCGCTTGAGATAGTATCAAATGAGAAGATGAATTCTTGACAATTGAAGTTGGTACTTAAATTAGATATATGTTCTTAGGTTTTCTTAATTAATTTTCCCTCTTATGTTGATGTATTGGATAGAGAATTGACAGTTGAAATGGGCCTAGATGGAAAGTCATGGTTGATGAGAGTTTCTTATCCTCCTACTGGTAGTGTGATTTCCTCTAAGGGGAAGAGAAAGCGTGATGATTCTCCCAATGGCTCTTAACAGCAAGGTTTTTTTAGACCTCCTATAGTTTCTAGAAAAGGCCCTTTTATTTTTTACCAATGTGGAAAGTTTGGGAATTCAAAGAAGGTTTGCACTTAGGCACCCAAGTTCTGTGGTTCTTGTGGACACTCAGGTCACCTGTAAAAGTTCTTCCATGTTTATTCCACTTCGCATAGTGGCATAAAATCATCAACTCCTAAAATTGTGGTGCAATTAGATGCTTCAAGGATAAAAGGGTTCCAGTCATATGCATCCATAACAAAACTTCTTCACACAGTGGAAGAATCTCTAGAGGAAGTGGATATGGGTCCAGCAACTGTGAGAGGTACCATCACTATTGATTCATCATTAGTGACTACTTTATTTGATACGGGTTCATCTCATTCATTTATTTTAACACATATTGTTAATCTTCTAAACATTCCTATGGATCTTTTATCTTATGTAATGGATATTACTACACCCATTGGTACGAAGAGAGATCAGGGTCTCTATATCCCTGCTTGAGTTTTCTCTCTATCAGATATTGAGCTTACATGTATTTTTTTGTTCTCAACAAGAAACCTCTTGATGTCATTTTTGGTATGGATTTCCTCATTATCAATAAAGCTTATATTTATTGTTATCTTTAGCGGGTATCTTTCACTACACCTAATGGTGTGTTCAGTGTCTTTCAAGGAGAATGGGACCTAAGGTCAATCATAGATAGACCTTCTTATCTAAAGTTGGAGAAAGTGATATTTTTGTTTTCTTTTGATATGGAGTGAGAATATTTTAGTGGTGATATCCATCCAGTTATCATGTATTTTCCCAATATGTTCCCTTATAAATTCTCTAGTTTCCACCGGTAAGGGAGGTAGAGTTTTCTATTGATTTAGTGCTTGGTACTCAGCCAGTTTATATTCCCTCTTACCGCATGGAACTAGCTAAAATGAAGGAGTTTAAGAATTAGTTGGATGATCTTTTAGTGAAAGGATTTATATTACCAAGTGTGTCACCTTGGGTGGCATCGGTTCTCTTTGATAAGAATGATGATGGTTCACTTTTCCTTTGTGTTGATTATCGAAAGCTCAATCGAGTTATGGTAAAGAACAAATATTTTTTGCCACAGATTGATAACCTGTTTGATCAGTTGAAAGGGGTAAAGTGGTTATCAAATATTGAACTTCAATCTAATTACCATAAGTTAAGAATAAAAGAATATAACATTCATAAAACCACCTTTCAGAGTAGGTATAGCCATTATGAGTGTTTTTTCATGCCCTTTGGTCTAACCAATGCTCCAGTGGTTTTCATTTCTTTAATGAATAGGATTTTCCATGAGTATGTTGATACCTTTGTGGTAGTATTTTTGGATGACATTCTAGTTTACTCTAAGTCTGAGAAGGATCATTTTCTTCATCTAAGAGTAGTTTTGGAATTTTTGGGAAATCACTGACTTTATAAAAAGCTTTCAAAATGTGATTTTTGGATTTAGGAAGTGAAATTCTTGGGAAAATTGGTGTTAGAATTGTGTATTTTAGTTGATCCTAAGAAGGTTAAAGATGTTATGAAATGGGAGAAACCAAGAAATGTTTTTTATATTTGGATATTCTTGGGCTTGGTTGGGTATTATCATTGTTTCTTTAAGGACTTATCAAATTTGTCTTCTGCAATGACTACTCTAACTCTAAAGGGAGTAAAGTTTTCTTGGGATGAGAAATGCCATAATTATTTTGTTGATCTAAAATTTCTTTTAACTACTTCTCTAATGTTGACTCTTCCAGAGGCCGATTAGGTCTATTTGGTCTTCTGTGATACATCGGGTTTAGGTTTGTGTTTCATTCTTATACAAGTTGATCACGTCATTGCTTATGGATCTCGTCATCTGAGGTCGCATGAGAAGAATTATTCAACCCATGACCTTTAACTTGCAGCTATGATGCACATTCTTAAGAGTTAGTGGAATTACCTTTATAGATAAAGGTTTACTATATTTTAAAACCAGAAGATTTTGAGTTATATCTTATCTCAAAAATATTTGAATCTCCAATAGAGGTTCTGGGTGTAATACCTGCAATATTTTGATTTTGACATCAACTATACCTCGGGAAAAGGGAATTTCGTTGAAGATGATTTGAGCAAGAAACTTTTGACCTAGGTCATGAAAGAACCTTTAGAAGAGTGGAACTTGATGGATCTCTTTTTAAAGTTTCATATTAGAGTCCAGGAATCAAGGGCTAAGGTTTATTTGGCTAGTGTTCAGTTGACCTCCACTCTTCTCAAAATAATTATTCAGGAACATCATCTTAATGATGAGTTCCTAGGCATTAGAGAATCACATTATGGTGGGGAGATCATTGATAAATTTTCATTCTCCACCAAGGGCATTCAATGATATCAAAATTTCTTTATTTTACTGTTAGTAGTAAGGAAAGTTGTTATGGGTGATTTCCATAATTCCAAGTGGGTTGTGCACCTAGGAACCACAAAGTTGTTCTATGACATGTGGTGTCAATTCTGGTGGCTGGGTATGAGATGGGGCACTGCTGGATTTTTATCTCATTGTTATACATTCCAACAAGTCAAGGATGAGCACCAAAAACCTTTGAGTTTGCTTTATCCACTTCCAATCCCTACTTGGAAGTGGGATGAGATTTCAATGGATTTTTTGGGTGGGTTTCCACATACCCAAAGAAAAAAGAATGCGATATGAGTTTTTATCGATAGGCTGACTAAATTGGTACACTTTATACTCATTTGTAATTTAACTAAAGTTGGGGAGTTGGGAAATCTCTATATGAAAGATATTTTTCAGTTTAACAGAGTTAAATCTGCTATAGTTTATGATAGAGATCCTCAGTTCACTTATCACTTTTGGATAGGTCATCAAGAGGCACTGGGATCTCAGGTCCATTTGAGCCTGGCATACCTACAGTTAGATGGCCTGATAGAAAGATCTGTAGAGATTCTTGAGGATATGATTTGCACTTGTGTTCTCAACTTTAGTGGGTTTTGGGATGATTATTTAGGTTTGGTTGAGTTTTCTTATAACAATAGTTACCAATCGACAATCAGAATGGTTCCTTTTTAGTCCTTGTATGGGTATAATTGAACGTATTTATTATGTTGGTCAGATATTGGTGAAAGTTTCTTGGTTGGACCAAGAATGGTTCATGAGATGACGTCAAATATTTAGTTGATTCATCAAAAATGTTAATGGCACAAATCTGGTATAAATATTATGATGATCGTCATCGAATACCATTGGAATTTTCAGTTAGTGACCAGGTGTTCTTGAATGTTTCACCTCGGTTGGGTTATCGATGTCTTGGGAGGCAAGGGAAACTTGATCCTCATTTTTTGGGGCCTTTTGAGGTTGTTGAGAAGGTGGGGAAGTTTCTTACCATTTAGCACTCCCACCACAGCTGATGTTGATACATAATGTGTTCTATGTATCTCGGCTATGAAAGTATTTATCTGACCCATCTCATGTTCTGAGATGGAGTGATCTTGAGGTTAAACCTTATTTATCCATGAATAAACGGACAATCGTGATAGTTTTTTCTGAGACTAAGATAATTCATGGGATAGTGATACCTTTGGTCAGAGTGTTATGGAAGCACATTTCAGATTCTCATAAGACGGGGAGTGCAAGGCACCAATGAGAGAACAGTGGCCTCGCCTTTTTTATATGGAAGCTTCTTGATAATATTTCTAAGGACATAAAGTTTTTATAGTGGGGAGGTTGTAAGATCTCATTACCTTACTATCAGGTGCATCTCAAACCTTATCGTGGTTTTCCTTTTTTGTTGTCTGGGTAGGGTCGAGGAGGAATTGGTAGGATACCTATAATGGTGAAGTCAAAGATTTATTGGATTATCAGCATAAAACCTACTGGTTTTGTAGCCTGTTGGGGATTTACATGCCTTATAATATAGTTCAATTTCATGTAACTTATAAAATATAATAAATATGTTTTAAAAAAAGGTGATGGGTTTTTTAGTGATTTTGGGATTTGAAAATTACACTACCTGTAACTTGGTTACACATCATGTAAATTCTTGAGTGTTGTTTTTAAACAGGAATCTTGATAAAAATTATATTTCCACCTATCTATATTTCCTTGATCTTGATCCAAGTTCCATTTCCAGGAAATTTTGGAGCCCTCAAACCCTTCTAGTTCATTTCGTTCAACAATTGATATTTTTTGTGATTACAGTGTGACTCATCGGGTAAATGTTCTCCTTGTCTCTCCATATCTTTCTCTTTCCCTTGTTAAAGTTTGATAGATCAACTTGGGATTGATGGATCTAAGTTATGCGTTGTTGAATCCTGTTTCTTGATTGAGTTCCTAGATCCTCTGCTCCTTCATTCTTGTTGGTGGGTTATGTTGCGGGCTTTGTGTTTCCTTGAGAAAGGTAGGTGGTTCTATCATGATTCCCAATTTTGATTAACCCTAAATTTATTTATTTAAATTCAATTGTTTGATTTAAATTCAATTTCTTAAAACTGCTTCCAATTGGTTTATTAAAAACCCAATTCCATTTAATTAGGATGTGTTGTGAAAATTGATTGAAATTTTTGGAATTTAAATTGCTGAATTTAAATTATAAAATTGATTTTTTGAAATTGATTTAAAATTTTTATTTTAGAAAAATGGTTTAAAAGTGGTTTTTGTAGAAACCTTTGGGATTTATCTTAAGAAGGAATGTTTTTTATTAAAGACCCATTTTGGTTTTTAAATGAAAAATTAGAACTATTGAAATGGGGGAATGGGATGAATTGTATTTTTAAACAGTTTTAAAAATAAATTTATCATCGTTGTTTTTTATTAGAGAACATGCAAGCCTACATAGTTAGTGAGTTATATTGGATAACACTCTATTATTTGTAATGTTCCCAAACATAAATGTAGTAGGTCACATCCTCAATGGGGTGGTGATGATTTTATGTTGACCAATGTTAGAGGGACATGTATATACACATATTGTTGAGTCACCTTGAGTGTGTGGAGTCCTATATCCTAGAACTATCATAGGTTTTAGCAGATGACCATATTTCTTGCTTTTTTATATTTTAGATATAAATGTGTGAAAATGTTTGTAAACTATTTTACATGCCTTCTAAATTTATATAAACTATTTTATATAAAATGTTTATTAATCTATTTTTTAAAATTATTTCCATCATTTAAAATGTAAAGAATGAATTTTTTTAACTATTCTCTAAACTTCCATACTTGTTTATTTAAAATTGAAATCTTTAATTGGTTAATTAAATATTGGAATCTATTATGGAATCCTTGGTGAGAATCTATTGGTCTTTTAGATCACACCCTACCTATACCTTCGGGTGTTTGTATATTATCTCCTTCCAAGTTCAAGTGGGAGTAAAGCACCACTTGGAGGTTGTTCTAGATATTGATACATGGACTTGGAGATTTGTGTATGTTGGGACTTGGTTTTTTATTTTAGTTTTCTAGTATTTTTTTGTAGTACTTTGGGTTTTTTATACTTGTTTGAATTTTGGTACACTTCTCCATGTGGACTATTTCTTGTATGTATGTTGTCTTGTTATCTTTCTTTTTCAATGTTTGTGGAAATTTTGTTCCCGCTTTCATTTTATATGATGCTAGGTTCAATTCACAAACCTATAGGGATCAGTAATTCCCTTTGGGCTATGTGAGTTCCGGCTCGATTATCAGGTTACCAAGGTACCCATACTAGTTTGTGACTATAGGAATGTTCAAGAAGAATTTATGACAATTAGTAATTGTATGACTATGTATGTAACATATATTTAAGATGGGAAGATGTCATTTGGAACTCATCATATGAAAATATGCACACTGTTTAAGGTCATGGTGCTTGGACCAATAAAATGGGAATAATAACCCAAATAAGGCTTACTAGCCAAGGATGCTCCAACATCTTTTTAAAATGAGGAGAAACTATACAATTCATAATATTGGGACTCTTTGATCTGAGGTGGTGGCATGGGATAGGTACGTAAGAAACTACCACAGGCCATGTTCGAAAGGAAACTTTCATGGTGATGATTTCAGGTCATATAAAGATAAAATTATTTTCTCCTCAGGACCCAGATGCCTTTGCATGATAGGAAATTTCATGGGAGAATATACAAATACATATTAAGGTCATAGTATAAATAGTCAAAATAGAGGTTTACTTCAAATTTTGATTCTCTTATCACTGATATCCAAGTAAGGTTTACAATGATCCAAGTTTCTCAAGAAAAAAAGTTTGGTTTAAGACAAGAATGTTTCAAAAAAATATATAATGAAAGT
The DNA here is from genome assembly GCA_963277665.1 of Viscum album. Lineage (NCBI taxonomy): Eukaryota > Viridiplantae > Streptophyta > Magnoliopsida > Santalales > Viscaceae > Viscum > Viscum album. The sequence goes on from OY728141.1 coordinate 1,799,518,331, forward strand.
ATTTAGACATGAGATTTCCATGACTGGGTGATTTTCATCTTATCGAGAGTTAGAGACCAAACTTTATGTGGATCTCATAAGGATTTTCTTATGTAGATCTGGGTCATATACAATGAAATGGGAATTTTCTTTTGTTTTTGTATGGGTAGGGACAAGGGGTCTAGGTGTCACTATGTATCTCATCAGAATGAGAATCAATCCACACATAGTTCTTAGAATGTGATTCCCCGCACCAATCTATTTTGTGTGCAGGGATGAGGGAATTTTTTTTAGAATTTTTTACTGGGCCTAGAATAGGGGATCCTAGTATCACTATATATCTCATTAGAATGGGAATCAAGTGACACATAGTTCTTTTAAGGAAAAGTATCCACACTGATCTGGGTTGTATATGAGGATAGGGAATTTTATTTCAATAATGGGTCTATAAATGAGAGAACCCATGTTGGAATATCCTCCAAAAATCCAGCTCATATGTGGGAGAGGGTTCATGTTTTTATTTCATAGCTAGGACTAGAGAAAGGGATCCATGTGTCAATACATATATCATTAGAATAAGAATCAATCCACGTTTAATTATTATAAATTAACTCTCCACAGAAATATGGCTCATATGAAAGGAGGAGAAGGTCATATAAGGGAATCCACTCTAAGCGGTTTAAGGTCGTGTGGGATGGACCAAATGGTCAGTGACTTTGGTCATGACACAGCTTAATCATGTAAATTAGAGTAATCATCTCATATGAGTCATGCTCCGTGTGAGAAATAAGAGGTAATTTTAGGATTATCTAAATTGTATTAAGATTACATCCAATGATTATACCTAATGCACACCATGTGATTCATCATTTTTTTGGTGAAGATGATGTCTAGTAGTTTTATGTCATGCAACTAAGACATTGGTGATATATAGTTTAAATTTTTACCACTAGAACTTGTGTTAGGCAGTTTAAAGTCATGTATCCCAGACTATAATTTCATACAATTTAACGCCATATGACAAGGATGTTGTCATGTAGTTTAATGTCATGCAACTCTTATTTTCTACATGAAATTTAACATCATATGGTGGGGATGAATGGTTGATGAAATTTAAGTTCATATAGCTTGGACCAGGAGTTTGCACATTGTTTAAGGTCATGATGTTTGGACTGAGGATTTGCACACAGTTTAAGATCATGATTCTTAGACTAGGGGTTTACATATATTTGAGGATTTTCACATCGTTTAAGTCCATGATGCTTGGACTAGGGGTTTGGAAACAGGTTAATGTCATGATGCTTGGACCAGATGCTTGCACATAGTTTATAATCATGATGCTTGGACTGGTGGTTTCGATTACACTAATTATTTCTTGAGAAACCTTGCATTGTTAGGAGGTGTGATACACTCCATATCCATGGTGATCAGTGAATATGCACCATTGGTGTAGACCTTATGAATGATGAAATTTCTCTCCCATTTTAGTTCAAACTTTGGAGGTTTATTCATAGGTATCATTGGTGTTCTAAGAACCAATACCAATTCCCATTAGAAGAATGAATGTAGGTTAACTTTCCTATTTAAATATCATGTTACTCAGTTTTTGTGAACCTCCAAATGGTGTAGGTTACACAATCGTATTTTATCGTGTCATTCCAACTCATACAATCACTTTGGAGATTTATCTTCCTTAGATATATGGTTTCAAATGGAAATGAAGAGTTAAATTAATTGGACCTCGATGGGTAGAATAGTTTATGTTATATATACAAGAGAATATGGGGTTGTCTATGTGGAAGTTCATGTTATGGTGTAGTAATCCCACAAATCATGCATAAGTTTTTCAGTCCAATATTTATTCTCTTTTTCTATCATCTTCTGGAGTATATTTGATAGAGTTTTATTGAAATATATATATCCATTTATCACTTCTTGGTAGCGGGATGAGTGATTAGACTAAATTTCATATTGCTGATACATCCTTTTCAGTTCAAAAGAGAATAAGTTTGTATCATTATCCATCAATATTGCATGAGGGGCACCAAATTTTGTAATAATTTTTCTCTTCACAGAGTAGATGATATCCTTTGTCCTAACTTCCTTGATGGATATAGCCTTGGCACACTTGGAAAAGAATTTGGTGGCAGTAAGGATTTAATTGAACTACTTGGTTGTTGTTAGGGGATATGGCCCCATTGCATCAATTCCCCCAAATGGAAAATGGCCACGAATATTTGGTGGTATGTAAAAACTCTGGGGGTTGATGGATGAAGTTTTCATGTATCTCAAAAGAATGAAATTTCTTGGTGAATTTCATACAATCATTTGTCACTGAAGGCCATAAATACCCGAGACTCTTGATTTGATGGAAAAGTTTCATCCCTAACTGATGTGCACCAAATTCACCTGCATGGACTTCCTATATAACATCGAGAGTTTCCACTCGATTAATTCATCTGAGGATAACTCCATCAAAGAATCATTTATAGAGAAATTTATGTAAATTTGGGTCTTCATAAAGAGTAAAGTTGACTACATGTCATCATATTTTCTATTTTCTTAATTTTTATAATGGAAGAAGCCTATTTTAGAGGTATCCCACTATGGGAGATATCTATCTATTCAGAAAATCATCTTACTCAGGGATGTAATTGGCCTCATCGATCTCTTAAATATTTTTTCCAATGAATTTTGACACTATCATACGATGTAAAATGTTAATGATTGTTTCATCCTGATCAGGGTCCATTGAGGTTGTAGCCAGATTAACTAGTGCATATTCCTGGGGATTTTGTGAGCATGAGACATTATTCAGCATTGGTTTTGAGAGTAATTCTAACATAAAACCCCATACATAATTGAATAAGTGAATAAAATATTCCTTTTAAATGGAATAGTCAACATTGATCTGCTTTATTACAAACTCCGAATCACCTTTGATTTTCAGGTGGGTTGTTGGTAATTACAGTGTCAGTTATAAACCTACGATGAGGGCATGGTATTTTGTCTCATTGTTGGTGCATTATTCTAACAATAAGAAGTAATAAGGTAGAAATTCCTTGGATAAAGGGATAAGATGAGTCCCAAACTGACTCTATTGAGTTAGTGCTCTCCCATTCTTTTACCCATTGGGATTCTGAAAGCATCATCAAAGCGCATCTCTCATGTTTGGGGGAAGTCTTAGAAAAATAATACTTCTTTACTGGGAAAATTAGTGTCCAATGGTTTGTTTTCTATAGAAGGATTCTCTGTGAGAAAATATTCTAATTTATGTCCATTTATTTCCTCTTTTGGTATTGAATGAATGTTAGATTTTTTCAAAATGGACACCCAATATGCCAAGAATACAGATGATATGGGAAGATTGAGGATATACTTGATCATGATGCTGCAAATAGTGCCTTAGTTTCTAAACTACAAAGATTAATGTAAGGAAATTTTTCTCAATATCTGAATATTGATTCTTAGTACTAAGTATAGTTCTACAGAGATAATAGAGATTGTTATCATTATCTGAGTCATTCTTCTTTATAAGAAAATCACCTAGTGATTTCTCTAAGGTTATCACATATATAATGAGTCTATTTTATTCAATAGGAGACATTAATACTATTATACTAAAAATATATTTCTTGAGACTTTCAAAAGCTTACTAATAATCATCAGTCCACTGATAGGTGACTACCTTCTTCATCAGTTTAGTAAAGGGTAAACATTTATCTATAAGGTTCTCTATGAAGCGTCGGATGTAGGAAATATGTCCCTGAAACCCTCTCAACTATTTGAGGTTTTTAGTATTCAACATATAAGAGGTACAAGATGGTTCATGTGGGACCATTAAGAGAGATTAAAATTTTCTCATTAGAACTGTAGATTGGGTTACTTTTGTTCTACCATGTTCCATGACTATATCGAATTCATCAAGGGGTGTCATTCATTTTAGATCCATGATAGCTTGTGTTGGATTAGTGTAGCCTAATCCATTTTGGATAATATTGGGCTGAATTCTTGCAGCTTGTACTCTGCATCAGGCAGCAACTATGGCATCCCACTTTTTTATTACATAAACTTTTCATTTACATGGTACAAATAGATTATCTTTTAAAGTTTAATTTATTATAAAAAAGTTACTTAATACATGAAGATGTAAAACATTCTTCTAATATACTTGAAAGGATTTATCATAGATTCATCCTAAGTTCATTTACTACATCTCATAACCGGGGGACATACATCAAAGGAAAGGGTGAGCATAAGGCCCAATAAGGGAAAGCAAGGGAAATAGTTTTCATGTGGTCTTGAGAAATATCAATAAGAACTTGAGGAATATCATAAAGGTGTGAGAAAGAGACATATTATAATAATAATAACTTGAATCATAACATGGTAATGTGTCCAAAACATTTAATTTAGACATTCATAAGCATATCATCAAGGTTTTGTCACTGATAAGTCCTAAAATTTACTAAGGTTATTCACCAAGGTATCGTAAAATATGTCATCTCAAGAGATTAAATTCTTTACCAAATACATTGGAGTGATATCAGGGTGTACTCTTAATATGTTTTAATTAATGTTATCAACATAGATCATAATAAATCATTTCATAAATAACTTATCTATAATAAAAGAAATGGGTTTCATATAAAAATTATGGCATTTTAAAAAGTGCTTAAAAACAAGATCTTTATGTCATTTATAACCCACATAAAGAGAATGAGGGTTTTATGTATGTCAAAACCATAATCAAATAAATCATTTTTTCATCTTGGTGAATACCCCTAGAAAATAAAAAGGCTTGGTTATTCACATAAAGAAAATAAAAAGGGAATTTCTTGAGGAGAAGAGAGAAATTTTGAGAAGTAAAATTGGCAGCATAACGAGTATAAAACATTATTTTAGAAAATGTTAAAAAGAGAGGGGATATGGGTATACCATTCATAAAAGACTATTAATATAGTAAAGGGATAAAATAAATTTTGTATAATAACTTAGTTTGAAAATTTAAAATACATACCACATAAAGAGGAGACTCGAATAGAAAAGAGAAGTGGAGATTTACCTTACCTTAAAGAGTAGTTCCTAAAACTTGATAATCAAGACTTTGGGGGATTAAAGACGCCTTGGGAAGACTCATTGGGTGGTAAAACTATCATAAATTCTTTAAGAATGAATTTTTAGTGAAAGAAAATTGAGAAATGGGGGGATATTTATAGAAAAAGTGGGGGATTTGTTTATTAATTTCTAAATAAAGGCATTGGACACTTATGTAGTGGTAAATGAAAAACCATGGGTTTTCCCATGATATTTTCCCATGATATTGGACACTTAGGACACCTTTTATGTTATTTTAATCCACAAGAGTTGAACATCATTTTATATTACTTATTTTGGAAAGGAAAATTAAATTTTTCACAAAATAACATTTTTAAAGTTAAAGTTTCCATTCTAGAATTTGGAAAGTAAATTATATTTTTAGAAATTGATTAAAACCTATTAAAATACTTGATATTAATTAAATAAAATATTTTAAGTCATATATTGTGGTTAATTAGTTATTACATCATTATAAAATATTTATGAAATCATTAAACATACTGAAAAACTCAAACTGTATTTTTACTTTTCATAAAAAAATAAATTATATTAGAAAATTCTCATAAATTCACCATATCCTAATTTTGAAGTGATGATTTCAAAAATGATATTTATTTTATTATAATAATTCTATAAATATTAAAATTATAACTTTTAAATATAAAAATCCTTATTTGTTAAAAATAATAGCAGATTGAAAATATATAGTAAAATTTATGACACTTAAAAAAATATTTTATCATTTATATTTAAATAAAAGTGTTTTTATCACACTATTTTATTAAATTAAGTATTATTCATAATATATTAGTTTATTAAAAATATTTATATCTTTTTTGGAAAGTACAATTTCTGTCTTAAAATAAATTATCAAATTTTATCTCAATTTTATTAAGCAAAACTATTCTTAAAACGGAATTGGTGGAATAAAAATTATATTTATACAATGGAATTTCACATTAAGTAACTAAGTTCAGGACACATAAACCCTTATAACACTTGTGTACGACTTAAGGGTAAGGTGTGCGATAGTGATAGATTCATGGGGCGGCTCGGCTAATATTGACCGAGTGGTAATTTCCACCAATTTGAACTTCTCCCATATACGATTTCATTCTAGATTCACTTGTTAAAGATCAGCTTGGGGTTGGTCAAGAGAGAACTGTAGTGATGATACCTCCCTCCCAAGTTTTGAGAGATGGGATTCATATGGAATGACTCTATTGGTTGAGATTATTGTTTCTCTTTCCTTCATTATTTATCTTTTTTCATTTCTACTTATAAACACTGATTATAATGTTAAAATTATTATTAATAGTATAGCTTCCAATTGTCATATTGATCAACGGTCATATAACGGTTGAAACTTGATGGTCACATTTCAATTTATAATCACTTAATTATTAAAGAGATATAGTTTTTTGTGTATAAAATAATATAACACGCATTTTCAGAAAACAATTATCATTAAAAAAAATTGGGTTATTACATTCTTCCCCCCTTAAAAATTTCATCCCTGGAATTTCAACCTGTTCACTCAGTTGAGAAAATGTATAGATACTTCTACCTCATTATCTCCTCTAGTTCCCTCATCACGTCTTTATATTTTTGGTTTCTACAAAACACTTTGACAAGATGGGTAGTCTTGTTTCATAGAACCTTCTCCCTATAGTCCAAGATCTCAATCGACTGATCCTCATATGAGAGGTCATGTTCTAGTTGTACCACCTCAAGATTCAGTACATATAAAGTGTCAGGTATGTACTTCCTCAAGAGATATACGTGGAATACATCATTAACCTAAGCTAGATTTGGTGTAAGTACAAGTCGATAGGCCTCTGCTTCTATGAAATCAAGGATTTCATAGGGGCCAATGTACCTAGGGATAAGATTCCCTTTCATCCCAAACCGCATGACTCTCTTCCATGGTGATATTCTAAGGAACACTCTGTCGCTAACATTAAAATCCAAGTCCCTTTAATGGTTTTCAACATAGCTCTTATGCCGACTCTAAACATCCTTTATGTGTTTTTGGATGGAATAAACATTTTTTGTCATCTCTTACACAAGATCAGGAACAAGAAGCTTTCTCTCACCAACTTCATCCCAACAATTCGCAGTTCTACATTGCTTCCCATATAGAGCTTCATAGGGTGCCATTTGAATACTCTAATGGAAGTAGTCATTGTATGAGAACTCAACTAATAGGATATGTTGATCTCATCCACCTTTAAATTCCATTGAGCATGTTCTCAGCATATCCTAGAGTGTCTAAATAGTCCTTTCAGATTGACCATTAGTTTGGGGGTGATAGGTCATACTGAAATTCAATTTGGTACTCAGATCATGTTGAAGACTTCTCCAGAACTTTTAAGTGAACCTTGGATCACAATAAAAAATGATAGAAACTGGTACTCCATGAAGTATTTCCACTTCCTTCACATATATCTTAGCAAGTTGTTCAAGAGATAAATCTTCCTGGATAGCGATGAAATGGGTAGTCTTGGTGAGATATCCCATTATAACTCGTATCACATTGTTTCCTTTGGATGATCTCGGGAGACTAGTGACAAACTCCACAGTGATATTGTGCCACTTCCATGTTGGTATAGGTAGTGGTTACAATACCCCTTTAAAAATTTGTCGCCCTGCCTTCACTTGTTGACACACCAAGCAACTTGTAGTGTAGTTGGCAATCTCCATTTTCATGTTATCTCACCAGTACTGATTATGAAAGTCCCTATACATTTTAATGCTTTATGAATGTATATAGAATGTAAAGATATGAGCTTCATCCATCAGATCCTTCTTTATTTCCAGAAAAGATGGAACACATAGTCTTGTACAAAATTTCAGTACACCTTCTTGATCAATATTGAACTCAGGAAACTTCTCATTCTTTACCATCTCTATCTTCTTCTGTAACAAAGGATCTTATCTTTGATATTTCTTGATTTTCTCTAGTAATGATGGTTGAGAAATCATTTGGGATAGTGTTGATGATTTCCCTTACCTTATGATTCCAATATCTAGTTTTACTATGTCATTAATCAAAGGATCTCCTTTAATCCTCATCATTGTCGGTGCAATAGGGTGTTTCCTACATAATGCATCAGTGACTTTTTTTCTCTTCTAGAGTGATAATGAATTGAACAATCATAGTCATTAAGAAGTTCCAACCATATCCTTTGTCTCATATTCAATTCCTTTTTGCATGAAAATATACTTCAAACTTTGTTGGTCTATTTATATATCACATTTCCCCCCATAATGATAGTTCCTCCATATATTTATATCTAAAACAACTGCAACCAGCTCCAGGTCATCCGTAGGATAATTTTTCTCATGATGATTTAACTGTCGAGATGCATAAGCAATCACCTTGTCATTTTTCATGAGGATTCACCCAATCCCTTTCATAGATGCATCGCTAAAAATAATAAATCCTTCTCTGATAGATGGTAGTGTTAACACAGATGCAGTAACTAATCTCTTCTTCAGATCTTGAAAACTTTCTTCACACACCTTTTTTCAAATGAATTTGGCTCCTCTTCAAGTTAACATGGTCAAAGTATTCGAAAGTCATGAAAAGTTGTTCACAAACCACCTATAATATCCTATTAAACCAAGGAAACCAAGGATCTCAGTTACTATTGTAGAATGAGGCCACTCCTCCACAACCATTGTCTTGGTAGGATCAATTGAGATTCCTTCATTGGTTACGATGTTCCCTAAGAAAGAAACTTGTTTTAACCAAAATTAACATTTGATGAACTTTACAAATAGTCTCTCCTTCCTCAGAGTATCAAAATAACCCTTAGATGATCCTCATGTTCCTCATGAATTTTATAATATATCATAATATCATCAATAAAAACCATCATAAAGTAATCAAGTTAGTCCTTAAAGACTCTATTCATAAAATCCATAAAAATAGGAGTATTATTCAATCTTAAGGGTATAACAACAAACTCATAATGACAATATCTTGATCAGAAGGCAGTCTTTGGAATATCTTCTTTCTTCACCCTCAATTGATGATAACCAGATCAAAGATCAATCTTTGAGAAGAATTGATCCCCATGAAGTTGGTCAAATAAATCATCAATCCTTGGAAGATGGTACTTTTTCTTTAATGTGATCTCGTTAAGTTCTATATAATCAATGAATAGCTGCATTGATTCATCCTTATTCTTCATAAATAGAATAGGTGATCCCCAAAGAGACACACTTGGTAGAATAAACCTCTTCTCCAGAAGATCCCGAAGTTGTTTCTTTAATTCCTCCAACTCCACATTTTTCATTCTCTATGGGGTCTTTAATATCATCTTGGATTTAGGCATGAGTTCAATGGTGAACTATACCTCTCTTTCTAGGGAATGTCTAGGTAAATCCTCAGAAAATACATCAATGTATTCCTGAATGATTAGGACATTTTCTATTCGTATACTTTCATTTCCTTCTTCATATTCACTGATCATTTCCATAAAGAAGGCTATGGGAGGTGCTTCTAGAAAAAATTATGGTCGAGATATATCTCATTTAAAAATAAATGTAGGTTTTCCATTAAATACTAATGATATTTCCTTTATTCTACATTTGATCTTAGCATTATACTTTGAGAGTCATTCCATCCCTAGTATAGTGTTGAATTCCATCATGGGAATGACTACTAGATTTTTGATGAGATTGTACTCTACAAAGTGAATACTAGAGTTTCTACACACTGCTAGTTCTTGGATAATACCTCCAGAATTATTGACTAATAGATTTACTTATATCAGTTCGGGGATTGATTCTATATTATTTTCAAACTTATAGTAAATAAAGGAATGAGTAGAACCATAATCAAACAAAGTGTTTGCTAGCTTTGAGAGAACAATTAGAGTACCTTCCACCACATCATTTGGAGCCTCTACTACATCTATTGTCATAGAAAAATCTTGTCCTTTCTCCCTTGGTCTATGATGGGTTTGATAGTGATTCCCATTCATTACCTTATAATTTGAACAATGATTGGAAAAGTGCCCAAGCATTCCACACTTGAAGCATTAAATTTCAGGCAGGGTCTCCACCATCTTCCCTTTATCATTAGTGTTGAGAAGTTGAGGCTTCACCACACTACGACAATTCTGAGCTATATGTTTATCTCTTTAACACTTGTAATATTTCCTACTCTCGGTCAAGAAGTTCCTCAAACACTTATTCCCACATTTGTTTCATGTGGTAAGTTTCACTTTCTTTCCTCCTCTTCTGTGATCAAAGTTCCTCCACAAGTTTGGTTCCAAAGATCTCTTCTTTCATTCAATTTATGAGACCACTATGTCTCATCGAACTCCATTTCAACCTTCATATCACTCTGAACTATCTCCTCATAGCTGTTATAGTCTCGATTGGATAGATTCTTTCATATATGGGGTCTTAGTCCACCAAAAAAAATATCAACCTTTCCATTATGATCCATGAACAATCTAGATGTGTAGTGATAAATTCTTGTATAGTTCATCTCATAGCTTCCCACATATTCATTTTCCTTCTGCTTTAGCTCTAGTAATTCCTTCTCTATTTTTGTTCACATTTAACAGGGGAAATATTTATTGAAAAATATTCCCCTGAACTCTTCCCATTTCATAGCATAAATCTTCCCTCTTGGTTTTGTGTCTTTAATCAGTGTCCACCACTGATCAGCTTCTCCCTCTAAGTGGTAAACAGCCATGGTGAATTTCTCTTATTCCAAACAACAGAGTACTAAAAAGATATTGTTTATAGATCTTGTCCATTTTTCATCAATCAATGGGTCATTAGATCCACTGAAATAAGGTGGTTGTTGATTCATAAAGGACTCAACATAAATTTGTTCCCTTCAAGGTGAATCTGGTCTCTCATCTTGATTCAAGTTATTTTTTATAACTCAAGTCAGTTGATTCATCATTCTGATGAAGTTTTCCATTTTTAATTCCATCAGAGGGTTGTCAATGCATGGTCTATTTCACTCACCATTTATGTGGTTCCTCCTATTTCCCGACATTCTCTAAAATAATAAAATCTTATTGAGAAACATGTTTCATTTAATAATCTTATAATTCTAAAGAAATTTTTTATCTAAAAAAATCATGCTTAAATATGTTATTCTTCAACAACAATTACATTTTCTATAAATCCTTCATAATGGTTCATAAAAATATTGTGAATAACCAAACATATCCCTCGAGAGTGTCAAATTAGGAGTGTAGAAAGGCCCATTGTAATCCACTAGTTCTCGTTTGAGTCTAGCTCAAAGCGGTATTTTTGGGTTTTACCCCTAGATACATATGTGATATAGCCACATTCACTTGTTTCATATCTAGACATAGATTTTTATGCTCGAAAACCACTTACTTAATATTTCACCAAAAATATTATGATGTTTTCATATATTTTACATGTCCCTAGGGTTCTTTCTAAAGTTTTCAAATCTTAATTTCCTCAAATAATTAAACCATCCTTAGATACCAGCTACAACATCCTGCCTTTTATTACATAAACTTTTCATTTACATGGTACAAATATAGGATCATTTAAAGTTTAGTTTCTTGGAAAAAGGTACTTAATACAAGAAAACTTAAAACATTATTCTAATTCCCTTGAAAGGCTTCATCATAGGTTCATTATAAGTACATTTATAGCATCTCATAACCTATAGATATGCATCAAAGGAAAGGGTGATCATAAGGCCCAGTAAGAGAAAGATAGGGAAACAGTTTGCATGTGATCTTGAGAAATATCAATAAGAACTTGAAAAATATCATAAAGGCATGAGAAAGAGGAATATTATAATAATAAGAACATTAATAATAACATATAAATGTGGCTATAACATTAAATTTAGACATTCATAAGCATATCACCAAGGTTTTTCACTGAGGTGTCATAAAATTTACCAAGGTTATTCACCAAGGTATCATAAAACATGTAATCTCTAGATATTAAATTCTTTACCCAATACATTGTAGGGATATTATGGATAACCCTTCATATGTATTAATTAATTTTATCCACATAAATCATAATAAAACATTTCATAAATAACCCATGGAGAATAAAAGAAATGGGTTTCATATAAAAATCATGGCCTTTTAAAAAGTGCTTAAAAAAAGATCTTTATGTTATTTATAACCCATAGAAAGGGAATGAGGGTTTTATGTATATAAATCCCATAATCAAATAAAACATTTTTAAATCTTAGTGAATAAAGAGGTTTGGGTATTTACATAAATAAAATAAAATGGAATTTCTTGAGAAGAGAGAAATTTTGAAAAGAAAGATCGGCAGCATAACGGGTATTAAACATGGTTTTAGAAAATGATAAAAAGAGAGGGGACATGGATCGCCCATTCATAAAAGTATCTCAATATAGTAAAGGGATAACATAAATTTTAAAGAATAACTTAGTTTGGAAATTTGAAAAATATACCACATAAAGAGGATACTCAAATGGAAAAGAGAAGTAGAGATTTCCCTTACCTTGAAGAGTAGTTACTAAAACTTGAGGATTGGGACCTTGGGGGACTTAGGACACCTTGGAAGGACTCCTTGGGAGGTAAAACTATCACATATTAGTGGATTATGAATTAGGAGTGAAAGTAAATAGAGAAATGGGTGGGTATTTTTAGAAAAAGTGGGGGATTTGTTTATTAATTTATAAATAAAGGCATTGGACACCTAGGTAGTGGTAAATGAAAAGCCATGATATTTCTCATGGTATTGGACACTTGGAACACCTTTTATGTTGTTTTAATCCATAAGAGTCTACCATCATTTTATATTACTTATTTTGGCAAGGAAAATTAAATTTTTTACAAAATAACATTTTTAAAGTTAAAGTTTCCATTTTAGAATTTGGAAAGTAAATTATATATTTGGAAATTGATTAAAAACTATTAAAATACTTGATATTAATAAAATGACATATTTTAAGTTGTGAATTGTGTTTAATTAGTTATTACATCATTATGACATATTTATGATGTCATTAAACATACTAAAAAATTCAAACTATATTTTCACTATTCATGAAAAAATAAAGTGTTTTAGAAAGTTCTCATAAATTCACCCTAACCTAATTTCGATGTGCTGATTTCAAAAATGATATTTATTTTACCATAATAATTCTTTAAATATGATAATGATAAATTTTAAATATAAAAATCTTTACTTATTAAAAATAATAGCGGATTGAAAATGCATAGTAAAATTTCTAACACTTGAAAAAATCATTTATATTTAAATAAGAGTGTCTTTTATCACACTATTTTATTAAATTAAGTATTATTCATTATATATTAATTTATTACAAATATTTATATCTTTTATGGAAAGTACAATTTCGGTCTGAAAAATCAATTTATCAAATTCTATCTCAATTTTATTAAGCAAAACTATTCTTAAAATGGAATTGATGGAATGACAATTATATTTATACAATGAAATTAAACTTTAAGTAACTAAGGTCAGGACACGTAACTCTATATAACACATGTGTACAATATAAGGGTAAGGTGTGTGATGGTGATAAATTCATGGGGTGGCTCGGCTAACATCATCTGAGTGGTAATTTCCACCAACTTGAATTTCTCTCGTAGGTGATTTTGTTCTAGATTCACTTGTTGAAGCTCGGCTTGAGCTTGGTCGAGAGAAAACCCCATTGATCAGTTCTATGAGATGGGATTCATATGGAATGACTCTGCTGGTTGAGGTTATCATTTCTCTTTTCTGCATTAATTATCCTTTGTCATTTCTACTTATAAACACAAATTACAACGTTAAAATTATTATTAAGAGTAGTTTCTAATTATCATATTGACCAAAAGTCATATAATGGTTGAAACCCGATTGTCATATTTCAATGTATACTAACTTCACTATTAAAGAGATATAGTTTTTTTTGTGTATAAAAATAATATAACACACATTTTTTGGAAACAATTATCATTCAAAAAGTTCATATCGTTACACCAACTCCACGGGTCGAGCTCTATGGTGAGCTCATTGGGGGTTATAGGGGGAAACACGCCCCTACTCTAGGGGTTTGGGGGCTGAAGGCGCATGGACCAATTTTTGGGCACTATAGAAACTCTGACTGATTATAGCAGAGCTGACCAGACGACACTAACAAGGTATTGTAGCAGTGCAAACTTGGCACAAATACTATAGCAAGTCGGATTTTAGAGACAACATTACTGTATCTCCATGGAATTATAGTTGTCTTGCACTATAGCATCTTGGACATGGGTGCATTTGGTACTATAGCAACGTGGACTTCCAACCACCCTTCATTGTAGCAATGAGAACTTTCTGTGTGGTTGGTGGTAGAGAACTTTATCTTATTTATTAGCCCATTTTGGACTAGGGTTTATTTGTGTGAAAATCTGTTGTCTCCCAATAAATTATGCTCCCAATTTTAGTTAAGTATTTCTACCTATTTATGGATGTGTGGATTATTCTCAAACCACATAAATCTTTGTGTCCATGTTCTTCTTATTCTTCTTTTGTTTCTGACTTTTCTTCATCCGAAAACATGTTTTGTTGTTGTGACTCCTAGTGTTTCCTCAAAAGATTCATGCATCAACCATAGGATCTTCTTCATACCACCAAGTACTCTAGTCCCTTGTTGTGTGGGGGCTTGATGTTGTGGGTCCCTACCCACCAGTGATAACTCAGTAGTACAGGTTTATTCTGACTACAACAGACTTATTTTTGAATTAGGCAGAGGTCATCCCCCTCAAAGAGGTCAAGACCTGGTCGGTGATAGAATTTGTGAAGTCCCACATCATCCATCAATTTGGGATTCACCACACTATTCACAAAGACAACGGCAACATCTTTCGAGTCGTTGAGTTAAAAAATTTGTACACTAAGTACAATATCTGGTCTAATCACACTTCTCGCTACCATGCACTAGAAAATGGGAAAATTGAGGCATTCAATAAAACCCTCTATAACATCCTGCAAAAGATGGTGGGACATAATAAGAATATTTGACTTGATAAAATCTCCAATTACCTCTGGTCAAATCAGATGACAGCTTGAAATTCCACCCAGGCAACCCTATACTCCCTGGTGTACAGAATAGAAGCAGTTTTGCTTATATAGGTCCAACTGCACTCACTTCGGACAGTCATATATGATTATTAGATGTCGTACAAGAGATCCAAGGTCCATTGATATAGTTGGAATCCCTTGAAGAAAATAGGATCTAGGCGTTGCATATCCTAAAGATCCATCAGGACGAGATGGTGTGAGCGTTCAATAAAAAGGTTTGCCTACACTCCTTCTTTCAAGGTGATATGGTTTTGGCTCTCTGAACACCCATGATACCTGGAAAGAATCCGTGAAATTAGTTCCCAAATGGGAAGTGTCTTATGTTAATCATAAATTATACTCCAATGGTGCATACTCATTGATAACCATGGATGAGGAGCATATCAAACCTCCCACTAATGTAGGTTCCTCAAGTGGTATTAATCATGATCCCCTCAAGTTCAAGTTCTATGACCTTAAACTAGCAGCATCTCCTTAGTCCAAGTTGTATGAATTTAAACTGCAAAGTCTAACTTCCTCAGTAGATGATGTTAAACTGTAGTCTTACCCTGTGTGATAAACAAGGGATACCTCATATGAAAAATGTGAGATGAGCAAAACCAAAATCCTCAACACGTTACATTAAACTATAGTCTTACCCTGTGTGACAAACATGGGATGCCTCATATGAAAAATGTGATATGACCAAAATCAATGTCCTCATCACATGATGTTAAATTGTAGATTTTACCTATGTGACAAACATGAGATTCCCCATATAACATCTGTGAGATAACCCAAACCAACATCCTTAGCACATGATGTTAAACTATAGCCTTACCTAGTGTGAAAAACACGGGATGTCTCATACGATAAATATGAGAAAATCAATGTTAGAACTATGTGTGGATTGATTCCTAGCATCATAGGATATGTATTGATGCCTAGACCTCATGTCTTTAGACACAGCCACAAATTCACTTACCATGTGTGACACGCATAGGATGTCTCCTATGGTAATAATGAGATATCTTATGCACCAAGAATAAGATACCACATATGATGGTCGTGAGATAACCACCAAATAGCATTAGTCATTTTTCTTGACCCACCTGCAGGTCGAGAAGCCCCTAAATATCCCTATTAGCACCAAACAATCTCCATGGTCCTCCCCCTAAGATATAAGCCCAGATTATACTCCCCTGGCCTATCAACAGGACGAAATCCCCTTGTAATGAGGATGAGACAATGGGAAATCATATTGTGTGTGCCCAAGTATTTCCCCATTTACCTTAGGTTCCCCCTTAGGGTGTGTGCTCCAATCTCATTCCTTGACCCACCAACGAGTCGAGATACCCTCATGTCCCAACATGAGGAAGAAATACTAGGAAAGTCGATGTATAAGGCTCATTCACCATGTCCTTACACATGATGTTAAACTGTAACCTTACCCTATGTGACAAACATAGGATGCCTCATATGATAACTATGAGATGATTCAACATCCTCACCAGGGAGGATTCCACCCTTCTGGTATTGGCCTCCCGCCATGCCACATTCAAAAACTATGAGTGGATTGATTCCCAATCTCATGGGATACGTAGGGATGCTCGAGTCTCATATCCTAGGTGTAGCCCAACCACCAACTCATTCTAAGGGTCTTCCCCCTTGGGGTTAGGCTCAATTCTTAACTATCGGTACACCCATACAATGCATTCAAACATGTGGTAGAATAGATCCCAAAGCATTTCACTTCCCTTGGGGCATTCCCCACTTCCACATTCATAATTTGTGATTCAATTTGGATCATCTTCATCCTCCCGATCTGAGTAGGTCCCCCTAACGACAATGGTGTCTAACCACACTAGCTCACCTATTATCCTAGGCTCATTCCTTGAAGGATCGTTGATGAAATTTGGCCGCACTCATGTTTTGAATATGGTCAATGGTTGATCTCGCGTCTGTTCACCCTATCCATGACTGGTGTAGTTGTGGGAACTATTTTTTGAACATGGTCAACAATTGTCCTCTGCCCGTCCCTTTTTCATGGTCCAAATCTTGGAAATCATGATTTACCTTCCTTTCCACCTCCCTTTGTTTCGGTGGAATTTCAACACCCTCGGTGTCATTCCCCCGTGCATTCAAGCATGATAGCTAAGCAATTCAGTGTTTTTAGAGCTTTTCCAATCATCTCCTTTCACCCCTTATTGTAATTTCCCTTAAGAAAGGAGAACTCCCTACCGATCCTTGTTTCTCACATCAAGAATGGATCATGTGGGATTAGGAATCATAGAGGTACTTTAGTCAAGCATCATTGAAACACAAAATCATTCTCTGGATGGAATGGAACCTCCTATCTGGACAAAACTCTACAACCTTAAACTAAGAGTGTTGGTCCATGAATCGCTACCTTAAAATGTTTGTGTCTTGTCTTGGAAGTTTACGTGGCACCGGGCCTCCTTTTTCCTCTTTTCATGTTTTTTTACTACTCCTTTGTGTCGCACAACTTCTTTGAGACACCCCCTTTGGTCTAAGCATCGCAAACTTAAACTGTGTGCAACTTTCCATGGGGATTTTTTGTAACGACCCAAACTTTTATGAATAAAATTCCCCTTTTAATTTAATTAAATGTCTTATGGATATAGAAAACACATGCACTTATTTTGTTTTATTATATCCAATTGTATTTAAATTACCGTTAAGTATCTTTACCATTGATAATATAGTCGTTGAACAGTGATCACATGACTAGTATAAATATAGGGTTTTAATAAATCCTTTTGAAATAGATAAAGTAAGTGATAACCTCAACCGGTAGAATCGTACCCTATGAATCCCATTTATCAGATATTTTGAGGGGGATATAATTTCTAAGTTTTTCCCTAGATCAATCACAAGATGAGATCCAACAACTTAAGCATAAGCGATACCATTTACAAGAGAAGTTTCAGCTCATCGAGATCACGGCCTAAATCATGTTCACCGAATGGTGCCATGAAAGCTCCACCATCAGGCACCTTACTCTGAGGGTGTGTGCTGATGTAATAAAGGGATATGTATCAAGACCCTAGAAATAGGAATAGGTACATTATTTTTTATAGAATAATGGATATATTTTCTTCCTATTATTATTACTTTGTAAATGATTTTTAAGGCACAAATTTTATTTTTGGTTAATATTAAAATTAAATTTATGAATTAGTGGATTTTTGGAATAAATAATTTTTTAATGGAATATTATTATTAAATAATATTTATCAAATAAAAATGATCACATAATTTTTATGAATTCAAACGTAATTTTTATAAGGGTTCAAAAATCTATTGTCAAAAACCTATAATTGTCAATGAATGTAAGTTTTTATTTTAAAAGAGAAAATTCACATATTTAGAAAATTATTCAGATAAAATTAATATCATTTTTGGAATCAGGAGGTCAAAATTATCCAACGGTAAATTTTTCATAATTTTCTGAGATAGTCAAATTCTTACTTAAAAAATCAATACCCTATAAATATACGATGTGTTTTATGACATCATAATAGACCAATAGTGATGTAATAAATACTATAAAAGGTATACTCGACCAAATATATGTTTTTTCTTTAAAATAATGTGATTTTAAGTTTATTTGATTTATTTTATAAATCCTTAATGAATCCTCCAAGACATATAATATATTTTAAAATTTTAAAATCATTTCGTTGAAAGTGTGACTCACCTCTACATAAGCAAGGGTATTATTTTATTATCTTTAGCCTTTGGCCTTATAAAATAATTTAATCAAATCCCCTTTTCCAGAAACCATGGGTAAAAATTATGAGATGGTTTGTGGTTTTGAATATTCTATTATATAGTGTCCAAAACCAAAATAATAAAGAAATTTATCTCCTTTCCTATATAAACACACCCAATCTCTCATTTATCTTCACTCAAACTCCTTTAAGCTTGTCCACACTCTGCCCTATACTTCTTAGAGTCCTCCCAAGGTGATCCCAAGCTCCCAAGAAGCCTCTCCTAAGTCTTTGGAGTCACACATCCAAGTAAGGGATTCTCTTTCTCCTCTTTTTATCAAGCACTTCATTTATGATATTCCCTTTTGATTTCCATTTTCTTAAGTTGTGATACATTCTTACTTATCCCCCTTACTATCCATTTTATGTTTAAATTATGGGATCCCATTTTACTCTCATTTATCCCTCTTATGAACCCTTATGTACACCTGTTACTATGCCGAAATTCCGTAAAGAATCTTCCACCCTCCTTTTTTATCAAGCATTCCTTTTATGTTATGTCTTCTAATTTCATTTTTGCTATGTTGGGATATGTTCTTAAATATCCCTATTACTTTCCATTTCATGTCTAAATGATGAGAGACCCCTTTCTTTCTTATCAACCCATTTTATGAATTTCTATATGACGTTGTTGTGCTGTCGAAATTGCATCATGATTTTCTATACCAAAATCATCATGTAGTGGATACCATACTCATTTCTCTATAAAATGTATTCACCTTTATGCACATATACTTATTGATTGGATACTTACATCTATTTTTTCCATATTCTTATATCGTGGAATAAATTATGATGTTGAATGAATCCATGTTATATGATCTATGTGGCACACTTAAACATGAGAATGAAATGATTATGAAGGGTGTGTCATGATAGTGCTCTAATGTATTAGTTAATGGTTAGTATCATGATATGTCATGTTGGGATAGGGGATTTACCTGATTCTTTTATGAGACTTTTTCCACCATGGGGTCTTGGCATATTTAGCTATGATCTATTTATGATGCAGTGTTTTAAGTTGTTGCCGCATTTTCCATGTTATGATTATCATGCTATATCATGCATTATTATTCATGTTCCTTTGCACCTCATTGATATGTCTTGTCTAACATGTATTATTATCCTCATGTTATGTCATATTTATTCCCTTACTGGGCTTTATAGCTCACCCCTTTCTTATGTATTTCATCAGATTATCCCATGTAGTGTTAAGTACAAAGGAACATTTTTGTCATGTTAAAGAAGTTTTCAATAAAGATGTTGTTTTTCATGTTTTATGTTGTTATATAATGCACTTAATTTCCCAAATACACTAGAGATCTTGATCTTCTAAGTTGTATTAAGTGAAATTTTATGTAATAAATCATGTTTAAAAAATGTTTAATAAAGAGGAGGGTTGTTATAGTTGGTATCAGAGGATAGGTTTATTTATTTTTTGGATTAGGATTAGAAAACTCTAACGAAATCCTTAGGATTAGAGAACTCTAACGAATGTCTTAGGGATAAAACTAAGTATAATAAAACATGCCTAAATTTTGGTAAGTATATAGTTAGTGGTTTATCAAGAAAATACATCCATGTCTGGATATTACAAGTGGATGTGGTTTTAGCACAAATGTACTTAGGGGTAACAACTCTAACAAGGTGATTTGAGCCTGACTCGGGGTAACCCGGTACACGACAACGTGTCTTACTACACACCTAGTTTGACGCTCCTGAGGGATATGTTTTGGTAAATTCATAAGCTCATTACGAACCATTATTAAGGGAATAAAGGAAAAATGACCATAAGAATATATGTCATGAAGTAGATCATAGATAACATAGACCAAAGCCTAGAAACTCATAAGTTAAGAAGATAAATATAATTTATAGGATATCATTTTAATATAATTATATTCCCACTTATGTTTTTAATAGTTATCATCCCTAAGTCTGTTTTGGATAAAGTTAATTAGTAGAACCAGAATCAAAAAGTGAAAGGTAGGGTTATAGTACAAAGTTATATGCATTCCTTTATATCACAAAAGTTTAGTAGAATGATTCAAACACCGCCACAAATCAAAAAAGTAGAGATGTCGGTGAAAACAGAAAATGGAAAAAATATTGCATCCCATGTATATAACTCCTCCTCTGTCACAATTTGTGGATTGGACTTACTGAAAAACCTTTTCGTACTTCCCTTGGTGGAATTTGATGCAATTTTGGTCATGGATTGGTTTTCCCTATATAGGGTCAACATAAATTGCCGCAAGAGGGAAATAACTCTTCATATGGAAAATCAACCCCTGATTCTATACAAGTGTAAGGAGGAGGATGAATCTTCTTTAGCACCATCATCTTAAGAATGGATATTATTTCCCTACGAGCAAGCATAACTAGCTCAGGTGATTGAGTCTAAGGAACAAACCATCCTCGAAGACATGCCTATTATGAGGAAATTCCTTGATGTGTTTCCTGAGGAGTTGTCTGGTCTTCCTCCTAGTAGGGAGGTTGAATGTTCAATCAAGCTTATACTTGGGGCATTGTCAATACCCAAGACTCCATATAGGATGGTTATTGTGGAACTTAAGGAGATAAAGAAATAACTACATGAGAATCTGGATAAAGGGTTTACACTCCCAAGTACTTCACCATGGGGTGCACCAGTCCTCTTCGTCAAGAAGAAGGATGGGTCAATGTTCCTTTGCATTGATTATCATGAGCTCAAAAAAATCACAATAAAGAACAAGTATCCTTTTCCACGAATTGATGATGTGTTCGATCAACTACGTGGAGCACAATACTTCTCCAAGGTGGATCTGCGGTTGTGATATTACTAAGTAAGGGTGAAGGAGGATATCCCCAAGACTTTTTTTGTACAAGGTACTGGCATTATGAGTTCAATGTGATTTCATTAGGACTCACTAATGCCCCAGAAATCTTTATGGACTTGATAAATAAAGTCTTTAGAGAATACCTCAATAAATTTATGGTAGTCATTATATATGATATTCTAATATACTCCAAAACCAATGAGGGGCATGAGGAGCATCTGAGCACTGTGCTAAAGACCTTGCGAAAGGAGAATCTCTATGCAAAGTACAACAAGTATGAGTTCTGGTTGAAAAAAGTCTCATTCTTGGGGAATATCATCACAATAAATGGAGTATTTGTGGATCCTTAAAAGACAAAAGCAATTGAGGGATGGATGAGTCCAACATCCATGATAGATATCCATAGTTTCCTTGGGTTGGCTGGATATTATCGCCGATTTATGAGAGATTTCTCTCGATTTTCAAACCCTCTTACCAAGCTAAATCAGAAGGAAGTCAAATTTTCTTAGAATGGTGAATGTGAAGAAAGCTTCATGGAGTTGAAAAGGAGGTTTACCGTTTCTCGTGTGCTCACACTACCCACAAGTGGGGATCTTTTCATAATTTTCTGCAATGCTTCAAAGAAGGGATTGAGATGTGTGTTGATGAAAAATGAAAATTTTATTGTCTATGCCTCAAGACGGTTGAAAAATCATGAGAAAAATTATCTCATGCATGATCTGGAGTTGGCAGCTGTGATCTTTGCTTTGAAAATCTGGTGGCATTATCTCTTTGGGGAGAAGTGTGAAATATATATGGATCACAAAAGTCTCAAATATATATTCACACAGAAAGAGCTAAATATGAGCCAATGAAGATGGTTAGAGCTCATCAAGGATTACGAATGCTCAATCTACTACTATCCTGGGAAAGTGAATAAGGTGGAAGATACTCTAAGAGAAAGGACCTATCAATTCTATCATTGATGGGAATTGAGAAGGATCCGGTCTTTTTATATTTGAAGAATATGGACATGGGAATCATAAATAAAGGAACATCATCAATCCTGTCACAAATGATTGATAAACTGTATCTTTTAGAAAGGTTAAAGGATGCTAAAAAAGAAGATCTGGAAATTTAGGGGAAAAAAAGTGGAAACTATCAGAAAAGGGAAATCATTGGAGTTCAATGTTAATGAAGAATGAATTGTGAGATTTGGGTCAAGACTATGTGTTCTATAAAATCCTGACTTAAAGAAAGAACTTTTGAATGATGCATATAGTTTAACTTTCTCCATTCACCTAGGAAACACAAAGATGTATCGAGATCTCCAAGATCACTATTAGTGGGATAACATGAAGAAGGAAATCGCTAATTATATATCAAAGTGCCTCGTATGTCAGCAAGTGAAGGCTGAAATGTATAATTCTAAGGGGGTGATGCAACCATTACCCATACCAACATGGAAATGGGAAAACATTGTCACAAACTTTGTCATCGGACTTCCAAAGACATCCAAGAGAAACATTTCTATATGGGTTATTGTGGATCATCTTACAAAGACTGCACACTTCATTGTGATTTGAGAGGATTTCTCACTGGATCAACTGGAATGGATATACATTAGAGAATTGGTAAGGCTGTATAGAGTACCACTATAGATTATGTTAGATCGAGATCTAATATTCACCTCTAAGTTTTGGAAAAGTCTCCAGCATGCTCTAAGCATTGATCTGAACTTCAGTACAACTTATCACCCTCAAACTGATGGTCAATCTGAGAGGACTATCCAAACACTTGAGGACATATTGAGAGCTTTCTCAATGGACTTAAAAGGCGTATGGGACCAACTTCTTTCTTTGGTGGATTTCTCTTACAAAAATAGTTTCCACTCAAGCATCCAAATGGCCCCCTATAAAGCCCTTTGTGG
The DNA here is from genome assembly GCA_963277665.1 of Viscum album. NCBI lineage: Eukaryota > Viridiplantae > Streptophyta > Magnoliopsida > Santalales > Viscaceae > Viscum > Viscum album. The sequence continues at coordinate 1,799,541,991 of OY728141.1, forward strand.
GAAGAGATGCAGAACATCGGTATGTTAGGATGAAGTTAGGGAATGAAAACTTCTAGATCCTGAAATGGTCGAAGAAATGGTGGAGAAGGTTAAGACCATCCAACAGTACATCAAAGTTGCTTAGAGTCAACAAAAGAGTTATGCTGACAATCGTCGATAAGACCTAGAGTTTGATGTTGGAGACATGGTATTCCTCCACATATCTCTATGAAAGAGAGTGGTGAGATTTGGGAAGAAGGTAAAGCTTAGTCTATGGTACATCGGACCTTTTGAGATCCTTGATCGCATCGGAGCAGTGCCCTATCGACTAGCACTCCCACCGAACCTGTCTCAAGTACATGATGTATTCCATGTATCCCTCTTAAGAAAGTACATACCAGACTCATCACATGTACTCAATCCAGAGGTGGTACCATTAAAGAACGACCTTTCCTATGAAGAGAATCTGGTGAAGATCTTAGATCGTAGAGAAAAATTTCTACAAAATAAGACAATGCCCCTTGTCAAAGTGTTGTGGAGAAACCACAAGTTTGAAGAAGCAATGTGGAAACCAGAGGAGGTGGTGAAGCAGAGTTCCCCACATCTGTTTTAGTGTGGGAAAAGAAAATTTCAAGAGAAAAATTTCTAAAGGGGGGAAGATTGTAATGACCCGAACTTTTATGAATAAAATTACCCTTTTTAATTTAATTAAATATCTTATGGATATAAAAAACACATGCACTTATTTTATTTTATTATATTGAATTGTATTTAAATGACTATTAAGTATCTTTACTATAGATAATATAGTCATTGAACATTGATTACATGAATAGTATAAATATAGGGTTTTAATAAATCCTTTTGGCACAGAAAAAAGAAGTGATGGTCTTAACCAGTAGGATCATACCCTATGAAGCCCATTTATGAGAGCTTCTGAGGGAGATAGCATTTCTAGTCTTTGTCATAGACCAATCCCAAGCTGAGATCCAACAACTTAAGCATGAGGAAAATCTTTTATGGGAGAATTTCAAGCTCATCAAGATCACGGCTCAAACCATATTCACCAATCGGCCCCATGAAAGCCCTATCATCGCGCACCTTACTCTTAGGGCATATGCTAGTGTAATAAAGGGATATGTATTAAGACCCTGGAAATAAGAATATATACATTTATAGAATAATGAATATATTTTCATCCTATTATTATTACTTTGTAAATGATTTTTAAAGCACAAATTGTATTTTTGGTTAATATTCAAATTCAATTAATGAATTTATGAATTAATAGATTTTTGAAATAAATAATTTTTTAATAGAATATTATTATTAAATAATATTTATCAAATACAAATGATCATATAATTTTTATGAAGTCAAATTTAATTTTTATAAGGGTTCAAAAGGCTGTTATTTGTCAAAAACCCATCATTTTCAATGAATGTCAGTTTTTATTATAAAAGTGAAAATTCACATATTTAGAAAATTATTTAAATAAAATGAATTTCATTTTTTGAATCAGGATGTTAAAATTATCCAATGGTAAATATTTCATAATTTTTTGAGACAGCCAAATTTTTACGTAAAAATTAAATACCGTATAAATATACGGTGTGTTTTATGACATCATAATAGCCCAATAATGATGTAATAAATACTATAAAATGTATAATCTGCTAAATATATGATTTTCCTTTAAAATAATTTTATTTTAAGTTTATTTGATTTATTTTATAAAGCCTTAATGAATCCTCCAAGACTTATAATATATTTTAAAATTTTAAAATCATTTCATTGAAAGTGTGGCTCACCTCCACATAAGCAAGTTCATTATTTTATTATCTTCATCCTTTGGCCTTATAAAATAATTTAATTCACTCCCCTTTTCCAAAAACCATGGACAAAACCATGGGATGGTTTGTGGTTTTGAATATTTTATTATGTAGTGTCCAAAACCAAAATAATAAAGAAATCCTCCTCCTTTCCTATATAAATCCACCCAAACACCCATTTATCTTCACTTTGAAACTCGTCCAAACTCTTCCCTATGCACCCTATAATTATCACAAGGAACCCCCAAGCTCCCAAGAAGCCTCTCCTAAGTCTTTGGAGTCACACATCCAAGTAAGGGATTCTCTCTCTCCTATTTTTATCAAGTGCTTCATTTATGATATGCCCTTTTGATTTCCATTTTCTTAATTTGGGATACATTCTTACATATCCCTCTTACTATATATTTTATGTTTAAATGATAGGATCTCCTTTCACTCTCATTTATCCCTCTTATGAACTCTTATGTACACCTGTTACTATGTAGAAATTCTGTAAGGAATCTTCCACCCTATTTTTTTATCAAGCATTCCTTTTATGTTATGTATTCTAATTTCATTTTTCCTATGTTGGGATATGTTCTTAAATATCCCTCTTACTATCCATTTCATGTCTAAATTATGAGTGACCTTTTTCTCTCTCATCAACCTATTTTATGAATTTCTATATGATGTCGTTTTGCTGCTGAAATTACACCATGATTTTCCATACCAAAATCATCATGTAGTGAATACCATACTCATTCCTCTATTAAGGGTATTCACCTTTATGAATATATACTCATTGATTGGGGACTTACATGTATGTATTACACATTCTTAGATCATGGAATAAATTATGGTGTTGAATGAATCCAAGTTATATGAACTATGTGGCACACTTAAACATGAGAATGAAATGATTATGAAGGGTGTGCCCTGATAGCACTCCAATGCATTGGGTAATGTTTAGTATCATGATATGTCATGTTAGGACATGGGATTTACCTAATTCCTTTATGGGACTTTGTCCACCATGGGGTTTTGGCAGATTTATCCTTGATCTATTTATGATGTAGTGTTTTAAGTTATTGTCACATTTTCCATGTTATGATTATCATGCTATATCATGCCTTATTATTCATGTTCTTTTACACCTTGTTGATATGCATTGTCTAACATGTATTATTATCCTCATGTTATTCCATGTTTATTCCCTTACTGGGCTTTATAGCTCACCCCTTTCTTATGCATGTCCTCAGATTATCCCATGCAGTGTTAAAGTATGAAGGAACGTTTTGGTCATGTTAAAGAAGTTTTCAATAAATATGTTGTTTTTCATGTTTTAAGTTGTTATGTAATGTACCTAATTTCTCAAAGATACTAGACCTCTTGATCGTCTGAGTTGTATTAAGTGCAATTTTATGTAATAAATCATATTTAAAAATGTTTAATAAAGAGCAAGGTTGTTATATGTTTCATGTGGAACCAGGCCTCCTCGACCCTCTTTTCACATCGAGTTACTACTACTTCATGTCACACCACTTCCTTAAGACACACATCCTTGATCCAAGCACCATGACCTTAAAATGTGTGAAAATCACCCTAGGACCATTTGTGTGGCGCTAGGCCTTTACCCTCTTTTCACGTCAGGTTTCAAACTCCCTGGCACCACACAAGCCCTCCTGAATTATTTCCACTGGATCTGTGCTCTAAGACCTTAAACTAGCAGCAGCCATGGTCTAGGCATTATGACCTTGAACCATGTGTAGCTGACCCTATGGCCCCAATCTGCATCTAGTTTGCCTCGTCGCCCAAGCATAGATAAACTAATGCCCCCAATTTTGTTGTTTCTTCGCACGAGAGGACTACCCACCTCCAACGTTGGTCTCATACCATTCCGCATTCCAGAACTAGTGTGGCTTGATTTCCAGTGTCATGGGATACGTATTAACACCTAGATCTCCTATCTTAGGCCTAGCTGCAAAATCTTCTCTCTTCTCATGACTTGTTTTGTGCCCTTTACCCTACAATGGGCCTTAGAGGGTGTGACACTCAAGCATAGGTGGTCCACATATGTCCACCTATGCATATTCCCCCAAATATTTGTTTGGTCCAACTATCATGACCTTAAACTGCCACTAGAAAGAGGCACATACATCTGTCGGGTTGAAAGCTCATAGGGGCGACCTGAGAAAAAGTCAAACTTTCACCTACCAAGTTTCCCTCATGACTTGGGAAAAAATGAGGGTATGAATGAAAGAGGCGCAAAGCCAATGGGACCATCGCTTGATAGTTAAAATTATGTTACCCTTGGAAGGCAAGTCTGGATCTTTCTTAGACTGATATGCTCACCTAATGTACTCAAAACCAAGGTGGCGTAATCCCAAGAGTGTAGAACTCCATCTGAGAATCCCCTTAGTTCATCCCCATGCTTCGCATCTTCCTTGATCCAGATCCCCATAATCTTCCACATCTGAATGGTCTCCCTAGCGGCAATGGTGCTTCGCCACACTAGCTCACCTAGAGTCTTGGGTACACACTCCAAAGGACTTCCGATGACATGTGACAAGTCTCGCGTTTCGAACACAGTCAATGGCCAACCGTCATTTTTTTGTCCTCGTCCTTGATAGTACAATAAATAGACCTATGTTTCCAACATGGTCAACAATCATTTTCTATTAGCCAGTCACCCCCTTTGTGTTCCAGATTCTGGGCATCTCGATTCACGTCCTTCATCCTTCCCCTTTGTTCGGGTGGAATCCAACACCCCTAACATTTCCCCACTCGTGCACCTCTGCACATTGGGAAAACAAGTCGATTGTGCAGAGTCCCACTCTCCAACCAAGACTCTCCTAGTTGGACTCCCCTAGAGGTCAAATGATCATTCCAACTCCACGCTGCTTAGCACTCTCATATAAGAAATCCTCTATTTATCTCTTGTTTCTCACAACAAGCATGACTCACATGGGCTTAGAGATTTATATTTGATTGTCTTGATAAGTTTGATTGAGGTGCAGTAAAAGGAGATATGTGCATATAAGAAATTGAAGAAAATAACTCTAGAGTCATTATTAAGAAGGGTCATCCACAGGCTAGAGTGTCTCCTTATTTTAGCAAAAAGGAAGATCTCTCTAAGGCTCAACCTCAGCAATCAAGCACTCCAGCTCGGCCAACCTCATTCGAATAGCCTCCGGAGTCTGTTGCTGCTTAGTGAGCTCTTCCACTTCCTCCTTAGCCATAGGAAGAACCTCATCAACTCAAATCCTCACTCGACCCTACTCAATTGGGCACTCAGTTTCCAAAAATGCCACCCCTTCTGCCTCAACCTCAGTCACCGCAAGTTGGGTCCTTAGTTGGTTGATGATCTCTACTTTAGTGTTGACGACGGCTTCATGCTTTTGTGCCTACTCCTCCAGTCGAGAAAGTTCTTGTTCAACCACCTGTAGCACCTTGGTACCTTCATATTTATCTCTGTACAAGGTAGCATCGAGCTCTTGATGTTCTACATGCACCTGCTCAATAAGATAGTCATGGGATAATGCATGTAGAATGCAAGCATCCACCCCTCTAGTGCCCAGGTTCGGCAACCAGTGGCGGAGGGACCCCATCTGACTCACTAGGTCTACCTCTTAAGTGTGGGTGATGAAAGTCTACATGCTTCTCCATGCCTTACACCGGACAACACAATTCTCTTTGGAAACATCATACCCTGATTTTTTTAGATCATGGGTTCATATTAAGGGAAATCTGTGAGAACTGAAGTAGCGGGGTCCTCCTTGGGTAGCCTCCTAGATGGGATAGGCTCCATGTTGAGAGAAGGGTCATCTGCACCCGACTCTTCATTTGTGGTGACATCTTCACCAGCCATAAGAACCACCTCTCCCTTAGCCACATTTGCATCTATAATGGGATGCTCCTCTAGGACCGGGATCAGCTCACCTTGAATGGTTGGCTCCCCCAGAGTTGTCTTGGTTGTTGGAGCAAGTGTCATGACTCCCTCAGCCACACCCGGTTGCAGAGGACGCATTACCTCGAGCACTATTTTGGACAAAGTCAACATGGTTACTTCAAACTATAGCAACAAACAAGTTGAACATAACTTATGAAAAAAGAGACTTACATGAGGTAAGGGCTTGAGGGATATCCACGTCCGGGGCCTCGAATAGGAATTCCACCACTAGAGACCCTTCGGCGTCGATCGGCACCGCGACAATTTCCCTGAGATCCCTCAGCGCTTCATATATAGAAGCTATATGAGGCAAAAACGGGGGGGCTTTGTAGTAAATTTGAGCATTTATCAAAGATCTGGGAGGATCGGGGAAGATAGGACTCGGAACATCACCTTGGGAGGGTGCAGGGATCTTGATGATCAACCATCCTAGAAGGCCTCCCCCACCAACATGGGGAATTGTTGTTGGGATGCTAAGGTGGTCCCCCCATAGATGACTGAGAGGGATGGGGAGTTCGAATCCTCCCCTATGGTCCCCTCTACAGACCCTTCTCCCATTAGGTCCTCATAACCAAACTTCAAGCTAGGTTCCTCGATGCCCGTTAAGGTTCTCTCTTCACCCTCGAGAGAGGTCCCCTGGTTCTCCTCATCAGGTTCCTACATAATTCAAGATTATGGATTAGAGGTTCTAAAGAAAAACAAAGTTGAAATTCATAGTTGCATAAAATTACCACACCAAATAGGAACTTAGACGGGTCATCTTCCTCGGGAGTGACTACTCTCCTAGGATCTTGCTCGGTTAGTTTCGGAGCCCTAAGACTCCCCATCATTGGAGCCTTGCATGTTGGCACCAGGGGATGGTGCATCTTGAGATGGTGACTCGGCAGAGATTGTCTCCTTAAGCCCCACACCTAACATCACCTATACCTGGGGGTGGTGGGTTCACCCTCCCTGCACCAGCATATGAAGGTGTCTATGTCTTCCAGATAGTTGAACCTCTCTTGGAAGCTCACTCAAGTCTCAATCCTTGTGAGTCTGACATCCGAAAGCTCAATCCCCTTCCGGGTAAGCATCCACCATAACTGCTTTGTCGTCTGGGACAATCGCAACATCCCCCGGGTCTTCCAATGTTTGGGGAAGTAGGCATCATCGGTTGGCTGTACCAAATAGCACAACTTCTTCCTCGGGGCCTCCCCGAACCAACTCACCCCAGCACAAGATCTCTCTGCCTACCCTCATGGTTGTTTTTGAGGGAACCATGCCCCGCCAGGGGGTGGAACTAGGGCGGGCCCCTGAGTTGTCGTCGCGACATCAACTTGAGCCCTCACCACATTATGCCCACTTCGAAGGGCGACCCGCCTATTGTTCGGCTACTCTTGTGGCTCATTTATCGATGTCACCTTCCTTACCCATTGGTACAAGATCAAACTCAGGTACACCACCACCCAATGGCCAGCATAATCTTACATAAGGTCAACATTGAGGTTGTTGGTGGCAGTCTGATAAGCTCCCCAGCACCCTCATATGTGAACATCCACCAGAGTTGACGAAGGATATGGGGGTGTCTCTCATCACAGACCCCTATCTACACTATCTTCTTTGGTTGTTGAATGTACCTGATTTATCAAGAAAAATGGTAAGGGGTGCATGGTTTGCAGTAGGTGTTGTCGTTAATCCGCGCGACTAACACCCCACCCTGAAAAGCCTACAGATACTCCCTATACTCCAACATCCTCTGTAAATCACTAACCATCTCATCGGTTTGGGTAGGAAAAGGCATGAAATTGAAATTCCCAATGTTTTTGATGTTGGACGCCACCCTGGATTCACTAAGAGTCATCGACCAAACCCCAACAATGTTGAGGAGGGGTGGTAAAATGCTAGCATTTGAGGGTGTTACGGCGTTTGGGAACTTATACCCCTCAAAATGTGGTGAAACCCATCCATATAGAAATTAGAATGGGACACATATGTGTTTGGGCATGTCCCCCCCTCCCCCACGATGTACCCTGATTGGTTGTAGAACCTGGAAATCATAGGTATGCCTAGGTTGACTTGGTTCCCTACCGCTAGGATCGCCACCATTACTAATTTCCTCGGTCGTAATCCCATGTGCACGTCCCTGACTGGTAACAGCTAACCACTTAGAAAGGTGGCTAGAAACGTCATGTATATAACCTCTAGGGGAAGTCCTTCACACTATATCCCCACTCCAAATAGAGGCCCTCCTTCACTATCAACCAATAAGATCTCAGCCTCCTCCTATGTCGTTCTCCTAGACACTACTTTGGTCACCCTAGCATTTTCTCTGATGGTACGTTCAAGAACATATCCATCCATGTCTTAAACGGGATGTCCTTGTGAAAAGGAGGTTGATGACTCAATACTAAGCTTAGTCGATCCAGAAGGGTCGCTATCATAACCAATGTTTCCTCTCTATTCCCCCAAGCATTGGGCGATGGGAGGAATTCATCATATTGAAACCCCGTCAAAGGGAGCCCACTGATATGACACAGATCTCACAGGCTAATCCAAACCTCCCTGTGGTGAAGGTGGAAGGTGTTAGTATCCAGGGACCACCTACTGAGAAGCTCTGGCAGTAGTTTCTATTAATGGTACATGTGGAATTGGGACGTCCACACTACTTCATATAAACCGATATGTCACAGCTCAGCCCCATATTCTACACATATAAAGAGTACCCAGTACGCCCACGCTCACTCGTCAGATAAATTCCCCCCGTCTTGTATATCTCAGCCCTCATACCATCCCATGTGGTTGTTTCGAATATTGGTTTGAACAATACTCGTATAGTGGGTAAGAAATGCTTCATCAGCTGGTTGCTCCCCCATTATTGTCCTTGTCCTCCCGCTCAAGGTGTAGATAGTAGTTGTTTCACGCCCTCTGACCAGGTGTCCAATAGCAGTAATATTCCAATAGTTAAACTCTTCGTGATGAGAAAACCATAATCTTGGTGTGTTCACTTCCATGGCTGGGATAGAAACGTCATCTAAGAACCTGAAGTTGTATAGAAATATCCTATTACATAGTGGATATTCTCTTTTTGAATTTTCTAGCATATCCAATAGATCCCTCTTCTCATATATGACCCTCCTGATGTGAAGAATTTCAAGATTTTCAGCCATTTCTGCCCTCCTGGCAGTAGCGGTGGCTGAGGCAGCGGCAGCAACTTGATCATTCGAACTAGCCATTTCTGAGTTCTTGAGGATTTCTCAAGGGGGAATCATGCAACTAGCTGTTGTTTCACACAAATAGGGTTGATTCATGCAGTTGTTGATGGATTTGTACAAAAGGGAGGCTTATGCATGCAAAACTTGTTGCGTAAAGAGGATTTGTGCGAATTTCACGACTTAAACTCAAGAGTTTGTGCAAAAGGTTTGAGTTCTGCACATGAGAGATGACTTGTCATGCATGAAAATCAAGTGACTGTACAGGGCCCTTATTCCACTATATGCATGGGCCCCTAGGTTACGTGTGCGCGCAACTAGTTTGCACGACCCTGATCAAAATTTGTGTGCTGCAATAGGAAAATTGCCCTGAACTTTGGTGTTTTCCTCAGAACTCAACCTCCCGGTTCCCCATCAGCTCCAATTCTGAGGGGGAATTTATAGGCACTGAAAACACATCTCAACACCAGAAGGAGAGTTTTCTCCAAAACAATGATGCAACTCTGTCCAAGGGACCATTTCTAAGCCAAGGGAGATAGGGTGTGCAACTTCCATTCATTGTACGCAACTCTATGTTTCGGCGTGAAACTGACTTGCGTGCAAAAGGCGGTGTTAAAGGGGCCAAGTTTCCCAGGCTCCCTAACAGGGCCAAAATTCTGAAAAGGTGAAAGCGTTCAACATTTGGATCATACGCACAACCCTGAAAACTGGTGCAGAAAATAGTTGTGCGAGAAAGACATCGTTGAACCACTACCTTACGTAGCCCTGTCCCAACGGTAAAGGCATGGAGAGCACAAAACTACTTTGTGTGAGGGAGAGTTATGTGCCAGAATCCACCCATTTCAACTATAAATAGATCATCACCCCCACCCCATTTGGGATGGATCTATGGAAGTTGAATCATCAACTCTCGCTCATGTGACCCCTCCTTTCGTGACATCACGAAACTCTAAACCTCTAATGGATCCCCAAAGGTGGAGAACTTGTGTGACTGGCCTCGCATGGACCCCAAATTGTCTTGTCTTTTGTTTGAGATGTCCTCACGCAACTTCCCCTAAAGGCTAGGCAACGTGCAAGAGAAACTGCCTTCGCATAGGCCCGAGTTTTGCGCGACCCTAGAAGTTGTGTGAACCAATGCCCCTAAATTCCATGTAGTGTCCTTGTGCTAGAGCCTACGATTCGCGCAATCTCATTTGCACGTAAAACTATAGAGTTACACACAACAACCTCCAGGTCCCTGACCTGATGTCTCCCTTCACTGAGTATAGCTACATGCAAGTTGAGTGTTCGGGTGCCCTACCCACTCCAATCAGGTTTACCCACACCTCGATTACCCACACAATCAGTATTGTTAAACCTCATGACTGGCCCCTTTGCTTCAAGAATGGGTTGGACAGTTGTATCACCTTTTTCTCCTAAGCATAGGCACCCTAATGCCTTTTTCTCCTAATCATAGGCACCTTAACGTCGGGATCCCTATTTGATATTCCACAATGCCAGTGTTTACACCATGAACCACCCAGAGGTGCATGTGCAGTAAACGCATAAGCCCCGAAGGTGGCATCATCAATGGAAATTTCCCACCTTTCCCGGTACAGAGGCCTAGTGTTGTATACTTATCTCATACCTGAAAATGGTCTCCCTGGGTGTAGATTCAACCCACATTTGAGCTGCATGATATAAAATTGTCTAGTCTAACATCCTAGTCTTACGATGTTAAACTGCATGAAAATGTCCTCAGCACATGACATAAAACTGTAGTCCTACCCTGTGCGATGAACACAGGATGCACCGTGTGTGACTGGCATGGGATGACCCTGCACCTCCAACCCTATCTGATGAACACGGGATGCCCCGTGTATGATCATCATGTAATGACACCTCCTTCCCCACCATGGGATGAAACTCATACACCGGGCAGCCTCCATACATAATCCCCCACACTATCACTTATTGTCGCTCCTTCCGTGATGCGAGCGTCTTACCTCATGACATTAAATAGCATGGATCGGTCCTGTCAAACAACCTTAAACCATGACATCGAACTACATGAGTTTTGATCTCCATCTCATAACAGGGTACGTAGGATGCCTTCATGAGGTTCAATCTCGATACCCCAACATTCCCATCAAATTTGCATGTCTCCCCCTTGGAAGGCGGCGACTTCGAAGTGTGATCATCTTCCCCTTGGGACACACTCAACCCCACCAACCTATCTCCACATGATGTTAAATCTGTGACCAACCTGTCTCCACAAGATGTTAAATTTGTGACCAACCTGTCTCCACGAGGCATTAAATCTATGACCAACCTGCCTCTACGAGACATTAAATTTGTGACCAACCTATTTCCACAAGACATTAAATCTATGGTCAAACAGTCTCCACAAGATATTAAATTTGTGATCAACCTGTCTCCACAAGACGTTGAATCTGTGACCAACCTGTCCCCACAAAACCTTAAATCTGTTACCTGATCCAAAAATCTCAACCCCATGCAATGAACATGGGATGCCCAGGGTAAAAAGCCTCAAAAGTCTTACACCTCTAGCGTGAATTACCTCATGTTGGATATGGGATGCCTCAGGTTCTATACCTAAGACGCCTAAAATAATGGATGTCCTCAACATCGAAAGAGGAAGATTTTATAGGTGCCCAAAAAACCCAATGTCCATCGATATCTAGATGTGTCCAACATCATCATCATCTCCGACCGCAGGTTGCTACCCTGTCAAGACGGAAGAAAATTAATTAAATAGCACACACCATAAGATGGTCTCGGGAACGAGTTTCATGAACACAACTCAAATCTATGAGGGAGAACCATACTAGGCAATGAGATCCAAGGAGGAATCTATGGAATGAGGAACTGACATCTCATCATCATGTTTCGATCAAGGAGCCAACATCACCAACCTTGGTGGTAGAAGTCATCTACCTTTGGAAAGTGGGAATACGAAGCAAGAACAGCACGTCATCGCCCCGACGCACACCCTGGAGGAAAGCATCAGAAAACAGTGGTGGTGAGCACCAGCTCAAGGTATTTTAAAAGTGTTCTTGTATTAAATGATCTTCAAACCAAGTGTTTGGGTGTTTTGAATGTGTTTAAAATATTTCACTTGGGTTTTTTGGTTTTAAAGGGGGTGTGTTAACTCTTGTGTGTTATATTTGAAAACTTTTTATGACCTTGGTGGATTTTAATATCAAAGGTTTGAGTTGTTCAAAGCTTTTAAAATAATCAAATTGGGTTGGTTTCAAAAGGGTGAGTTTTATCCTATGTGGTTTATATTTTGAAACTCATTGGTGGCTTTGAATGTTTTCAAAGGTGGTTTAAAGGGAATTGTGAGTTCTCATTGAGTTTCAAAGGTGTTTTGATAAAATGGGTCTCAAGAGTAGATTGAGATTAATTTTGAAAAAAAAATGAGTTGTCTTGGCATTCCAGACTTATTTCTTTTAAAGAGAAGGCATGTTTGGCAATTTATGAAGAATGAGTTTTCATAAAATGTGTGAGACCTTATGCCCCTTGTGAATCTTGTATGTCTCTGATGGCTTGTGATCCCATGAGAGGATGTTTATTATTAATGCATTTGTATATAATACTTGTGTTTTGATGTAAATGGGGATACTTGTGAGGGTATTGGAGGTGAGGCATGTGTGAATTCAAATGTTTTATATTTGATCTATGCAATGATTGATTGTGATCACCTTCTTTGACTTGTCATGGTAGACCTTGGGGGATGGGATAGGTGGATTAGGCGATTGATGCCCTGGCCTAGGTTGATGTGTGTTAATAAATTTTGCCCCAGGACTGAGAGAGCCCATAGAGGGGACGTTTCCCCCTGAGGCCAAGTGTGCTCGTGGGAGGTGAAGATTGAGAGAGCCCAAATGGGGGACCAAGAGATCCCAGGGAGGACTGAGTGAGCTTCTAAATTTTGTAGGTGCGTCGAGTGCTTCAAGAACCTAGGGTTATTCGAAGTCATGCTAGGGCCCATTTGTTAGAACTCATTGGTTAGGGTCATGACACTAGGATCTTATTTAGGATCATTTTAGGGGATTTACCTTTGTGTATTGATTGTATCCTCTACTTCTTGGATTATTTGTTTGACACGTATGTTCTTGTTATTTATTTATCCTTGTTATGTGACTTGACAATGAAATGTCTGATTATGTGCTCTCTTCCTTCTTTGTTTGGTTTACTTTCTAAATTTTTTAAAAGGTATGGTGAAATATTTTAAAAAAATGAAAGAGAAACTGTGATTTTAAACAGTGCTTTCAACTGTTTTAGTTATGAGTTTGAAAGGTGTTCTTTAAAATGTAGAATTTTTTTTTCAAAGAGTTTTGGAATGGTTTTAATGGAAAAGCATGTGGCTTGTTTTTGATACTCTGAGTGTGCATGGGTTTTGAAAACGTGGTTTTAGGCCGACATGCCTAGTTTTATAGAAAGGTTAGTTTTCAAAGATGTTTTGGAAACCCGTTTGAAAATTAGAAAACACTTTTGAGTTAGAAAATTATATTTCAAAAAAAATGTGTTTTAAGTAGGAATTTAAAATGATGGTTTGGCCAAAAGGTATTGGCCAGCGAAAATCGTTTTCTAAGTGATTTTTTTCATTTAATGAAAACCCTAGAAAAAGAGTTTAAACACACTTTTGATGTGTTGTGGTTTCTTTTGTAAAGCCTTAAGAAAAATGTTTATTTTTCTATTTTATTTCAAACTAGCATTTTTAAGATGTAATATGAAAGTGACTTCTTAGATTCGGAGGGTTGTAGTGACCTACTAGGTTGTTTAGATCACACTTATATTTTGCAGGTCCAGGTTCATTCCAGACTGATTCTCTTCCTCGATCTTCTGGGAGAGATGTATGGTTGGATAGTGATTGTGGGTCACTTGGTGGCTTGTTGGAGCTGGTTTGGGTATTTTTGTTCAGTTTGGGTTTTTATTTCAGCTGTTTGGCCCATTGTATTTTATGTTCTAACTTATGTGTATTTGTTTCTGATGTTCTTTTATTTGTGTATCAGTTGTATTTCAAGTTGAATGTATATTGATTTTATTTCCATTGATGATTCATTATTATTGTATGAGGATGAAATCGTTCACAAGATACGGTATGTGATTCCCAAGCACTAGTTGTCGTGTCATGGGGATCGAGAACGCTCTTCGAGCCTTGCGGCAGACCAAATCAAGAGTCGAGTTAGATGGAACCCCGAGGCAGTTTGTTGCAATCCTTATAAGTTTCCTTTGTTACACTGATGATATTTTTTGGCAACCATTCACCTTCTTTATCTAGATAGCTTATGATCATGTTATTCTAGTATTGACTTAACCATATAATCATCACCCTACACAGTGTGAACATCTCATTTTATAAAATTTGGATTGGAGGATGTCCACATAGAAAAAAAATATTATTTATTGGTTGGGGAAGTATTGACATTCTTCATGATTATTGACGGATAACGTAGATTGATTATGTATTGGCATTCCGTATTTTTTATTATACGGATAGTTATGTTTTTATTCAACCAGAGGTTTCTTGGGGAATGGTATGAAATGTCTTGTTGACTCTTATAGTGAATACATTGGACTTAAACAAGTGGCAGGTGAGGCTCGGCATTATATAGCTCCTTCATACATCGATAGGTCTCATAAGATGAAACAACTTTTGTTTTGATGTATACCACTCCCCATATCAGTATATTGTATTGGCATTGAGGCCTTGACGGCTTGTTATTACAGTCTGTCATTATGCATTTCATCAGTATGAGATTGGATATTCCATGCTTTCATTTATTTTCATGGATATAGTATAGTCTCAGTTTTAGTTGAATATAACATTGTTCATATTATTTATTTCTTCCATATTGTGTATGTCATGTTTATGTTTTTGACAGCTTTATGTTTTCATTCATCATGTTATGAAGAAAAGTAGTGCACATGATATGTCTAGAAGGATAGCATGTGTGTAAGAATTTGTGGGAGATGTTGAAGATTTATTATGAATTGAGTAGCTTCTTGTTTAGTGGAAAAAATAAAATGTCCATTAGTTGAGAAATACATGGGCTTTATTAGTTTATGATTTGACCTAATTCATTAAAGCACTAAACCTACAAGGTATTGTAAATGTATGTAAGGTAATATTTTCTTTAAGTCGTGTAATTATGGAATAGTTATGTTTGGGAATCTACAGTTGGTATCAAAACTAATATGTAAAGTGTGTGTTTATGGCACCAGATCTGGGAGTGCGGGTATGGAGCGTCACATATGTAGTAAACATACCTGCATCACTGGTGAAATAATCTAAAGCACTAGAATCAAACATCCACATAGTTGGGCGACGGGAGACACGGGTCTTAGGGCCACTGGTCTAAACTACAGAGGTTGAAGAAGAATCAGGCATCGAGGCAGCCCGATGAGAGTGTATAAGCTTGATCTCATCCACTAATAGCGTCAGATTGGGATGGAGGACTGATGGTGGATGTGATGAGTCAACCAGAGTTTTCTGAGCTTATCGAGATGGCTAAGGCGAATGGTCATAGGGAACCCAACAATGATCAACTAGATGTTTATGCTATCCAGGATGCTGACAAAATGGATGATTGTGTCCCCCACCATAGTTACGACTACGAGTACCCAAAAAACAGCCACCTTCAAGGCTCAGGAGTGCAGTGTGATTTGTAGTATCAATAGATGGAGGAAGTAGCTGATGAGCTTTATCGAGGCGATGGTAGACTAGTGGAATCCCAAAAGAGGATGGACTCATCAACATCTCAGTCACGGTTATCACATACTCTAGATCAAAGACATAAATAAGACTAAAGAGATAAAGTTGATCTTGTTGAGTTAAAGTAGCCTTCATTGTCTGAGGAAGGGGTCAAAGCTCAAGTAAGACATCACATAGGGCCTTCGATGAAATATTGTAACGACCCAAGTTTTTTCTCTTTAAATAAATACTATGCTTCATAGCTTGCTCCACACGCAACACTGAAACGAAACATATATAGATCGTTGTATGGTAGTCGTAGAATTGACAGGCATAAACAGTGATAACATAATTATGAAATATATATATTTATAAAAGAACAAAACAAAATAAAATTTACTTTAAATATCGAGTCAACTAGTACGGCTTAACAACTAATAAAATCTTTTTTTCTAAAATTTACTTATTTTCAAGTATAATATATTTTGATATGAATAAAGGATTAACATTAGATTAATTAGTAATTTATAGGAAAAAATAGTTAATATACCAAAAGTCGTTTTACTATAAAAACATATTTTCGCTATATTTTATGTTTTTAATTAAAAATAAAATTTATAAATTTTAGGATATGAATTTGACAAAATTAACTTCATTTTTTGATTTATCATGGAAATATTAGATTGAGAAAAAAGTTGAGATTTTTCAAAAAAAGATTGATTTTTAGATGAATAGTGCAAAATATTATTTTTACAAATAACATGACATTTATTACATTATTAGTATAAAAATATGAATTAAAAATTCATGAAAACTTTTTCTAAGATGAGATATGTATTTTATAAGTGAATTTATAATTTTAAAAATGTTGGTTTTAATCTATAAACTCGTATTTGACATTTTAAAACTTATATTTTTTAAAAAAAATAATACATTATACAATTAATAATTTAAAATTAATTTTTATCACTTTTAAAAATTGAATCAAACAAAATGGATTTCAAATTTGGAATCATTGGGTCCAAGTTATATATAATAAGCATCATTTTATTTTTTAACATACATGATAAATTACCTGGGTAAAAACTGATGGTTCCAGATGCAACAGAAGCGTGTGGAGGTGGGCGATATGTTAAAATTTCTTTTAATGTATCACTACTTGAAACCAAGAGTGAGGATCTTGCACGTCAAATTTATAATTAATTTATTTAATATTTGAAGGGATAAATACATGGACTTAGGAACTTTCTTCGTTGGTGAATGTTGATCGTCCGAAAAGACTCTTTCAGATTACCACCGTTGCACTATGAGGATCCAAGGATAGAATCCTTTTAGCGATGATCCACACGTGCTCTTATGATCTCCAAGCAACACCACTCAATCTCCATGTGATGTCGCGATGAGTCGAATGTCTTGTATTGTTCGTTCTTGATCGTTCATTCTTCGATCTTGAAAAAATCTCTCTTGCACTTCTTGTTCTTGAGAGGGAGAGGAGTTGAGAGAGAATTCGTTGTGTGAAACAATTCTCTATTCTCAATTTTTGGATGCTCTACACAATAGACCTAGCCGCCTATTTATAGAGTTGGGATTTAAGTTAAAATATTATTTAATTGCATACCATCTATTAAATAACATTTATTACCTTTAATAAATCTCATGTCGAATAATAATAATTATATAATTATTATTTTGTGGCGTGCGCCAATGTGCACAATAACAAATATTATATAATGGTCTTGTTAATTAATATTTGTCACCAGACTCGGTCTTGGTTCGTTCGAACTCCTCTGGCATTTATTGAACAATCGAATAAATATTTTATTCACAATATAGTGAATAAATATTCAATAAATAAAATAAATATTTTATTCACAAGACGATGAATAAATATTTATTTAATTTATGCGATCAATATAACTTGAATAAAATTATTCCTCAAACTTGAGAATAATATTTATTCTATTAATTAAACTCAAATGGAATTTAATTGAGATCAACGAAAACACTTAGTGTGTGACCCTCTAGGATTCTTTCTTGTTGGCATTAGATGGGTTTGTCTAAAGTCCGAGATTACTATCTAGCAATGGGTAAAGGCACCCAAGAGAAAAAACTTAATATTGTAACATCGACAACCACATATGAACGCTCACTATATAATTCCTTTGTCACAATATCTCATCAAAC
Organism: Viscum album; assembly: GCA_963277665.1. Lineage (NCBI taxonomy): Eukaryota > Viridiplantae > Streptophyta > Magnoliopsida > Santalales > Viscaceae > Viscum > Viscum album. The sequence goes on from OY728141.1 coordinate 1,799,559,799, forward strand.
AGGTTGCACATCCGTGTCACCAACCTATATACTCGATATGTCTTTCTTTGACTCTCTGAAATAAACACGTCGTTACACCATGGTCATGGAATTTAATGTGATGGCTCTATTCCAATCAAAGGGTCGAGATATCAGCTTCCAAAAAGATGAAAGGGAAAATCCTTCCTCGACTTATTCATTAATGACATGTCACTCATGACGCACCCAACGTATCCAACTTTGCCATGAACCGTTATCATCATGGATTACGAAATACATCTAAGTATGAGAGTTGTAACATACATTTATAATAATCATAAAGTCTAAGAACAATCACACACGTTCATAGATAGGAAAATCGGATGACACTAAAACATGCGGAATTCCTACTGGCGGGTCTGTTCTCATAATCGTTCGTCTTGGAGATTACAAAGTGCGAACTTCATGAGAAGAAGGTCTGTCTTCTTACAAGTACTCAAACTTGACAGTCTATGTACTATGTTTCTCATCGTAGTACATTATTCAACAGTAGAACATTATTTGAGAATATCGTCATAGCACATCAAGGTTCTCATCGTAGCGGGGAACTGCTATGACGTTATCAATGCGACATATACTCTAGGACATTATTACATTAGAGTCATGCAGAACAACAAACAATATATAATAAGAAGTTTTATTAATATTCAATACATCGAATATAAAAGTAATCAAAGTACAAACAGTTGGTCCTAGGACACCAACTCCAACAAACTCTCACTTGGACTATAGCCAATTTCCAACAACCTTTAGTCCGCTAGACCTCACATGATAGTCATGTTTCTGCTGAGTCAAGCCTTTAGTTAAGGGGTATGTCACGTTGTCTTACATGGAAATACTATTCACTGTAACTTCACCTCTCTAAGAAAAATCCCTCAAGAGATGATACTTCCAAAGTATGTGTTTCGTCTGTTGATGTGACCTTGGCTCTTTTGCAGAAACCACCACTGTAGTATTATCACAATAAAGTGTGATAGGATCTTTACTGCTACATACCACATCAAACTCTTGGACGAAGTTTCGCATCCATACTACTTCTTTAACTACCTCAGAAGCCGCAATACACTCAAACTATGTTGTAGAATCTGCAACCACAACCTGCTTTGAGCTATTCCAGCTCACAGCACCTCCATTCAAAGTGAAAATGTATCTTGTTTGTGACTTCATGTCATCTTGATCAGTTTGGAAACTATCATCTGCATATCCTCTGATAACTAGTCCCTCATCTCCTCCATAAACCAGAAATATATCCTTAGTACGCCTCATATACTTAAGGATAGTCTTGATTGTCATCCAATAGCGATCACCTGGATCAGCTTGATATCTTTATACCGCACTTAATGCGTAGGCGACATCTAGCCTAGTACATAACATAGCATATATGATTAACCCAACTGATGATGCATATGGAATCCTTTCCATTCTATTTCTTTCATCATGTGTTTGAGGATACATTTTTCTAGAAAGATGAATGTCATGTAACATTGGAAAAAATCCCCTCGTGGATTGTTCCATGCTGAATCTCTTTAGTATCTTTTCAATTTACGTACTTTGACTTAGGTCAAACAACCTCTTGGATCTATCACGATGGATCTTGATCCCAAGAATATATGTTGTCTCTCTCAAGTCCTTCATAGAGAAACATTTATTTAACCACGCCTTAACAGATTGTAAGACCAGTATTTCATTTCCAATGAGTAATATGTCATCAACATATACTATTAAGAAAATGATTTCACTCTCACTAAACCGTTTATAGACACATGATTCACATTCATTCTTTATGCAACCAAATTTTGTTATAGCCTCATCAAAACGAATGTTCTATGACCTAGATGTTTGCCTTAATCCATAAATAGATCTTTGCAACTTGCATACCTTGTTGGCATCTTTTGGAGTCACAAACCCTTCGGGTTCTGTCATATAGACATCTTCCTAAAGGTTCTTGTTAAGGAATTCAGTTTTGACATTCATTTTCCAAATCTCATAATCATGGAAAGCCGCAATGGCAAGTAAAATTCTGATGGATTTTAGCATTGCAACCGGTGGAAAGGTTTCATCGTAGTCAATGTCTTGATGATGTTTAAAACCCTTTTGCAACCAGTCACGCCTTATAGGTACTGAGTTATCCTTTCATGTCCAGTTTCTTCTTAAATACTCATTTGCAACCAAGGGACTTTACATCTACAGGAGGGTCTACCAAAATCCAGACTTAGTTTTGGTACATTGAATCTATTTCAGAATTCATGGCTTCTTGCCACTAGGAAACATTTGTGTCACTTACTACTTCCTTGTAAGTTAGAGGATCATTATTATCAACTAATAATGAGTCACCATCTTTGGTGACTAGAAAACCATATTATTTTGATTCTCTAACCTCTCTAGTACCCCTATGCAATAATTGTGTCTGTAACAATTTTTTCTTCCAAGGGGCTTTGTAGAATCTATTCATGTGCCAACTCTTGAGTATCTTGAGCTTGGACTTCATCGAAGTCTATCTCACTCTCACTATCTCTTTTAGAGATAAGTTCCTCCTCAAGAAATGTGGGATGTCTGTCAACCACAACCTTTTTTCTTGAAGGATTGTATAGGTAGTATCCTTTTGTTTCTTTGGGATATCCTATAAAGATACACTTTGTGCCTCAGGGTGAAAAAACTCGTTACCTAAAGAGGCATTAACAAATATTTCGCAACCACACACATGTAAGTAAGACAACACGGGTTTCTTTCCATTCCATAATTGGTATGGTATACCATCTATTTCTTTAGTTGGTACTCAGTTTAGTACATATGTTGTTGTTTGTACTGCGTAGGATAATGGAAGACGTGCATGACTCGTCATTGATCTCTTCATATCCAACAAGGTGTGGTTCCTCCTTTCACTTACATCATTCCATTTTATAAGGAGGAGTGAGTTGAGATAAAATCTCAAACTCCCGTAAATAATCAATGAAGTCTTGATTAAGATATTCTTCACCACGGTCTGAGTGAAGTTTCTTAATCTTCTTACCAAGCTGGTTCTCAACTTCATTCTTGTATTCCTTGAATTTATCAAAAGTTTTACTTATACATCATTAAGTAGACATATCTATATTTTTACTAAAATCATCAGTAAAAGTTATGAAGTATGGGTACTCATCCCTTGCTTCAGCAAGAAATGGTTCACACACATCGGTATGAACTAATTCAAGAAGCTCTTTAGCCCTTTCACTTTTTCCACTAAATGGGGGTTTGGTCATTTTTCCTTGTAAACATGTGTGACATATACCAAGTGAGTTTAGTTCGAAAGAATCTAAATATCCATCTTGATATAATTTAGTCAAACGCTTTTTTGTTTACATGCCCTAGCTAGTGGTGCCAAAGTTAGGTTTGGTGTGAGTCATACGAAGCAACTTCGTTATTGATCGCCATTATTTGGTTCATGTAATCCAACACATAAAGACCGTTATTTAAATGTATCTTACCATAACAAATGTTATCTTTATAAAAAAAAGCGAAATTTATTCCTAAATTTGAAAATAAATTTCTATGTTACAAGTCTAGATACAGATTTAATGTTTTTGGTAACTAAAGGCACATAATAACAACCCTTTAAAACCAAGATCATTCCAATCGGCAATGTGAGGTGGTAGTCCCCGATAACTACAGCAGCAAGTTTAGCTCTATTGGCTGCTCGGAGATCTACCTCTTCTCGGTCAATCTTTCTGAATCTACTTGATTCCTGTATTTGAATACATATGTGAGCACCACAAACTATATCAAATACCCAATTTGTAGAAACAGATAAATTGCACTCGATAACAAACGCACATGAAGCTTCTCCTTGCTTCTTTAGCTGGGTGCAATTTTTCTTTCAGTGGCCCTTCTTGCCACATGTAAAACATACAACATCTCGTTCTCTTGATTTCCCCTTGATCTTCCTCTTCTTGGAAGGACGTGAAGAATCATTGGGCTTAAATCTCTTTGTCTGCCCTTTTCGTTTGTTCACTATAAGGACAGAAGGTTTTTCACGCTTTGCATCCTTATCTACTTGGTGAGGAAGAGTAAGAAGATCTGGCAGAGACTTCTCAATGTTGCTCATATTAAAATTCACAACAAAACTAGAGAAACTCTGAGGGAGTGATTTCAAAATGAGGTCAGTGTCCGGTTCTCCGGAGAGCTTAAACCCTAGAACCTCTAAGCACTCAATGTAGTCAATGAGCTTGACTACGTGAGGCCCAACTAGGGCACCCCCTCCAAGCTTGCTCTGAAAGAGGGCCTTAGAAATCTCAAACCGTTCATGTCTAGCTCTCTCTTAATAAAGACCATGGATGTGCTCAAGCATGCTATACGCATCCATGTTTTCGTGATACTTCATTAGTTCACTAGACATTGATGAAAGGATAAAATATTAAACGTCGACTGCGTCGCTCAAATGTTTTTCATAGATAATGAAATCTTCATCACTCGCCTCTTTAGCAGGCAGATCGGGTATTGAGGATTCTAGCATGTAATATTTCTGTTCATGGCGTAGCACAACCCGAATGCGTTTATACCACTCTTGGAAGTTACTGCTAGTTAGGAGGTTATTTTTCTCCAATATTGATCATAGGGATGGTGTGGATGATGAACTTGTCATTTTATTCTACAATTAAAAAGAGCAGATTATTAGTATTTTGCTTGATTACAAAATAAGTAAGATATAATAAAATAAATGTTTTTTATTTATTTATTTATTAAATCTCTCACTATTTTGTCAAGTCTCAATAGCCCTCATCATTGAACTTGGAATGCCTAGTTGTTTTAACATTCTAGTGGCAAAGGACCTCATTACTTTTCTTAATGATCTGGATTTGGCCATGAAAACCATAATAAAGTAATTAGGTGGGCAGTCTTGTCAACTGCGGACTTGCACCTCCTTGATCCGTTGATTGGATTCCCCTATCCTGAAATCCTAACTTGGATTTCCTCAACACTTGCCTCCAAATTTGTATTGAATAGACTTTGGTCGTTAAACTCAATACAATTTTGGTTAATTCAACCCAAAACTCTCATGAGAACTCCTCAATAAAAGTAAGTGTCCAGACTTTGATCATGTACTACACTTAGTTCTATGGTTTCATTCTCAATCAAGTAATGGAATGCTTAATCTGACTTAATATTTAATTGAGGGATTTTAATTTATTATACATAAATTTTATCTTATTTTATCCTTTACATGTCTTGTTAATATTAAATGGATGTTACTTAATTAATTAACCATGTTGGATAAAACGTTTACGCATATTTCATTTATTTAATTTCCGTCTTTGCACATTAATTCCTTTATTTATGTGATCGCAGTCTTACATCCATAAAATAAATAATTGCATAGACATAAATAATTAATTAATTAAATGATTTGTTCATGAGCTTTATCTAATGGCTGATTTAATGAATGGGCATTAAATCAGCCTTTAACCTAAGAGAAATAACTCATATTGTCGGTTTTGGCATGAGTTAAAGCATTCCACCTATCCACATACGTATCACTTGGGTTGGCATCATTATGGTTTCGTTTTGAACCACTGTCACGCACCTTGGGAGACTCCATTAATTACAAATATTTATCACTCACATGAAAGTAAGAGAAACCAAATGATTGGTTAAAGGGGATTACATAAATATCGTTGGACACGCAGGTACTACATAACAATGGAGGGATGGATGGCTCGTAGGCCGTCATTTAATTTAATATTAAATAATTACAAACTCATGCAATAAATTAAATTAAAACATCCAACACATACACAAGTTTTGGTCAAGCTCATGAACGGTCATACATGCAACGAATACGCAAAAATAAATGGCTAGTATTCATTTCTTTATTCATTCTTTTAATACTTAAGATAAATGTGCTTGCATTAATTAATTAATTAATTAATTCTCATTCATTTTAATGATCATCTGATCTTATTTGAAGATATCCATCATTAATGGCATTCATGGCAAATAAACAGCAAAACCAATAATTACATATTAATTACAATAAATTAATTGAGCATTTAAAATTCTTTAAAACCATTATTAAATTGTCAAACACACAACGGTGTGCCAATCAATAAAATAAGGTTTTAATTAGTGACATGAAACGAGCGGGTCGGGGTGGGGCGGGGCGGGGTGGGCAAAGCCCGCGCGGGTTTGTCGCAAAAGCCCACATATAATGCAAACAAAAAATATCAAACTCGCCTCGCCTTGTATAAGTTCGCAGGTAGCACGCAGGCTTGCCCTCATTTAAAAAAACAGTTATTATCTGCATTTAAATAATATATATATCATATCACATTACTAGCAATAAAGCATGAGTTGCCAGAACCTCTCCGTCGTCGATGGGAAACTAGCTCGGAACCTGTCGTTTCTGATCCTAGGTGTGGGGTCGATCCCCCACTTCATCGCCTTCATCATGTATGGAAACCAATGATACTGCGAAAAACAAAACCTCATCATTGCCACCATCTACCACGTCAGCTTTCTCGCTATTGTTTGGATGTTGGAGTACTGTTACGAGTGAGGAACTCGGTATGTCACAGTGTACGCCTTCAACAACGACAACTATAGGCGACGCCCCGAGGAGGTGAAGCTCCTCGTGAACCTGATACAAATCCGAATGGAGGAGATGAAAGAGGTCGAAGGCCTGGCCCACCACTTATGGATTGGGGTGTGCTTCGCCAGAAACATGGTCCTGCTCAGTGAGCAGCTGAAGGATTCAATCCACCGCGTCACGGAGGAGATGGTCGAGAACGTCTGGGTGGTGCTCACCATCTGCCTAGCGTACACCTCCACTGATGAGATCGCCTCTGTCGTCCAGAAATCTGGTGACTAGCAGGCTTGCGGCGTCGATGACGTTGAGGTGAAGGAGGGGGCGTCCTCGAGCTGGGGGACATCGAGAGAAACATGTATATGGAAGTGGCATCAGAGCCAGACTTGGTAGTGCGAACTTTAGAGGAGACAAGGGTTAGCAATTCCCTCCGGTGGTAGAGTGGCGAAAACTATAAGTGGTGACCGCTCACACGGGTAAGCCCGCAATGGCTGGCTCGAGGAAGAATGGATTGCATGATTTATAAATCAGGCTTGCGGGTAAACTCGCACCCGCACGGGTTTAACCCGCCGTGGCCCGCACCCGCATGGGCTTAACCCACATAAGCCTACATTCTAAACGGTCAAAATTTTTAGGCTCACCCCACCCCACATCTGCCCCATATCTGCGAAGCCCGCGGGCCGTAGACCTATTTTTCATTACTGGTTCTATTAATGGGAGACTACACTGCGTGTACATGCAGCTACACGTCATATACCTCGATTGTCATATATCCAAGTCACATGTTTGGGGCTTCAACATGTTAACTCAGCCGGACTACACATCGTATACATGTCGGCTACACACCCTGTATCTGCTTGTCATGTGCCAAGTTGGCCCAGTCAACACGCGGTGTGCAATAAAAGCACCACGTATAATTAATTGTTCAGCGCATCTAGTTACAATGCGCATGGGTATACGACGTGTGCTCCGATCGCACGCCCCGTAACCTAGTTTTACTGGCCAAAGATTTGGCACTTCCCGATGATATCTCTGGTCGTTCTTCATTTGTTCTTAAACCTTTAAGAAAATAAAACACTGAACGAACATGATTAATATATCGATAACATGTTAATTCAAATTGGATTAAAGAACAAATAACATGAAATGAAAATCTAACCACAATTGTGCATAGATTAAAAATAAAATAAATAATTATAAATTTAAACGTAGCTTCCCTTTGATACCACTTGATGGTTTCAGGCGCAGTGGAAGCGTGCGGAGGTGGGCGATATATTAATTTAATATATCACTGCCTGAAACTAAAGGCAATGATCTTGCACGTCAAATTTATAATTAATTTATTTAATATTTGAAAAAATAAATATATGGTCTTAGGAGCTTTCTTCGTTAGTGAATGTTGATCGTCTGAAAAGACCCTTTCGAATTACCTTTGTTGCGTTGTGAGGATCCAAGGATAGGATCCCTCTAGCGGTGATCCACACGTACTCCTATGGTCTCCGAGCAACACCACACGATCTCCGGGTGCTAGTGCGGCGAGTCAAATGTCTTGCGTTGTTCGTTCTTGATCGCTCATTCTTCAGTCTTTAAGAAATCTTTCTTGCACTTCATGTTCTTGAGAGGGAGACAGAATGAGGAGTTGAGAGAGAATTTGTTGTGCGCAACAATTCTCGATTCTCAATTTGTGGATGTTCTACACAATAGATTTAGCTGCCTATTTATTTATAGAGTTGGGATTTAAGTTAAAATATTATTTAATTGCATACCGGTCATTGAATAACATTTATTACCTTTAATAAATCTCATGTCGCTTAATAATAATTATATAATTATTATTTTGTGGTGCGCACGAACTTGCGCAATAACATAAATATTATATAACGATCATGTTAATTAATATTTGTCATCGGACTTGGTCTTAGTCCGTTCGAACTCCTCTACCATTTATTGAACAACCGGATAAATATTTTATTCATAAATAAATATTTTATTCACAATCCAGCGAATAAATATTTATTAAAATATTCAATAAATAAAATAAATATTTTATTCACAAGCCGACGAATAAATATTTATTAAATTTATGTAATCAATATAACTTGAATAAAATTATTCCTCAAACTTGAGAATAATATTTATGTCATTAATTAAACTCAAATAGAATTTAATTGAGATCAATGGAAACACTTAGTGTGTGAACCTCTAGGATTTTTTCTCGTTGGCATTAGACAGACTTACCTAAAGTCTAAGATTACTGTCTAGCAACGGGTCAAGGCACCCAAGAGAAAGAACTTAATGTCGCAACATCGACAACCACATGTGAATGTTCACTGTGTAATATAATATCTTGGTCACAATATCTCATCAAGCAGGTTGCACATCCATGTCACCAACCTATATGTTTGATATGTCTTTCTTTGACTATCTGAAATAAACACGTTGTTACACCATGACCATGAAATTTAATGTAACAGTTTTGTTCCAATCAAAGAGTCGAGATATCAACTTCCATAAAGATAGAAGGGACAAATTCTTCCTCGACTTATTCATTAATGACATGTCACTCATGACGCACCCAACGTATCCAACTTCGTCATGAACTGTTATTGTCATGGTTTACGAAATATATCTAAGTACGTGAGTTGTAACATGCATTAATAATAATCTTAAACTCTAAGGACCGTCACACACGCTCATAGATAGGAATATCTGATGACATCAAAACATGTGAAATTTCTACTGGTAAGTCTGTTCTCATAATCTCTCGCTTTGGAGATTACCAAATGCGAACTTTATGAGAAGACTCATATGCTTACGAGTACTCGCACCTGACGGTTTATGTATTATGTGTCTCATCACAGTACGTTATCCAACCGTAAAACATTATTTAAAAATATCGTCATAGCATATCAAAGTTTTCATCATAGCGAGGAACTGTTATGACCTTATCAATGCGACGTGTACTTTAGGACATTATTACATTAGAGTTATGCAGAACAACAAACAATATGTAATAAGAAGTTTTATTAATATTGAATACATCGAATATACATGTAATCAAAGTGCAAACAGTTGGTCCTAGACCACCAACTCCAACAAAAACCAGTTATCGTTGTGAAAACCAAAATGATAAAAATGAGTAACATGAGAGGTAAAGGGCCTAACATGTGAAAAACATGTTTTTAATTGAGTGATTAAGGTGTGGCTCAACTTTATCTCTTATTCGCGTCATTATTTCTCAATTTTGGAGTCACTTGTCTTGAGAATGAATTCTCATTATTGAAAATTTTTTGATATTTACAAAAATGTCACTCAATATTCACTTATAAAAGGGACACTCCTCGTCACTTCCCCTCACACCAAAACCCCTCAAGTTCGACCCAACCTCTACCCAACCCTCTTCTCAACACTCTAAACCACCTTAAAGAGATTATGGTCTTCTCAAAAGACCATCTCTCAAAGGTTTAATCTTCTTCACAAAGGAGATAATTCAAGTAGTAAGGTATAGATTTCTAACCGCTTCTCCTTCTATTCTATATTTTTATGTGCTTTTCTTCTTCCTCGTATTTCATTTCACCATCTTGTAATGATAACATCGATATCATTATTATTGTAACACCCCGAGATTTTCTGAAAAATATTCTTTTTAATTTCATTAATGTCTTGTGTTGTACGCTACACCAAAAGGAGCTTGCACAACACGCATCATTGACTTGTCTTTCATTACACGCAATCGCGACCTTCCTTGATAGTGTGTGTAGTACGCAATACCGAGTTTCACTAAACAACGATATGCTATTAAAATATTATTAAAACTAGCCATTATGAATAGTAATAACCACTTTTTGAAATTTTGTAAATTTTATTTTTCAAAATGGACTTCATTTTTGGATTCGGAATATCGAAATTAACTTAGGGTGAAATTTTGGTAATTTTCGGATAACTTTCATATTTTGATGAATAGTGGAAATTACTAAATTTTAATTAAAAACAACTTTTTCAATCGAAATAATTAATAGTGATAAATTGTTAATTTGAGTGGTTTTAAAGTATATTTAGAATATATTTTTACAATTTAATACAATGTTGGTCATTGGATGTAATTTCACATTTAAACCAGACATAAACAAGTGTCAATCTTTTGATAGTTATTATCTCTTAAGAACACGCTATTTGTTTTGACGACGGGAATTAATTTTTAAATTAATTAATGCAACTGATATGTTTTGAATTTGGTAAAATAGAAATCATTTTTGAGTTCATAATATCAAATATAGCTTAGGCCTAATTTTTGGTATTTTTCTGAAAACTTTCAATTTTTGATGAATAGTGAAACCACTAAGTGGTAGTTAAAAAAACTGAATTTTTCATAAAACTTAATTTTACCGCTTCTGTGAGTGGAATTTCAAAAAATCCGAGAGACACGGTTGATGTCAGTAAGTAAAATGTGGTTCAATGAGATGAAAATAATTTTTGGTGAATAGTAACTTTTTACTTTTATTTACCACGGTTAAAAGTAAATAGGGTAATTAAGGGTAGAAATGATATTATTATTACCCTAACACATGTCCTAATTCTATTGGACAAGTGTAATTCGACCAAAAACAAACTTAGGAATAAAATATGACCATTTAGGCCTACTTGGATTAGATTAGGACATTTATTATTATTTAATTCAAAGAAGAGTTAAAAGAGTTAAAATCAAAGTTTATTTACTAAAACATTTTTAATATAGGGTTATACATAAGATAAATTCGATTATAAATATTCATTAGAAAGCTAAAAAGATTTCCTACACACTGGTATTTTATTTGTAATTTTTAGACATTAAATAATTTAATTTATTTATGACACAACGATGATGCAGTAATTATCTTATTAATGAAATATTGACATAATTGATGTTATAAATACCCAAATAAATATAATTTGAGACTTTTTATGAATTCCACTAATTTTATAGGTTAATATGACATGTTAGTATTGATTTAATTAACTTTTTTCGAACTTATCATTCTGTTATGATTTTCACAAAAATCAATTACTAAATAGTTTCAAAATTGACATAAAATAGTTTTTAAAACAAATATTATATTATTAATTGATATTTTATTCCTAAAAATCTAAGGTTCGGCCAAATGACTTAGATAAGGTTATATATATTAATAATAAACAATTTGGGGTTCGTTTGGCTTCTTATAGTAAGTTTATTAACCTTATAGTGTAAGAACACAAGAAGACATGGTAAAAGTAAAATTATTTAACTTAATGTTAAATCTAAATGATAATGTTAAAATAGGAACCTAAACTTGTCTAAATTCTATTGGATGAGAGGATTTCGACCCATCCCCACCTTAGCCTCGAAATAAATCAATTTGGAGCTATTTAAAACCGAACTTGACTTTATAATAAAGTAATATTTTTAGTTATTCCAAAGGTGTCACTCTCCTCCCTTATAAAAGAGCACCCCATCCCTCTCTTCCTCACACAACTTTGAGCCTTCAAGCTCGGTCAACCACTGCCAAATTCTCTTCTCCACTTCCCTAGCAACATCCTAGAGGTTCTGGTCTTCCTCAAAGACCAATTTTAGTGCCCTAAGAGGAGGTCTCAAAGAGGCGCTTCAAAGAAGAGGTAATTTCCGTTACCGATTCTTTCACCTTTATTTCTTCTTCCACTTCTTCTTCTTAGGTTGTTTCATTATGAAGTAATAACATCAGTATCACTCATATACTGATATGTTATTATAATTATGAAACAACCCTATTTCACCATCTATCCATCCTACGGAAAACGAAATCACCGCGCGTGCGTACGTACGGAATACCGTCTCCATACTGTGGTGAAATCTATTTTCCACCACCACCTTACTTGGATGGGTATAATGGTGTAAATAATAACTATATATTATTATTTTAAAGTGATATTGATACTGAAATAGTATACATACACTTCAACACAATTCCACGACCATGGGAACGATATCATCGCTCGTGTGTACGTACGGACTATTGTCTCCACGACGCGATGAGATTCATTCTCCACATTAACCATTCATGAATGATTATAAAGTATATATAATGAATAATAATGAAATATATGACATGTTAAATCTACTGGATTTATGTATATATATATATATATATATATGTATGTCATCTACTTACTTTCATTCAAGACAATAAGGAAAGGAAAACAGCGTTCATGCGTACGTACGGACTACCGTCTCCATGAACGGTGTGTTTCATTTCATTTATCTATCTATTATATATATATATACTGAATATATATGATATATAAATCAAGTTTTATATTCTGGAAGTAAGTAAATCATGATATAAGTAATAATAATGTCAAGAACAACAAGTCCAAACACCTACGATAAAAGAAACGATTTTACCCAAAACGTTTCTTTAACATGGAATTTACAAAAGAACGGGTAATATAAAGTCATAAGTGAACCATATATGATATCATAACAATAGGTATGATTCTGGAATAAGTCAATAACATTATTTAAATCATTATACAGGAGGTTCGGACACTTACGAAGCAAATCGGACCTAAGGTAAGGGAAATATCACAATCTCATTTTTATCCGAGATTGTTTATACTTTAGTATTTACTGGGGTGTATTTTAGCATCCACATCCATGTTTCCTCAATAAGTAATATTATTTCCATTCACCTACAATTTTTTAAATCCTATTTTACCCTTCGGTGAGTTTTTAGTAAAAGATATGAAAGGAATCTTTTGTCGTTTTTCGTATGAGGTACTTTTTTGACTTTTCCGACAAAAGTACGAAGAATGTTTTTTTTAACTTATACGGCATGAATGGATTTTTTAAAACATTATTTCCAAGAAGCTTCCTTTACAAGTTTTCAAGTTTATTTTTAATCAACTTCTTTTAGTTTAAAGTTGTATGACATGTTAAGAAAGGAAAAATGTTTTTGAAGAAGAAAGGATATTTTCTTCAAGAATGGAGTTCAAGTGTTTTATCAAAATTATTTTACATCTAAGATAATAAAGGGTTCTGTTTTTATCCCTATTATTAAATTGATTTGATTATGTTGTGATGGAATTATTTTTATGAATTCATTTATCTTATATGAATTGTTTTATGATGTCATGATGTTTAAGATTCCCATTTGTATTACATGGGTTATGCAATGATGTATGATTTATGATTTTGTGGCACACATAAGAATGGTATCATTATGAGATGGGTGGGACCTATATCTCCCTCCAATGCATTGGGTAAAGATTTTATATCTCATGAGATAGATAAGGCTGGAACGTTAGGTTATACCGGTTCAGTGAAACAGGACTGAAACGAGGGTGACTCGGTTCAGAAAGGGACTTTGTCCACTAAGATAGTCTTGGCAATGAGTCTTGACTAACAAGAAATGATTCTCTACGATTATGTGTGTATGCCACAAAGTTTCATGTTTTAAGTTATGATTATTGTGATTACATTTCACTGTCATGGTTTATCCCATGTTATGAAATTATGCTCTCTTTTGCAGGTTAAGATTTCCAAAATGTTATGTTCTTATGAATATGATGTGATTGATATTTCTTTTGTTTACCCTTACTGAGCATTTGAGCTCACCCTTTTATGTTTTCTTTTCCCCAAGATATAAAGAAAGGTTTTAGGTAAAAAAAAGGAAGATCTTTATGGGAGATGTTGAAGATCTTTCACCACGATTAGAAGATTATATTCCGAGTTTCCAAAGACACTAAACTATTACGATCCTTGTGTGTGTGTGTTTTTATTATGTACTAAGTATTCCGCAAAAGTAATGTAATGTATATGTACGTCAAGATACGGGTCTCTACAATTATACCGGTATGTTATTATAATGATGTTACAAGCATTAATCAATCTCCCCTTTTTCATTAAGAAAAAATGAGAAGGTGAATCGTGCGTTGTGCAGACTACCGCCTCCATGACGAAACATGTTTCGTTTTCCTTCACCACCTTACAGGGATGGTCTTAATAGAGAAATTAATATATAATTATGATATTTATGACATATTTTAGATTTTGAAATGATAAATTAGTGATGCAAAACAGGCTTGTGGCCCGCGGGTTTGCGGGTATGTGTCGGATGCGGGGCGGGGCAGACCTAAAAAATTTGACCGTTAAGAGTACGAGCCAATACAGGTTGAGCTCGCACAGGTGCAAGCCAAGGCTTGTTGAGCCTGTGTGGGTGTGGGCTGGCCTGCGAGCATAATTTAAAAAAAATACAATATATGCTTCTTTAACATTTTAGTTTTTTTAATAAAAAATCATGATTACACCATGAAATATGATTTCTCAGCGTAATGGTCATACTAATTCACCATTCATTCACATGTTAATTTTAAATAGGTTTACATTTATTATTTTAATTTGATATTATAATATTAATATTGTAATTATTCACAATATTCACATGGTGTGTCATCCCACCTCTCGAAAAATAGAACACATCACCCCTGCACATGGTTTCAATTCTTAAAGAGTTATTATAATCATAATATTTTTTGGGTCGATTTAATTTTGATATTATATAATTTTATTTTATTATTAAGAAAATAGGAAAGGATCTAATGGGAACTCTAATAGCCTCCTCTGAAGTTGGTTGTCTGGAGAGTTGTCATTCATTCACAAGTTCACCCATTTGCATCATCACACAACCAACATCACCATTCATCGTCAATCACTGATCACTCACCAACTTTGCATCGCAACAGTTCGTCACCACATCGACGTCGCCGCATACCACCATTAACCAATAGAAAAATGTTTCATTGCATCCCTTAAAACTTCAGTTATCGTCAATTCATACTTCTCCCCACAACTACCATTAAAAATGAGATAAAAAAATACAGTATTTCAATTATTATAAATAGTATATTTCTTTTTAAATGTGGGCAACTCGCGAGCTTATGCAAGGCGGAGCGGGATTGAAATTTTTTGTTCGCATTATATACGTACTTTTACGGATAAACTCATATGGGCTCAAACCCACGAGGGCTTGGTCCGCCCCGCCCCGGCTCGCATTACTATGATAAATCATCTTACTCATTTTCTCTCGTTCTCTGAAAACAAAATCATCATGCATGGGTACGTACGAACTACCGCCTCCATAGACCGATGTATTTCGTTTTTCACTACCACCGTCATGGCGGGTTTTAGTTTATATTTTATGATGTATTTCGTTTTTCACTGCCACCGTCATAGCAGGTTTTAGTTTATATTTTATGAATATTATATATATATATATATATATATATATATATATATATCATTAATATGGTTATTTATGTATATTACATTAGTGTGGGGAAGGGGATAAACAATGAAAATCTACACTAGATGTGCACAGAGAGGCTCGAATCTGAGACCTCCTAACACCGCCACAAGGACACAAAAACTCTAAAACTAGTCTATCACTATTTTCATCATTATAAAATGCGACTAAAACTATTATGTAATGGAACTATAACCTTATAGGTCTTTATAAAACATCAATTCTAGTGCCTTTAATGGTTTGGAAATGATGATCTTAAAGAGAAAAAGGAAGATCAACACCGCTTTTACAAACCTTGTTCAAAACAGCCATGATTATTAACATCTGATGTTGAAAAGAGATTATAGCAATATAATACATTAAGAGACTTATTATTAATGAAGAGTATAAATGGAAATGTATATGAATAAGATTCTGAAATAGGTAATTAAGATGTTTATCTTTATGATACATAATGTTAAAGCACTTGCATGAGTAAGAGACTTGGGTAATTCAAATTTCTTCCTTTGAGTTGCACACTTTCTTCTCAATTTTCATTCTCTTATATTCACTACACTTTCCATTTTAAATGATTTTCTCTATTTTTGGGGAAAGGAGTTTTTGATCCAAATCCATTTTCATGAAAGGTTTTCTTTTCACTTGCTTTCTTTAAAAGAAAAGAAGCTTTGAAAAAAACTCATAACTATGACTTTTAAAACGATGAATACAAAATGTTTTCAAAAAACCTGTTTCATGGTTTGATTTTCATTATCTTCAAATGATATATCTCTAATAGGATTATGTTTCATGTTTAAACCTATATTTTCTCTTAATATGTGATTATTTTTGGTGATCAAGCTTTTGGTATCAAACGATTTAATTCATGATGTTATTTTATATCATTTGGATGTTTAAGAAATTCATTCTTTTTCCATGGGTTCTTTAAGATACGATGATGATTGAATTTAAGTGACACGCATATGTATAGATGATGATTGGTGGAGCCTTATATCACCCTTCAATACATTGGTTTAGGTTTATATCTCATAAGATAGTCAAATGTGGACATAATAAGTTTGTTCACACAAGTGTGGGCATGATGGGTTTGCTCACATTTTCAAACGTGAGCACAATGAGTTTGTTCACATAGGTGTTGGCATAATGGGTTTGCTCATAGAGGTTTTCTTATGCTTATGATTGTGTCACATTTCCAAATTGTTAAACAAATTATGTCAATTTTCAAGATGCATTTCATTTCCATGAAATGTTATGTTTTCATGATCATGCCTTATTTTTAAAGTATTGTGCACTTTTATGCAAGCACACTTATATGAACATTGAGATGTGTTTTGAGCCATATCATATCTTTTATGTTTCTTTTACGGTCTTTTTATGATTTTATGTTACTCTAAAATGTTTTATGATTATCATCTAAGGTCTTTTGATCTTTTATTAAGATATTTATGTATTCATTGTGTTCTACTTCGTGATATAATATGTTTTTCCCTTACTAAGCATCTGAGCTTGCTCCTTGTGTTTTCATTCCACAGATTGTGAAGATGATTATATCATGTGAGGTGTCTAAAAAGAGTCTAGAGAAGCACAATTATGTAGAAATGTTTGCAAATGTTGTAAAATAAGATGTTTATGTAGCTAATCTCCACGACACTAAACTTTTAGGTCATTGAGTTATGTGAATGTTTGTAAGATATATTATCTAAATCATGAAATTATTGTACTAATTATGTTATTTTTAGCTTGGGTTACTTTAAATATGTCGGAAAAAGGACTATGTTACTGACATATGGTGGAGAGACACTGAAGAACATCGAACACACAAGCTAAATTGTTGGTCGAACACACAAGCTAAATTGTTGGTTTATAAATACATGAGTTGAGGAATTCCAAAGTTCCTTAATAATATTTGCAGTCTGAGAAACATCTTTAACTGATCGTTCCATAGCAATGCAAAAAAAAAAATACCATCATCAAACTTCTAGACCTTGTACTACAGATCAAATAGCAGTGGTCAAGGGCCAACAAGGTCTAAAACAAGATATCAATGACACAAGTATTATCTATAGATAGAGAAGTTAGT
Organism: Viscum album; assembly: GCA_963277665.1. Lineage (NCBI taxonomy): Eukaryota > Viridiplantae > Streptophyta > Magnoliopsida > Santalales > Viscaceae > Viscum > Viscum album. The sequence goes on from OY728141.1 coordinate 1,799,577,746, forward strand.
AGCATCAACACGCTTATCCACAAGACACGTGAAGGCAATGAACAACTATGGAAGGACCGAGGAACTAGGTGTGAAATATGCCATGCCAGGAGGGATGTTGGAAATAGGTTAAAAGGTACCACCATGCCGGCAAGAAGAGCTAAGTGGGTAAGCTGACAGGAATAGCCGAGGAGCAGGGAAGTCTGCCTCAACAAGAAGAGCGAGGCAACACCAAAACATGGGGGAACACCATCAGAACGTGCAAGAACAGCACAGTAAGAGAGACGACGGCAATTAAAAGGCGGTTCATGGTCGAGCAGGAGGAAGCTGGCAAGGAGGTTAACATCTAGGAGGCAGCAGGGGCACTAGAGGAAAGCGGGGTGGAGAAATTGTGGGTGACAATCGACAATCGAAAGGTGACACACGACATACCAAGGCGTGCACCTATGGCGTCACAACAGTTGACTCGTGCGTGAGACACGGCAATCGAACTCGCTTGGGAGGCGTGACCCAGCAGCACTCACCAAAGGCACGATTGCGACATCGTGTCCAACTAAGATGTGCGTGCGCCTGGGATTCACAACAGGGTCATGCTCTCATGCGGAATGGGGAGGGGGGTTTGGACGGTTAAGTGAGGGGGCTAATAGTTAGGGTTGAGGGATGATGCACGAGAGATTAGACCGAAATCAGGGTTTTGATATCGTGTGGGATCAAAACTCTACTCTTTACCTCAATAAGAGGGGGAGCAATTTATTTATAGATGAAGCAAAATAATACAACTTAAAAAGAACCAATGTGGGGCTCAAAGTACATTACACTAGGCCAGGCCCAAAACACAATTAAGTCCAATAATCATAAACCTAAAAGTTTACAATAAAAGTTTGAACTCACCTTTATTCGACCATTCACCTAACACAAAGTTTTTACAAACTGCATGTACATCATTTATTGTGGAGATTTTTCCCAAAATTAAATTCTACTGTTATAATCAACCTGTCAAGATAAGTTATCCTCAATCACATCAACTTGAAATCGTGATTGCAAAGTTCTCCAGAGACCTTACATTTGTGAGGCTCCTGGAGGCTGTGATGACCCAAAGGACTTACATTTGAGGGTCCTTCCACAATCTACCATACGCAAAGTTTTGACAAACTCCATGTACATACAAGGCATCATTTAATGTAGAAATTTCTCCAAAAATAGATTATACTGCAATAATCAACCTGCAAAGTTAAGTTATCCTCGATCACATCTCCTTGAAATCATGATTGCAACGTTCTATTTTCATCTCCCTTGTTTTTCTTACAAATATGACAACTTAAATGTATATATTTTTCACAAAAGTAGAAAACTCATACATTGAATTTGATATTCTCTTAGTATGATTACTAAGACATGGGTACCTTCCTTTTGATGGGTATCTTTGACCATCAGAACCTTGGATTAGTCACCAATAAGTTCATCCTCGTTATTTTTCTTATAATCAAGTAACCTGTCTTCATTCTTGTTTTTGAATGAATGTTTCATACTGTGTGGGTTTATTGATACAGAATGCCACAACAAAAGGCACATCCACATAGGTTTCATGGATCATTTATAATTCATAAAATTGCTCAATTAGGTCAGAAATGCCAGAGGCATAAATTTGATAATTAAATTACAGGAGGATGAGGAATCAGATACATTAAAACTCAATAAAAACATATAAATTCTGCAGCTGCAGGTATATCAAAGCAATACAAGTCACGTAAAACAAGATTTGACTTCTGTCTCAGTAATCATAACAAACAACAAATTCAACGCAAAACCCTATAAAATGGGGTGCAGAGAATGAACAAGAAATTAATCACAAGCAAGCAAAAAAGCACAAGAATACTGGTTTTGGGCCTAAACTAATACCAACTGTGGCTAAATGACAACTGCAATATGCACGAGCTTGCAAGCAAAAATTTTGGAGATGAAAAAAGGTCCGAAATTTCCAACATCAAAGGCAAGTAGAAAATATAAACACAAACATCAATATAAAATGTCACAAGCGATATGTGATAGGGCTAAAGACATGACCAGACACTTGCAGAATTCAATTCAACGATACAGAGTTCCAGAGAAGAAACATCATACGCATAGTGATCAAGCAGATAGGAATCCATTCTATAGTTAGGTGCACTCATACCGCTATTTTTGCAGGCTTAGCATCCGGAATCTTGACATACCCACCCTTCCGGGGCTCATCGTCTTCTTCGAAGCTGTCTTCGTCCTCGAGGCCGTAAGAACCGCGACCAAGGTAGATGCGGCTGGAGAAGAGGGACCAAGCCAGATACATGGTGGCAGCAGTGAGGAAGCCGCATCCAACGCCAAACAGAAGAGCCAGCACCACGCTAATAATGTCTTTGGTGCGGGCACGGAGGGAGCTGACAACGGAATTTGAGGAGGGAAGGAAGGAAGAAGAAGGGCGCGCCATGAATTGGGGACGTCGAATCCCCATCTGACCACCGGGGAAGAACTGGCCGCGGTCGATTAAGAGCGAAGGGGGCTTGAGAACGTCGAGTTTGGCTAAGGGGAGAAAGTGGGAAAATGGATCGGGGAACGGGTCGGGATTAGGGTTAGGGATGGGGTTCGGACGAACGACGGAAAATGAGTAAGAAATTAAGAAGGTGTTGCAATGCCTGGCCTCCGCTGCGATGGACAGAAAGACCGCCGCCGCCAACACGGAGAGGAGGAGATGAAGCATTGGCGACGCCATCGATGAGAGCTGCGGCCTCTGCGATTTCGGAATCGGTGAGATGATGGGAGGTAGAGGGAGGCCGCCTTGATTCACCTCATTCGCGTGATATTTGTTCGGATCCACCTCAAGCCGCTTACATTTAATAATTAAAAAAAAACAAAAAACAAAAACAAACCGATAAAATAATAAAAATTAAACGTAAAATGTATAAAAAAATGATGATAATAAATTAATTAATTAAAATCGTCCAACTTTAAATGTTCAGAGTCCTCCCCCTCCCATCCCCACCCAAACGCCTGGTCAAATTGACAAATCAATCACCACGCTTTGGTGAAGAATATTTATTTTCTAAATTAAAATATTTTTTTTGTTAATTATTTTTCATTTTTTATTATTATGTGGTACTGCAATTTTTTCTATTTTATATTGAGAAAATGATAATCCAATCAAAGCATACATTTAATTCCATTTTGAAACCAAAAAATGAAAAAAAAAATGTAAATGAAAGATCAAAAGGATTATGAATTTTCAAATGAAATGGGATTCTACTTTGATATGAAAAGGAGTTAGTACTTAACTAGAATTAAGTTCATGTTTTGATCCTTGAATATCATTGACCCTTTTATATTCATGTTTGATGGAGTGTTATAAACATGAACACTCAATTACAACAATAATGAAAATTTTATATTTTATTTGTTGATTTCACATAGTGTGGTCAATTTGTATACTCATAATAAAGATTTTAAATTGAATTACATATAACAAAATGCTTAATCTTATGTAAGATGGTTTTATTTCTCTTGGTCTCGGTTTTCATATTCATTTAGATTGCCCGTTAAAGGATTTTCAATTTTTTTCTTTAAACGTGGTTGTTTTCACTGTTATAAAAATAGCAAATTGTCACAATTGAAAATCGTGACGCTTGGCTCTAGAACCGTGACAATATGTTGGGTAGATAGGTTGGTGATTACGGTATAGATTTGATTGAATTGCAGTAGATGAAGGTCATCGAGACATGTTACGATATCACTTTCCTTAAGGGTATATTCATCCACATCAGACTAGTAGTACTATGGTTTGCAAGTGAATGCTCTTAACGATGTAACGATGGCTTGTTACTATGCACTAGTACTTGGTGGAAGGTAACCATTAAAAATACTCTAGAATCGAGAGAGTAATGGAGGAGAATTTGTTGGTACGCACCAACAAAGGCTCTTTGATGCTTATAAAGAATAACAATTTATGAGAAGGTTTTGGAGTTATTGGAATTGATTGGAATGATTTTTTTCATCCAATAGATGTAACACCCTTGATCTAAGTTATTTCCCTATTTTATGTTATTTCTTTTAAGATATGGAATGGTTGGGTTGAAGGTTTTGGGCGCAGCGGAAGCGAGGTTGAGACTGTTGGAAATGCCCGACTGATCAACACGAAAAACACAAGCGAGGATGGAAAGAAGATTGAAGGAAAATACTTGACACAAATGATGTTTCGTGCACCACCAATTGGGATGCCTTTCTGAAGAGGTTTTTATTGCTTTATAAAGACACAAAAAACAGGGTGTATTTACAACGCAATTAAAAACACACAGCAGCCTTAATGAGGTCAAACCGCGTTGACTCATCAATGAGGGGGAGAAAAATAAAACCGGTGAAATAAATTCCTAATAAAATTAGTCAACAATCACCCCCTAATTTCTATTGTGTTCTCTGGATCTCAACGATGCTGATCTTCGCACGCAACTTCTGAACCTGGCGCGTCCAAGTGACTTCGTGAGAATGTCTGCAGGCTGCTATTCCTTCCTCGAAACCTTCTCCTTGCTCACCGTCGACTTCTCTGCAATGAATGTGGCATGCAGGTGGGCGGGCTTGGATCGTCGGCCGTAATGAAGTGTAACTCACCAGGGTCGAGCTTGCGTCGTGCAAACCCAGGCGGTGTTGTCGGACCGATAATGTTGCCAATGGTGCGAAATCGAAGCGGGGCGTCGTCGTGATCAACGTCTAGTGCTTCTGCCATATTGGATGGCGGTGAAGCGAACTTCACTGTGGTTGATGCCACGGGCATCACCTTAACCACATCTGGTGTTGCATCTTCTGCTGAAGTTCGCACTAATGGGTTTGAGTGATGAGCTCTGGTCTCCAACAGTGTTGTCGGCCTCCGCATTCCTTGGTCTACATGCCTTTGTGTGTTCGATGGTGAATGGATCCTCACTACTCCACACAGCTTGTTCACCATGAGCACTCCAATCCCACTGTTTTGCCTCGTCGAAGGTGACATCGCGCGTTACATGCACGCGCTTGCTGACAGGGTCATACACGCGATATGCCTTGGACCCAAACTCGTACCCGACGAAGATCATCGGCGTACTCCGGTCATCCAGCTTCTTTAGGTGAGGCTTCACGTTCTTAACATGCGCGATGCAGCCAAAAGTGCGGAGAAAGTGCACCGTCGGTCGTTTCCCATGCCGGCCTCATACAGTGTCATTCCGTCAAGGCTGTGAGTCGACGCTCGGTTAAGGATGAAGATGGCGGTAGAGACAGCCTCACCCCAGAACATCCTGGGAAGACCCTTAGCCTTCAGCATGCTTTGAGCCATAGACACCACTGTTTGGTTGTGTTGTTCAACGACCTCATCCTGCTGTTATGAAAAGGGAACCTTGAGTTGTCGTTGTACGCCACGCTCAGTACAGTATTCACCTAATTCTACTGAGGTAAAATCGTCACCGCGATTAGTGCGGAGAACCTTCAGCTTGCGCTCTGTCTCCACCTCCACTGTGGCTTGAAAGCGTCTGATTGCTGCTGGAGCCTGGTCTTTGCTTGCAAGAAGATTGACCCACTTGTAGCGGCTCATGTCATCCACGAGTAACAGAAAGTAGCGGTTCCCGCTTGGCATTGTTGGCGTGATCGGCCCGCAAAGGTTACCGTGGACAAGGTCGAGGACTTGTTCTGCACGATGCTTCACTTGCTCGGGGAAAGACGCTTGTTACTGCTTCCCAATGAGGTAGTTGTCGCAGACTTGATCTATTTGATCAATCCGCGGAAGCCCTCGCACCATATCGTGTTGAGCGATCTTGGGCAGAGAATGGGAGTTCAGGTGGTCGTACCTCTCATGCCATCGCCATGACACCTCTGACCCCCTTGTTGACAAGCATATAGGTTGTGCAATGCTGAGTCTGAGCTTGTACAGCCGGTCGGGGAAGCGCTGCGCCTTAGCCAGCAGGCGTCGTTGCTTGTCCTGAATCTTCATGATGCCTCCCTCGATCAGTACCTGACAACCATTCTCATCGAGTTGTCCGATGCTGATGATGTTTGTGGTGAGGCTCGGGATGAAGTATACCCTCGTGAGTGCGTGGTGCTCACAGGTTTTACAAGTGAATAAGATCGTCCCGCACCCCTCGATATTGACGACAGATCCGTCACCAAACTTCACGGTGCCGCGGATCCCAGAGTCAAGCTCAGAGAAGGCAGCGCGGGAACCAGTCATGTGGTTTGTGGCACCAGTGTCGAGGTACCACAGGTCGTCGTCGCACGCCTCCCTTTGAGCATGTTGTGCAAAGACCTTCGCCTCGACCACTCGGAGAGGACTGCAATGTGGTCGTGGGGAATTCGAAGTGGCAGATTGTGGTGGTGGTGAATCAGGCATCGCAGTGCACACCCTTACCATAAGGAGTGTCGGCTCGTCGTCGTCACCATGGGTTAGAAGAGTCTTAGCATGTCTTATCCTGCTGCGACAATCTTTGGCCCAATGACCCATTTTTCCGCAATAGAGACATTGGTCTCTTGAGGCGTCATGACCATCATTGGATCCCCTATCATCCCTTCGTGGTTGGCGGCGACGCCAGTTGCCAGTCTTGGAGTCATTGAGGGGTCCATCCCTCGCTTGCCGCTCCTTCATCCGTGCATCCCACTCCTTGGTGAGGAGCAAATTCCCTCCATAGTCGGTGGTGGGTGTCGGGTCAAAAAGGTCTTCCGCCGCTTTGAGTCTCCCTGTTACCTCCTCCACAGAGAGCGTAGAGATATCGAGAAGCGTCTCAATTGAAAGGGCAATTTGGGAGAACCTGGAGGGGACGACGCACAAATACTTCTCAACGACCTTGTCTTGAGGCTTCGGATCGCCGGGGATCGTGAGTTGGTTCACCATCTCGGTGAGCCGCATTGCGAAGTCGTCCACCGATTCGCCGTTGTGAAAAACAATTCCTTCGTACTCCTTGCGGAGATTTTGAGCATTGGCCTTGCGAACACGATCAATGCTGATGCGCATGGTCTTCACAGTGTCCCACGCTTCCGTGGCAGTTGCCTTAACGGCGAGTATGGAGATCATCTCCGGTGGGACAACGTGGAGGATGGCCTTCAGCGCCATCCGATCTTCCTGGAGTTCCGCACCGCCAGTGTCGAAGACATCCCAAATACCACGTGCTTGAAGCATGACCTTCATCATCAAGAACCAGTCGCTGTAGTTTGTCTTCGCGAGGATCAGATACGTCGCCGATCCCCCGATCTCCTTCACCACTCGATGTACCACCAGAGGGCCGCTGCTGCTATCAACGGGGGGTCTGGGATGTGCCGATGATGTCTGGGAGAGTCAGGGTGATGATGGCTCAGAGTTTGGCATTGAGGATTAAGACAGCCTCACTCTGATACCAAATGTTGGAAATGCCCGACTGATCAACACGAAAAACACAAGCGAGGATGAAAAGAAGATTGAAGGAAAATACTTGAACACAAATGATGTTTTGTGCACCACCAATTGGGATGCCTTTCTGAAGAGGTTTTTATTGCTTTATATAGACACAAAAAACAGGGTGGATTTACAACGTAATTAAAAACACACGGTAGCCTTAATGAGGTCAAACCGCGTTGACTCATCAATGAGGGGGAGAAAAATAAAACCGGTGAAATAAATTCCAAATAAAATTAGTCAACAGAGACGACACCCAACTTTGATTTTTAGCACGATCAATGATTATTCCGGGATCAATACGACGATGAATGCCAATCTTCACGAAATATAATCAAAGATTTAGATAAAGAAAAAAGAGGCCTGAAATATTTAGAGAGGATATTGCACATCATGTTTATAATTAATTTAATTAATTTCATAAAGAAAAATAATACATGAATCTTTGGTATTTTTCTTCGTTGATGATGTTGATCGTCCGGAATGACCCTTTCAGATTATCTTGTTGCGCTTGTAAGGATCCAAACTAGAATCCCTATAGCGGCGATCCACACGTGCTCCGATGACCTCCAATCGACACCGCCCGTTCTTCGGGTGCTAGTGCAGCGAAGCGAGTGTCTTGTGTCAGTTGTTCTTGATCACTTGTTCTTCGGCCTTGAAGAACGTCTCTCGTTCTTGAGAGGGGAGAGAAGATGATTCGAGAGAGAAATTGTTTGAATGAACAATTCTCAATTCACTAGGCGTGTGGTGCGGTGTGTGGCATAGTAGGCGTACTTGTCTATTTATATACATGAAATTTCAGTTACAATATTTAATTGCATAGAAATAATTAAATACATCCACGAACTTAGAGAAACTCATGCATTTAATAATAATACCACGTCATTATTTATGGTGCGCCAACTTGCGCAAAACGGAATTATAAATTCCGCGTCACAAAATAATAACAGCATTATTTTAATTTGTGCCAGCTAGTTAAATAATTATTTACCGTCTTGCAAATAATTATTTTACTACCGGACTGACCTTAGTCCGCTCGAACCCCACTTCCATTTATTGAACACTCTAATAAATAAATAAATAATTTATTCTCTTAAATAAATATTTTATTTACAAACTAGTAAATAAATATTTATTAATTGTTCAATAAAATAAATAAATATATTTTATTTAATTTATGCGATCATTTTAACTTGAATAAAATTATTCCACGGTCTTGAGAATAATATTTATTTCATTAATTAAATTAAAATATAATTTAACCGAGACCACCAAAAACACTTAGTGTGTAACCCTCTAAGATTCTTTCTCGTTGACATTAGGCGGATTTGCCTAAAGTCCAAGAGTACTGTCTAACAACGGGTCAAGACACCCAAGAGAAAGAACGTAAAGTCGCAACAACAACATCCACATACGAACGCTCACTATGTAATACAATCTCTTTGTCGCAATATCTCATCAAGAAAGTTTCATGATTGTGTCATCAACTTTTATGCTTGATATGCCGTTCTTTGACTACCTGAAATAAACTCATCGTTACACCATGACTATAGAATTTCGCACGACGGTTCTATTTTAATCAAATGACCGAGATATCAACTTACATAAATGGAAGAGACAAATCCTTCCTCGTCTTATCCATTAATAACATGTCACTCGTGACGCACCCAACGTACCCTACTTCCCGCCAACTGTCTGCGTGACAATTTTCGTCAGTAAATCAAAGTACATAAGTCGTGAAACATATTAATGATAATCTTAAAGTCTAATTATCATTACACACACTCGCAGATAGAAATATCCAATGACACCAAAACATGCGGAATTCCTACTAGCGGGTCTGTTCTCATAATCTCCCATCTTGGAGATTACCAAGTACGAACTTCATGAGAGGAAGTCTCATATGCTTACGAGTACTCGCACCTGACAGTCTGCATGATATGTGTCCCATCATAGCATGTCATCCAACCGCAAAACTATATTTAAAAATATTGTTATAGCATTTCAAGGTTCTCATCATAACGAGGAACTTCCATGACCTTATCAATGTAACAAATACTCTAGGACGTTATTACATCATAGTCATGCAGAACAATGAACAATATATAATAATACATTAAATATCTATGTAATCAAAGTAAAACCAGTTGGTTCTAGGACACCAAATCTTACAAACTCCCACTTGGACTAGAGCCAACTGCCTACAACTTTCAGTCCACTAGACCTCACATGATGATCATGTTTCTGCTGAGTCAAAGCTTTAGTCAAGGGGTCCACCATGCTGTCTTCCATGGAAATACTGCTCACTGCAACTTCACCTCTCTGAGAAAAATCCCTCAAGAGATGATACTTCAGAAGCATGTGCTTCATCCGCTGATGTGACCTTGACTCTTTTGCGAGAGCCACCACTGTAGTATTGTCACAGTATAGTGTGATGAGATCTTTACTGCTAGGTATCACATCTAGCTCCCAGACGAAGCTTCACATACAAATTGTTTATTTAGCCTCCTCAGAAGCTGCGATATACTCAGACTCTATTGTAGAGTCTACGACCACACTCTGATTTGAGCACTTCTAACTCACTGCACCTCCATTCAAAGTGAAGATGTATCCTGTTTGCGACTTCATGTCATCTTGATCAGTCTGGAAACCAGCATCTTCATATCCTCTAATGACTAGTTCCTCATATCCTCCATAAACCAGGAACATATCCTTAGCATGCCTCAGATACTTTAGGATAGTCTTGACTGCTATCCAATGGTGGTCACCTGGGTCAGCTTGATATTTGCCTACCGCACTCAATGCGTAGGCGACATCCAGCCTAGTACATAGCATGACATACATGACTGATCCAATTGCTGATGAGTATGGAGTCCTTTCCATTTTATTTCTTTCCACATGTGTTTGAGGACACATTTTCTTGGAAAGATGAATGTCATGTGATGCTGGCAACAATCCCCTCTTGGATTGTTTCATACCGAATCTCTTCAGTATCTTATCAATGTATGTACTTTGACTTAGGCCCAAAAATCTCTTGGATCTATCACGATGGATCTTGATCCCAAGAATATATGCTGCCTCGCCCAAGTCTTTCATGGAGAAGAATTGATTCAACCATTCCTTAATAGACTATAAGACTGGTATCTCGTTTCCAATAAGTAATATGTCATCAACATATACTATCAGGAAAACGACTGCACTCCCACTAAACTGTTTGTAGACACAAGGCTCACATTTATTTTTGATAAAACCACATTCTTTTATGGATTCATCAAAATGAATGTTCCATGACTTGGATGCTTTCTTTAATCCATAAATGGATTTCTGCAACTTGCATACCTTATTGGCACCCTTTGGAGTCACAAACCCTTCAGGTTGTGTCATGCAGACATCTTCCTGAAGGTTCCTGTTAAGGAAAGCTGTTTTGAAATCCATTTTCTAAATCTCATAGTCATGTTAACCCACAATGGCAAGTAGAATTCTGATGGACTTCAACATTGCAACTGGTGATAAGGTTTCATCGTAGTCAATTCCTTGACGTTGTTTAAAACCTTTTGTAACCAGTCGTGCCTTATAGGTACTGACTTATCCTTCCATGTCCAGTTTCTTCTTGAATGCCCATTTTCAACCAACAGTCTTTACATCAACTAGATGATCTACCAAGATCCAAACTTGGTTTTGGTACATGGAATCCATTTTAGAATTCATGGCTTCTTGCCACTTGGCAACGTCTGTGCCACTTACTTCTTCCTTGTAGGTTAGAGGATCATTATTATCAACTAATAATTAGTCACCATACTTGATAAATAGAAAATTGTACCGTTCCAGTTCTCTAACCTCTCTTGTACTCCTACACATTACTTGTGTCTCTGGAATAGATTCTTCTTCCACGGGGCTCTGTGAAATCTGTTCCTGTACCAACTCTTGTGTACCTTGAGCCTCAACTTCATCGAAGTCTATCTTTCTCCCACTATCTCTTTTGGAGATGTGATCCCCCTCAAGGAATATGGAATGTCTTTCCACTATAACCTTTTTGTTTAAAGGGTTGTATAGGTAATATTCCCTTGTTTCCTTAGGGTATCCTATAAAGGTACACTTTGTGCCTCGAGGTGTGAATTTGTTACCTAAAGAGGCCTTAACAAATGCTTTGTTACCCCACACATGTAAATTCGATAACATGGATTATTTTCCACTCCATAACTCATATGGAATACCATTTATCGATTTAGTTGGTACTTGGTTTAGTATGTGTGCCGCTGTTTGTAACACATACCCCCAAAAGGATAATGGAAGACTTGCATGACTCATCATTGATCTCACAATGTCCAACAAGGTGTGGTTCCTCCTTTTTCTTACACCATTCCATTGTGGTGTGTAAGGAGTGAGTTGAGATAGGATCCCAAAATCTCGTAAGTAATCAATGAAGTCCTGATTAAGATATCCCCCACCTCGGTCTGAGCAGAGTTTCTTAATCTTCTTACCAAGATGGTTTTCAACTTCATTCTTTCATTCCTTGAACTTATCAAAGGAATCTGACTTATACCTTATTAAGTAGATATATCCATATCTACTAAAATCATCAGTAAAAGTTATGAAGTATGAGTACCCACCCCTTGCTTAAACTGGAAATGGTCCACACACATCGGTATGAACCAATTCAAGAATCTCTTTATCCCTTTCACCTTTCCCACCAAATGAGTCTTTGGTCATTTTTCCTTGTAAACATGCATGACATACACCAAGTGGTTTTAGTTCAAAATAATCTAAATATGCATCTTTATGTAGCTTTTTCAAGCATTTCTTGTTTACATGACCTATCTGGTGATGCCAACGTTGGGTGTGGTATGATTCATGTGAAGTATCTTTGTCATCGATTGCCATTACTTGGTTTGTGTAATCCAACTCATAAAGACCGTTGTATAAATGTGCCCTACCAAAACAAAGGATATCTTTATAAAAGAAGCAAAATTCATTTCCAAACTTGAAAACAAATCCATCTATATCTATTCTGGATACAGAAATTATGTTTTTGGTTATAGAAGGAACATAAAAGAAACCCTTTAACACCAAGATCATCCCAATTGGAAACGTGAGGTGGTAGTCCCCAACAGCTACAACAACAAGTCTAGCTCTGTTGGATGCTCGTAGATCTACCTACCCTTGATCAATCTTCCTAAATCTACTTGGTTCCTGTATTTGGATACATATGTGAGCACCACAAGCTGTATCTAATACCCAATTTGTCGAAACATATAGATTTCATTCGATAACAAACACACCTGAAGCTTCCCCTTTCTTCTTAGGCTGGGTGCAGTTCTTATTCCAGTGGCCCTTCTTGACACATGTGAAACAAACAACCTCATGATCCCTTGCCTCCCCTTTGATCTTCCTTTTCTTGGAAGGCCGTGAAGAAGCCTTGAGCTTAAATCTCTTCGCCTTACCTTTCCTCTTATTCACCATAAAGACAGAAGGCTTTTCACACTTTATATCTTTGTCCACTTGGCGAATGAGGATAAAAAGATCAGATAGAGACTTCTCAATCTTTTTCATATTGAAATTGACAAAAAAGTTAGAGAAGCTCTTAGAGAGTGATGCAAGAATGAGATCAGTTCCTAGTTCTTCGGGGAGTTTAAACCCTAGAACCTCTAAGCGCTCAATGTAGCCAATGAGCTTGACTACATGAGGCCTAGATGGGGAACCTTCTCCAAGATTACTCAAAAAGAGTGCCCTAGAGATCTCAAACCTTTCCTATCTTGCTCTCTTCTGGTAAAGACCACATAGGTGCTCGAGCATGATATAAGCATCCATGTTTTCATGAGACTTCATGAGCTCACTAGACATTGATGATAACATCAAACATTGAACGTTGACCGCATCATTCATATATTTCTCATAGACCAGGAAATCCTCATCACTCACCTCTTTGGCAGGTGGATCAGGTAATGCTGACTCCATCACGTAAGACTTCCATTCATGGAATCAGATAACCCGAAGGTGTCTAAACCATTCCTGGAAGTTACTGTCGGTGAGGATGTTGTATTCATCTAGAATTGATTGCAGAGATAGTGTGGTTGACGAGATTTTCATTTTTATTCTATAATTAAAAGAGCAGATTATTAGTACTTTCTTGATTACATTTTATGAGAAATAATAAATTTTATTAAGTCTCCCGCTATTTTATCAAGTCTCAATGGCCCTCACCATTGAACTCAGAATGTCCATTTTCCATGAAATTCTAGTGGCAAGGATCCATATTCCCCTTCGTATAACCCCAACAAGTGTTGGTAAAGCTATTAGAAGGTATTTAGGTAGGTAGGTCTTTGCCAACTATGGGCTTTCAGTTCCTTGATCTATTGAGTGAACTCCCCAATCCTGAAATCATGACTTTGGATTTCCTTAACTCTTACCTCCAATATTACACCAAGTCTAGCAATGGATACTCCTCTTGATATAATATGGTTAAGTCAACCTGAAACCTTTCATAAGGTCTTCCTGTATAAAAGTAAGTGTCCCAACAAGGGTTGGTCAAATACATAGTTTTATCGAGTTTTTCCCTTAATCAAGTAACTAAAGGATTAGTCCGACTTAATATTTTTATTTGAGGGATTTTTATCTCTTATGTGTGAATTGATTATTATCACATGATTGTTAATATTAAGTGGAACTTACTTAAGTGATTAACCATGTCTTGATAATATTTACGCATAAGTCTAGTTTATTTTAGTTCCATCTTGCATGATTTTTTTAATTCATTAATTATGTGATCGTAACAACACATCCATAATGATAAACCATGAAAATGACAGTAATAAAATAAAGTAAATGGCATGATCATGAGATTTTTCTAATGGTCAGTTTATCTTGCGGTTGATAAACTAACTGTGGCCTAGGGGAAAAACACCTTGATCCTTTTGGGTTTGTGTTTACAGCTTCCACCTGTCCACCTCTGTATCTCCTGAGATTGGTTTTGTCTCAGCTCTAGCTTGAACCACCTCCACTATCTTGGGAGTTCCATCCATTACACATGCCTTTTTTTTAACTCACATATAGTTGAGGGGTAAAAGGGGGCTTTACATAAAATAAACCTTGGGCATGCAAGCCCTACATATTAAAGAGTATAAGGCTCACATGCCAACAAATTTAATTCAAATAGATAAATTAAAATAAACCATCCACATACAAAGGTCTTGGTCTAGCTCATGATCATTTATACATGCAACGATATTTACACATAAATAAAACTAGAATTCAATTCTTTAATCGTTCTCATTTAAGATATATCACGCTCGAATCAATTAATTATCATATTTAATTAATCAATCCTTTTATCTTAAATCCTTTTCCGAATTTCCTTATGATTCTCATACATCATAATTTTAAACAAATAAATTCATTTAAAATTATCTTTGTACATAACTTGTACCTTGGAGGCAACCCGGTGAGTTCCTATTCATAACTATCCAATGAGTAGAAATGAACATTACACAGATTTTAAATTAAACACATATATATAAAACACCTATCACGTATTGTGACTCAACTTTACGCCTGCATGATGGTACACATATCCAGAGTTTGTATAATATAATAATAAATTTTAGTAAATATGCATAATTTGGATGAGTACACGATGTGTAGTTCCAACTACACGACGTGTACTATTTTTCACCGTCTATCCAAAGTACACGCCTGGGGAAATGTCATGTGAGTGTACTTCAGAAATATTTGAAGTACACGACGTGTCTAGTGGGTCCACACTTCGTGTAGTTCCTCATTATACGGTCTCCAGCTGGGCAAGCTGTGTACGGGGTACATGATCTAACCCTAACCTGAAGGGACTACACACTGTGTCCATTGAGACACATGACGTGTAATCCAGAAACTGCATGCCACCTATTCCTGGTCAACACACAGAGTCATTTAAGACTTAGAAAGACTCCAACACACGACCTGGTTTGGCGGACTGGTCCGATGCATTGAATCTTGACTACATGGTGTGTACTGCCGAATACACGCCGTATGTTCTGGTGTTGTACGGCCAGGAAGATTTGGTACCTCCAGATGAGATCCTCTATTTTATTTTAATTAAAATTGAAAGAAAAGATCATTTTTATAAGGCAAACGAGAAATGAAAGAGGAGGAATTAATCTAAATATTCAAATTTATAGAATGATTAACTTGAATTGAAACAACTAAATTATTAAATGCATAAGTCATCAATTAAATACTTAAATAATTATAAACTATGATGTAACCACTCTTATACCACTTGAAGGTTCCAGACGCAGTGGAAGTGTGTTTGGGATAACACCCAACTTTGATTTTTACCATGATCAATGGTTATTCCAGGATCAATACGATGATGAACACCAGTCTCCACGAAATATAATCAAATATTTAGATAAAGAAGAAAGAGGCCCGAAACCTTTAGAGAGGATCTTGCACATCATGTTTATAATTAATTTAATTAATTTCATAAAGAAAAATAATACCTGGATATTTGGTATTTTTCTTCATTGATGATGTTGATAGTCTAGAATGACCCTTCCAGATTATCTCGTTGCGCTTGTAAGGATCCAAACTAGAATCCCTCTAGCATTGATCCACACGTGCTTTGATGGCCTCCGATCGACACCGCTCGTTCTCCAGGTGCTAGTGCGGCGAAGCAAGTGTCTTGTGTCAATCGTTCTTGATCTCTTGTTCTTAGGCCTTGAAGAACGTCTCTCGTTCTTGAGAGGGGAGAGAAGAATATTCGAGAGAGAAATTATTTGGCTCAACAATTCTCAATTCACCAGGCATGTTGTGTGGTGTGTGGCACAATAGGCGTACTTGTCTATTTATATACATGGAATTTCAGTTACAATATTTAATTTCATAGCAACAATTAAATACATCCATGAACTTAGAGAAAACCCATGCATTTAATAATAATACCGCATCATTATTTATGGTGCGCCAACTTGTGAAAAATAGAATTATAAATTCCGCGTCATAAAATAATAGCAGCATTATTTTAATTTGTGCCAACTAGTTAAATAATTATTTATTGTCTTGTAAATAATTATTTTACTACCAGAATGACCTTGGTACACTCGAACTTCACATCCATTTATTGAACACTCAAATAAATAAATAAATAATTTATTCTCTTAAATAAATATTTTATTTACAAACCAGTAAATAAATATTTATTAAATGTTCAATAAAATAAATAAATATATTTTATTTAATTTATGAAATCATTTTAACTTGAATAAAATTATTCCACTATCTTGAGAATAATATTTATTTCATTAATTAAATTCAAATAGAATTTAACTGAGACCACCAAAAAACACTTAGTGTGTGACCCTATAGAATTCTTTCTTGTTGGCATTAGGCGGGCTTGCTTAAAGTCCAAGAGTACTATCTAGAAAAGGGTCAAGGAACCCAAGTGAAAGAACATAAAGTTTCAACAATGACATCCACACACGAACACTTGCTGTGCAATATAATCCCACTAGTAGAAAAATACCCTATACCAACAGTTTGAAACCGTTGGTATAGGCCTCCAAATTGTTGGTATATCCTATACCAACGGTTTGGAGAACCGTGGACAAGTAATCCATGAGTATAGGTCTATACCAATGGTTTTAAAAACCATTGGTATAAGTAATATGAAAAATCTATACCAACGGTCTATAAAATCGTTGGTAAATGTATTTCAAAAAAGAAGCATTTGGTTGGTTTTGATCCCAGTACCTGCAGTTTATGAATGAACGACCTAAACACTAACCTAACTTGACTTTTGTGAACATAATTTCATAAATATATATATGTATTATCATAAATATTTTAAATTTTGATTTATTTAATGTTCTCTACAAGAAGATTCCATAAAAAATACATGTAACTATACCAACAGTTCTCAAAACCGTTGGTATGAACCTATACCAACGGTTTTGAGAACCGTTGGTATAGATTCTTTGATTTTGGGACATATACCAATGGTTTTGGAAAAAACATTGGTATAGGTCCCCCCTATACCAACAATTTGTTTAAAACCATTGGTATATGTCCAAATTAGTGACCTATACCAAAGGTTTTGGCCAAACCGTTGGTATAGCTCCATATAAGTGAACTATACCAACGGTTTGCCCAAAACCATTGGTATAGATCTTATTTCCAGTAGTTTCCCTTTGTCTCAATATCTAATCAAGCAGGTTTCATGATTGTGTCATCAAATTTTATTCTTGATATGTCATTCTTTGACTAACTAAAATAAATTCGTCGTTACACCATGGCCATGGAATTTTGCATGACGGTTCTATTTCAATCAAAGGACTGAGATATCAACTTCTATAAATGGAAGGGACAAATCCTTCCCTGACTTATCAATTAATAACATGCCACTCGTGACGCACCCAACATACCCTACTTCCCACTAACTGTCTGCATAACGGTTTTCGTCAGCAAATCAAGGTGCGTAAGCCGTGACACATATTAATGACAATCTTAAAGTCTAAAGATCATTACACATGCTCGCATATAGAAATATCTGATGACACCAAAACATGTGGAATTCCTACTAGTGGGTCTGTTCTCATAATCTCCTATCTTGAAGATTACTAAGTGAAAACTTCATGAGAGGAAGTATCATCTGCTTATGAGTACTCACACCCGACGATCTGCATGCTATGTGTTCCATCATAGCATATCATCCAACCACAAAACTATATTTAAGAATATTGTTATAGAATTTCAAGGTTCTCATCATAACGGGGAACTACCATGACCTTATCAATGTAATAAATACTCTAGGACATTATTAAATCATTGTCATGCAAAACAATGAACAATATGTAATAATAAATTAAATATCCATGTAATCAAAGTAAAAGTAGTTGGTTCTAGGACACCAAATCTTACATGGGTTGTGTAAAACCCCAGTTTTTTTCTAAGGTAAAAAACCTTTTTCTTGAAGATTAATTATTAGTTTTTATCCTAATATGAATGAATAATGAGGTTGAAGAAGTTTCGAGGGTGTTCAAGTATTTTTCAGAGTACAAAGCCCTAATTTTTTTAGGAAACATATGGGTCGAATGGTTAGTATAAATTGTGTCACCTAGTCCGCATGGTTTGTTTAAACCGTCCAGGGTGCTTCAGTGCATAACAGAAGGCTACACGACCATGAAAAAATTGCAGGTTTTGTTGCAGAGGTGATTTGAACGACATGCACAAATCATGCACTTGGCCTGTGCAAGGGGTGCCTTTGGACAATGTTTGTCGCACAGTTGGCGTGCGGTTTGGCCAACTGTGCGGCCAAACCACGCAACCTTTTTTTAAAGGGTAAAATTACATTTTCCCTCCTTTCTTCTTAAATCTAAAATCCCTTTTTATTCCTCATTCTCTAAGAGCCCCTCCCTCATGAAGAGCTCCTCACACGCCTTAAGATAGGATTTGATCTCCTTTCTTCATTTGGTGTATGAATCAAGTTTCGTCTATTGGGTTGGATTGCCACCAGTAAGAGTTTTTATCTATTACCTTCCTTTTATGGTTTATCTCACCCCCTTCAGTGCTATTTTGGTGTGAGATAATATACCCTATTTTTATGGAATTTGATCATTATTATGTTTTCTTCCAATTCAGACCAAACCAAGGGTCGATATTGGATGAGTGTTCATACAACAACATAAGGTAGGCGGTCTATGACTTTTCCCTCAAGTCTCATCAATTTATAATTGTCGTCATTGGGCTATGAGACGGTTTCATCTGCGCCTTGCCCCTAAAATCAATTTTCCTTGAATTAGATGTTTAATTTGAAAACTGAATGCACCATTATGCCCTCTTATTATGGTTGGTGGCCAAAGACCTTCAACTTGAGCCACCACTTTTGGGTGTGCCAAATATATGCCGATGTGCCCCTTTTTATATTAATAACCAAAATGTTATTGGTGTGTTGGTTCAACTTTATCAATGGTTTAATTAATTTAAAGGGATAAATCAACACTTTATGATTGAGCAAGAATGATTAGCTTGGATCTTATTAAATTATAATCAAAGGATTAATGGCATGGATCCTTTTATAGCCCTTTGTCATCATTGAATGAAAAGGGCATGGAATTGAATTATATAAAGTGAATGAGTTGTCATGGTTATTGATGTGTCGCAGGAAGCTCAAAATGAGTAAGCAAAGAGGACCAGCGTAATGTAGCTGAATCGACCAAGGCTTAAAGGCAATGCCACCCGCAAAGGTTTCTCCACACTTAAAGACCACGTCACTAGCAATGGAAATTCACCACCAATTCCGGGCAAAGGGAAGAGGCTAAAGCAATAGGAAAGCACAAAAAGATTCCAAAATCCGTCACATTCAAGCATCACCATTACAAAGGGGTGAAAATACATTATAAAGAAAAAATAAAGGAAAATGCCCCAATTCAAGTTATAAGGCATGGGGAACCCAAAAGGCACATAAAAAGCACAAAACAACACTTTCCCATGACATTTAATGACCCAACTATCTAAAGTAGTGGGATTCCTTCTTAATGATACTTTTATCCACCTTATCTCTCTTATTTAATGTGATTCTATGAATTTCCATCCATTTCCATGTGGGTAAGTAATTTTGGGCCCCAAATAAGTGTGTTGTGGCCCACCATGGTGTTGGATGTCAAGAAGTGTGGGCTGGTCCAATTCGAATAACAGTTGGGATTATAATTTTTATTAAGCCCAAAATTATTCTCTTTGGGCTGAATCTGATCCACATCATTCCCCCCTGGTTGGAGAGGATTTTCCCTCAAATCCATGACATCATATTCTTCAATGTAAGGAGATAATTCCCCAATGTTGGACGTTGCAAAAATTCTGCCAAAATCATCTAGTAAATCAATTTTGTAGGCATTGTTTCCCACTCGTTCAAGAAATTTTAATGGACCTTCAGCTCGTGGTGCCATCTTGCTCTTCCTTTTGGATGGAAATATCTCCTTGCAAAGGTGAATCCACAGTTTCTCTCCAGGTTAAAAAATATCCTGCTTCCGATGCTTATTTTCTCGCCTCTTGTATGCTTCATTAGACTTCTCTATTTGAGCACGAATAGATTCATGGAGCTTCTTCATGTGATTTTTCTTCTCCTCAGCATCAATATTCACCTGAAAATCAAGAGTCAAAGAGCACAATTCTATAGGAGTGATTGGATTGATTCCATAAACCACTTCGAATGGAGAATGCTGAGTGGTAGCACTAGGAGATCTATTGTATGAAAATTCATCTTGTTCAAGTTTCAAATACCAATCTCTCATGCTCTTGTTCACCAATGTTCTCAAAATAGTGCCTAATGTACGATTGGTGAATTCTGTTTTCCCATCTATTTGAGGGTGATGGGATGTTCTGAAAAGAAGTTTCGTACTAAATTTCCCCCATAATTTCCTCCAAAAATGGCTAAGAAATTTTGTGTCTCTATCCAAAACGATGCTGCGAGTAATTCCACGAAGGCGAAAAATCTCTTTGAAAAACAATTCTACCACTTTCACTGCATCTTAAGTCTTATGAAAAGGTATGAAATGATCCATATTAGAAAATAGATCTACAACAACCATTATTGAATCTTTACCTCACCGAGTCTTTGGTAAAGTCATAATGAAATCCACGTTGAGATCTTCCCATGGCTGCTCCGGAATAGGTAACGGAGTGTATAAACTAGGCTTGAAATGACTTTTTTCTCTTTGACATGTTCCGCATCTCAAAAGAATTTATTGGATATCTGATTGCATCTTCAACCAGTAAAAATTCTCCTTTAGTATCTCCAAGGTTTTATGGATGCCAAAATGACCAACAAGTCCCCCTTCACGTGCTTCCCGAATGAGAAAGTCCCTATAATTACCCTTTGGAACACACAACTTGTTTATCTTAAAGAGAAACCCATCATTTACAGAATAATCCTCCACAAATCCTTCTTGAAATTGGATTAAAATAGAATTAAACTCTATATCATGCTAATGATATTCTCTCATAAGCTGAAATCCAAGAATTCGAGCATCTAGAATGGTAAGTAATGCATACCTTTGAGATAAAGCATCTACCACCAGATTATCTTTCCCCTTATTGTATTTTGACACAAATGAGAATGATTGAAAGAATTCCACCCACTTTTCATGCCTCGAACTCAGATTGTGTTGACCATTGATAAACCTCAATGCTTGATGGTCAGAATGAAGAACAAACTACTTCGGTATCAAATAACAAGACCAATGATCTAGGACTCTTATAACCACATAAAATTCCTTATCATAGGTGTTGTAATTCCTCCTTGAATCATTCAGTTTCTCACTGAAATATGCAATAGGATTCCTGCTTTGGATGAGAACAGTGCCTATCCCAACTTCACTTGCATCGCATTTCACTTCAAATACTTGATCAAAATCAGGAAATGCCAAAACCGGTGCTTCACACAACTTTTTCTTAATGATTTCAAATGATTAATTTTCTACCTTTGACCACTCAAATTTTCCCCTTTTCAAGAATTCAGTGATAGGTTCCATGATAGTGATGAAATTGGAAACAAAGCGACGATAAAAAGATTCCAAACCATGGAAACTTCTTACTTTGGTAATGGATTCTGGTTGTGGCCAAGACTTGATTGATTCCACTTTTGATTCATCCACTATGATTCCTTCTTTGGTTACCAAATATCCCAAAACACCACTTTTTTTGAAAAGAAATCACATTTTTTCAGCTTCCCATATAGCCTTTGTTTCCGTAGAATGTCAAATACCCTCCGAAGATGATCCACATGGCTCTCCACATCCTTGCTATAAATCAAAACATCATCCAAATAACCAACCAAAAATTTACCAATGAATGGTTTCAGAACTTCATTCATGGGTCGCATGAATTTTCTAGGATCATTTGAGAGGCCGAATGGCATGACCAGCCACTCAAAAAATCCACCTTTAGTTTTGAAGGCTATTTTCCACTCACCCCCTTCCTTCATTTGAATCTGGTGGTATCCACTATGAAGATCAACCTTCGAAAAGATTGATGAACCATGTAATTAATCAATCATATCATCGAGTCGTGGGATGATATACCTATATTTGATGGTAATATTATTGATATATCTACTATCAATGCACATGTGATACGTACCATCTTTCTTCGACACCAATAATGCTGGAAAAAAACACAGGATCTGTAACACCTGAGACTTTTATGAGAAATATTTTGTTTTTATGGAATCTTTCACTACACACAACACTATCTTGGATTTCATTACACGAAACCACGACCTTCCTCGATAGCTTGAATCGTACGCAATACCGAGTTTCACTAAACAACGATATGCTATTAAAATATTATTAAAACTAGCCGTTATGAATAGTAATAACCACTTTTTGAAATTTTTTAAATTTAATCTTTCAAAATGGACTTCATTTTTGGATTCGGAATATCGAAATTAGCTTAGGGTGAAATTTTGGTATTTTTCTGAAAACTTTCAATTTTTGATGAATAGTGAAAACACTAGGTTACTATTTAAAAACCGACTTTTTATTTAAATAATTATTTATTTTATATAAATTTATTTTAGGTAAAAATTGATACATAATACCTTTATAAGTTCAAAGTAATTAATTGAAGTCATTTTATAATAATTTTAGATATATAAAAATTTTATCAAACTTTTCACCGTCTTTTACCCACCTCCTAGGAGAATTTGAAAATTTACATAAAACTTAATTTTAACGCTTCTGTGAGTGGAATTTCAAAAATCCAAGAGACACGGTTGATGTCAGTAAGTAAAATGTGGTTCAATGAGATGAAAATAATTTTTGGTGAATGACAACTTTTTACTTTTTTTTACCACGGTTAAAAGTAAATAGGGTAATTAAGGGTAAAAATGATATTATTATTACCCTAACACATGTCCTAATTCTATTGGATAAGTTTAATTCGACCAAAAACAACCTTAGGAATAAAATATGACCATTTAGGCCCACTTGGATTAGATTAGGACATTTATTATTAATTTATTTAAAGAAGGGTTAAAATAGTTAAAATCAAAGTTTAATAAGTAAATCATTTTTAATAAAGGGTTATACATAAGATAAATTCGACTATAAATATTAATTAGAAAGATAAAAAGATTTAATACATAATGGAATTTTATTTGTAATTTTTAGACATTAAATAATTTAATTTATTTATGACACAATGATGATGCAGTAATTATCTTATTAATGAAATATTGACATAATTGATGTTATAAATACCCAAATAAATGTAATTTGAGACTTTTTATGAATTCCAATAATTTTATATGTTAATATGACATGTTAGTATTGATTTAATTAACTTTTTTTGAACTAATCATTCTGTTTTGATTTACACAAAAATCAATTACCAAATAGTGTCAAAATTGACATAAAATAGTTTTTTTAAAAAATATTATATTATTAATTGTTATTTTATTCCTAAAAATATAAGGTTCGGAAAAATGACTTAGATAAGGTTATATATATTAATAATAAACAACTTGGGGTTCTTTTTTCTTGTTATAGTAAGTTTATTAACCTTATAGTGTAAGAAAACAAGAAGACACGGTAAAAGTAAAATTATTTAACTTAAAGTTAAATCTAAATGATAAGGTTAAAATAGATACCTAAACTTGTCTAAATTCTATTAGATGAGAGGATTTCGACCCATAACCACCTTATCTTCGAAATAAATTAATTTTTAGATATTAAAAACCGAACATGACTTTATAATAAAATAATATTTTTAGTTTTTCCAAAGGTGCCCCTCTCCTCCCTTATAAAAGGGCACCTCCTCCCTCTCTTCCTCACACTACTTTGAGCCTTCAAGCTTGGCCAACCCCTGAAAAATTATCTTTTACACTTCCCTAGAAACATCCTAGAGGTCCTGGTATTCTTCAAAGACCAATTTTAGTGCCCTAAGAGGAGGTCTCAAAGAGGCGCTTCAAAGAAGAGGTAATGTCCGTTACCGATTCTTTCAACTTTATTTCTTCTTCCACTTCTTATTCTTTAGTTGTTTAATTATAAATTAATAACATCAGTATCACTCATATACTGATATGTTATTATAAGTATTAAACAACCCTATTTCACCATCTATCCATCCTATGGAAAACGAAATCACCGCGCGCGCGTACGTACGGAATACCGTCTCCACGCCGTGGTGTAATCTATTTTCCACCACCACCTTACTTGTATGGGTATAATGGTGTAAATAATAACTATATATGATTATTTTAAAGTGATATTGATTTTTAAATAGTATACATACACTCCAATATAATTCCACGATCATGGGAATGATATCATCGCTCGTGCGTACGTACAGAATACCGTCTCCACGATGTGATGCGACTCGTTATACATGATATTCATTGAATAATGATTATATAAATGAATTTAATGAATGAATATGATATATATTACACTAATAACATTCTGGAAATGAGGTATCTATAACCTAAAGAGAAGAATAAGAATTTATTCGACAAAACACGCATAAGAACAAAAAGTAATAAACACCCGAATAACAAGTAGCAATGAAATATTACAAATAATAAGCTAATAATATGACCATATATAATAAGTATGATTCTGAAATAAGTAAATTACATTATTTAAATCATTATATAGGAGGTTCAGACACTTACGAAGCAAATCAGACCTAAGGTAAGGAAAAATCTCGCAATCTCATTTTTTATCTGAGATTGTTTATACTTCAGAATTTACTGGGGAATATTTATCATCCACATCCATGTTTCCTCAATATGTAATATTTATATCCTTCTAAAATTTTTTAAATCCAATTTTACCCTTCGGTGAGTTTTTAGTAAAAGATATGAAAGGAATCTTTTGTCGTTATTTGTACGAGGTACTTTTTTACTTTTCCGACATAAGTACGAGAAGAATGTTTTTTTAACTTATACGACATGAATGGATTTTTAAAACATTATTTCCAAGAATATTCCTTTACAAGTTTTCAAGTTTATTTTTAATCAACTTCTTTTAGTTCAAAATTATATGACATGTTAAGAAAGGAAAATGTTTTTGAAGTAGAAAGGATATTTTCCTCAAGAATGGAGTTCAAGTGTTTTATCAAAATTATTTTCCATCTAAGATAATATAGGGTTATGTTTATATCCCTATTATTACATTGATTTGATTATTTTGTGATGGAATTATTTTTATGAATTCCTTTATCTTATATGAATTGTTTTATGATGTCACGATATTTAAGAATCCCATTTTTATTACATGGGTTATGAAATGATGTATGATTTTTGATTTTGTGGCACAAATAAGAATGGTATCATTATGAGATGGGTGGGACCTATATCTCCCTCCAATGAATTGGGTAAAGATTTATATCTCATGAGATAGACATGGCTGGAATAGAAGGTTAAACCGGTTCAGTGAAACATGACTGAAATGAGGAGTGAACTCGGTTCAGAAATGGACTTTGTCCGCTAAGATAGTCTTGGATATGAGTATTGACTACTAAGAAATGATTCTCTATGATTATGTGTGTATGCCACAAAGTTTCATGTTTTAAGTTATGATTATTGGGATTACATTTCACTACTATTATTTATCCCATGTTATGAAATTATGATCTCTTTTGCAGGTTAATATTTACAAAATGATATGTTCTTATGAATATGATGTGATTGATATTTCTTTTGTTTACCCTTACTAAGCATTTGAGCTCACACTTTTGTATGTTTTCTTTCCCTAGGTCAGGAAGAAGGTTATTAAGTAGGATATTCCAAAAGGTACTCTAGATATGATGAAATAAATGGGAGACAATGTAGATGCTTTATGAACCAGTTGTTTATGTTTCCCAGTTTCCAAAGACACTATACCTATACGGTCCTTTCCTGGTTTTGTTATATGTTGTAATAAGCGTGATTCAATTTTGAAGTATTAACAATGTATGTAAAGTATGAGTTGTTATAGTTGGTATCAGAGGAAAGGTATAGTTAACCTTTGGAAACTAGGAAGTGAAAGCCTTAGTAAGATCCCTAAGGATAAGTCTAAGCATAGAACACAATATTAGTTTTTTAGAAATGTCCATGAAAAACCTATGATAAGACCTTAAGTGTGAAATTTTATTCTTGATTATGTGGTTTTCCTATTGTAATTAGTATTGCTCACACTATTCTTCTTGGTTTTAGTCAATGGATGGAACTCGAAGGAACCGTGTTAATGCGGAATGCGACGGGCAATGCAATGATTGTCCCCCTGAGCAACCAAACATTATGGGAGATGGAATGAAAAATCTTTTATCCATGCTCACACAACTTTCTCAAGCTATGAATCATACAGGACTTCCAAATGAGAAAAGGAAGGAGCAACATTCTGTTGAATCCTTCACGAGGCAGCATCCACCTTCATTCAGCGGGTCTTATGATCCATTAGTGGCTGAACAATGGATCAGTACCACTGAAAAGATATTTTCAATTCTTCAATGTTCTGAACATGATAAAGTCATCTTATCAATTTATCGTTTGGAAGGTGATGCTGATCAATGGTGGAATCTTATTAAGAATACGAGGTAAAGGGATTAAATTGAGTCCATGGAATGAGACGAGTTCAAGAACTTATTTTTACATAAGTACTTCCCTCGTATTCTCTGAACAAAGATGGATAAGTAATTTCTTGAACTAAAGAAAAAGGATGATGAATCTGTTGGTACCTACGAAGAAAATTTTACAAGACTTGCAAGGTACGCTTCTGGTATTATTATCCAACTTGAGAGTAAGATCGATCGATTCTTTAGTGGATTAAAACCAAGTCTTCGAAGGGCGTTAGCCATAAGGGACTTCAATAGCTACGAGGAAATCGTTTGATGTGATCTCAAAGTTGAGATGGATATTGGAGTAACCCATCAGTCATATGGGTTTGATAAGAAGAGGAAAATGGAATTCAAAGGAAAATCTAAAGAGCACACTGAAAAGAAGATGAGATTTCCCTTATGCTCAAAGTGTGGAAAGAAACATGGATGGAGTTGTCTTAAAGGGACAAGTAAATGTTTCAAATGTGGAAAGGAACGTCATCAGGCATTTGAATGCCGCAATGATGGGAAGAAGATGTCTAGTGATGCGAACAAAGAAAAAGCTACACAGAGTGTACCTACTACACTTCAATGTTTTAAGTGAAAGGAAATGGGGAATTATTCCAATAAATTCCCAAAATCCAAGCATTGATGATAATGATCGACGTCAACAAACTCTTAAGGATAAAGACAAAGGAAAGTCACATGCAATTTATATCAGCGATGTGGAGTACAATAACGAAGTGGTGAAAGGTACACTTACCATCCACTCTAAAGTAGCAAATGTTTTATTTGATTATGGATCCACCCACTCATTTATTTCTAAATAATTTTCTAAGGGTATCACCGTATTACCTCAACAATTAGATGTTGAGTTAGCTGTGACAACCCCTAATGGCACAACAGTCACATCAAAAGTTTATAATTCTTCTCCGATTGAAGTTTGTGGGAAAGTGCTTCCTGCAAATCTTGTGATCCTTCCTATAGTGGAATTTGATGTGATTCTTGGCATGGATTGGATTTCTCTATATGGAGCTCATATCAATTTCCAAAGAAGGGAAGTCACATTTCATATTCCAGATCAATCTATGATCATCTATCGATGCAAGGATGAACATAACCTTCCAGTGGAAATTTCTTCCATCTTATGGGTATTGATTCCACTAAATGAAGGTTATTTATCTCAAATTGTTGGTGAGAAACTCATGATTAAGAATATTCCCATTGTACGGGAGTTTGATGATGTCTTTCCGGAGGAATTTCTGGGTCTTCCACCAAATCGTGAAGTTGAGTTTTCAATATAACTCGTATCGGGTGCTTTGCCTATTTCAAAGACACCTTATAGAATGTCCCCAATTGAGTTGCAGGAATTGAAGAAGAAACTCCAAGAGAATATTGATAAGGTATTCATATGCCCTAGTGTGTCACCATGGGGAGTACCCATTCTGTTTGTTAAGAAGAAAGATGGATCAATGAGACTCTGCATTGATTATCGAGAACTTAACAAGATCACTATCAAGAACAAATATCCTCTCCCACACATTGATGACTTATTTGACCAACTACGCGGAGCTCAATACTTTTCCAAGATTGATCTTCGTTCAGGGTATCATCAATTAAGGGTCAAAAGGGAGGATATACCAAAGACGGATTTTCGTACAAGGTATGGACACTATGAATTTATAGTGATGCTATTTGGTCTTACTAATTCCCCTGCTATCTTCATGGATCTGATGAATAGATTCTTTAGAGACTATCTTGATCAGTTTGTGGTAGTCTTTATAGACGATATTCTTGTCTATTCAAAGAGCAAGTAAGAATATGAAGATCATTTGAGAATTATATTGAAGACCCTGAGAAAGGATAAGCTTTATGCCAAATTTACCAAGTGTGAATTTTGGCTTCAAAAAGTTGAATTTTTGGGTCACATAATCTCAAAAGAGGGGATATCTGTGGATCCAGCAAAAACAGAGGTTATCGAAAGATGGTCAAGACCAACAACAGTAACCAAGATCCGAAGTTTTCTTGGCTTGGCTAGATATTACCGATGTTTTGTGAAAGATTTTTCATGATTATCTAATCCACTCACCAAGTTGACTCGAAAAGGAGTTAAGTTTGTGTGGACGGAGGAATGTGAAGATAATTTCAAGGAGTTGAAAAGAAGGTTATTCAGTGCACCTGTACTCACACTTCCTTGTAGTAGAGAAAGTTTTGTGATCTATAGTGATGCATCCAAAAAGGGGCTAGGGTGTGTTCTTATGAAAAATGATATGGTGATAGCTTATGCCTCACGACAGTTGAAAATCCATGAGCAAAATTACCCAACTCATGATTTGGAGTTAGCTGCGGTAATCTTTGCATTAAAGATTTGGAGGCATTATCTTTAAGGAGAAAGGTGTGATATTTATACTGATCATAAAAGTTTAAAGTATATTTTCACACAAAAGGAGATGAATATGCGCCAAAGAAGATGGTTGGAGCTGATTAAAGATTACGACTGCTCAATTCATTACCACCCTGGGAAAGAAAACAAGGTGGCAGATGCATTAAGTCGACAAGACCATGCTAGCTTATCCATGATGAGGATCACAAAATATCCAATATTTATGGATTTACAAAGGATGGATCTTGGAATTATAATGGAAGGGGAAAAATCATATCTTTCTCAATTGAATGTTCAACTATCTATACATGTAAAGATTAAAGAGGCGCAGAAAGAAGATGTAGAGTTACAAAAGAAGGTGAGAAATATTCCCGAATTCAACCTTGATTGTGATGGGATAATAAAGTTCAGGAATCGAGTTTGTGTTCCTCCCATCCCAGAATTAAAGAAGGAGCTGCTGGATGAGGCTCATAGTTCTTCATTCTCTATTCATCCTAGAAGCATGAAGATGTATAGGGACCTAAAAGAGTACTTCTAGTGGGATGGTATAAAAAGAGATGTTGCTGAATATGTCTCTCGATGCTTGGTTTGTCAGAAAGTTAAAGCTGAGAGACAGAAGTCTAAGGGGATGTTACAACCATTACCCATACCAGAATGAAAATAGGAAAACATCACTATGGACTTTGTCACTGGACTTCCTAAAACATCCAAAGGTAATAATGCTATCTGGGTCATAGTTGATCGTCTTAAAAATTCGGCACACTTCATTGCTATTAGAGAGGATTTCTCTCTGGATCAGATTACCGGGATATATGTGAAGGAAGTGGTAAGATTTTATGGAGTACCACTTTCCATTATATCTGATCGGGATCCAAGATTTACCTCAATGTTCTGGTGAAGTCTTCAGCATACTCTGGATACAGAGTTGAGTTTCAGCACTGCTTATCATCCTCAGACAGACGGTCAGTCTGAGAGGACAATTCAAACTCTAGAAGATATGTTGAGAGCTTTATCTATGGATTTCAAAGGTGGTTGGGATCAACACCTACCTTTGGTGGAATTTTCTTATAATAATAGCTTTCACTCCAGTATTCAGATGGCTCCTTATGAAGCTCTCTATGGAAAGAAATGCAGGACTCCAACTTGCTGGGATGAAGTTGGGGAAAGAAAGCTATTAGGACCTGATCTTGTTGATGAGATGGCAGAAAAGGTTAGATCTATTCAACAACACATAAGAGTAGCTCAGAGTCGACAAAAAAGTTATGCCGACAACCAAAGAAAAGACCTAGAGTTTGAAGTGGGTGATAAAGTGTTCTTATGAATATCTCCTTGGAAGAGAGTAATGAGATTTGGAAAGAAGGGAAAGCTGAGCCCTAGGTATATCGGTCCTTTCGAAATATTGGATCGTGTTGGGAAGGTAGATTACCGATTGGCGCTTCCACCGAATCTCTCTCAAGTTCATGATGTGTTCCATGTATCTCTCCCGAGGAAGTACATACCTGATCCTTCACATGTACTCAACTCAGAAGTTGTACCGCTGGAGTAAGATCTTTCTTATGAAGAACAGCCGATAGAGATTCTGGATCGTAGCGAAAAAGTCCTATGGAACAAGACCACTCTCTTGGTGAAAGTTTTATGTAGGAACCACCAATTAGAATAAGCTACATGGGAGCTTGAGGATATGATGAGGGAAAGGTATCCTCATCTGTTTGTTACAAAGTGACGAATTTCGAGGGCGAAATTCATTTTAAGGGGGGTAGAATGTAACACCAGAGACTTTTATGAGAAATATTTTGTTTTTATGGAATATTTCACTACACACAACACTATCTTGTCTTGCTTTACACGCAACCGCGACCTTCCTCGATAGCTTGCGTCGTACGCAATACCGAGTTTCACTAAACAACGATATGCTATTAAAATATTATTAAAACTAGCCGTTATGAATAGTAATAACCACTTTTTGAAATTTTGTAAATTTCAACTTTCAAAATGGACTTAATTTTTGGATTCGGAATATCGAAATTAGCCTAGGGTGAAATTTTGGTATTTTTCTGAAAACTTTCAATTTTTGATGAATAGTGAAAACACTGGGTAACTATTTAAAAACCGACTTTTTATTTAAATAATTATTTATTTTATATAAATTTATTTTAGGTCAAAATTGATACATAATACCTTTATAAGTTCAAAGTAATTCATTGGAGTCATTTTATAATAATTTTAGATATATAAAAATTTTATCAAATTTTTCACCGTCTTTTACCCACCTCCTAGGAGAATTTGTAAATTTACATAAAACTTAATTTTACCGCTTCTGTGAGTGGAATTTCAAAAATCCGAGAGACACAGTTGATGTCAGTAAGTAAAATGTGGTTCAATGAGATGAAAATAATTTTTGGTGAATAGTAACTTTTTACTTTTTTTTACCACGGTTAAAAGTAAATAGGGTAATTAAGGGTAAAAATGATATTGTTATTACCCTAACACATGTCCTAATTATATTGGATAAGTGTAATTAGACCAAAAACAACCTTATGAATAAAATATGACCATTTAGGCCCACTTGGATTAGATTAGGACATTTATTATTAATTTATTTAAAGAAGGGTTAAAATAGTTAAAATCAAAGTTTAATAAGTAAATCATTTTTAATAAAGGGTTATACATAAGATAAATTCGACTATAAATATTCATTAGAAATATAAAACGATTTCCTACATAATTGTATTTTATTTGTAATTTATAGACATTAAATAATTTAATTTATTTATGACACAATGATGATGCAGTAATTATCTTATTAATGAAATATTGACATAATTGATGTTATAAATACCCAAATAAATGTAATTTAAGACTTTTTATGAATTACAATAATTTTATATGTTAATATGACATGTTAGTATTGATTTAATTAAATTTTTTCTAACTAATCATTCTGTTTTGATTTCCACAAAAATCAATTACCAAATAGTGTCAAAATTGACATAAAATAGTTTTTTTAAAAAAATATTATATTATTAATTGTTATTTTATTCATAAAAATCTAATGTTTAGCCAAATGACTTAGATAAGGTTATATATATTAATAATAAACAACTTGGGGTTCGTTTGGCTTGTTATAGTAAGTTTATTAACCTAATAGTGTAAGAAAACAAGAAGATACGGTAAAAGTAAAATTATTTAACTTAAAGTTAAATCTAAATGATAAGGTTAAAATAGATACCTAAACTTGTCTAAATTCTATTTTATGAGAGGATTTCGACCCATACCCACCTTATATTCTAAATAAATTAATTTGGAGCTATTAAAAACCGAATATGACTTTATAATAAAATAATATTTTTAGTTTTTCCAAAGGTGCCCCTCTCCTCCCTTATAAAAGGGAACCTCCTCCCTCTCTTCCTCACACCACTTTGAGCCTTCAAGCTTGGAAAAAACCTTAAAAATTATCTTCTCCACTTCCCTATAAACATCCTAGAGGTCCTGGTCTTCTTCAAAGACCAATTTTAGTACCCTAAGAGGAGGTCTCAAAGAGGCGCTTCAAAGAAGAGGTAATGTCCGTTACCGATTCTTTCAACTTTATTTCTTCTTCCACTTATTATTATTTAATTGTTTCATTATGAAGTAATAACATCAGTATCAATCATATAATGATATTTTATTATAAGTATGAAACAACAATATTTCACCATCTATCCATCCTACGGAAAACGAAATCACCGCGCGTGCGTACGTACGGAATGCTGTCTCCACGTCGTGGTGTAATCTATTTTCCACCACCACCTTACTTGGATGGGTATAATGGTGTAAATAATAACTATATATGATTATTGTAAAGTGATATTGATTCTGAAATAGTATACATACACTCCAATACAATTCCACGATCATGGGAACAATATCATCGCTCGTGCGTACGTACGGAATACCGTCTCCACGATGTGATGCGACTCGTTATACATGATCTTCATTTAATAATGATTATATAAATGAATTTAATGAATTAATATGATATATATTACACTAATACCATTCTGGAAATGAGGTATCTATAACCTAAAGAGAAGAATAATAATTTATTCGACAAAACACGCATAAGAACAAAAAGTAATAAACACCCGAATAACAAGTAGCAATGAAATATTACTAATAAGAAGCTAAGAATATGACCATATATGATAATTATGATTCTGGAATAAGTCAATGACATTATTTAAATCATTATACAGGAGGTTCAGACACTTACGAAGAAAATCGGACCTAAGGTAAGGGAAAATCTCACAATCTCATTTTTTCCAGAGATTGTTTATACTTCAGAATTTACTGGGGAATATTTATCATCAACATCCATGTTACCTAAATATGTAATATTTATATCCTTCTAAAATTTTTTAAATCCAATTTTACCCTTCGGAGAGTTTTTAGTAAAAGATATGAAAGGAATCTTTTGTCGTTATTCGTACGAGGTACTTTTTGACTTTTCCGACATAAGTACGAGAAGAATGTTTTTTTAACTTATATGACATGAATGGATTTTTAAAAAATTATTTCCAATAAGATTCCTTTACAAGTTTTCAAGTTTATTTTTAATCAACTTCTTTTAGTTCAAAATTATATGACATGTTAAGAAAGAAAAATGTTTTTTAAGTAGAAAGGATATTTTCCTCAAGAATGGAGTTCAAGTGTTTTATCAAAATTATTTTCCATATAAGATAATATAGGGTTCTGTTTATATCCCTATTATTACATTGATTTGATTATGTTGTGATGGAATTATTTTTATGAATTCTTTTATCTTATATGAATTGTTTTATGATGTCACGATGTTTAAGAATCCCATTTTTATTACATGGGTTATGAAATGATGTATGATTTTTGATTTTGTGGCACACATAAGAATGGTATCATTATGAGATGGGTGGGACCTATATCTCCCTCCAATGAATTGGGTAAAGATTTATATCTCATGAGATAGACATGGCTGGAATGGCAGGTTAAACCGGTTCAGTGAAACAGGACTGAAACAAGGAGTGAACTCGGTTCAGAAATGGACTTTGTCCGCTAAGATAGTCTTGGCTATGAGTCTTGACTACTAAGAAATGATTCTCTATGATTATGTGTATATGCCATAAAGTTTCATGTTTTAAGTTATGATTATTGGGATTATATTTCACTACTATGATTTATCCCATGTTATGAAATTATGATCTCTTTTGCAGGTTAAGATTTCCAAAATGATATGTTCTTATGAATATGATGTGATTGATATTTCTTTTGTTTACCCTTACCGATCATTTGAGCTCACCCTTTTGTATGTTTTCTTTCCCCAGGTCAGGAAGAAGGTTATTAAGTAGGATATGCCAAAAGGGACTCTAGATATGATGAAATAAATGGGAGACAATGTAGATGCTCTATGAACCAGTTGTTTATGTTTCCCAGTTTCCAAAGACACTATACCTATACGGTCCTTTCCTAGTTTTGTTATATGTTGTAATAAGTGTGATTCAATTTTGAAGTATTAACAATGTATGTAAATTATGGGTCGTTATAGGATCATACTTGTCCTTATAAAGCCTCGATACATCAACTCATCTACATGCTTATGCATTTCCCTAGATTCTCCAGGATTACACCGATATGCTGGTTTATTTGGAAATTGTGCACCCGGTACCAGATCAATCTGTTGTTCAATGCCTCTAAATGGTGGTAATCCTAATGGAAGATCATTAGGAAAAATTTCATGATATTCACTGATTAAGGAATGAGCTAACAGATGTTTATGACTCTTCTCCTCATGGAATGGATTTTCCATCACCAATAAAGAAAAAATTGGCCTTTTCTTATTTATGGATTTCTCAACTTGAGCTTTGTTGATAAAGAGACTATCTTTGGTCACTTCCGGAACAGATTTTTCTTAAAGAGTTTAGGACGACTTCAAAGGATCAAGTGTGATTTTCTTTTCCCTAGATCAAAAAGAATATGTGTTCTTCCTCCCATCATATTTCACTTCCCTGTCAAACTGCCAAGGCCTTCCGAACAACAAGTGATAAGAATCCATAGGAATAACATCACACAATACTTCATCAGCATAGTTCTTACTAATAGAGAATGAAATTAGAACCCATTTTTTGACTTGGAGTGTGCTCCCATTGTTCAACCATTGCAATTTATACGAGCGAGGATGATTCTGAGTTGGAAGATTCAATTTCTCTACCAGTGTTGCTGAAGCCACATTTTTATAGCTCCCACTATCAATAATCACCATGCATACCCGTTGATTAATGGTGCAATAAGTTTGGAATAAGTTTTCTCTTTGATCTTCTTCTGGGAAAATTTGAGCTTGAAAAACTCTTCATAGCACCAACATGTTTCCCACATCAGCTTCTTCCACAACATGTTCATCATTTTTAGATTCTTCACTATCATGTTCATCCTCTTTGATTTCCTCTTTAATCTCTTCAATATCCTTAATATTAATAATTCTATTGTTAGGGAAATTGTCCTAAAAATGACCATACCCATGGTATTTAAAACACTTTTGATTCCCACATTCAAATGAGTTGGACTTCCCTTTTGGTTGTTCCATAGACTTATCTTTCCCTTTATCCAACATCTTGTTCCTTCCAAATTCCTTCTCACTAACACCAGATTTATTAGAAGAAATGCCTTTATAAAAAGTTATACCTCTATTGTAGTTTTTGAGCGCCAGTGCTTTTGAGGCCTGATTTTTATTTTCCACCTTGATCATCATATTACAAACATCATCAAGTGAGAAGAATGGTTGTAACTCCAATGAATGTGCAATTTATTCATTTAATCCACCCAAAAACCTTGCAATCGTTTTCTCTTTATATTCTGGAACATCAATTCACATCAATAAATGATCAAACTCCCGAATGTACTCTTTAAAAGATTTATCTCCTTGTCACAGGCTATGCATTCAGAAATAAAGATCTTGCTTATAATTCTCAGGCATAAATTTTCTCCTCAAAATATTTTTCAACTTCTCCCATGATCGTATTTTGCCTTTGTCATTACGTTCCTACTGCTTCTTTATATTTTCCCACAAAAGAGATGCATAATCTTTAAATTTTATAATGGCTACCTTGAACTTCTTCTCGTCAGAAAAATTCTTAAATTTGAAGAACCGTTCGATTTACCGCATCCAATCCAAAAAATCATTCGGATTCATACTCCCATAAAAATCTGGAATGTCAATCTTCAACCCTCTTTCAATATCTTCATCATCTCTTCTTCTTCGCATATCCACCTCTAAATCACTAGAATCATCACCATTTTCACGATCTTCATAAAATGGTGCTGGATTTCACCTATTATGTGGCGATGGATGTCGAGGATGTCACTACGGTAGAGGGGAGTCAGGTCACCATGCTCTTAATAGTTAAGCAAGCTGCTTACCGATTTGAGTAATTTTCCATTGTAGCTATGCGTTAGCTATTTACCATGGAGAAGGAGTAGAATATCCACTCTTATGAGACATTATGGAGAGTAACAAGAAGAATTCGATATAACTTACTTGTTGGAACCGTGGCTCTGATACCAGCTGATGCGTCGTGGGAAGCTCAAAACAAGTAAGCGAAAAGGACCAGCATAATGTAGCTGAATCAAACAAGGCTTAAAGGAAATGCCACCCACCAAGTTTTCTCCACACTTAAAGACCACGTCACCAGCAATGGCGATGCACCACTAATTCTGAGCAAAGGGAAGAGGATAAAACAATAGGAAAGCACAACAAGCTTCCAAAATCCGTCACATTCAAGCATCACCATTATAAAGGGGTGAAAATACATTATAAAGACAAAATAAAGAAAGGAAAATTCCCCAATTCAAGTTACAAGGCACGAGGAACCCAAAAGGCACATAAAAAGCACAAAAAAAAACACTTTCCCATTCCATTTAATGACCCCACTAGCTAAAATAGTAGGATTCCTTCTTAATGAGGTTTTTCTCCATCTTCTCCCTCTTATTTAATGCACTGCTATGAATTTCCAACCATTTCCATGTGGGTAAGTAATTTTGGGCCCCAAATAAGTGTGTTGTGGCCTACCATGGTGTTGGATGCCAAGAAGTGTGGGCTGGTCCAATTCGAATAACAATTGGGCTTAAAATTTTTATCAAGCCTCAAATTATTCTCCTTGGGCTGAATCTGATCCATATCAGTTATCACATGGCCTTGGTTATTTCATTAAATTTAAGGTGTATATTACTAATATGAACCTTTTTCTTGTTATAGGAGTGGTTATACTTTATCCAACCTTGGATTCCCAAGGGAATGCCTTAAGCACTCAGAGGAAGACACCCCAATTCATTGGGCTGGTTAGCAAGGGAGATTCCCACCTTGGAATTCAATGTCTTGTTATACGTGAATGCCTCAACGCAGTACCAATGATTCAATTAACTCATTTCCAAATTTTAGAATGTATCAGATACACGCCTTGGATTCAGCTGGTGTCTTAGGATAGGAGGTTCCTTGGATACTCCCCTTGGGCCCCAATCATGCTTAGCCCGAGATTTACTGTGGACATGCTCCATGGACTCAGTTAGACACTTTTCCAGTAGAATTCCTTGGGTGTACACCTTGGATTAAACTTAGTCCCTTATAGCTAGACTACATGGTTTAAGTACTATGAGCCGACTCAACCCTCTAAGGTTAAGGATGCCTTGTTACCTCTTGAATCCTATTTTACTATTATTATGAATTGGATGCTCGAGCATCAGCTTGGGTCTTATTTTATGATTAAGTAAATTGGTGCACTTTGGATACACATCCCTAACCTCTTGTAGGTTAATTGTTCAGACATTACTGACATGATCTGAAGCAGGTATAGTCAGCCAGACATCCCATGAGGAGTCCGAGCCCAACGTGATTATTATTTCACACATGTTATTCCACTACTTACCTCTATATATGAACAATGATACTTTTATATTCACAGACTAGATTTGTGTAGACTTCGTTGGTGGTGGCATACTAAGTATATCTCACAATCTATTCAATCTTCTATTTGGTACCCGAACAAACTTCATGAATCCAGGTAGGGACAGGGTCAAGCGGTCAATCTTGGATTCTTGATTGATTATAACATGAGATCTTGGGAGCACGAGACTGAACTTTGGATTGTGATGGTATTGGATATGTCTTTTCTATTATTTTGGTTTCTTTTGTTATACATGTATGTATTGTATGCCTACTGCCATGTATGTTTTCCATTGTATAGATCTATGACATACTCGTCATTTTGTTTATGGCACCACTTTGAGCTTTTTTATCATTACTGTCTGAATGGTTTACCTTCATTTATCTATTTTCATTATTATGATTCCACTATTTAATTGTTATATCACCACTATGATACTATGATTACGAGGGTAGAGTCTCCCCACCGTACCATCATAGACCCTTGTTACTAGTCGAAAGCCTTTAGTGTACGTGGAGGTGCGCTTAAGGCCTTATGACCAACCGATTCCAGTTACTTATGAGTGAACTGGGTTTGGGATGTTGAAAATTGGTATAATATGTTTTTCTATTGTATTACTATTTTTGGGTTATTAGATAGGAGACTAGGAAAGTATTGGAATTTGGTAGTAATCTTGTACCTGGGAGTATCTAACCCACATACGAGGGGAAAAACAAATTGCTTAGGATGGGATTTGTTGTTCTGGATTATGCCTGTTATAGTTGTACTGATTTCAGTGTTGGGTGACACACATGGATTGTGGATTTCATTATTATCGTGGAATCTATTTTTACCCTTATCTTGGTATGATAAGGAGGTAGTGTCTCATGCATCATTATATCCATGTAAAGATTTATATTTCATGCATTATGTCATGCCATACTTACTTATTTCATGCATTTTTTGTCACATATTCTTTGTGCCTTGATAGTTATATTTAATATTGTGCTAACATTTCTTGTAGGAGTAAATTAATTGGGATAATTAAAGTGTATGAATCAATATAAATGATTTTTTACTATATAGTGT
Source organism: Viscum album (assembly GCA_963277665.1). NCBI lineage: Eukaryota > Viridiplantae > Streptophyta > Magnoliopsida > Santalales > Viscaceae > Viscum > Viscum album. The sequence continues at coordinate 1,799,617,086 of OY728141.1, forward strand.
GATGATGGAACCTTAATTCACCAATTATAGAATGTTTGAGTCATGAACCATTGGTCACATGAGCTGAAATGTTAGTTGGTTGCAATTATATGTATGCCAATTTCAATTTAAAGAGAGTGTGCATCTATAAATTGGAAATGATGATCAATCTAACTGAACCATTGTAAAATCCTGGTTGCAACATTTGCAATTTATAAAGCATAGTACTTTATAACTTGGGAATGATAGACACATCAAACTGGCCTTGATTTATATATATATATATGGATATATATAATGTCATATTTAAGAACTATTGAGTTTTAAATTTAAATGGAAATGGTTGTCATTAAATAGTGATTTCAATTGAAACTTAAAAGGTGTTTCCCTTTATAACTTGAAATTGACATACTGTATATCAGAACCCCTGATAAAAAATAGAGAACTTGAACCAGACCTAACCTTAGTAGTGGGCAGTAGGAAATATCTCCAGCGTTTCATCATGATCTTATACGATGCCCAGACCTGGCCTTACGAGCAGGCAGAGGGGTGTGACTCTTATATAGAAATACTTGTACTTTTCTTATTCTTAAATTTTCAAATTATATAATTGTTAAATATTATCCGATACATGTGCTTGGAATTTTTAGTGTTATGCTACCATAAAGTCCTCAAGTCGACCACCATGAAGAGGATGACAAACATGTTCTTGAAGTGGTGGGACCTAACCCACCGGTAGTGCCACCTATGGAACCTCCAGTTATACTTTACTTTGGAGATGATGCCCAATTTTGAGAGGGTTTTCTCTAGTTTATGAAAACTATTTAGGGAGCTCCGTGGCCTACCCCTACTATGGAAGAATTGACGCAGGAGTTTCAGCAACAACATTAATCCAAGTTTTTGGAGGATGAGGGTCCACATGTTTCTTAGACATGGATAGAGGTCATGTTGTCTTTCTTTGAGAACCTGAAGATGCCTCTAGAGAGGAGATTCAAGCTCATAGCTTATATGCTTTATGGTTCTGCCAAGCATTGGTGGGACATTATTACTTAGGTAGACCAATATCAGTGTTGGAACCCTTGTTTTAATGATCACCAAATCATGTTTCTTATGCTATTAATGAGTTTTATGTGTTGTGACGACATTTTATAATATAAGGAAGATTGGAAAGAAATTTGGCTAATTATGAGAATGAATCACCATTGAGGTTGAGTCACCGCCGAGGCTGACTCACGGTTGAGGTCACCACCAAGGCTGACTCACTATTGAGGTTGAGTCACTACCAACAATTACTCACCATTGGGGACAACTCACCATCAATGTGAAAATTTTGCTAAGTATTGGAAACACTTATCATCAGTTATGAGTCACTGCCAGAACAAAATTTTGGTAAAGTATGGGAAACACATACTGCCAGAAGACGACTCATCATTGAACCTGAAATTTGGCTAAGTATTAGAAACACCTACCATCATGGATGATTCATCACCAGACCTAAGTCACCGTTGAAGCTGACTCACCGCCAGCCTGACTCACTGCCAGTGTTGTGACACCATTCAAAGGATTCACCACCACTATTTTTATTTATTTTGAATTAACTACTTCTAACAACTATATTATGGAATTTAATGCGAATGGTTATTTTAATTATTGTTCTTAATTGTTTTGTATAGATGCATTAAAGTGTGTGTTAGTCATCCAGTGCGAGATGTAGAAGATATATATGATTATTCATGCAAGTTTCTGTTAAAATAAGCAGAAGAATCCCTCATTTAGATATAATCATCATCATCACTAAATGAATTGAGAATCGAGATGCACACATAGAGAGCTAGGGATGAACATTGCAAGATCAAAAGAAGATTGTTGTGAAGTGTGGTTTACATGAAGCATCTTTACCTATGATCAACTTCAGAAGAATTGAAGCACATTGAACACTCAGACTAATACCTACAAACTTAAAAAAAGAGTTTACGACACTCTGTTCTACTACAAATTTCAGAAACTTAACTCGAACTACACTTTAAGCTACATTCAAGGAGTCAAAAGAATCAAATCTTATCAGACCGATCAACATACATTATTTACATTTTTTATTTTCCCAGTCTGTTTATATTCTTTACATTATGAGCAGTGTATGTATATTCTATTTTTAACACACACACACACACTATCTCTTGTGCTTTATCTGGAAGATACTAGATATCTTCTTAAAACTCACTTTACTTCTATTTACCCATGGTGTTGCGGAAGAGGTCCATCACTACAAAAAACTGTAATTTAGCTATGTTTCTAAAAAAAATCGCTAATTTGGAAATGTTTCTAATTTTTTTTTCTAATTTAGCGACGTTTCTTGCAAAACATCGCTAATTTAGTGATGTTTCGTAAAAAACATCGCTAAAAATATTTATATTTATAGAGCTCATTTCCCTGTATTGATGTATATATATATATATAAACATACACACACAATATATATATATACCTATATTTATATATAAAAATACATATATATTTTAAATTTAGTCACGTTTGAAGAAAAAATAGCTATTTTGGTGACATTTTTATCAATGTTTTAAAGCATGACTAATTATATATATACATACACATATATATTTATGAACACACACACACACACATAGACACATATATATAAAAACATGTATATATATAAAAATATTTATATAGAATATATACACATATATATATTAATATAAACATATGATATATTTAAAATATAAATACAAACACACACATATATAAACATATATATAAACATAAAATAAACACACACACACACACACATAAACATAAAATATAAACATATATATATATTATAGAAGGAGGTTTTTTCTGATATTCTGGATAGAATCACAAAGAAAACCCATAGGTGGTCCTATAAACATATTTCGAAGGTGGGAAAAGAAATTCTTATCAAAGTGGAGACTCAATCTATATCATCCTTTATGACGTCTCTTTTTAAGATGCCCGCCATCATTATTAATCAGATTCATTACTTCCTAAAAAACTTTTAGTGAGATCTTAATGGAGGAAAGAATAAAAAAACATTGGGTCGGCTGGGAAAGTCTCTATCTTCCTAAATCTTGCAGGGGGATGATATTTTGGAATCTCAGGCGCTTTAATGATGCCTTGCTCACAAAATAGGACTGGAGACTTCTCAACCTTCCAGATTATCCTTATTTCCGTGTTCTGTGAGCGAAATACTTTCACCATTATGATTTTTTCAAATCTCACATTGGTCTACATCCTAGCTTTTTATAGAAAAGCATCTGGGGATCCTGTGAGCTAATTAACAAGGGATTGTTCTGGAGAATTGGAAATGGTGACAATGTTTTTATTTGGCATGATCCTTGGCTGCCGGATAATGATGGTTCCTTAGAAATGTCCCCTATTTTTGCTGGATTGGAGAATGTGAAGGTACGAGTTTTATTTGAAAAGGATGGGAGTGGCTAGTGCCTGTCCAAGCTGAATTCTTGGTTCAATGAGAGGGATCACACCATCATTCTTAGCATCCCCTATATTGATGGCCCTCTTCCTGATCGACTCTGTTGAATCCTTGAAGCCTCTATTTTTTTTTTTTTTTGTGAATTCAGGATATAAACTAGCTTGATCTTCCTCATTTCCGGGGGCATCTTCTTTCTGGAAAACCTTTGGAAGCTCTCGATTCCTCCTAAGGCATGCTTTTTTGGTGGCAGGTATGTGCAGGCATTCTTCCATCAAAGGGGTTCCTATTCTCATGACACACCATTGAAGATCCTTATTGTCCACTTTTCCATGTAGTAGTGGAGTCTTCCTCATATGTCATTCTTTATTGCTTAGAAGCTGGTGATATTTGGAAGGCTTGGAGCGCTCACTGTTTGTTTTGTATGAACCCCTCCATCGAGCTTCCTGCTTCTTTGGATTTGTGGATGTCCTCGCTTCCTGTGGAGATGGTTTTCAGCCTTTGCGTCATGGCATGGTAGCTTTGGGTTCTCCGTAATCAGCTGGTGTTCAACCAGGTTTGCAAACCCACTTCCTCATGGGTTGAGAGTCCTGGTTTCGGGGTGAGCTTTCACTCTCCCTCAGGTTATTCTCATGTTGTGTTTGGCCCATCGTGTCCTACCCGTGTTTGGCTTCCTCCCCCAGCCGATTGCTTGAAAATTAATGTTGACGCTGATCTTGTGAAGGATGGAATTATTGGCTACGAGTTAATTATTTGGGATGTATCGGGATCCATCATTGCGACTTATCATCGGTGTTTTTCTACCTTCTGGAATCCTACTATAGTTAAAGCGCATGCCGTCCCTTTTTAGGGTTGAATTTGCTATGGAAAGAGGATGCGACTCTATCATTATTGAATCAGATTGCCAGATTTTGATCAACTCTTTATGCTCTTCAGATGAAGGTCTTCACTCTTTTCCCCCTCTGGTGGAAAAAATTAGTGACACGCTTTCTTGTTTCTCTATCTACTCATTTTCTTTCATATTACAGGAAGGAAATTATGTGGCTCATCATCTCGCCACTTGATCTGTTTTTGAGGATTCTTTGTTTTGGACGTCAATCTTCCCTAATTGACTTATCTCACTTGTTTTGGCTGATTCCAATTCTATTTAAGTGATTCCATTTTCAAAAAAAATGTATAAAATATAAAATATAAACATATATGAAAAATATAAATGCACATATATATATAATATGATATAAACTTTTATATGTATATACATAAACAAAAAACAAAAAACAATATATATATATATACACACACATATATATTAGTGTATGTATATTAATATATAAGATTATATATATATATATATATATAATATTAATTTTTTAAATACTGACACATATATATTAACATATATAAACACAGACACAAGTATTTAGGTATATATATATATATTAATATATATAAACACATACACATATATATAAACATATATATAATTATATATGTATATATATAGACATACACACATATATAAATACATAGATAGACACACACACACACACTTATATATAAAAACATATATATATTTTAAATTTTGTTACGTTTTTAAGAAAACATAGCTATTTTAGTGACATTTTTATCATTGTTTTAAAACGTGACTAATTATATATATGTATACATACACATATATATTTACACACACACACATATAAACATACACACATATATATATAATACACACACATATATATAAACGTATATGTAAACATAGAATATAATCATAAAATATAAACACACACATATATATAATATAAAATATAAACACACACACACACACAAACATAAAATATAAACATATATATAAAATATAAAATATAAACACACACACACATATATAGATAAACACACACACACACATATATATACATATATAATATAAACACACATATATAATATAAAATATAAACATATATGTAAAATATAATAAAATACAATATAAACTTATATATAAAAATAAACATAAAATATAAAATATAAAAACACACACACACACACATATATATATTGACACACACACACATAAATATATAAATATATATACATATATTTGTATATAAAAACAAATATATATTTTAAATTTAGTCATGTTAATAAGAAAACGTAGCTAATTATATATATATATAATTATATTTATATATATGTATACGTACACATATATATTAAAACACACACACACACAGACAAATAAACACACACATATACATATAATATAAACATAAACTACAAACACACACACACACACATAATATAAACGTAAAATATAAACACATACATACATACATACATACATACATACATACATACATACATACATACATAATATAAAACATAAACACACACACACACATATAATATAAACAAATATATATACATGATATATAAACATATATATATATATATAATATAAACACACACACACATATATATAATATAAACACACACACATATATATATATAGTATAAAATATAAGCATACGTGTAAAATATATTCATATCTATATATAATATAATATAAACATATATATATATATAAACATAAAACATAAAATATAAAATATAAACATATAAACATATATATGTGTATATATATATTAATATATGTATATTAATATATAAAAAATATATATTATTAATTTTTAAATACAGAAATCTATTATATATATATATATAAATATAACATAATATAATTAAATATTTTAAATTTATCCATTTTTTTAGCAAAACATGACTATTTTAGTAACATTTTTACCAGTGTTTTAAAACGTGACTAATTATATATATGTATACATACACATATATATATTTATAGACACACACACACACACACAGATATATATATATATATAAACATAAACTATAAACATATATATATATATATATATATATATAATAATATAAACAAACACATGGATATATATATAAACATAAAAAATAAAAAATAAAAAATAAAAAATAAAAAATAAAAAATAAAAAATAAATATATATATATATAAATATGTATATTAATATATATATAAATAAATAAATAAATAAATATATAATATTATTTTTTTAAATACTGAAATGTATACACACACATATATAAATATAAATATAACACAATACAATAAAATAATCAAAATTGTAGTAGGCTAGTTGGTTTGATATTAGGATTTGATCCTGAAAGTTTAGTGTTCGATTCCTTGTGGGTGCATATTTTCTTGGGCGTAGCATGTGAGGGCTTTCAACTAGTACTGGAGAGGTAATAACAGGTTGATTTGTGTTGAGGTCTTCCACCAAGTACTGAAGAGGTGAGGGATAGTAGGTACTGGAGGGAGTGAGTCGTGAGGTTGGGTGTGCATGTGTATGAGTTTGGGCGAGGGTTGGTCCAGTACTGGAGAGGCGACCACTAGGTACCGTTGGCCATATTTTTTTTTATTATAATAAAAAAATTTAAAATTTCAAAAAATAAAATAAAATTCAAAATAAAAAAAGAAAATTCCCAAAGAATTATAAATAAAAAAAACTAATTACCGACACTTCTAAAAAATATCGATAAATGAGGTACCATATTTAACGATGTTTATTTACCGACATTTCTAAAAAACATTGGTAAATGAGATGTCTCTAAATAGAGATGTTTATAAAGGATGCTAATTTAGCGATGTTTCTCAAAAACATCGGTAAATGAAAATTCACTAAATAACAATGTTTATAAACACCGCCAAATTAGTGATGTTTATAAACATTGCTAATTCAAAAAAAAAACATTGCTAATTGGTATTTTTTGCAGTGCATCTGTGGCCTGTGTTTATTTTTATTCCCATGGGTTTTACGGAAGAGATCCTGTGTGATCTGGAAAACTTTTCCTTTGTACACCCGATCCAGGTTTTGGATCATAGATTATTTTATATAATATTCTTGGCAGCAAGTGATTGGCAAGTAAAGAGGATTAGGTCTCAGTTTGAGACTGAACCTCTTGTTTTTATTCCGTTGTATTTTTTTCTTGTTTTGTTTTATTTTTTTGCTTTAAATTGAATCTACTTTAAAACTGAAAACAAAATCACAACTTTGATAATTAATCTTAATTAGGGTTTATATACGTTTTTGGTTAAGTAAATTGATTTCAAAATTTAAAGTATTTTTCATAGTTGTTTTGACTGAGAACTAATCAATCTTTGAGAAATATTTTAAAAGATTATAAAGTATATCAATATACTATTTTGGTCAACTTGACTATTTTTTTAATTAACTGAGGGATTTTATTTAAACCTTTTTTTGATAGAAATTTTTATTAAGTACTCAATTCACCCATTATTGAGATACTCACTCAGACCAAAATTTGGCATTAAAGGTTTTCCAAAACTTTTCAACTGTGATTTTAGTTATTTTTAATATCTTAAAAATATGTTAGTTCTAAATTTAATTATTTAAATGGATAATAGATAAGAATGTTCTAATACCAATATACCTCCTTTATTTAATGGTAATAATTATGATTAGTGGAAAATCAAGATGAAAATGCATATATAAAGCACGAGTTTTGACATATGGACTCTTATAGTGGATAAGTATGAGTTACCTAAGTTTTCTAGGAATACTTGGGCTGACACAAACATACTTTTTTATAACAATAATTACAAAGCTATGAATTCCCTTTACTGTTCATTAGGAGATGAAGAGTTCAATATAACATCTTCTTGTAAAAATACTTTTGATATTTGGGATACTTTCTATTTCACATAAAGGAACCACTAATGTTAAAGAAATGAGATTAAATACTTATAAAATCAAATATGATTTATTTAAGATGAAATCTTCTAAGCTAATTTCTAATATGTATCTTAGGTTCAATGAGATAGTCAATACCATAATCTCCTTGGGAAATATAGTGTATGAAAAATACCAAATCATGAGACTACTAAGATTACTTCTAGAAAGATGGAGAGGGACATCTGTGTCAATTAGGGAATCCTGTGACATTAGGAAACTACCTGTCAAGGAACTGATTAGGAAGTTAATGAAGTATGAGGAAGAACTTAAAGTCAGTCGAGATGAAGATAATGAGCCAAAGTGAAAATCAATAGCTTTCAAGTATACTACATCCAAACAAAAATAAAAAGATAAGATACAAGTTGAAAGTTCTAGTGATAATGAATCACAAGTGTAAAATGATGAAAAAATATCCCATTTGGATAAAAGGTTTAAGAAATTTCATAAGAAGAAGAAATTCTTTAGGAAACCAAGTTACAAAGGAAAGTACTCTAGTAGAGGAACTTGTAAAAATGATTCTAAAAGAGATGAAAACTCAAATAAGATTACCTATTATGAATGTAAGAAAAAAGGACAGGGTAAGGTAGGCTATTATAAGTTTAAATATAAGAAGTATGAGAAAACAGATAGAAAATATAAGAAAGAAATGAAATCCACATGGAGTGCCTCTGAAGATAACTCCAATGACTCTGACTCACCTCATGAAGAGAAACTTGATAGAGCCAACATGTGCTTCATGAAAAATGTTTCTAAGGAACCTATTGTATCATCTATACTTAATTTTGATCACTCTGAAAATGAAAATGATGATGATATGTCTAAGGAAGAAATTTTTGAATATTGCAACATGATTGAGGATACATATAATAATCTTAGAGACAAATATGAATTTCTAAAGAAAAAACATGTTTTACCTACCAATTTTAAGTCTTATATTACTATATAAAAAGAAAATAATGCCCAATTATTAAAGGAAAATACTGAATTGAAATTTTCAAATGAGAAACATAAGAAATACCTAGAAATATTCACAAATGGAAGAGAATCACTTACTCAAATTCTAGGTAAAAAAATTCTCCTAAATACATTATTGGTATAGGTTATCAACCTAGACAAAGAAAGATTATTAAGAGCACATTTTTTCCTAATTATACTCCTATAAAATCTATTGGTAGTTATTTTTCTAAAGGAAAAAATAAAGTTTTTATTTCAAAATGTTTGTAATATATTTATAGGAAACCCATTAATCAAGTGTGGGTTTCTAGGGATTTAATCTCTAATATATCTGGACCCAAGAAAATATGGGTACCAAAATCATTTATTGTATAAACTTTGTTTTTTAGGAAATATACTTCAATATTTCCTATAGTAATCTATGGTACTTGGATACCAGCTGCTCTAGACATATAGAATGCGACTACTTGAGCTTTAAGAGCCTCATAAAGGTTGATAGTGGTCATGTCACCTTTGGTAACAATGATAAATGAAATATCATTGGCCTTGGGAAAATTTATAACACCAATTTAGTTTTAATTTCTAAAGTACTATTTTTCGATATATTAAAATATAACTTGCTTAGAATCTCAAAATTATGTGATTATGGTTTTCATGTGAAGTTTAAAAATAATAAATGTAATGTTTTGAATTCCAAAATTACTTTAGTATTTACTGCTTTAAGAAATGAGAATGTTTATGATGTTAATCTTGATTCTTTGATTACTCAAAATGTTTCCCACTTAAGTGACTTTCATATAGAATCTTATATTTTTCATAGGATACTAGGTCACTGTAACATTCACTCACTTAGAAATATTACTAGGAAAGGGTTAGTTGAGGATCTACCTAAACTTGAATTCTCAAATGAAAAAGTCTGCAACCCTTGTCAAAAAGAAAAGCAACACAAGATTTCTTTTAAATAAAATAAAGAATTTTCAACTTCTCAACCTCTTGATTTGGTTCACATAGATTTGTTTGGACCATCCATAGTTTCTAGTTTAAATGGTAAGCACTATGTTTATATTCTAGTATGACTTTTCTAGGTATACTTGGGTATTCTTTTTATCTTACAAAAGTGAAGCTTGTTATTATTTTACCAAGCATGATAAATCTGTAGAAAAATTAAGTGGAATTATAATTAAGACCTTAAGAAGTGACCATGGATGTGAGTTTGAAAATCAATACTTTGAATCCTTTTTCTCACAGAATGGATATAGTCATAACTTCTTTTCTCCTAAGACCCCTTAGTAGAATGAAGTTGTAGAAATAAGGAATAAACACTTAAAGAGATATTTTAGGCTATGATTAATGAATATGAATTACCTATCTACTTGTGGGCAGTGGCTATAAATATATCCTTCTATATAATCAATAGAGTTTTAATCAGACCTATCTTGAAGAATATACCTTATGAGAATTGAAATAATAGAAATACTAAGGTTGATTATTTTAGTGTTTTTGGTTGAAAAGTCTTTATTATTAACACTAAGGATAATCTTGACAAGTTTACCTCCAAAAGTGATGAAGGAATTTTCCTTGGATATTCTACATCTAGTAAATCCTATAGAGTTTTTAACAAAAGGACCAAATTTGTGGAAGATTATGTTCACATCAAGTTTGATGAGAAAGATCTATATGAGTCGAAGAATTCTTTATAAAACCTTGAGGATGATTTATTTACTCTTAAATTAAATTCTAAAACTTCTAACTCTACTGGAAAGCAAGCAGAAAAATCATCCAGTTCCGAGGAACTTCTATAACTTGAAACCAAACTTATAAAAGACCTTGAGGTGACTAGCCATTCTTTTTCTAGAGCTGTTAGAACTCTCAAATAACATTCTTTAGATGCTGTTTTTGGAGTCCTAGATATAGGTACAAAAACTAGAGCTTATATAAGAAACCAGGTTGAACATCAAGCTTTCTTATCACAACCTAAACCTAAGAACATCAATGATGCAATTAATGATGAATTCTAGGTAATGGCTATACAAGAAGAAATTAATCAATTTGAAAGAAATAAAGTATGGGAACTTGTTGATAGATCCAAATCACCTTGACTATTGGCACTAAATGGGTGTTTAGAAACAAGGTTGATGAATCAGGAACAATAGTAAGGAATATGGATAGAATAGTTGCACAAGAGTATAGTCAAGAAGAGGGTATAAAATATGAAGAGACCTTTTCACCTGTAGCCAGACTTGAATCCATTAGAATACTTCTAGCCTATGTAGCACATCTATATTTCAAACTACATCAAATGGATGTAAAAAGTGAATTCTTGAATGCGTATATAGTTGATGATGTTTTTGTTAAACAACCCCATGTATTTCAAAATCCTTATTTTCCAAATCATGTTTTTAAATTAATAAAAGATTTATATGGTTTAAAACAATCTCTTAGAGCTTGGTATGATAGGATCATCTCTTTTCTTATTTCAAAAGGATTTTTAAAAGGTATAGTTAATCCTACCCTATTTATAAAAATAATTTAAAAAGATATTTTAGTTTTTCAAATTTATGTTGATGATATTATTTTTAGATCTTCAAAAAAAATTTTATGTACTGATTTTTCAAAAATTCTCCAAAATGAATTTGAAATGAGTTTAATGGGAGAACTAAAATTCTTTATTGGGTTTCAGATTTTTCAAAATACAAAAGGAATTATTTTAAATAAAAGTAAATATACTAAAGACATTTTTTTTTAATTTGGATAACACTAAGAGTAGTGATACTCCTATGAGTACCAACTATAAATTGGATCTTGATGAAGCTAGGAAACTAGTGGATCAAACCAGTTATAGAGGTATGATTAAAAATATTATCTACTTAACTAATAACCAACCTAGAATTATGTTCAGTGTGTGTATGTATTCTTGTTTTTAAGAAAATCCAAAAGAGTCACACTTAGTTTCTATAAAAATGATTTTCAAATACCTCAAATATAATACCAATTTAGGATTGTTCTATCTAAGAGGACAAGAATTTGACTTAGTTAGTTATTTAGATATTGATTTTAGTGGTTGTAAGTTAGATAGAAAAACCACCTCTATAACATGTCACCTTTTAGACAAGTCTCTAGTTTATTGATGTAGTAAGAAAAAAAATTTCATTGCACTATCTACTACTGAGGATGAATACATAGCTGCAGGTAGTTTCTATGCACAAATTTTGCAGATAAAACAAACATCACTAGAATATGGATATCAATTCGGACATATCCTTATAAACCGTGACAACATAAGTGCTATAAATATTTTTAATAATCTTATATCTCACTCAAGAACAAAACATATTGATGTAAGACATCACTTTTTGAGAGATCATTTTCAAAAGGGTGATATCACTCTTCAATACATTGGTACAAAACACCAACTTGTTGATATTATAACACCCCAAGATTTTATGGTATGTCTCTTTTAAAATTTAACATCTTTGATAGTTTATGCTTCACACAACACTGAGCTTAAACAAATGATTAAATATTATTATTACGATAGTAATCACCTAGCCATTAGAATGGAGGGAATGAAAAAGATTATGTAAATTATGAAAATATAGTTTACAGATGTTTATAAAATGAATTATTTGGTTACCAATTAATTATAAATGAAAATAAAAACCAATTGAACATAAAATATGTGTTTTTATAAAAAACATTATTTATGACCACAATGGAATTCTATATTAATAAATTAAATTAATCAATACCAGGGAAAAATATTAATGAAATTTATATGTTACAAATTCAATCAAATATTTTTAAATTTAACTAATAAGTTTGATAAGCTTAATATAATAATAAATCCAATATTATGCATAAAAGACTATTTTTTTTCTAAAGACAGTTTTACCATCTTTTAATGACGCACTTGTTTTAAAACTAAAATTTGAAACTTTTATAAATTCTATTGAAAAAATAAAATTTATTTTTAAAATAAGAATGTCAAAATTAGTTTAGGGTGAAATTTTTGTATTTTTTCTAAAAATATTTAATTTCCAGTGAATAACGAAACATCCTGTTTTTTATAAAACTGTAAATTTCATTATATTAATAGACTATTTATGACTTTAATAGTAACATCACCTATGAAATTATATATAAAATTTTAGTATCTTATGAATTAAAATATATTATATTTATATCATGGAATAAGTAAATAATTGTTTTAAAAATGATAAATTAAGTATTGGTATTTTTTTGAAACATAAATGTTTATTTAAACATTTATAATTAATATAATGATTTAAAAGAAAATTTATTTTCATAAAATAGATTCATAAATTAATATTTTTTTGTATTATTATTATAGGATAATCTTATGAGACCTTAATTAATTTTTCAAAGTGTCATAAAATCAGTTATAATTTTAAAATCAGTATTTTTCAAATAAATGATGATTTTAATTAAAAATTTAATTTATCATATTTAGAAAATTATTTTTATAAAATAGAGTTCATTTTTTAATTATATACGTTGAAAAATGGTTAGGGTGAATTTTTGGGATTTTTCTAAAATAGTTAAATTTTTAGTGAATAGTGAAATACAATAATTTACAATATATATACATTATAAATTAAATACACTATTTATCGAGTAATTTCTGATATAAGAACCATAATAAATAAATATAATTATCTATTTAATTCATTTAGTCATGATAATTAAAACTATTCATAGTTTTGAGCCAAAACAATAAACTAATGAATAAAATAATCATAAAACACCCCTCTCCTCCACTACAAATACCACCCCTCACCACCCCTTCTCCTTACACCTACAAAGCCTTGAACCTTGATTACAATTTTCCCATTTCATATTACAACTCCCTCCCCCATGTTCTGGTCTTTCTGGTCTCACCAAAAGACTATTTCCATGTCCCTTAAGGAGGTTCTCAAGGAGACGACACTCAAGAGGTAAAACCTTCTCTCTCTATATGTCAATTTACTTTATTTGATTATCCTTCCCTCACATTCCCTATCCAAAGTGACATGATAACTCTATTATATTTTATATAATACAATTTTATTAAGTTAATTGTATATCAACCATCAATTATCTTATCTTCACCTTTTTATTCTAAAAATGAAAACATCGTCCTTGAGGTTCTGATTTACCGCCTTCGTGGATGACGAGTTTTCATTTTTCAATTCCAACTTCAAGGCTGGTCATAAAACCATTTTTATGGTTAAAAAAGACTTTAATATATGTAATATAAATTATTTAATATTTTTTTAACCAGTATATATACATAATATTAATTCATTAGACAAAACTAGTTTGTGATGATCGAAAAAATGCCAAAATAATCTAATGGTTATCATTAATGCTTTATATAATGAATCATCATCATATCTAGAAAAAAATGAAATATAAGACCATTAAATATTCTATAATTTCATTAATAAAATATAATTTCAATTATGGATAAATATTTCCATTTTACATGATCTTTCACACATGTATACAAGTGAACCAATCATGAAAATGAAGGGAACAAACACTCCTAAATGACGAAATTGAATCTTATAACTCATCAAAAAGGGAATAAATGAACTTAATAAAATTATAATAAATAAAATAAATATTTAATAGGTTATAAATTAAATTATTAATGAATCTAATTTCATTATTCAGGACATTAATTACAACTGCAAAACACTTTCAGACATAAGGTAAGGGGTTTCTCATCTCACCTTTATTTCTCTGAGATATACCTTATTCACCACTATTTATTGTATGTGGTGTTTTTATACTACACATTTATGTATTATATCATGAATCTATTTATCTTCATTCTATTAAATGTCTTATTCTATGATCATTAATTTTACGAGGCATATGGTTTGACTGTTTGTAAAGTGGTAAGGGTTTCTTCCCGAACCTCCAATTTTCATTCAGGTTATGCTTTATCCCTCTTTACCCAAATGTAATTCTTATTTATTTTTATATAATTCTTATAAATTATATGTATATATTACAAAATAATTTATCTATACCAGTTCATATTTATTTGATGGGGAAATACATGTTTTATAAGGTCCCCTTTTCAATTCTTGTTAAGAAAACCCGATTAAAGGGAACTTCCCAATTTCTTACCCATTTTCAAATACTATCCAAATCTATTTTAAGAAACAAATATTTTTCTAAAATCACTATTTTTATCATGAAAAAATATATTAGATATTTTCTATTTTTATATAAATAATTATGAATTTTTCTATTTTAAAGACTCTTATATTTTATCTTAAACCACACTGAAGAGGCCCAATTCTAAAGTTTATTAAAAAATATGTTTACATGTTTTCACTTTAGTTGGACATAATTTATGACTCAAACATAATTTCATTATCCTTCCTATTTTATTTTTTGGGATATACATATTTAAAATAATATTTTATGACAAATAAAAATTATTTTTCCAAAAAAAAAATATTCTTTGCAAAGTTAAAAGAGAATTTCTCTTAAGAATTACTCAATGATTTTATTAGAGTATTTTCATGTATTTAGAAAAAAATTATTAAATATTATGATTAATTGGGATTAATATTTTATGATATAATTTATCATATTTTATTAAATGGTTTATGATTAGTTTGACTATGGATGTGCTATCTTGATACCATTCACCATATTACTTAGAATGGTTAGTGATTATGTTCACTGATTGGGGAAAATTATTTACACATCTTATGTATCTGTTGTTTATTCTTCATAGCATTTATATGAAGAATGCATTGGACTTATTAAGTGATGATCGGGGCCCACTATAGCCTCTCGATGCATTGGTAGGTCTTATGAGACAAACTAGATATAGAATTGGCTGAGGTTTTTCCCAATTATTTTTAGATATGGATTTGGATGAGGCCTTAACCATTCATTTTCAAATTTCTTGGCCGTGGCCTTGACAATATGTTTCATATGTCCAACATCATGCATTCCATCATTATGATATTAGTAATTGATAATCCATGTGATTATTCAACTAGTAGAATATCCATGGTTAAGTTTCATTCTCATATGATTATTTATATGGTATTATTCAATCAAAATTTATTCCTTACATATGATGCTCAATATTATGTTTTAATGGTATGTGTTTTTAGTTAATCACCTTGCCTTATTGTTTATGTTTATGATATCTTCTGCTGTATTTCTTACCCTTACTAAGCATCTGAGCTCACCCATTTCTTACATTTTATTTTTCCCCAGGATGCAAATATGTATATTATGAATGACTTGTAGGGATAATCTAGGTGTTTATGGGTGTTTCTAATGGAATTTATATGTTGTTTTTTCCTCTCAAATTTATAATGTAACAATTATGTTTGTATATGGTTTTAAAAATCTACTAAACTATTCAGTCCCTTGATATGTGATCTCTTGTTCATAGTACCAATGTAATTAAGCAAGGCACCAGATCTAGGATACCAGGGTTGGGGTATTTATAGTTTGTTTTAGGGCAAGTTTAGTAGAAACCATCAAAACCAAATTTAGAAAACATAGACTAGGGAACATAACCCTAAGATATACCTTGAGTATAATCATAGAATAACATACTAGAATTTTGGTAAGGTAGAGATTATGTGGGTCTTCCTAGAAAATATATCTCTGTCTGGATACTACAAGTGGGCATAGTTCTAGCATAGATATACTTAGGGGTAACAACTCTGACAAGGCATGTCAAGATTGACTCGGCATAACCTGGTAAATGATAGCAGACCTTACTGCGCACCTGGTTTGACACTCCCAGAGGATCTTCTTAGGATAATTCACATTTTATTTAAAAACCATTATAAAGTATTTAAAAGTAAACATATACCCAAAGAAACCATGTTTATGATTATGATATTAGCTATATACGAATTTTTCAATTTATGTTAAGTATTTCACTAGTTTTGAGATTATACATTATGTTTCATAATGTTATGATCTAATATAGTGTATTCCATTATTTATAAATGAAACCTATCATAATGAATGTGAACTTCATAAATGCACATGATTCAATGAGTAATAAGGATCATATCTTTTATGGTCTTATGACAATATTTTGATGGGAAAAAGTCTCCTAAAAATTCTCATCATATGGGGACATAATATCATATGCTAATGAGAAAAATAAATAATTCTCTAAGTATTATGGTTTCATAGGGAATCATGGGAACAAGATTACTACTAGAACAAATATAGATAAAGGAAAGAAGAGAAAGAAGTATTTTCCCACATGTGATAATTGTGGAAAGAAACACCTTCGTACTTTCTTAAAAGGAATGAGAGTTTGCTATAAGTATAAAGAGAAAAGAAACCATGCTTGTGATTGAAAGGGTAATAAGAAGGTTTACAATGTGCAATGATTCAATTTCAAGGATGTGGGAAACTATGAAAATATATGTCTCGAGCATTAAAGGAATGTACCCCAAAAGAGGCTAATGGATCATGGTCAAGCTTATGCTACTATCGCAGATGAAGAGGAATGATTGATATTCCTATGTTTGGATTAAAGAATTATTTTATTTTATTATTTTATAAATAATTATCAAGTTATAATAATCATGAGATATATAAGTATTTTATTGTAGTACTTCTTCTTTAAATAATTGGAAGCATGTGATGAATTACACCAGTAATCAAGAGATGTGATTATGTTGTATGTTGATCTTTTTGAAAACACATGACCTGGGAAAGATGACCATAAATTAATTCTTGATGTTGAGATAATAAATATATGTTTATGGGATAGTATTATTGACCATGAAGGTGGTTAGTGAACTGATGGTTTATGTCATTCTAGAATTATTATATGTTTGTATTTATGGACAACCTGAGATTTTATTTTTGAAGCATTCATGTTTTCATTAAGGTTTAAAGGTGGTAAAGGTATTAATATATTTGGTATGCGGGATTAAGATATACCTTTTTCAAATAATCTTATGTTAAGTTTATTTTGTAAATTTAGTGACCTTCCTTCTAGATTTTTGGCCATTGAATGTGGACAAGCTGTTTTAGACGAGTCTTAAGATTAACTACTTGTGAAATGGATCAAGTTAAACTTTGGAAATTATTGTTCATTGATAACATATTATAACCTTATTGGTTTAATTAAACATTTAAAGGTCTAAGTAATTATTTAAGGACCATATGATTTGTTAAAAGTGATTCATTTATGAAAAATACATCATGAATATCCATCTCCTGGTGTAAGAAATGAAGTGGAAATAGATCAAAGCACAACCAAAGGATGAGATTATTCTTATGAAATGGAAATAAATAAAGTAATTTTATTTTATAAAGTGACTATATATATAGTAAAATAATCCATCAGCTTTAGGAAAAGGATTTTGGAACAAAAACTTTATCAGTTTACTTTCCTTTCTGAGAAATCGATGGTCTTTTAACTGATAAAAATTTTATAGTTTTGTGATGGTTAAATTTATAATGACCATGTTCTATATCACTATCCATCAGAACTTGATAGTTATATTTTTCCTCCATGACCATATTTTCAATTTACACTAATTTTATCCTATTTAAATTCATATTTTTGTGGTGACCATCACATTTTCCTTTTTTTATTTTTAAGAGGAAGTTTTATAAAGCCTTTTTACGATGTGGGATTTCCACAAGGGTGTTCTAAAATGAAAAATCCATAATTATCAGTTACTAGTTTAAATTTAAAGTATGAAATTCATTTAAGGAGGGTATAATGTAACACCCTAATATTTTATGGTATGTCTCTTTTAAAATTTAACATCTTTAATAGTTTATGCTTCACGCAACACAAAGCTTAAACAAATGATTAAATATTATTATTATGATAGTAATCGCCTAGCCGTTGGAATGGGGGGAATGAAATATATTATGTAAATTATGAAAATATAGTTTAAATATGTTTATAAAATTAATTATTTAGTTACCAATTAATTATAAATGAAAATAAAAATCAATTGAAGATAAAAATATGTTTTTATAAAAAAATATTTTTATGACCACAATGACATTTTATATTAATAAATTAAATTAATCAATATTAGGGAAAGATATTAATGAAATTTATATGTTACATATTTAATAAAATGTTTTTAAATTTAATTAATAAGTTTTATAGGTTTAATATAAGAATAAATCCAATATTACGCATAAAAGACTATAGTTTTTCTAAAGACAATTTTATAGTATTTTAATGGAGCACTTGTTTTAAAACTAAATTTTGAAACTTTTATAAATTCTATTGAACAAAATAAAATTCGTTTTTTAAATCATAATTTCAAAATTATCTTAGGGTGAAATTTTGGTATTTTTTTTGAAAATATTTATTTTCCACTGAATAGTGAAAAGTCCCGATTTTTATAAAACGGTCATTTTCATTATATTAATAGTCTATTTATGTTTTGAATAGTAACACCACCTATAAAATTATACATAAAATTTATGTATATTGTGAATAAAAATATAATATATTTATATCATGGAATAAGTAAATAAATGTTTTAAAAATGATAAATTAAGTATTGATATTTTTGTGAAACATAAAATTTTATTTAAAATTTTATAATTAATATAATGATTTAAAATAAAATTTATTTTTATAAAATAGATTCATAAATTAATATATTGTTTTCTTATTATTATAAGATATTCTTATGAGAGATTAATTAATTTTTCAAAGTGTCATAAAATCAATTATAATTTTAAAATCAGTATTTTTTTGAATAAATGATGATTTTAATTAAAAATTAAATTTATCATATTTAGAAAATTATTTTCATAAAATTGAGTTAATTTTTTAATTTTACATGTCAAAAAAAATTTAGGGTGAATTTTTGGGATTTTTCTAAAATAGTTGAATTTTTTGTTAATAGTGAAATACGATAATTTACGATATATATATATATATATATATATATTATAAGTTAAATACACTATTTATTGAGTCATTGATGATGTAAGAACCATAATCTTGAACTATACTTCTCTCATTAATTTATTTATTCAGGGTAATCAAAACTATTAATAGTCTTGAGGCAAAATGATAAACTAATGATTAAAATAATAAAAAAACACCCCTCTCCTCCACTATAAATACCACCCTCACCACCCCTTCTACTCCCACCTAAAAATCCTTGAATCATGCTTATATTATGAAAATTTTCTATCCCAAACCTCTACCCCATGTTCTGGTCTTGTTGGTCTTACCAAAATACCATTTCCAAGTCCCTTAAGGAGGTTCTCAAGGAGACGACACTCAAGAGGTAAAACCTTCTCTCTCTATCTTTCAATTTCTTTTCTTTTCTTATCCTTATCTCACCTACCATATATAAATTGACATGATAAATACATTATATTTTATATAATTTAATTTTATTATGTTAATTTTATATCAACCATCAATTCTCTTCTCTTTCCCTTTTTATTCTAAAAACGAAAACATCGTTCATGAGGTGCCGATTTACCGCCTTTGTGGACGAAGAGTTTTCATTTTTCAATTCCACCTTCAAGAATGGTAATAAAACCATTTTTATGATTAAAATAGAATTTAATATATGTAATATATCTTATTTAATGTTTTGTAACCAATATATATTCATAATATTAATTCATAAGACAAAACTAGTTCACGATGATCGAAAAAACACTAAAATAATCTAAATGGTTATCATTAGAGATTTATCTAATAAATCATTATCATATCTAGAAAAAAAATGAAATATAAGACCATTAAGTATCCTATAATTTCATTAATAACATATAATTTTAATTGTGGATAACTTTTTTTATTTTACATGATCTTTCGTACATGCATACAAGTGAACCGATCTTGAAAACCAAGGAAAGGAACACTCCTGAATGATGAAATTGAATATTCTAACTCATAAAAAATAACATAAATGAACTTAATAAAATTATAATAAATCAAATAAATTTTTAATATGTTCTTAATTATATTATTAATGAATCAAATTTCATTATCCAAGACATTAAGTACAAGTGCAAAACACTTTCGGACATAAGGTAAGGGTTTTCTCATCTCACCTTTATTTCTGTGAGATATGCCTTATTCACCACTATTTCTTGTGTGTGGTATTTTTATACTACCCATTTATGTGTCATATCATGAATACATTTATACTTATGGTATTTAATTTATAATTTGATGATCATAAATTTTATGGGGCATCTGGTTCGACTGTTTGCAAAGTGGTAAGTGTTTCTTCCCGAACCTCCATTTTTCATTCGGGTTACACTTTATCTCTCTTTACCAAAATTTAATTTTTCTTTATTTTTATATAATTATTCTAAATTCTGTTTACATTTTCCAAAATAATTTATCCAGACTATTTCATCTTTCTTTGATATGGAAATACATGTTTTATAAGGCCCCCTTTTCAATTCCTCCCGTTAAGCAAGCCTGATTAAAGGGAACTTCCCAATTTATTACCCATTTTCAAATACACTCAATAATATATTTTAAGACACCATTATTTTTATAAAATCTATATTTTTATCATGGAAAACTATCTTATATATTTTATGGTTTTATACAACCAATTATGACTTTTTCTATTTTGAAGACTCTTATATTTTCTTTTAAACCACACTGAAGTGGACCAATTCTAAAGTTCCTTAAAATCTCTTTTTACATGTTTTCACATTATTTGGACATCATTTATACCTCAAAAATAATTTTATCATCCTTCCCCTTCTCTTTTCTGGGATATACATATTTAAAATCTAATTTTATGACAAATGAAAATGATTTTTTCGAAATAACTCTTCTTTGCAAAGTAAAAGGGTATTTCTCTTAAGAATTTATCGATGATTTTATTAAAGTATTTTCATCTATTTCAACACCCTCTATTGAATATTATTATTAATTAGGATTTATCTTTTATTATATCATCTACCATATTTTATTAAATGTTTTATTATTAGTTTGACTATAGATGTGCTATCTTGACACCATTCACCATATTACTCAGAATGGTTAGAGATTATGTTCACTGATTTGGGAAAGTTTTTTATATTTCGTATGTATATGTTGTTTATGTTTCACTCCATTCATATGAGAAATTCAATGGACTTAGTAAGTGATATGCAGGTCCCACCATATCCCCTCTATGTATCGGTAGGTCTCATGAGACAAACAAGATATAGATTTGGTTGAGGCCTTGCCCATTTATTTTCAAATATGTATTTAATTGAAAACTTAACCATTTATTTTTAGATGTCTTGGATAAGGCCTCAATAATATGTTTCAGGTGTCCACTATCATGAATTCTATCATTATTATATTTGTAATTGATAATCCATGTGATTATTCGACTGGTAGAATATCCATGGTTAAGTTTCATTCTCATATGATTATTTATATGGTATTATTCAATCAACATTTATTCCTGCTATATTAGGCTGAAGATTATGTTTTAATGGAATGTGTTTTTATTTAATCACCTTACCTTATTGTTTATATTTATTACATCTTCCACTGTATTTCTTACCCTTATTGATCATATGAGATCACCCCTTATGTTTTATTTTCCCCTAGGTTGTGAGGATGTATATTATGAATGACTTTTATGGATAATATAGGTGTTTATGGTATTTATAATGGAGTTTCTATTTTGTTTTTCCTTTCAAAGTTGTAATGTAAAAATTATTTTTGTATCTATTTTTCCAAATCTACTAAACTATTTGTTCCCTTGGGATGAGTTCTCCTGTTCATAGTACCAATGTAATTAAGTAAGGCACCAGATCCAGGATACTAGGGTCAGGGTTTTTATAGATATTTTTACTAAGCCTTTAAATTATGCGAGAATGAACTACATCAAACATGAGTTAAGAATGATTAACTTTGTTTAATATTAATTTTTTGGGACTCAACATTTAGATTTACCCACCATTGAGTTTTAACCATCGTTGAGTTTTACTCACCATTGAGTTTCACCCACTATTGATTTTCACCCACTATTGAGTTTCACCCACCGTTGAGTTTCACCCACCATTGTGTTTCACCAACCATTGAGTTTTACCCATCGTTGTGCTGTTTTATTTTTATTAGCATTGTGTTTTTCTCAACATTGTGTTTTTATCACTGTTGTGTTTTTCCCACTGTTGTATTTTTCTCACTATTGTGTTTTTCTCACCATTGTGTTTTTCTCACTGTTGTGTTTTTACTAACCATTGGCTTTACCTACCATTGTAAATCTCATGCCTTTGAAAATTTTTCACTTTTACTTTTTAATCCACCATTTATAATTTCATTATGGGTTATTTATTTAATTTTTCTTTTGATTCATATGTTATTTAAATTTCAATTTTATGAATCAATAAATTCTCAAATGATATAAATGATATGTTTTGTGTAATTTAAATGATCAATTCCCTCGTGCCTTTTCTCTCATGACCTATTACAACCTTTCTCTACTGACTATAGACCTTACCTCACCTTCGCCTGAACCTATCAAGCTGATATCCATGGTCAGAATGAAGTGAGATTCTGAATCTTATTTGAATGAGTCACATCCTACAAATAAATAGAAAGGGGAGTCCAGTCGGTCAACTACTTTAGAACCCGTGAATCATGAGCTTGTGAAGAGGGTTACAGTACCTGAGAAAGAAGTTCTAGAGGAATGACTAATATCGAGCAAGTCATTGGTGCTTAGAGTTCGGCATGATCAAGGATGGGTAGAATGGTTTTCATCAAACCAGAGGAATTTCTATTCTAGGTTGGTGCATGAGTTTGACCAGTTTGTAGAGTTCAGTTTTGAAGAAAATGAAGACTAGGTAAGAACTAGAGTTAATGGATTAAATTTTTTATTCTTCTCAAGAAGGTGGGATGAATGTTTAAGAGTTCCTCATAAAGGAATAATAAAATATTATCAAGGAACTATCCTAGAGTTGAGTGAGAATTTTTTTATGAAGATACTTTGGACAAGTTAACAGGAGATGGATTTTTGAGAAGACCAGTTACCTCTAAAATTTATGGTGAATGTGGGTTTCTTTTCAAGTCCATCTAGAATATTCTATGTCTAAGAAAAGGAGAATTTTATACTATGAGGTATCAGGATGTTCATATTTTGTGTCTGATGAAAATAGGAAAGAAGATGAACCTATGTATATATCTAATGCTTCACATGTTGGAAACAAATAATCCATATTAAAGGTCCAACTCCTTAATATACCCTAAGTTTCTTTCAGCTATGCTAGAGGCCAAAGTTCTAGTTGATAAAGATGAAGAATCAGTAGTGGACTGTAGAGGCTTCTACATCACAAGGGTGATTTGTATAAGGATGAAAATCAGTTGGAAGCCATGGAAGTAGTAGTGGATTAATGATAGTGAAAGACTATATGATGAGTTCAATCCAGTTGACCATCCTTCTAGACTAAAGGATCTTTTAGATCTCAACTTGGAGCTAAATAAGATTGTTGAGTATTATGATGAAGGAGAAGAAGAAGCTGCTACCTCTGGTGATGAGGAGAAAGAGTTTATTGTGGATGAAGGAAGTGATCTAGACCTATACAAAAGTCCACATTCTATATCCTTTGGTGCTCCAAGTCCTCCAATGTCTCTCCCTATTAGAGAGAATCTCTTAAAATAAGGTAGTGATGAGAAATAGACAGAAGTGTTAGGTGGAGATAAATTTAAGAGTTCTTACAAATCCATTGAGGAAAATGAAAATGGAAATGGAGATGAGTAAGATGAAGAAGAAGGATATGATGATGAAGATGATAATGGTAACGGAAATAGATATATAAATGGTAGTGATAGTGATAGAGATTTTGATGGTTCCGATGGACGCATTAGATTTGAGGATTCTAAGATACTGGAGGCACTTTTCCATTCTCCAGGAGTTTCAGTATCCAGTTATGAATAAATACCCATCCTTGTTGGTGATTTAGATAGACCCACTAGATAAGAAAAGGGAGCATCAGTTGAGGGAGATGAATCCCATGTTCTAGAAATTTATCCAGTTAATCCTACTACTAGTGATGATCTTATCATTCCTATAGATATTGTTGAGAAGACTATTGTTGAATAATTATTTATTGAGAATATGAAGGTTGTTTCTATTTTTTAGGATTCAGTTGCTGAGAAAATGGAAGTTGAACATACTTTTGTTGAGAAATTAGGTGAAGTACAAAGATCTATTGAGGCCCCTATTGTTGTGCCTACTATAGGTGTGTCTACTATTACTGGTTCTTGAGTTGATAAATCTATTTCTATGTATTTTATAAGTTTGATTAACCCTATGTGTGAAGAATGGGATATGTTTCCCAGTAGTCCACCAAATATTGGTGAACCTGATCTTTGAGAAGTAAGGTATCCTAAAGGATCATTGGTTTATTAGATTAATGCTGTTGGTGAGTTTTATAGGTTTGATTCCAAGATATTTACTGCACATGAACCTATTATTCCTATTGTTCTAATGGATGTTGTCACCAGAGGTTACATGGAATATTTTAGAGTAAAGATTATTTCTAACTTTGGTGTGATTTTGAAGAATCAAGCACCTCATGTCACTAAGTGAAAAGGATGTAATGTATTTGTTTGAGCTGGTGATTCAATATATTCAACCAAAAATGATGCACCTCATTTAGGAAGTAGAGATTGAAAATAAGAGACTTTATAGTGAGCTGGAGTCTATGAAATCTATGTTATAAGGGATACATACAACCTATAATGCTTCTATATATTCTTTACTTGAGAGGATGGAGAATATGCCTTCTTCACCTTCTACTTCTACAACTCCTCCTCCCTCTCTTGATATCGAGTTGATAAGGTTAGTTATCAGAGAAGCACTTAGAACTTCTTCAAGTTATGTTCTTGATCATCCTTATGAGACTTTGAGAAAAATCAGGCATAATAGTGACCATGTTCACATGATGGCTAAGGAATACATGAAAGATATGAAAGCTGACAGAGAAACCATCATAAAGGCCATCAAGTATTATCTTTCTAGGATATACACTAAGCATGAGTTGAATTCTCATTTCAAGTATCTGACAAAGAATTTGATAATGCCTCCATTTAGTCAAGCCTTTAAAGAGAAAGTAAATCTATTGAAGGTAATGAATCTAGTGTTAATGATTTTTATGGAAGATAAGAAAAATTTATTCAATGTAATGGAGAGTGGTGGAGAGATGAATCCCTTTTTTCATGTGTCTAGAACTACTTTTGTGGCTCACGAGGACATTCCTATTACATCACACCTAACTCCTCCAGTTTCTTCTCCAGATTACTTTAGGCATGATGTGACTAGAGACCCTAATGATCCTTTTATAGCCCATTTACAACCTTTTTCCCTATCTCCTAGAGAATCTGTTTAACACATCTGACCAATCATCATAAGAGAGACTCATTCTTTGACTGGTGTTCCTATAACCATTAACAGAGCTCCTTCAGGATATGATGCTAAGCCTTCTGCTTCAGAAAAAGGGATGGGAAAAGCACATCCTAATCCTTCCACACAACCTGAGAAGCATTGATGTTTATACTAATTGTCTTTGATGAGGATGTTTTTGTGTAACCTTTTTTTGAAACTTTTTGTCTGTAATTTTAGTGATTTTTATAAATGGAAATTCTTTGTTCATTCATATTCTCCTTCTATGAATTCCATGTTTTCTGTTCAATTTTTTTGATAATCCCAAAAGGGGATAAGGATATGGAATTTTTCTATTAGTATTCCTTTTATACCATACTGATATTATTTTCCATATATGTATAAATACATTTCTTTGATACTATCTATTATTTGATATTGTTTCCTATCTAATTTCCTATGACACCCTATGTATCTTCTTTAACTTTTATCTTTACCTTTGATATCATGTATTTAAAATTTCATGATTTACCTTTGATACCATGTGTATAAAATTCCATGATTTGTGATCATAAAAAAGGGAGATATTTTTAGAACCCTTGTTTTAATGATCACCAAATCATGTTTCTTATGTTATTAATGAGTATTATGTATTGTGATAACATTTTATAATATAAGGAATATTGGTAAGAAATTTGGCTAAGTATGAGAAACACTCACTATTGATGTTGAGTCACTGCCAAGGCTAACTAAACATTGAGGTTGATTTACCACCAAGGCTGACTCACCATTAAGGTTGAGTCACCACCAGCAATTACTCACCATTGGGGACAACTCATCATTAGTGTGAAAATTTGTCTAAGTACTGGAAACACTTACCGTCAGTTATGAGTCACTGCCAGAATAGAATTTTGGTAAAGTATGGGAAAAACCTAACACCAGAAGATAACTCTCCATTGAACCCAAAATTTGGATAAGTGTTGGAAATAACTATTGTCAGGGATAAGTCATCACCATACCCAAGTCACTGTTAAATCTAACTTACCACCAACCTAACTCACCGCCAGCCTGACTCACCATCAATGTTGTGTCACCGTTCAAAGGATTCACCTCCACTATTTTTATTTATTTTAAATTAACTATTTATAAAGTCTATATTATGGAATTTAATGACAAGAGTTATTTTAATGATTATTCTTAATTATTTTTAAGAGATGTATTAAAGTGTGTGTCAGTAATCTGGTATGAGGTGTAGAAGATGAAAATGATTCTTCATGCATGCTAGTGTTAAAAGAAGTAGAAGACTCCCTCATGTGGATATGATCATCATACTCAACAAATGAATTGAGAATCAAGATACACACATAGAGAGATAGAGCAGAACATTATAAGATCAAAAGAAGATTGTTGTGAAGTGTTCCTTACATGAAGAATATTTACCTGTGATCAACTATATAAGAAGTGAAGCACATTGAAAACTTTGACTACTTCCTACAGACTCAAAATAAAAGAGATTATAACACACTTTTATACTAAAATTTTTAGAAATTCGACTCGAACTACACTTCAAGCTACATTCAAGGAGTCACAAGCATTAGATCTTATCAGGCTGAGAAACATACCTTCTTTACATATTTTATTTTCTTAGTCTATTTATATTCTTTACATTATGATTAGTGTGTGTATACTCTATTTTTAACACACACACTGTCTCCTGCACTTTATTCATAAGATACTATAAATCTTATTAAAACTCTCTTTACTTTTGTTTACCCATGATGTTGTGGAGGAATTCCCTGTGTGGCATGTGTTTATTTTTATTCCCACAAGTTTTATGAAAGACATCCTGTGTGATTTGGACAACTTTGCTATTTTACACCAAATCCGGGTCATGGATCATAGATTATTTTATATAATCTTCTTGGTAGTAGGTGATTTCCAAGTGGATAGGATTAGGTCTCATCTTGAGACTGAACCTTTTGTTTTTATTTTGTTGTGTTTTTTTTTGTTTTCTTTAAATTGAATCTTCTTTAAATCTGAAAACAAAACCAAAACTTCAATAGTTAATCTTAATTAGTGTTTATATACATTTTTGGTTAAGTAAATTTATTTCAAAAGTTAAAGTAGTTTTCATAATTATTTTCACTAAGACCTAATCGATCTTTGAGAAATATCTTAAAAGATTAGAAAGTATATCGATCTGCTATTTTGGTCAACTGGAATGTTTTTTATTTAACCGGGGATTTTATTTAAACCTATTTTTGAAATAAATTTTCATTTGGTACTCAATTCAACCCCCCTCTTAAGACACTCACTCCAAAAAACAATCAGGATATGGTATGGAGAGATTTTCAGGCTTCTTTTTTTGACTATTTTTTCCAGAAATGTTGATAGATGAAAAAGCTAGGAATTTCCTACATTTGGAGCAAGGATTCTTGTCTAATATAGATTTTTCTTCTCAATTTACCAAGATTCATCATTTTGAACCTTCCTTCGCTGTTGATGATCTTTCGAGAGAGAGAAGTTTCGAGGATAGGCTTAGGTATTCCATCCAGTCTCAGGTAAACATTTTCTATTTGAATACTGTCTTGGGAATTGTGAACCAAGCCCTTATTATTGAGCATAATTTGAGGGAATGTAAAAAAAGGCATGGTAGTTTAGTTCCAAGGTAAGGTAGTAGTTCGACCAGCAGTAGGAAATGTCATTTAGATGGTTCTCTATAAATTAGTGGTAGCCAAAGTATCTATATTGGTAGTTCTGTTATATGCCATTAGTGTGGGAGATATGGTCACCTAAAGCCTAAGTGAGAATGAGACCCAATTGAGTGCCAAGATTGTGGAAGAATGGGGCATATTCAGAGGTTTTTTCGGACCTTTCCATCTTTTCCTAGTGGGATAGAATCCATACTAGCTCCACCTTTCAGAGTAGGATCCATAGCTCCACGTCAGGTCAGAAGCTAGACTACCATTATCCATATAGGTTGAGGAGGTAGACGTAGTCGAGGAGGCTAGACTCAGGATATGTAGAACCAACTGAGTGGACCCACTCTAGGTAGTATGGGGATAACTTAAGGCCATGTATCAGGATAGATGTATATAGTGAAACCTTTACCTGAGGAGTAGGGTGTTGGGTCATCTACAGTTAGAGGTATAATCTTAGTAGCCTCTACTTTAGTATCTTCTATTTATAATACAAGTGATTTAAATTATTTTATCTCCATAGATATCATGGAAAGACTTGGATTAAGATTCAATTTTTCTATGGCATGATGACACTCGACACTCTGTTGGTAATTCGATCTTAGAGTGTGATCCGGTGCAAGGAATTCCCCGTTAAGGTAGGAAGTTGTCATTTCTTATGGGAAATCTTTATCCTCAAGATGAAGGGATTAAATTTTATTATATGGATGGACTAGTTGGTCATATATCATTCTTATGTGGACTGATATCACTATAGGGTATCGTTTACATCACCAGTGGGTGATATTTATCTTTACAAGGGTGAATGGGATGTCTAGGTAAGTAGAGCTGGACCAAAGAATCATGGGTTGAGAAGTTTGAAAAACCAGATTGATATCATGTATATGGATTATTAGAGAACACATTAGGCTGATTTCCCTCATGTAGAAGATCATTTTAGGGATGTTTTACCTAATTATTTTTCTAAACTACCCCCTAATATAAAGGTATAGTTTACTATCGAGCTAGTGCTTGGATAAACACCAGTATCCATTCCTCCTTATAGGATGAATACTATTGAGTTACACGAGCTCAATAGGTATCTAGTGTATTTAGAAGATAACTATTTTATATCTCCCAATACTTCACCTTAGGGTTCACCTATCCTTTTCACCAAGAAAGAAGATAGTACCCTCAGAATTTGTATGGATTACCATCAGTTGAACCAGCTTATAGTTAAGAACTGGTATCCACTGCCACATATAGATGACCTCTTTGACTAGATATAAGGAGAGAGGGTTTTCTATAAGATCTATTTAAGGTTAGGCTATGATTAGGTATGGGTGATACCTTTAGACATACCTCATATAATGTTCCATAGAAGGTTTGGTCTTTATGAGTATCCAGTTATTTCATTTGGTCTCATGAACACACTAGCTGTTTTCATGGATTTGATGAATCAGGTATTTAACCCATATCTGGATTCATTTGTGGTAGTTTTTATAGAAAATATCTTGGTGTATTATTATACTCAACACAACCATGAAAAAAATATTGAGATTGTGATGAATACAATGAGATAGCACTAGCTATATGATAAGCTCACTAAATTCCACTTTTGGATTGAAAAGGTTAACTTCTTGGGTCACATCATCACATAGGAAGGAGTATATATTGACCCAGAGAAGGTTAGATCTATAGTTACCTAGGATAATCCCAAGAATTTCTTTGAAATAAATTTTTTTTTGGGGATGGATGAATATTACAGGTGATTTATCAGAACTTTTCACACCTATAAGGGTCTCTTATGAGATTCAACAATAAGGTTGTGAAGTTTATATGGTTAGAAGGCTATGAAATATCCTTTCAAGATCTAAAAGAGATATTGAATTTAGCACCTATCCCGATTCTTCCAGAGTTGGGTAGAATCTATACGGTCTATTTTGATGCATCAGGCATCGGTCTAGGAGAATTTCTGATGAAGGAAGATCGATTTTTGGTGTATGGATCTCATTAGTTGAGACTAGATGAGAGGAATTACCCAACACATGATGTCACAATGGAAGTTGTAGTTCACACCTTACATTGTTAGAGGCATTATTTTCTTAGAGAGCAGTTTGTGGGATATACGAACCACATAAGCCTCAAGTATATCTTTACACAGTGTGAATTAAAACTCAGAAAGAGAAGGTGGTTTGAATACCTATCATAATTATATTTTGAGCTTGCCTATACACCTGGGAAGGGTAATTCCATAGCGGATGCTCTGAGCTGGAGGACATAGACACAAAAAGTTCAAGAGGATAGTAGTCGGTGAAAGATGATGACCTCATTTTTTGAGATTCACTTAGAGGTCCGGGATAATCATGAGTAGTCTATCCTTACAACTTTAACAGTGTCCTATTCACTCCTTTAAAGAGTGAAAATGAGGAAAATATCAAATTCTGAGGGCCTAGTCCTAAGGGAGAGTGTTTCAGGCGAGTACCCGCTAGGCTGGATCATTGATGAGGATGAGTTCTTGTGCATCCATGGATGTGTCTGGTTCCCTACATACATCTAGAGGGAATTGATATAATATTATCATGTTTCTACTTGGGTGGTACACCCTGGTCTTTAAAATATTTATCATGATCTACATATCCAATACTGGTGGCCTAGTATGAAAATAGAGATATCTAGATTTGTTACTAGGCATTCCACCTATCAGCAATTAAAGGTGGAAGTCTATAAACTAGAAGGGATTTTATAGTCTTTGTCCATTCTTGAGTGGAAATGGGATAATGTCACCATGGAATTTGTGACTAGCTTACTGATATCCCCTTGAGGCAATGATACAGTATGGGTGATCATTAATAGGCTCATGAAGGTCATTAATTTTTATATATCAAGGAGACCTTTTCTATAGATGACCTTAGTGAGCTCTATGTTTGAGAGATTATCCATCTTTATGAAGTTCAAAAGACTATTGTATCAAATAGGGATTCTTGTTTCACTTCTTGGTTCTGGAAAGGGTTGTAGAGGGTGTTAGGTACATAGGTAATTTTGAGTACATGATCTAACAATGATATAACATATTTTATCAACCTTATACTTGTGTATTAAATTGTTTATGGGTTTAAGAAGCCCTTTATTAAATCCTTTTGCACTCAATTTTTTTTGAATTCATCTTTTGAAAACATGCTTAAAAGATGCAATTTCACAATAGCTCAATTTGAAAAAAGTACACTTTTTCTATCATATCATTAACTAAACTAATAAAAATGTTAAAATTATTTTTTTTATGATTATATGTTCATTTTTATTTAATTAATGTGACTGGTCCTAAGGCTGAATGTGATAAAAAGGGTCCCAAACATGGCCTATAATTGAAGACATTCTGAGAGGGCTAGATTGGACCAAACTTTGTATTTGGACCATAACTCAGGGACCATACCTTCAATTGGACTGATTCTACCCCCATTTTATAGATAACTTGTAGTACCACCTCTCCATATAATTTTATGAAAATTGAACATACTTTGGTCATTCAACCATCCATATGAAGGATTAATTTTTTTTCATGAATAATGACCTAGTCCCTTAGGCACTTGACCTCTTTTGTGGAAAGTGTGATGTATCTGTCCATAAAATAACCCATCACCCTCATTCCCTAATGTGGAATGACCTGGGGTAAGGGTTATTCAAATCTTATAGCTTATTTCTTCCATTTTAATCCTATTATCCTTCATGTACTTCTAAATTTATTTGCAATCAATTTGAAAGGTGTCCTTTATTGTAATCCCAAGCTCCATGCTTGTAATCTTCGTAAGGTAATTGAATTTATAGGTTTTTTGTCTATTGTTATTAATTTCTACCTTTTTAATTTTTTTTACTCTATTATAATAAAATAAAAATCAAAGTAACAAGAATCCCCATGCTTCCATGCATAACTTGGAACTTGTGATTATTTGAGTGTGGTTGCCTATTTTATCACCCCTCCCCTTTATGAGTGTGCAAATGGATTATGTTGGTTGATAAATTCCAGGAGATTGAACCCATGAATATTAATGTTCTTGAATTTTGGAAAATTTTATCATTGACACAAATCTGGTCATCTCATCACATTGTTTATGTGATTCCTTGATTGAGTTATATTTTTTACATTGATTCAATAGTGTTGATTTTGAGCAGTCACTGATAATCAATATCATTGATTGATCAAACCTAGGTGGTAACCTATTAATAAATCACATACCATACTAGTTTCAATGTGTATAAATCAAGGAATCAATGATCCTTTTCAATCCCTTGAGAGCGATGATGGATTGAGCATCAAGGGACACTCACTTGGGTTGATCATGATTTCTCCATCCTGTTTCTCTCACTTAGTAATATAGTTTCAATTTTTGTTTTAAAATAAAAAAAAACCAATTTTTTATAAATTCAAATTCCCCTTTTATTGTCAAAATCAAAACCTTCTTTTTAAATTAATGATCTAAGTCTCCATCGAGAGATGACCTAGGGTTACTGCTATATTGCAGAAATTCTAGTAAAACTAAACATCTAATTTGACACGCTTGACAACGCGATCAAATTTTGGCATTGTTGTTAGGGAGTCAAGATCATTTTTTTATTTTATTTTATTTATTTATTTTACTTCTTAATTATTACTCCTTTCAATATCCCCCATACCTTTTGTTTTTTTGTTTTTGTTTTTGTTTTTGTTTGTTTGTGTGTATTTCTCTCTCTCTCTCTCTATCTCTCTCTCTCTTATTCTTCTTCTCTCTATTGCTATCTAATTATATAGTATAAAATTATCTTTTATTATATCATTTCATTATTCTTAAGTGTTTTCATTTTATTCATCTTCCATCAAACAAAATTCAAAAAAATAAAAAAAGATACAATCAAATAACCAAACAATTATATTGGACATCATTGTTGCATGAAAATATCTAGAAAAGAAACACGACTTGAATTTGACCCTGAAATTTAAAAGTTAATTCACTCACAAATTAGGTCATCTAGAAAAGGAAATTAATGTAACATTTAGCAACCCATTTTGGAACCTCAAGTGGTCCTAAACCAATCAAAAATTAAACCAAATCAAACCCAAGAGAACATGGATGCAAATAAATAGACCTTAAAAGAACTGAACACCCTGAATGTGGAGTACCGACCTACATACATCCAATATCCTGAGGAATCATCCAACTTTGAGTTGAGATCAGGGCTTATCCACCTCCTTCACAAATTCCATGGTCTTCTTGGTGAGGACCCTCACAAACATCTTAAAGAGTTTCATATAGTGTTCTCTACCATAAAACCCCAAAATGCATCTAAGGATCTCATTAAGTTTAGGGCATTACCTTTATTCCTTAATGGTGCAACCAATGACTAGATATAATATATTACTACCACAATTATGGTATGTAATGTCCTTAAATGACTATTTCTAGAGAAGTTTTTCCCTGCCTCCTGAACTGCATCAATTAGAAAAGAAATATGTGGCATTAGGGAATCAAAAAGAGAAACCCTTCAAGAATATTTGGAGAGATTCAAAAGACATTGTTAAAGATTCCCCCACCACCAAATTAGTGAGAAATTTATAATTCAATACTTCTATGAGGGACTTATCCCCATGGATCGTGGAATGATAGATGTTGTAGTTGGTGGTGCCCTGGTTGATAAAACTCTTTTCGCCGCTCGTGACTTAATAGCCAACATGGCTCAAAATGCAAAAAAATTAGGTACACGAGCAATTGCACCCATTACAGGAGTTCATGAGGTAATACATTCATCTCTAGAACAAAAGGTTAATAATAAACTTGATGAGATGCATGCCCTTTTAAGGCAATTAGCTCAAGAACAAGGTAATTAAAACTCTCCTCCCATTCCATTACATTGTGGTATTTATTCGGATAACACTCATTTTTCTGACCATTGACCACAACTTTTGGATAAATTTGAGTCTTGTGTAGTAGTATTCTTAGGGTGTCTTTTTCAATAAGCACCACCCTTCAAGTAAGAACCATTCAGACCAAATCCAAACCCTGGGTGGCAAGCACAATCATAATACTGATAAGGAGGAAACTCAAGCTACCCCAAGAAGAATTGGTATCAACAAGTCCAAGGTATGAAACCTTCTTATCACTCAACTTCTCATAAGAATCCTACTACTCCTACCAAATCTTAACCAATACTCAAGTACATGGTGAATAAAATGGAAACCCAGAACCTCTAGTTCCAACAGACCACAAAATCAGCTATTCAGGACCTATGAACTCAAGTGGGACAATTGTAAAACATCATCGATGAGATAAAGATGCAAAGTTCTAGAAAAATACCATCCCAACCTATTTCTAATAAAAAAGACAAAGGTAATTTTTATTTAATCACACTTTGTAGTGGTAAAGAAGTTTCTTCATCCAATGATTCTACCCAACAAGTATGTCCCCCTCTTGAAAACTATATTTCCCAACCCTCAAAAGTTTTAAGTAATGAAAAAAAGACAAAAAAGGGTAATAAAATTATCATTAAGGATTACCTTGAATAATCTATTCCTCTTCCTTCCCTCAAAGAATCTATAAATCTATGAAATTTTTTTATAATGAGATTGATAATGAAATAATGGATACATTTAAAAAAGTTCAAGTTAACATTCCTTTATTGGATTCAGTTAATAAAATTCCCCATTATTCTAAATTTATTAAAGAACTTTGCACCCATAGATGAATGATGAAGGGTAATGAGAGAGTCAACCTAGGAAAGAATATCTAGGACTTGATTTAACTAGAAATTCAAACCAAATGCAAGGATCTGGGAACTTTCATGATATCTTGCACCATAGGGGATACATTTTTTTTCAGATGTTATGCTAGATTTAGGTTCTTTAATTAATATAATTCCTTACTCTATGTACACTTCTCTATAGGTTGGAGAGCTTCAACCGACAAAAATCATACTAAAACTTTCCAACCAAAGAACAACACACCCATCGAGAGTGGTCAAGGACATCCTTGTAAAAGTGTAGAATATCATCTTCCCCACCGACTTCCACATTCTGGAGATAAAGGATACCCAAACCCAAGGACATTCCCCTCTCATACTTGGAATTCCATTCTTGAAAACATTAAAAATTATCACTAATGTTCATAATGATACACTTTCCATAGAGTTAAGTGGATAAAAATTATGTTTTAATATCCTTGAAGCTATGAATTTTTTTTAAGAGGAATCTACTCTTTCTATCTATTCAATGGAAGTGCCCTCTAATGACTCATGCCAACAAAATTATCTCCTCGACCCATACTTCGATTCATTTTCCTCTTATTTACCCCTAGACGATTTGAGTTTTGATTTACGTTTTGATTTTTGTGGGGGTTCTGAAAAGTGTAAATTTTTTGCTTTAATTTATGAGTGTGTTCATTCTAAGGTACCCATGACCGTCGATGATTCTATAAATTTCATTTCCATAGATTCTCTTTCCTTAGAGAATAAACATGAGAAGATAGACAATTTCATGGAAATCACTCCCCCTAAATCCCCTACCTAAATCCAAAAACTACCAGTGTTGGAATTAAAACCACTTCCATCTAATCTAAAATATGTCTATCTTGAGGGTATTGACCAATTTACCGTCATTATTTCCAATAACCTCTCTCCACGGTAGGAATCAAAACTAATTGACCTTTTGAGAGAGTGTAAAAAGGAAACATGATAGACATTGGAAGATATTATATGGATTATCCCATCTATTTGTACGCACCATATACTTTTAGATGACGAGGCTAAGCCCATAAGGTAAGATCAATTCTAGATGAATCTCACTCTCCTTGAAGAGGTAAAATTGGAATTTAGTAAATTACTTGTTGTTGGGATCATTTATCCTATATCTGATAGTAAATGGGTTAGCCCAATGTAAATTATTCCTAAAAAAACTAGAATAACAATTGTTTCAAATGAACAGAATGAACTGGTTCCAACACATGTAGAAAACAGTTGGCGAGTCTGTATGGACTACCATCGATTGAATCAAGCCACATGAAAAGACCACTTTCCTCTACCTTTCATTGAAAAAATGTTAGAAAGGATGGTTGGTAAGTCCCATTATTGTGTTCTTGATGGATATTCAGGTTATTTTCAAATCCATATAGCACCTAAGGATCAATAAAAGACAATATTTACCTATCCATTCGGCATGTTTTCATAAATAAGGATGCCTTTTGATCTATGTAATGCTCTTGGTATATTTCAATGATGTATGTTGAGTATTTTTTCTGAGTACCTTGATAATGTTATAAAAGTTTTTATGGATGATTTCATGGTCTATGAAATTTCTTTTAATGACTGTTTGGAACACCTAGGTTCTATCCTTCTCCATTGCATTGAAAAATATCTCAAATTAAATTATGAGAAATTCCATTTTATGGTTGAGCAGGGGATAGTTCTTGGGAATGTTATTTCAAAAGAGGGAATTCAAGTGGATAAATTAAAAATTGAATTAATTTCAACCTTTCCATATCCAAAATGTGTTTGTGAGGTGAGATATTTCTTAGTATATACTAGTTTTTACTGCCGATTCATTAAAGAAGTTAGTAAGATCACACTTCCCTTGTCTAGATTGTTGAAAAAGGACTCTAAATTTGTTTTTGATAAAATATGTGAGGATGATTTCAATTCACTAAAAATAATTCCCACATCACCTCCCATCATCCAACCACCAAGGTGGGATCTCCCCGTTGAACTTATGTGTGATGCCTCTAACTTTGAAGTTGGGGTAGTTTTATAACAAAGGGTTGAAAAGGATCCTAATGTCATTGCATATGCCTCACATACCCTTGACCCTACCCAAGAAAACTACACAACCACTAAAAAATAACTTTATATTCTGTTTGCCTTGAAAAAATTCCATTTATATCTTATCGGGTCAAAACTCATTGTCTTTTCTGATCATGACGCCCTTTGTTTTCTCCTAAAGAAACTTGAAGCTAAACCCCACCTCATTTGGTGAATTCTCCTCCTCCAGGAGTTTGAAATTGAGATCAGAGATAATATAGGAGTGGAAAATGTGGCAGCTGACCACATTAGTAGGATTTACCCAACACTAGACCATCATATTGACTCCCCCCTCCCCATTGGAGAATTTTACCCTCATGGTAACCTTTGTGATGTTGTGGACCTTACCCCCTAGTATGTGGATATTGTGAATTTTCTAGCAACATCTAGGTTCCCCATTGATTTCATCACTTCACAATTCTAGAGACTTAAGCATGATTCAAGATGGTATATTTGGGATGACCCTTACTTGTGGAGAATTTTAGTGACCAAGTTGTACATCAGTGTGTCCCTGACCATGAGTTCACCTCTATCTTGACCTTCTGCCACACTTTGGATTATGGGGGAAACTTTGGCTCTCAACATACAGCTTAAAAGGTCCTTGACTCATGAATTTATTTTCCAACATTAAATAGACATTTCCATCAGTTTTGTAAGTCATGCAATCGATGTCAATTTATAGGGAATATCTCTAGGAGGAATGAAATACCCCAACAACCCATGTTATTTTGTGAGATCCTCAATGCATGAGGAATTGACTTCATAGGGACTTTTCCAAATTCATTTGGATTTGTATACATCTTATTAGATGTTGACTGTGTCTCTAAATGGGTGGAAGTAAAGACCACCAGGATCGATGACTCTCAAGTGGTTGTTGATTTTTTGAGGTCCCAAATTTTCAGTAGGTTTGGTTTTCCAAGATTCATAATTAGTGATCAAGGTTCACATTTTTTCAATCACAACATGAAAAATTTTCTTTGTAGGTATGGGGTTGTTCATAAATTTTCCACTTCATATCACCCCCAAACTAATGGACAAGTAGAAATCTAAAATCAGGAAGTTAAGAGAATCTTGGAAAAAATGGTACAAACCAATAGGAAAGATTGGATTTTGCATTTGGATGATGCAATTTGGGTATACCGTACAACATTTAAAACCTCAATCAGAATGTCACCATGCAGGATTATGTTTGTAAAGGCTTGTCACCTCCCGGTGGAGGTAGAACACCATGAATATTGGGCTGTTAAACAATTTAATATTAATCTCTCAAATACATGTGAGCATAGGAAGTTGTAGATTCAAGAGTTGTAAGAAATTTGACCTGATTCATATAAGAACTCCTGAATCTATAAAGATAATAAAAAGGATATCCATTATGGGATGATTCATTATCAAATGTTTCATATTATTGAGAAGGTCCTCATGTATAATTCCATGCTAAAGCTCTACCCAGGTAAGCTTCATTCTTGATGGCTCGGTCTTTATATTGTCAATGATGTTTACCCTTTTGGTGATATATAGGTTTTTCATTAGAAGAGTGGATAGAGGTTTAATTTCAATGGGTAGAGTCTCAAAAACTTCTATAAGGATTTTCCAAAGCATCTCGTGGAGGAAATCTAACTGATGGATACCACATATGACACCACTTAGTAGGTTGTCCCTTCTCCCTACCTTTATTTACCTATCTATTTATTTGAAGTACTAAAATTAAAAACAATGTAATTTTTAGGTGTGGGGGAGGGTGACATTTCATAGTTAGGATTGAAAAAAAATATAATAGAAAAAAATTGTGTTTTCTTTTTTGATTTCTTTTTCTTTATTTTGTGTTTTTAGATAAAAATTGATCTTAAAAAGAATATCCAAAATCATTTTTCATGCTTGAGTATATTGTGTGGAAAATTCCATTATTTTTGGAAAAATTTATTTTAAATGAATGCTGATATGGAATATTTTTCTAGAATTTTTATTTTCAAATCATTCTTAGATGTTTAATGGATTTTTGAATCCAATGCCTTATTATAACTGACCAATATTTTAATCCCTTACTTAAGAGATATTTTAATCCATTTATTTCATATTCTTCTTTTTAGTAACTTTATTGAGAGTCTTGGGTCATGTAGAGAAACTAGAACTTTCCTTGATTCTATTTTAATCCATAATATTTGAGTGTGCTACATTCATGATAGAGGAAATCATTTATTGAAAAGACCTTTGTACAATTAACCTCAATTTTTAGCCACCTTGAAATTTTACCCTTATTTAGACTTAGTGACCATGAAATACCTATTAGTTAGCCACATTACAAGATAATTTATCCCTACCTACCCATATCTTGTGTATATTCTTGTTTTATTTTCAGAAAGTGTGGGGGAGAGGGTGTTTCCATGGGAATCTTGGAGAGTGGATCATTGTTATGGGTTGATATAAAGGGTGCCTACATTTTCCTTGGGTAGTGGGTTCATAATAAATATTGTATCATTGTTTTATAAATTTTTACCTCTTTATCTAAAAAAAACTATATATAAAAAAATAGTTTGGTACATCGAAAAACAAACAGAACAAAAGAAAAAAAAAATGGAGAAAAGAGGATGTTTACTCATTATTACTAACTGCTTGGTTGTGACCCACACAAATGGAAAATGGGGATAGTGAGTTGGAAGTGATGAAATTTTTGAGGGTTTGAGTGTGTACATTCATTGCAAACACTTGCTAAATTTTTATTTTTTTTAAATAATAGATTAAACACCACCCCTCTTCTACCTCAAAATTTTAAACATAAAATCCTACAAACCCTTGAAATTCAGAACAACCCGTTGGAAGTACTCTTGAGTATCACACTAGTTTCTACTAGTATATAACTTAGAATCTTTTCAAACATATGGTAAGATCACATGAACTCTGGGAAATTAGCATAACTCCACTTTCATATGTTCCTTGAGTGAAGAGGGAAAATTTCTAGGTGAGGTAGTTTGTGACATGTTACATGGGTGAACAAATGAAGTTGAAAAAATTTTGAATTTGAGAGAAGAAAAATTATAGTAAAATTGATTTCATAAATGAGACATAATGAATTTAATTTCAAAATAATCTTGGAAGTTTTCTCACCTTTGATTTAGGAATGGGTCATGATTAGGATATAAGACTTTGCCCAGGAGTACAAAGGTTTAGGTGTGGGGGTGTGATCACACAGTGATATAACATATTTTATCACCCTTATACTTGTTTATTAAATTTTTTATGGGTTTAATAATCCCATTATTAAATCCCTTTTCACTCAATATTTTTTTTGAATTAATTTGTTGAAAAAATACTTAAAAGACACAATTTTACAATGGAAAAATTTGAAAATAGTTCACTATTTATATCATATAACTAAATACATTAATACAAATGTTAAAATTAATTTTTTTAGGATTATATGTTCATTTGGATTTAATTAATCTGACTGGGCCAAAGGTTGAATGTGAGCAGAAGGGGCCCAAACGTGGCCTACAAGTGAAGACATTCTGAGTGGGCCAGATTGGACCAACCTTATATATTTGGATCATAACTCAGGACTAAGATCTCTAATTGGGATGACTCAACCTCAATTTTATAGCTAAATCAAAGTACCACCTATCCATCGAATTTCAAGACAATTTAACATGCTTTGTTCAGTCAACCATCCGGATAAAAGAGTAAAAAGTCTTCATGAATAGTGATCTAGTCCCTTAGGCACTTGACTTCTTTTGTAGAAAGTGTGATGTATTTGTACATAAAATCACCCCTCACCCTCATTATATCATGTGGAAAGACTAGGGGTATGGGTTAGTCACATTTTAGAGCTTCCTTATTCCATTTTAATCCTATTCTCCTTCATGTACTTCTAAACTTCTTTGTAATCAATTTGGGGGGGGGGTGTCCTTTATTGTAATCCCAAGCTCCATGCTTGTAATATTTGTAAGGTAATTGAATTTACAGGTTTGTTATATATTTTTCATCACTTATACCTTTTTTTAGTATAGTATGATCAAATAAAAATAAAAAGAATAAGAATTCGCATGCTTCCATGCATAACCTGGATCTTGTGATGATTTGAGTGTTGTTTCCTTTTTTCTCACCCCTTCCCTTTCATGGGAGTGAAAATGGAATATGTTGGTTGATAAATTATAGGATCTTGAACCCATGAATATTTTGTGAAATTTTTTATCATTGACACAAATTGGTTCATCTCATCACATTGTTGATGTGTTGCCTTTATTGAGTTCCCTTTTTATATCAATTTAATAGTGTTGATTTTGAGATGTTGCCAATAATCAATATCGCTGATCGATCAAATTCTAGGTGGTAACCTAGTAATAAATCACATAACATACTGGTTTCAATATGTATAAATCAAGGAATCAATGATCCTTCCCATTCCCTTGAGAGCAATTACGGATTGAGCATCAAGGGACACTCACCCGGGTTGATCATGATTTCTCCATCTTGTTTCTCTCACTTAGTAATACAATTTCAATTTTTGTTTTAAAATCAACAAACCCCATATTTTATAAATTCGCATTCCCCTTTTATTTTCAAAATTGAAACCTTCTTTTTAAATTAATGATCTAAGGCTCTGTCGAGAGATGACCTAGGGTTACTGTTATACTGTAGAAATTCTAGTAAAACTAAACATCTAATTTGACGTGCTTGACAATGCGATCAGTACAACATATCTCCCTTAGACTGATAGGCAGTTTGAGTGGACAATATAGGTGTTAGAGGAAATTCTTGGAGAATACACCCTTGATTTTGGAGTTTCATAAAAAAAACATATACCTCTATATGAATTCACTTACAATAACAAATTTTAGGTGACAATACATATGACTCCTTATGAGGAATTATATGGAAGGACATGATGATCACATCTGTGATAGTTAGTGGAAAGGTAGGCAAAAATTCTTGGACCTCATATGTTTTAGGATACTTCGGAGCAGGTTCAGCTGATCAAGAAGTGAATGGCTATTCCCCAGTCTAGGTAGAAATCATATATCAGTCATCTTCAAAAACCTTTAGAGTTTGAGGTTGGGGATTGAGTATTCTTGTGTGTTTCAATTATACTGAGGAATTAATGGTTTAGATGACATGGTAAGTTGCCTCAATGTTTCGTTGGACCTTTTTAGGTTTTGGAGAGGTTCATACCAATTGCTTATCAGATATGACTCAAGAGGGATACAGAGTCATGCACAATGTATTTCATGTTTCTCAGTTACACCGCTAATATTCAGACCCATCTCACATCTTTCAGCATGATGAGGTTGAGTTAGAGGTAGATTCATCCTTTGAGGATCATCCTATTAGTATCATGGACCAAAGAACAAAGGCTCTCTAAGGTAAGTTAGTTCCTTTAGTCTAGATGTTATGAAAGAACATCAATGTATAAGATGATACCTGAGAGTGAGAGGCTGACGTACATGACCAGTGGCCTAAGATTTTCTCAGATGGTATTTTATTACCCTCATAAGGGAAACTTGAGGATGATATATCTTAAATGGGGGAGGTTGTAACACCTTGGTTTTTATTTAATGTACAAAACCTTTTTCTTGAAGTTTAATTCTTGGTTTTTTTTCTAATATGAATGCCTAATGAGGTTATAGAGGTTTTGAGGGTGTCTGGGGATTGTTTAGATCCTAGATCCTTGATTTTTGGAGGAAAAAAGTGGGTTGTATGGTTAGTATAAACCGTGCAATTGAATACATATGGTTTTTTAATCCGTATGGGGTTCTTAAGTGAATAGTAGAGGCCCACATAATTTTTTCGAACCATGATTCCCAGGCCACGCAACTGTGAAAAAACTACAGGTCTTATTGTAGATGTTCTTTGCATGGATTGTGCATAGTTAGTTTAACCGTTTACCTAGCCCAAGCGAGGAG
The DNA here is from genome assembly GCA_963277665.1 of Viscum album. Lineage (NCBI taxonomy): Eukaryota > Viridiplantae > Streptophyta > Magnoliopsida > Santalales > Viscaceae > Viscum > Viscum album. The sequence goes on from OY728141.1 coordinate 1,799,661,034, forward strand.
TACATTTGGATAGTGCTTTTCACATAGCTTGTCTAATCGTATAACCAAACCGTGCGACCCCTTTTTAAAGGGTGAAATTATATTTTACCTCCCTTCTTCTTAAATCCAAAACCCTATTTTTATTCCTCATTCTCCAACATACCCTCTTATGTGAAGTGCTCCTCCCATACCTTAAGATAGGATTCGATATCCTTTCTCCATCCAATGTCCAAATCAAGTGTCTTCTATTTTATTGGATTTCCATCGGTAAGAGATTCGATCTGTTACCTTCCTTTCATAGTTTATCTCTCCTTCTTTGGTACTATTTTGGTTTAAGCTAATATACCCTATTTTTAGGGAATTTTACTATACTTCTATTTTATTCTGATTCAAATCAAACCAAGGGATAATATTAGACGAGTGTTCATCTAACGTTATAAGGTAGGTAGTCTATGAATTTTCTCTAAAGTCTCATTGATATATAATTTTCATCATTATGTTGCATACTGGTTTCACCCATGCCTTTCTCCTAAAATCATTTTTCCTTAAATTAGATGTTTAATTTAGAATCTAAATGCCTCATTATACCCCCTTATAATGGTTGGAGGCCAAGGACCTCAACTTGAGCCACCCCTTTTAGGTGTTCCATACATATTCCAATGTGTTCCTTTTTATATTAATAACTGAAACACCTGTTAGTGTGTTGGTTTGACTTACTAAATTATTTAATTAATTTAAAGAGATGAATTGAAACTTTATAATGAAAAATAATGATTATCTTGGATCATATTAAATTGAAATCAAATGATTAATGGTATGGATCCTTCTATATCCATTTGTCATCATTGAATGAAAAGGGTATGAAATTAAATTATATAAAGTGAATTAATTGGAATGGTTATCACATTTCCTTGATTATTTCATTAAACATAAGGTACCTATTACTACATAGACATTTTTCTTATTATAGGAGTGTCCAAACTTGAGTCATCCTTGAATTCCTAAGGGAATTCCTTGAGAACTCATAGGACACCCCTTGATTCATTGGGCTAGTTTCCAATGGAGATACCCACCCTAGAATTTAGTTAATGTCTTATTATACATGAAATCCTTAGAATAGTACCAAAAATTAACTTGAATCATTTTTGGATATTAAAATAACTTAGATACACTCCTTAGATTCACCTTATGTTTTAGGGTAGGAGATGACTTGGATATTCCCCTTTAGCACCAATCATTCTTAGCATGATATTTACTGTGGACATTCTCCATGGACTTGGTTTGGAACTTTTTCAATGGAATTACTTGGATATACCCCTTGTATTACACTTAGTACCTTATAACTAGGCTATATGGTTTATTTAATTTGAGTTGCATCGACTCTCTAAGGTCAAGGATGCCTTTACCTCTTGGACACTGCTGTACTATTGTTATGAATTGGATGCTAAGGGTATCACCTCAGGTCCTATTTTATAATTACTTAAATTCGTTCACTTTGGATACACATGCTAGACCCTAACCTCTTGCTGGTATATTTTTCAGATATTATTGGCATGATCTGAAACATGTATAGTCGGTTGGGAATCCCATGAGGAGTCCCAGCCCGACGTGATTATTATTTCACGCATATTATTCCACTACTTACCTCTATATATGAAAAATACTACTTTTATATTCATTAAATGGATTTTTTAGGTTCTTTTGGTGGTGTCATACTGAGTATATCTCACACCCTTTTTGGGTTTCTGTTTAGTACCTGAACAAACTTCATGAATACAGGTAGGGAAAAAGGAAAGCACCCAGTCTTGGATGCTTGATCGATTATAGCATGAGATCTTGGGAGCACGAGACTGAGCTTTGTATCATGATGAAATTGTAGATATATTTTTTTATTTTGGTTTCTTTTAGTATACATGTATGTATTATATTCCCACTTTTTTATAGATCCATGAAATAATCATCATTTTATATATGAAACCAATTTGGGCTTGTTTATTATTACTGTTTGGATGTTTTTCCTTCATTTCTCTACTTTCATTATTATAATTCTACTATTTAATTATTTTCTCACCAGTGTTATACTTTGATTATGTGGGTATAATCTCCCCACAATACCACCATGGACCCTCACTATTGAAAAAATACCCTATACCAACAGTTTGGAACCGTTGTTATAGGCCTCCAAACCGTTGGTATAGCCTATACCAACGGTTTGGAGGACCGTACCACTACCACAAAAACAGTTTTTCGCAGCGCCCCCTTTTATCAGCGCTAACAAAAAAGCGCTGATAAAGGGGGGTCCCTTTATCAGCACTTTTTTTAGCGCTGATAAAGGGACCCCCCTTTATCAGCGCTTTTGTTAGCACTGATAAAGGGCCCCCCTTTATCAGTGCTTGCTTAGTAGCGCTGATAAAGGGCCCCCCTTTATCAGCGCTTTCTTAGTAGCGCTGATAAAGGGGGCCTTTATCAGCGCTTTTTTTAGCGCTGATAAAGGGTCAGATTCAAAAAAAAAAATATATATATATTAATATATAAATATAGTTATATAGTTATATAAATATAATATATAATTTTTAAATATATTTTAGATAAGTATAAATGTACATTTACACTTATTATACTTAATATTTAAGATATTTAGTGAAAATGACTTCTTAAAAAATTAAAAAAATATTTTTAATTAATATTTTGATAATAATTATGGAGTAATAGTCATTTAATAACAATTTGAGTACTAAAAAAATTAAAAAAAATTAAAAAAACATCCAAAATATGTTGAAAACGCAACTCAAACTTCAAACGGCCATAACTTTTGATCCGGGTGTCCGTTTGAGCTCTACCACATATCAAATCGAAGCCTGCGACAAGATCTACGTCGCTATGATTCATGGGGACCCCAGTAAAGCGATTTTCGAGGCCAAAAGAGGCCCAGAAGACCTCCAAAACTGAGTTTTTTGTCGGGGTACCCCGATTTTTTAACATTTTGTGGGTTTTCACCCTCATTTAAGGGGGTATTATTGGATTTTTTTGGTAGGGTTTGAATTTATTCCAAGGTATTACATTCATATTCATACTATGTCTTTGAAATTTCATCATTTTTTATAATTCACTGCTATTTATAATCAAATATATAACAATATATTCATATTTTTTAAATATTCACACCTAAAAATTTAATTATAAATATAAATAATAAAATATATTTACATATAAAATATATTAGCTTTATCTAAATAATAACTAACATCCATTTTATTTAAAATACCAATATATGAATATTTATATACCTATATATTAATCTAACTATATATATATATTAATCTAACTATATATATATATTAATATAATAACTATATATATATTAATATAACTACATATATATATTAGTATTACTATAAATATATATATTAATATCACCATAAATATATATATTAATATCACTATATATATATTAATATAACTATATAAATATATATTCATATAACTATATATATGTTAATATAACTATATATATGTTAATATAACTATATATATGTTAATATAACTATATATATGTTAATATAACTATATATATGTTAATATAAATATATATTAATATAAATATATATTACTATACAAATAAATATAACTATATATATATATATATAGATATAGATATATATTAATACCACTATATATATATTAATATTACTATATATATTATAATATAACTATATATAAATATATTAATATAAATATATATTACTATACGGATAAATATAACTAAATATATAAATATATATATATAGAGATATCATGAATTGTAAAGCAAATCAAAATAGAGTAGTGGTAAGGGCTTAGGCGCGCAGGGGGGAGGTCTCGAGTTCAAATCCTGGTAGAGGCAGGGGTGCGCGCGCATGGGGAATATTGGAGCAAGCGCTGTTAAAGGGTGGATGGGGGTGCGTGGGGTTCATGGGGTGTTGTATAGGGGCCGAAAAGCGCTGTAAAGGGGGGGGGGGTTCAAGTGCTATAAAAGCCCCCCCTTGATTTTGGGGGTGCGTGGGGTTCGTTGGTACAAACCTATACCAATGGTATATGTATAGGTCTATACCAATGGTTCCATAAAACCATTGGTATATGTATAGGTCTATACCAATGGTTTTGAGAACTGTTGGTATAGATCCTTTGATTTTGGGACCTATACCAATGGTTTTGGCCAAACCGTTGGTATAGGGGGGGACCTATACCAACGGTTTGACCAAAACATTGGTATAGGGTCTCTATAATGAACCTATACCAATGGTTTGGCCAAAACCATTGGTATAGGTCCATATAAGTGACCTATACCAATGGTTTTGGCCAAACTGTTGGTATAGGTCAAAATTAATGAACTATACCAACAGTTTGGCCAAAACTGTTGGTATAAGTCATATTTCCAGTAGTGACTGGCTACTAGTTAGAAGCCTCTGTCATATAGGGAGGCATGATTGAGGCCTTACAACTAATCGAGTTCAGTTACTTATGAGTGAACCAGGTCTATAACATTATAGGTTGGATTGTAGGAAGTGTTTGGAGGAGGAAGCCGAATTAGATCTAGAATCTAGTTAGAGGAGGTAGTTCATGGTGTGAATTACTATTCAAAACATAAACTATTATTCAAACCGTGAATGGTTTTCCGGAATTATAAGTTAAGGCAACTTGAATTTTAGTGTATGTGGATATCTCAAAGATTCACGGTGTGAACTCTTCTTTCACACTATAAATTCAGAGAGTTCCAACATGCCCTTTTAATTTCAGCACCCCTTCAATTCTCATTACTCTTCCTTCTTCCCCCTAGGACTCTAGAATTCCTTTAGTAAATTTTGGTGATCATCTTCCTTCCAGAGGTTGATTGTAACAGATCTTTGAGATTTGGTCTTAAAGAATCAAAGGTGAGAATTATGGTTCTTCTCCAACTTTTAAATATCCTCATTTTATATTGGGAGAAACCCTAGGCCGAGGCTATCATGATTAAATCTTTGGACAAGGGATCATTTTTGATAAAATTTATTTGGGATTCATTGAAGGAACAAAAATGGGATACTATATCTTTGAGATAAAAAAGAAATTCTTTGTAATGAAACCATTTGAGGTAGGTAGATTCTACCTCATTCCATTTTATCATGGAAATTGATGGATTTATATCATCTAAGATAAATTGATTTTGATTTTTATCAGAAAACTCTTATTAAAACCCAATTGGAAATCTCTCTTGTTTGTTGGTCTTTAAGTCTCAAGTTGTGGGTGACACCCACAATGTTATCGATAAAATGATTTCATGATTTTTCAAATAAATAAGGTTTTTGGGTTTGATAACTTGTAATGGACATGGTTGGAATGCATTCATATGCTATGGGAAGGTCCATGTGGGTTATAATTAGTTTTGGTTCCAATTTGGCCACATTAGATCATACTAAAAAGTGATGAATTGGGATTGGAGGGATGGGTTTTCACTCATGAGTTGGATTTTTTAGAGGGTCTGCTGAGTCAAGAGATGCATTAGGTTTGTTTATTTCATGGGTGTGTGGGTTCATGCCTGGAATGTGATTCAGTGTGGGTTATTGAACTATTATTTTCATATCTATATTGATCATTGGTTTCATTACTTTCCACCTATCATATATTATAAATGTGATCCAAGATGTTATTATTTTGGTGGTATGTTTGATAATATTGATTCTATCATCATGAGTGGATGGATCTTGGAGTTAGTCAAGAATTGGAGTCTGGTGTAGTACTATATTACCCCCGGTTTCGGGTATATAACCCCTTTCCTCATGTTTTTTAAATGGTGTGTCTTTGATTGGGTTTCCATAAAATAGAGAGTTTCCATAAAATAGAGAGTTTCCATAAAATAGATAGTTTCCATAAAATAGAGAGTTTCCATAATATAGAGAGTTTCCATAAATTTGGGTGTTTCTATAATGTGGGTTGTTTCCATAAAGTGGGTTGTTTCCATAAAGTGGTGTGTTTCCATAAAGTGGGGTGTTTCCATAAAGTGGGGTGTTTCCATAAAGTGAGATGTTTCCATAAAAAATGTGTTTCCATAAAAAAGGTAAAGTTTAAGGATGGGAGAGATTGGGAGGTCTATAAGGAGTCTTGGGACCAAAAGGAAGGTTGCATGATCCATACACGGTTGGCCCAAACTGTGTGGTCAAACCTTGTGCAGAGGTCAAATCTAGATCCAATTTTCTAGGAGCTTACTCGTTTTTGCTTTTTATATTTTGTTTTGGATTTAAAATGCTTCTATTTCAAGATTAATATCCCTAGAAGGATTTATAACCCTCCCCACACAAGTTGGAGCCAACCTAGAGCCTTCCCTTGGTGATTTCGAGTCCGATTCTTGAGGTATGTCACCATTCTTTTCTGATTTGTCACGTTTTCTTAGATTTGCTTAGATCTACTTCTCTAATCTCCATTATTTCTCAGATCTGAACCTATAGTGGGTATATCTACGTTTTTGGATGCCAAATAATTCAATTTTAAGTCGTGATCTTTCTAGGATAAGAGAACTAAGGCCGTTCTTGGAGAATCAACCTGCTTTCTTGTGCATTCTTTGTTTGTTGTCAAAGTTTCATCAAAACCTTCAAGGTATGTGGCTTCTCTCTTGACTCCTCTTGATAGAATTGATTGAATTAGATTCAAATTGGTTTATTGATTGTAAAATTCATGGAAAAATATTCATTTTTAATTATTTATGGTTTTTGTGAAATTGCGTGATCTTGGTGAATAGTTGTGCAAAAGGGGGTTTAGTTTCATGAATTTAAAATGATGATTTTAAATTATTGATTTTTTGGAATTTAAAAATGGTTGATGAAAAATATATTTTCAATAGAAATGGTTTTCAATAAAAATGGATTTTTATTGAAATGGTTTGGAATTAAAATGGTTTGGAATTGAAATGGTTTTGACAAAAATGGTTTTCAATACAAATGTGTTTTTATTAAAAGGGTTGTTTTGGCATGATCGTTGGGAATATGTGGTGTGTGTTCATGTTTCATATATGGGGCTTGGTTGAAATATGACCTTGTTATCAGTGCCAAAGGTTTAATGGCACATGGGAATTTCATACACAGGGCTTGGTTGAAATATGACCTTATGATCGGTGCCAAAGGGTTAATGGCACATGGGAAACAATTACCTTATGACGACTTGGTAGATTGATGAGAAACTGCTCATGAGTATAGAACTTTCATAACGTAGAATGCATGGTTGGATGCATGGGTTTGAGGAATGGTTGGGTATGCTGATAAAGGGATATTTTGAAATGGTTTTAAATATTGTTTAGTTATTTTTTTTTGGAAAAATATCTTGCTGGGAAAATTGGTTTCAATTTCACTTGTATGATTTTGGTAATGAATGGTTTTGGAAACTTGTTTATATTTAGTTATAAACTATTTTTGAGAAATTGTTTTATATAAACTATTTTATATAATTGTTTCTAACTATTATATCCTAGTGGCGTGATTAGGGAAGTCATTGGGGAAAACCTATTGAGTTTTATACTTACCCCTGCTTTGGCACTTTGGTGCTTTTGAAGATGCTATCTTCCAGGACAAGGGAAAAGGTAATGTTTCACACATGTATAGCACTACCTCGTGATGTTTGGGCTATTCAGAGATTTTGGAGCTTGGATCTTGTTGAGCATGGAGTCTTGAGGTCTTTGGAGAGTCTTGTGTAGTCTATCCGTTGTGTACTTTGATACCTAGTTATTATTCTTCTATTGCTTACTTTGATGTGATTTTGAGATACATGAAGTTGTTGAGTTGTCTTCCATTTGTTCATGAATCATATAGTGAATGTTTGGTTATGGTTGGTAGGTTTATTGGTTTATTTATTAAAGGGTAAATCGTCCCCCACTTGTATTTGAAACCCTTCGGCATTTATTGCCAGCCTTTTGCATCTTGGGGATGTCACTTAAGGCCTAGTAATGACTTGTTGTATTCTCAGGCCAATGTGAATTGGCGGGTAATTACAAGTACCACCTTGGTACTTGAGTCTTGTTGTTTGTGTTATTTTCATACTTTGGTTTTTTGTTTAATGTTGTAACTCAGGTTATGTTTCTGTTCCATTATTTCATTAGAATTTTTATTGGATTTATATCATGAATCAAGTTCAATTTTTTATCATAGTGTTTTTCTATTAAATTTTGTTATATAAGGGCATATCACCCCACAAATTTAGTCACAACCTTATCATTTTTTTCAGTATTTGGGGATTTTGGGTATGCCACCTAAGGTTAGTGGAATTTCAGCTCTTCCCAAGCCATTATGGTAGGTCAAGATGTTACAAATGGTATTAGTTTGGTAAGGCTCATCAGTTAGGATGATAGCAAGGAGATAGGATGTGTCCAAACTTGAAATGCATAACATAAAAAATAAATAGTTAAATTGTTTATGCTAAAATTCAAGTTATCAGTGTGGTATGAGTGTAGAAAGTGTTGTTAATAACTTTTATCCATCTCGTTAACTCATCATTGTGGGTTTAAATGATGAGAATTTGGTATCATGAATTAGTAAAGAGACTTACTACTAAGATTGAATCATACATATGTTATTTCAATTTTTTGGTTTTGAAAGTTATGCTACTATAATCTTACTTGTTGTGGTATAATATAATGCATAACCATTGATCTAAAAAATGTCCAGTAACCAACCAGAGATTTATATTATGGTTCTAAAAACATGTCACCTGTTAAGAGGCTCATAACTAACAAGAGGGTGTGGATGAGATTGTGGTTCAACCTGAACCATAGGTGAACAAACAAATTATATAGAGCATCATGAAATCATTATAGAATATTAAAAAAGGTAATTAAATGGAGGAACCATATTACATGGATTACTCATAGAAATTTCCAAGACAAAATCTAATGATATTTTGAGGCAATTCAGGACCTGAGCAAGTAGAAGCATGGTTGGGAAGAATGAACAAGATATTTGAATTCCTTGAAACTTCAGCTAATATTACAGTTAATATGGTAGTTTACATTCTTGAATACCTCACATGATAGTGGTGGGACCTAGCTATCCAAGTAAATATCGATCAAGGTCTTACTTGGGAAGGATTTGAGGAATTGATTAACAAAAAATTCTATCCATACAATTTCCACATATAAAAAATGATTAACTTATTTGATATGAAACAAGGAGATATTTCAATGACACGACATGTGGTATGATTTACTTATTTGACATGATTTTCTCTATAGGTAGGTGTTTATGATTCTTCCAAGTCATGCATATTCAAGTTGGGTCTATGACCATATATTCACTCTAAGGTTTTCATGTTCTTTATTGAAAACTATATAGACATGGTGAATAAGGAAATGGTTACATAAAAATATATTATTGAGAACCAGATGGGAGGAAACATATTTATCCAACCAGAAATAAGTGATAATTCTAGTTCAAGGAATAAGTACATATGGGACAACTACTCTTAAGGTATAAGAAAAATAGAGAACCAGTCCACCAGATTTGTCTCTTTTTCGCCTTATCATAGTATCAAACCATGTTTCTTTTAACGTGGATTGTTAGGGTATAAGAAGAGGGAATGTATAGAACCAAATTGAGAGTGTCATAACTATGTCTGAATAGGAAACCTAAATTGATAATATGTAAAACATTAAAATTCAATGGGTGGAGATGAATCAAACTAGTCTCATGTTTCTCATGATCAATTAGGATGATCTCGTTAAAGTAGTTCTCACCCCCAACATCATGTGACCCATGATGATTCTAATAATAACTTAATAGTCCATCCAATACCAAATCAATAGGGAATAAGTAATACTTAGTGGTATTTGACCAAAAATAGTATAGATCTAAGAAACCAATCATAACTGAGCAACCAGGTCCCTCGATAGTGGGAGGTACCATCCTTCTCAACTCAACCCTTATGCATGTCTTGTTTTCTACTAGCGCTTCACACTTGTTTATTGTTTCTCATGTGATAAATCAATAGAGTATGCACATGGAAATGATGTATAATGTATTAATCATCAATAAACCTCTTAGTAAATGGGAATACATAGGATTTAAGTGTTTAGTGGTCTCCAATACCATTTATGAAATGTAATTTTTATAGGACTTCACTATCTTGGAAATGGAAATCTTTGATTTAATATTTGGAATGAATTGGTTGGTAGAATTAAAATCTCATATTGATTATTATGATTAGTATGAAACCTTCAGATTCCTTGATGGTGTTTTTCATGTTTTTAAAGGAGATTAGGATAGGAATGCAGATAGATAAGGACCTCTGGTGATAGTGTATGGGGAAATTTATTATCACCTGACAATGATGACCTTGGGAGAAATTGATGAAATGGGGAACATGATCCTTTATACTATAGTAGAATTATACCATGATATCTTTCCCCATGATTTCTTTAGGGTTCCAATTGAATGGGAAATCGAGTTTTCTATCAATCAACTTTTGGGAACAAGTCACGTTTCACTTTCATCATATATAATGGAACCAATAGAATTACATGAATTGAAATTACAACTAGAATAATTGGAAATAAAGGGATTAATTATACTAATTACATTTCTTTGGGCCACTTTAGTGTTATCATAAATAAAGAAGATGTTTTGCTTCAATTATGTGTCAAATATCATAAACTAAATCAAGTTACAATCAAGAATCAATATCCTCTTCCCTAAATAAATGTTTTATTTGATCAATTTAAGGGATATAAATGGTTCTCCAAAATCAATATATGATTGGGATATCACAAACTTTGAGTACGAAAATAGGACATCCAAAATTCATATTTTCAAATACAATATATTCACTATAAATACTGGGTTATGCCCTTTGTACTTACGAATTCACATACAGTTTTCATGGCCTTAATGAACTGTATCTTTCACAGGAACCTAGAATCATTTTTCATGGTATTTGTTAATGATATATTGATGTTCTCTCAAACTAGAGATGACCATGAAAATCACTTAGAGATTATATTGGTTACACTATGTGAACATAGAATCTATGCTAAATTCTCAAAGTGTGGCTTATGGATACAAGAAGTATAATTTATTGGTAATGTCATTTCTAAGAAAGGTATATTGGTTGATACTGAAAGATTAAAGTAGTCATTTCATGGAAACCACCTAAAAACTTCTTGGAGATAAGTATTTTTCAAGGATCATCATACTATTATAATCTATTTATCAAATATTTATCAAGAATTTCTTCTCCTATGACTTATTTGACAAGGAAAGTTATTTCATTCAAACAGAGAGATTATTTCTAGAAATACTTTTAGGAGATTAAATTTAGTTCACTTTGGAACTTATATTCATCTTTCCAGAACTAGTACAAGGATATTTGGTATATTATGATGTGTGTGGATCTAGAATGGGTTGTGTTCTTATACAGGTAGACAATGTCATATCCTATGGATCAAGGAAATTGAAAATCCAGGAAAATAATTATCCAACACATGATATGGAATTAGTTACAGTGGTCTATATATTAAAAACTTGGCATCACTACCTATTTGGTGAAAATTCCACCGTGTTTATTGATAATAAAAGATTAAAACACATATTTTCATCGAGAGTCTTGAACGTGAGGCAATGAGAAGTGGTCAAAGAGGATTGTGAACAATGTAACCTTATGAGAGTAATTACTAACATTAATTTGGATTGTATTGAACAAAATCAGGATGAAAATTTATTTCTAGTTACTATTATTCTTGATTTAGTCAACCTGGCTAAGGAGGATTAATAAATAGACCCAAATCTCCTTTACATTATGAAAACCCCAATGTTAGGGATACAATTTATGGTTGGAAAGAGGATGAAAAATATTTTTTTCCTTTTGAGATCAGATCATAGTTCCTTAACCATTCCAAAATAACTCCTTTCTACTTATCACCATTATAAATGGGTTTTCCACCCAAGAATTTAGAAAATGTACTGGGTAATAAAACCCATTTTTGGTGGTCAGGTATGAAATAGAATTTGGCCTCTTATGTTATGAGATGTATCATTCATTAATAGGTGAAGGTTAAACATCAATGAAAAATGGGCATGTTACAGTATATGATTATACCCATATGGAAATGGGAACAAATCTCTATGGATTTTGTCACTAATCTACTATAGACACTTTGGAAACATGACACTATTTGGGTGATTGTGGGACAACTCTCCAAGTCAACACATTTCATTCCAATTTGAGAGTCCAATATAGTATAATACTTGGAAAATATTCATATATAAGAAGTGTTTTTGTTTCATGGAGTACCAATTTATTTTGTCTTTAGTCAAGACCATAGATTCACCTCATGGTTTTGGCAATCCTTTCAACAAGAGCTTGGAACTTAGTTGACCATGAGCATGACATATCATCTACAAATGGATGGATAGTTAGAATGTACTATCTAGACATTGAAAGACATGATTAAATCTTATGTTATGGATTTTGGTGGTTCATGGAAAGATTATTTATCTTTAGTGGAATTTTCATATAATATCAATTATCCGTCCCTGATATATATGGATCCATTCAAGGCATTGTACAACTATCCATGTCAATCTCAACTTTAATGGTTAGAGACTAGGTAAAATTCACTAATTTGACCAATTATTGTCCATGATACTACTAAGAAAATCTAGATTATTACGAAACAAATGGATACAAAGTAGATCCATCATAAATCATATGCAGATCATCATCATTGACCATTATATTTTGATACAGGTGACAATGTATTCTTGAAAGTGTCACCAAGATTGTTTCATTATCATTTGGGTAATAAAGGAAAATTATATCCTCAATACATCAAACTATTTGAGATTATAGAATGTATTGGAAATGTTTCATATCTATTAGCCTTACCACTGATATACAATGTTTCCCATAATGATTTTCAAGTATCCCAATTAAAGAAATACCAGCCTGATCCTAACCACGTGATTCGTTGGGACCAAGTTACTCTTGAAATGGATGAAATGTTTATCCATTAAACAATATGTATTCTAAATATACAAGAAAATATCTTGTAAACAAGATGTATCACATTGGTATGATAATTATGGAATCATGTTTAGATTTAAGAGGAAACTTGGGAGCATGAAATTTTTATGTTGGAGTAATGACCAAAACTTTTCTAAGACACTACCAAACTCCATCTTTCTGAATACGAAAATCCCAATGGTGATGAGAATTTAAAACCCTCAGTTTTAGGTATTTACCTATTTTATGGTGTTTATTTTATGTTATGTAATGGTTGAGATAGATTATAGGAAGTGTTCATAGGAGGAATCTGAACTAGATTTAGAATATGGTTGTAGGAGGTGATTCACGGTGTGAATTACTATTCATGATGTGAATAATAATTCACATCATGAATGGGTTTTGAGACTTATAAGTTTAGGAAACTTTAATTTTGGTATATGTGGCTATCATGAATATTCACAACATGAACTTTCTTTCACACCCTGAATTCATCTAGTTCTAGATAGCCCTTTTAATTTCATCACCCCTTCAATTATCATTAATCTTTCTTATTACCTCTCAAACTATGGGATTACTTTTGGAGACTTTGGTGATACTATTCCTTTAAGAGTTTGATTATAATGGATCTTATAGATTTGGACCTCGAGAATCAAAGGTGAGAATTATGGTTCTTCTTATCCTTTTTAATCTCCTGATTTTCATCTAGGATAAACCCTAGATCATGGTTTTTATGCCTAGATCATTGGTTGAGGGATCATTTTGATATAAATTATTTGGGGATCATTGATGGAATGAAAATATGATCTTAGATATGTGATATTTAAAAGCAATTATTCACAAATAAAACATTCAAGGTAGGCGGGTTCTACCTTATTCCACTTTCTCATAGAACTTAGTGGATTTCTATTGTCTAAAATAAATTGATTATTATTTTGACCAAGAAAATATCATTAAAACCCTATTTAAAATCTCTCTTACTGGTTGTCTTTAAGTCTTGAGTTGTGCGTGAGTCCCACAACATTCTAGATAAAATGATTTTATGTTTTTTCTACCAAAGAAGTTTTTTTTGGTTTGAGAACTTGGAATGGTCATGATTGGAGTTCATTAATATGCATATGAGAAGGGTCTTGTGGATTAGACTTGGCTGAAATTCCAATTTGGGCACACTATATCATACCTCTATGTGAAAACTTGGGACTGGAGGGATGAGTTTCTGATCACAAGTTGGACTGATAAGAGGGTCTATTGATACATGAGATGCACTGAGTTTGTGTATTACATGGGTGAATGGGTTCTTTTTTTTTTGAGTATGATTCAATGTAGGTTATTTCAATACTTTATGTATATCTATCTTGATAATTGGTTTCCTTAATTTATACCCTTTTATATTATAAAAGTGATATAACATGTTCTTTCTTTAGTGGAATATTTAGGAAGTCTTGGGGATTTCCTACTTAGTTGATATACTCACCCCTTGTATATGCACTTTGGTGTGAATTCAGATGCTATTTATCACGACACATATAAAGGGAAGATTTTATACTTCTCTAGTAGAGCATATTAATTTTTTGGTCATTAGTAAATAAAGCTTAGAGTTGTTCAATCATTGGAATTTGGTGCACTACTACCTTGGTATATGGGTCTTATCAACTTTGAGATTTTTATACTTATAATTTGTTTTGTTTACTGACTCTGATTACATTTCCATTCATTCATGTCATTGGTATTTTTGTTAGATTTATATCACACATAATTTTTACTTTTTTATCATTGTGGTTTTTCTGTTACATGAAGTTATATAATAGAAAACCGCAACCCATGTTTTGTTATTCCATTGGAATTTATTTCTATCCTTTGGTGTCTAGGGAACGTCACCTAAGGTTAGTAGCATTTCAGCTCTACCCAAGCCAATGGGTCAGTTTAGGATTCTACAATAGAGATTCTGTTTTATAGGAATGGAAGTTTCTATTTGTATAAAATATCATACCGATTAAAATTTAGTAAAAACTTATTTTAGAAATACATGAATTATCAAGATTTAATCATGTCCATCATATCGCATCCACCCAGTGAAATAATGTGCCTATTATATCATGATCAATTAAATCACTAGTCTAGATCATACCTGTTTGGTAAACTGATTCAACCCACTGAACACACCCATTTGGGCCTAGGCCAAACTAGTACTACCAATCGATCCATCATAAAAATAAATATATCTCTATGCACCATGTGAAGTGAAAATCACGTCATCAAAGTATCACATTTCAGGATCGCGTGCACATGTGGATGATGCATGTACTATCCCCCACATTTTATCTCTTACTTTATCATTTTGATAAGTGATAAAGTGTTTCTCCTTATAAATTATACTCCACTATATCCCACTTTTCAATGTTGGATTACAACAAGTCTTCCCCTTTAAAAAATAAAAGAAAAACCAATTTTAAATATTTTTAAAAATTATTTAAAACTCCAACAATCCCCGACCATTTTAAAATATTTAAAATGCACCTTTTGAAAATCAAGATCCATACTCTATTGGAAAAATCTTTCAAAAATAAAAGTATATATTGATTTGAACCTTTTTATAATATTGGAAAATAAAATATGAATAGAGAAACAATTATACACTTCCTTGAACATGTAACTCTTTTTATCATTTGAATTTATCATACACAAGTTTGTTCAAATTCCTCAGTTCTTCATATACTCTTAGACACCATCATGAAAATGTGTCTCTTATCATTTCATTAATGTTTGATATTTAAAGCCATAATCTCTTTGGATTTAACTCAATCCAACATTCATATAGGTGAACCAAAAACCATTCCCATGTTTCATTACTTGTTAGATATTATTGGTTTATTAAGAGTTTTAAACTCACCCACTTTTTCTCATGAGAACCCAACACCATTTCCCTAGGACGTAATAAACCTTTGGTGTTTCCTTCACACATATGATAAAATTTATTACATTTAAAATCAATATAAGAAGTTATCACATGTTAGGTTGAGGTATCATAATTATTAAAAATTTTATAGTTAATTTAAACTCATACCTAAGGAAGTTTTATACAACAACTCCCTTGAAAGTCCCTTTTTTATTGGTTTAACCAAATTTTGAATTCATATAAAAAATTCCACAATTATGATTGTAACATCAAATCTTGGCTCACTTTGAATAGTAACCAAACCATTGGTGCTATGTGACCTCAAGCGCACCTCCTCGTATTCTAGATGATGCAGACTAGTAGTGAGGGTCTATGATGATATTATGAGGAGACTATACGCCCTATATTATAGTGTATAAAAACATATAAAATAACCAAAAATAATCCAAAAATATCCATATGAGTACATGGGATATATATATATAAGAATCATAAATAATAAATTAAATGCTACAAAAAGACTCAAACAGTCATACCAGCATACAAGAGAGATCACCATGTGGGATGATCACATATAAAAATATGAATAAAGGAACAAATAAATACCAAAATAAAAATATAGGAGGATCCTATGAAATTTCATCATCTCACCTCATCCCAATAACTAAATCTCATCTGATCTACTCCAGCTCGATCAAGAAATATCACTAGGCCTCTACCCAATATGTGACTGCAACAAGTGAAGAGTTTCTTGGGTACCCAAGTGAAATGGACACCTGAGTAGGGTGTGAGAATATAACTTAGTAGGGAACCAACAATTCGGTCCTATACATATACAATAATTTAAGTGATATGTGCACATGGTATACTCATAATAAAGAATAAAATAACAATAGAACAATAAATAAATAACACTACCAAACCTCAGGTTCCATAGTAAAACCCAAGGCTGAATATACCTACTTTAGCCAGCTCTGTATGTCTCTGAGCACATCACACAGTTGTGCCATCCATAATAATCCAACCTAACCCATGGATGTAAATAATAATCACCGTCGATCCTTGGTACCATATCCTTGATCTACTATATTTTCTTTAGCCAATGTCGGGGTATCTCTGAGCATGCTGTGATGACCTCACCAACCATATAACAACCTGGGGGTCTTTTACCCCAGTATACAATGATCATAACCTAAGGTATACACTCACCCTGATATAAATATAACAACTTGTGGAATTATCTATATCAGTATCGCATCCTAGGGAATGCTTCATCCCAGTACACAATGGTTCTTGGAAGCTGAGTCTTGGCATCCCAAAAGGCTTGACCATACCTTCAAAATGCTCCAAAATTCCCTGGCTACTGCACATGGTGATAATTCTATCCTCCATAAGGCTTAACCATACCCACCAAGTACCCCACAAGCCCCTAAAAACTAGCACATGGCAGTACCACCCTCCTATGTATAGAACTAATAATCCTAGATCTAAATCCATGGCATCCCCGGTAGTAGAATCACTGACCTCCCCACCAAGATAGTTTTCTTTAGTATCATGACCTACCTAAAGGGAGTTTTAACAACCTGCTCGAAGAGAGTTTTCATAACCTCCCATAGGTAATTTTCTGTTTCAAACAAAGTAAACACTTACAAAGTGCATTACCCATACATATCATGATCACCATGAGGCATATTCCATAACCTATTATATAAAATAGCAAGGGTTGGTTGAATGCCTTAACCTATCATCACTATTCACTTCCTATTGATCACATGCAAGGTACAATTTCTAAGGTGACACTCATAAATTCCCCTACCCATGTCTCATGAACCTTCCTAAGGTTAGACTATCACTAGGGAACTAACTGGGGACCCCTTTGTCACTACATAGAGTAGGTACCCCACTTAGGATCCTTTAGGTTAACATATGGAAGGGGAACCCTTGTCAGGGTCCCCTTTAGAATAACTATCACAAGGGTTGAAACCCTTTACTTAGGGGTAGCTCATCCCACAACATAGTCCAAACAATCCCAACAAGTCTGAGGTATCTTAAGGGTACTCACATGGCCTATTAGAGTTGTCCATCTCAAGTCACCCCACACCTCTACATGGAGGTGGCTAAAGGCTCCTATATAAGGTCCACTAAGTCACACTAAGCTCAGTCACACCCCTTAAGGGGTACGAGTTCCACATGTAATTAATAAAATAGTCACATCCTTGACCATTGATATATGAGGCAAGTAAGCTAGTGCTCAATGGTTCTCCATGACCCTCAACACTTTGCTCAGTCTATATCACTTCATGAGTGTTTAACAATTTATATATAAATTAAACCATTTAATTTAGTTTAAATAATTCAATTAATTAAAGAGGGAAGCGATCCTAGGGGTAGATTCCACATATTCCACATGCATATAGAAAAATCATTAATACCATATGGAATATACAAAAAACCACCTACCTTATTCAAAGTTTTCACCCTTTTTAGTTCATTGTCCAGTCGCTCTACCCAGGCTCACCTACCCATCCAAGACCATATGAATACCTCCCATAGTCATGAGGCCCTAAATCACATCAATAATTACAAAAAAAAAATCTAATTTAATTAATTAAAACCTCTATAATTAGTTCAAACCACTTAATTTTAAATATGCATACTTTCTGTTATGCTCACTAAGCTATCTCGCCATGCTAAAACCATGAGTAACCACCTATGAAAGGTTCGTAGAGGACTCTCTATTTCATTCTTAGAGGAATACCTAATGTTTAAAAATAAATTCATCACCAAATTAATTTAATTTAATCCAAAAATATTAGAAAAAATACCTATGTAAACAAACCTTGTTGAAATGGTGTGTGATGATGAGCGAACATCATCTCGGGTCCTCCTTTACAAAAGCTAAGTGAAAGCCCCATGTTAATTGTAGGATTTCACCATTATCCAGTGAAATCATCATCAAATCCCATGATATAGAAAGTGAAAATCATAATGAGAGTAGTAATAGGAGGAGAGGTGTATATATCATCGGAGGGAGAGACATACCTCAACACTGCAAAAATTTCCATAGAAACCACCCCTTCTTTGGGTGAAATAGGAGAGGACAAGGAGAGGGGGATACCAACTCACATAAGAAATCATGGAAGAAAGGATGGGGTTTCAACCTAAAAAAATAACGGGTAAAAAGTTTCTTTTTACCCCTAAGACACCCCCAACAACTAGTAGGTGGCTCCATTAGGCCAACATGGCTACTTTCTAAGCCACCGACTAGCCAGTGACTATATACTATAGCTTTAGTGGCCCAAAATACTATGATTCCCTCATGCTTCCCTCCCAATACCTTGAACCACCCTTTGAGATTAATTCCAAGTCCAAAAAGAATATTTTAATAGGTTCTAACCTTAAAAATCCTATTTTGAACACCAATTTAAAATCCAGACTATCCACTAACTCAAAATATCAATTTCTTATTGAAATTGAAACCCTTGTATAAACACAGTGTCTTATAACATCCTCTCCATAATACTTATTGTCCTCAATAAGCCTTGGTGGATATCCAACCAAATAGAATAACTCACCTAGATCATCATTTAACACTCAAACCTTTGCATTCTATCCTCAAACTATAATCACACATCTAAGGTTCATATTCCAAATTAAGGCACTAAAATCACTAAAGAATGATCCATCACCAGTTTTCATTACTAAACCTTTGAGAGAAAATTTAACCAAGCCCATATATCATGAGACAAAAAGGTTTAATCATCCATTTGGTCACCTATACTATGGTCCTCCCCAATATATGACTCAAACTATAATAGCCAACTCCGAGTCATAGTACCTTCCATCAATGGAATTGCCTATCGAAAACCATTACTATCATTCTAAAAAATCCCCTAATGTGTTTTCCAATATCCAAACCCGATAATACATGATATTTTAAGTCATAATTGTTGGTATTTGGGTATGTAGTGGAAGCTAGTAAACTAGTAATATAAAAATTTTCATCACTGAAGTGATGAATCTTCATCGTCTCCAGAAAAACGAGACCTGATATGGTCTAAGGATCTCGTGTGAATTATTCAAAGCATAAAAAATAAAATAGAATGAGTACCTCATTCAATTCAAAGTGAATTAATCTATTGAACCTCTTTGGTGGCCATTGTTCGAAGGATCTAAGGCTGAACCCCTCTAGATTTTCTACACACACTTTAATAATTCATAAGTACACCATTAATTTAATTACAGGTACAAGCGTGGAGCTATGAATATTTCTTCGACATCACGATGATCACCTCAATCTTGTGCCTTCAATCCATGAAGGCATTCTTGGATCACTCACTCGGTTAGATCATTTTTGAGAATCTCTCAATTCTAACTATTGAATAGTCTATAGAATGATCTTATCCTTCACTTATATAGTAGATGTCCAAAATACTCGGTTAGGATTCCTTACCCCTCATATATTTAATTTCCACTAAATAAGTAATAAATAAATAATTATGATGAACTAACTACATCATAAATATTATTTATATTTTATCACATAATTATAATATATATTAAATATATTATGTGATAAAATTTGAGTCATTAACTCGACTTGAAATTCTTGCTAATATTAAATGAACCTTGAATATTAAAATAATATCCATTCATATAATATTATTTCTTATATTTACTTAAACACTTGTAAATAATTTTAATAAATAAATTCATCCCAATTATTCTTTACTCAAATAATAACGAATTTATTTATTTATCAATGATAGATAATGCTTGGACAACTCTAAGACCCCATGGTGGGGCTCACAATGTCCTAGATGCCTATTCACCAGAATAGGTCATATTTTTGAATACGCTATTATGTGTGACCCTTTAGGCCCTTATCTTGATAGCAGTGAATAGTATCCATAGACCAAAAGTGGAGTCTAGCAACCCATTAAGGCCTCTAAAGAGATAAGAAATGCTCATAGAAATGAAAAACATCCTACGAACATACATTTTGTAATATAATATCTTTTTTATATGATATCTCATAAAGAAGGACACACACTTGTGTCATCATCCTTTATTTATTTATTATTTGTTGATCCAACTAGAAAAATTTACCTTCGACTACCATGGACATGGATTTATGAAGGTACTTCCATCCTGATTAACCAGGTCCAAGATATCACTTCCTTAACTCAAATAAAAAAATTATATCTTGACCATTCAACCAATGCCATACCACCAATGAAGCACTCAACACAAGCTTACTCACCATGACTTTATTATCATGGTTTTTTGCTTGCATAAAAGTATGTGATCAATTAGAACACATTAATAATGATATCAAGTTAGGAGACCAATACACATGTCCGTATATAGGAACTACCAATGACACCCAAAACATGTGGTGTTCCTTTTGGAAGGTATGTCCTCGTGATATCACCTATTAGAGATCACTAAGTGTGAACATCATGATAAGAAATCTCAATTCTTATGAACCCCCAACACCTAATAGGAAAACATCATCTGTTTCCTATCAATATGATGTATCTGGACTATAGGAAATTACTTTAAGATTACTATTATAGTATATGTAGGTTCTCATTATAGAATGGGAACTGCTATAACCCTTTGACATGAAAAATAATATATGGAAATTACTATTTAAATAGTAGACGTAGAAATATCACTACTATAATGATAAGTGTGCATCATGTATAACTCATTGTATACATAGTATTGTAATCAAAAAGCACTATTTAGTTGGGTATAGGGAACACACTATGAAAAAACTCCCACTTGCACTAGATCCAACTTACTAACTATCCTTATTAGATCTCACATTATAAGAT
Source organism: Viscum album (assembly GCA_963277665.1). NCBI lineage: Eukaryota > Viridiplantae > Streptophyta > Magnoliopsida > Santalales > Viscaceae > Viscum > Viscum album. The sequence continues at coordinate 1,799,682,745 of OY728141.1, forward strand.
CATGTTTCTACTGGGTTATGTGTTTAGTCACAAACCTACAACATTTCCACTGGGTGGCTATTCTGTTATTTGTGACTTTATCTCCTTGAGTAAAACTTCTCAAGAGATGATATCCCTAACTTTATTCTTTTTTTACATTTTCTAAACTTTAAATCTTGGCTAGTATTAGTAAAATAATTATAGTAATGATAAAACTTTACTTACTAGGTGAGATTCAAATAATTGGAAAAAATTGTTATGAATTTTACACCTCTTCTTTATCTACCTTAGAAGTTGTAACGCACTCCATATTTGTAGACATGACTACCATTGGATTGAATGATCTTGTATTGATCATTATCTTATCCTAAATGCAATATTCGATCATTTTTATGTTATATGAATAATAGTTTGTGTCCCCTTATAACCAGTATCCCTTCCTATCCACATACCAGGTACATATCTTTTATACTTTGTCAAGTACAATCATATAGTTTTAACTGCTTCCCTTAAAGTTCTCCAAGATACAACTGATATTTTCCTAATATAAAGTATATGTTGGAAATAACATATCTTGTACATATCATGGCATACATGATTGATTCATTTCAAAAGAGTATGAGATTCAACTCACAAAATTAATATCCTCCCATGTACCATACATGTCTTCTCAGAGAGATTTATGCCATGTGATATTGGTAACAATTCTCTCTTGAATTATTCAAACTTTTATTTTTTAATACATTGTAGTTTTATATAGTTTGACTTGGTCTAATAAACAATTAGATTTAACTCAGTAGATCTTATTCCCTAGAACTTTGGTTGATACTTTAAGTCAATCTCTAGAGTATAAATTTCTTCATGGTCTTGAATAACTATAAGACTAATAGTTTTTTCCATATGTTACCAAACATATTTCACTAGGAAAATAATGGATCTCCCACTAACCTCTGGTAGACACATGTAAAAGATTCATTCCAAATTAATACTCCGATATCTTGTAACTTACTTTTAATCCTAATGTGGATTTTAGAAACTTTCACCCTAATTGGAATTCTATAATGTCACCACCCATTTTTGGTAGTATCGTATATACATATTCCATGATTAATGGTCTTGAAATCTAATGATCAATTTTAATGATCATAAAAAGTAGCTATGACAAGTAAAATTCTAATGGATTTAGGCATAATGAGTTGATATTACCAATCGATCCTTATTGATACCATACTTATACCACCCATATATAGTATCTCTTGAATAACCACTACAAGTATTAAAAATAAAAATCCCCCTGTACTTTGATACATGGAATTAATTATTGAATTTTAATTGATCTTTCAAATTTTAGATAATTTATATATACTACCTACTTGTAGGAATTATTATTTTAAATGAATAATGTATCACCAACCATGGTTAATATAAAAACATCACCATAGTTTTATCTTTCCTATGCAATATATGTCTTGGAACATTCCTTTTCCATAAGGCATTATGGAACTTGTTCCTATGTCAACTATTTGGGCATCTCTGGAATTGACTAAACACAAGTCAATCTTGCTCCTATGATTTAAAATAGAGATTTTCACCTTTTTATAGAAATATAGTCTAAAACTTTACTATATCTTTTATATTATAGTGATTTATGTAATATAATTAGAAAATTTTAGGATGATTACTTTAGATTCACTTTGTGTTTTTTCTTGATGAAAGTTTGTTTATATACTCAACAAAATCTTTACATCTAAACACATGTTCTCATGAAAAAGTATTTATATCATACTAAAACTCATATGATATCCATTTGTCATTATAGTTTTCATATGGTTATGGGATAATGTCTCTATTTTCAAATAATGTCTCAAAAAATGGAAGTATCTACAATGTATGAGTTTTAACATTGACACTCCTTTTACTTACATAATGGATCTAATGTGTATAAGAAAATGTGCATTTAGGAATTGTTACATGCTAAATTTTATTGATCAATGTTAACATGTAAGACTCGTTATCAATCCTTCTTTCAGCATCATATATTTTATGTGAATAAGGCAATGCACATTTAGGAATTACTCCACACTAAATTTTATAGATCGATGAATGCTTGGTCAAGATATTATTTGGAACACCAGCCCAAAGAATCTCATACCATTTGACCATGCATATACCATACTTCAATTTTAAATTAATTAAACACTTAAAAGGAATCTTATGAAGTATAGTTACCACTAGCTTACCCTTGGAATAATTCACACTCATTAGCTGAACTAAATCTGAAATCTTTTTGGCTTACCTTTATTTTCTAAAGGTTTGTTTTTATAAAACTAAGTATATAAGCTTGTCAATATTATATAAGTTATTTAAATCCAAAGTGTCTAAATCCATACTAGCTATATCCTTGAAAACTATTTAATTTTTCTTGAAAAATTATTATCATTACATAATTTGGTATATAAGTCATACATTTTATATTCATCATGTATTGCCAATGATTCTAGTATTACAGAACTATTTTTTGAGTTTAAACACCATAAAAAACATCCATTCTAGAATTGGAATAATTTCTCCTTGTGTCCAATAGACATGTGAGATAAATGTTTTGGTAATACTTAAAAAATTTTCAACTAAAACCATTCACTTGGAAATTAGAAGTTGTCTATTTCTCACCACTGATTTAAGAACCACCCTTTCTCAGCCGCTTAGAGAACACACCTTACTCCAAGTAACATTTCTTTACTTAATTGGTTTATGTATTTAAATAAACATATATAATTGGAATATTTTATTCAATAAGAAAAAAGTATAATATAAACATTACTTAAAATTGATGAATATACATGAAGAAGAAATGACTATTTGCTTCTTCAATTTAGTTCAATTCTTTTAAATTTCCATAGATTTATTTCACGATATGAAAAGAAAATAACCTCCTATTTAATATATCTTTCTTTGAATTAATTTTAAACGGTCCCTTTGATATCATGATTTCCATTAACCTTTTTTCCTTGTCTTTCAACTTATACACCATAAGAACTAAAATTTTTTGTAAGTTTTTATTGATTTGGTAAACCTTACCTAAAAGGAAATGAATCGTTTTCTCCATACTGTTCATTTTTTAATCTTAAATAATATAGGAGTAAATGGGTGAAAATTATACGAGAAAGGGATTATTTGAAATATCATGATCCATATTTAAATTTATACATATCCAGTGTACTCATCATCCATTCATATATCGCTTCACTTTCTCCTTAAAATCTTCTTAGAGATGAGACAACATGTGAAATCATCCACGTCCTGAAGTTGTATCCATAAATCACGTCATATTTTGATGATAACATTATGACACAATCATCATATGTGTAATAAATGATTCTCCTATAATTTTTTTTAACACCATTTCTTCTTTAGGTGGCATAATAGGTATTGGGGACACCGATACCTTGAATTTATGATGTTGTAATACTTTAAGAAAGCATGTGTAACACTCTTTGTAAATTCATGACAATTTGAAAATTTTATTTTTCCAATATCATTATAGTTTACTTATCGTATTACTTTCCATTTTCTATAAAAAATCTAGAAGATTATACTTTTATCTTGATGATTGATTTAGATTTTATTGATTAATTAATTAAATCATTAAATGTTTGCCATTATTTTATAAAACTCTATCAACCCTCTATACTAGAATCAGAATATAATATATCTTGAGTGTTATAGTGTAAAGGATCCTTAAAACCCCCCTCATAATCTAAAATCTATGTATACGCCTCTACTCAAAGATTTCAAGTTAGGCGTTTGACTGGACAACCACATTAACTCGCGGCTCCATGATATGTTGAGTGAAGTCCCATATTCTAAAATAAAAAACTTGATTTACTCAATGATTTTCCTCTAAAGTGATAATAAGAAATCTATTACTACTCTTTTTAAAATAAATTTAGTTAAGTCAAACCATCAATCTCATAAGAACTCCCCCGTAGTAGGAGGCACCCTCAAATATGGTTGACAGGCACCACATACACCAGGTTTTGTTCAAATTTGAGTGACGAAAGGTGTTTGTGACTTAATATTTCTTCGAGGGTTTTTATATTTTCCAATGAATGTAATCCATTTCTATTAATATGTTCATACTATGTTTTTTCATTCACAGATGAACATTAATAGAAAATCATTCATCGCATATTTATGCATTTTTCTTATTTATTATTTTATGTGTTCTCACAGCAAACATGAAAATGCATAAAATAATAAAAAATGTATAAAGGAAATAATTTTACCTGACTGGTCTTGAACATCTAATATTGGTTGATCAATTTAAAATCAATGGATCAACCATGTTATAGCATCCCGCCATTTTATAACATAAACTTTCATTACATTACACAAAACTGAGGATCTTTAAGGTCTAGTGTCTTGGAAACCAGGAACATAATACATGAAAACAACATAAAACATTCTTCTTAAACACTTGAAAGGAATCTCCTTAAGTTCATTCTAGGTTCATTAATGCATCTCATAACCTGGGGACATACATCAAAAGAAAGGGTGAGCAGAAAGCCCAGTAAGGGAAACAAGAGGAACATTTTACATGTGAACTTGAGATACTTCAATAAGGACATGAAAAGAACTTTAAGGCATGAGAAAGAAATCATGAGGCATTTCATAATAAAAATAACATTTTCCATAACTTGAAGATGTGGCTACATCATATAACATAGACAATCATGAACATATCACCAAGGTCCATCCCCAAGGTGTCATTTGAAAATTACCAAGGTTATTCACCAAGGTATCGTGAAAATTGTAATCTCTAGTGGTTACATCATTACCCAATGCATTGGAGCGCTATCAGGGCGAACCCTTAAATTTGCCTTTATTATCATGTGAGCCACATATATCATCATCAAACATTTCATAAATAACCCATATATCATAAAATAAATGGGTTTCATTTCATAATCATAACGTTTTAAAAACTGCTTTAAAGACATGATCTTTACGTCACTTTAAACCCACGGAAAGGGAAAGCGGGTCTCATGTATGTAAATCCCAGAATTTAAAATGGAACATTTTGATATATATGTGAATACCCTTGTAGAAATAAGATCTTTGAGTATTCACTTTATAACATAAAATAATTTTGAGAAAAGAGGGAGAGGCATTTTGAGACGAAAATTCTGCAGCATAACGGCTATGTTTTGGGGTTTTAGAAAACATTGAAAAGAGAGGGGACATGGGTCACCCACTCATAAATGATCCATAAAAAAGCAGGGGACATAATAAGAAGGATATATGGACATGGTAATTAAATTTTAAGGACATAACATTTGAAATGAAAAACATGGAAGGAAGACAAAAATTAGATTTCTCTTATGAAAATTCGGCAGCCTAACGGCGTCACTTAAACTTCAACAAAAAAGAATTGACAAGATAAAATAGGGTCCCTCATCATATGATCATAAGAGATCATTATGATAGATATAGAGATCATACCCCAACATAATAAAAAGGAACTTGAAAGACTTGACATGAAAGTAGAACTTTGAAAGGAATGAGAAGGGTGAAAGAATCCCTTAAAAATTCGGCAGCCTAACGGCGTCACCTAAACTTTCATAAAATGAAATGATGAGAGTAAGAGGGGATCTCTCATCATATAAACATGAAAGGGCAGTAAGAGGAATATAAAAGAACATCCTCTCACATAAAAAAATGGAGCATAAAAGGAATGACATAAAAGAGATTACATGAAAAGAAAGAGAGGGGTCGGATCCCTTACCTTAAAACGTGACTCTTGAAACTCAAAGGATTGGACCTTGAGGGCTTGGGGGCACCTTGGAAGGACTCTTTGGGAGGTAAGAAGACCAGAACTTCGTTGGGGGAGAGTTGGGAGTGAAAACTAAAGGGGGAAAGGGTGGGTATTTATAGGGAAAGTGAGGGGACAAAGCATTAATGGCCAAGGGACACCTCACATGTGCTTTTCTCAAACCCATGTGCTCTCCCTTGGCATTTATCATGGAGTTAGGCCACATGGGGCCCCCAAAACAATAATTCACCACCCTTGGCCGGCCAACCCTTAAAAGATCTCATGACATCATCATGACACCGTTATGATGTCATTAAACATACTGAAACCCTAAAACTGTATTTTTACTATTCACTGAAAATTCAACTTTCTCAGAAAAATCCCAAAATTTCACATTAACCAAATATCAATGCTCTGATTTCAAAAATGAAATCCATTTTATAAAAATAATTTTCTAAATATTTTTAATTTAATTTTTAAATAAAAACACTATTCATCGAAAATTCATTTTTTTTAGAAAAATCCCCAAAAATTACCTTAACATAATATCGATGCTCTGAGTTCAAAAATAAAGTCATTTTTATAAAAATAATTTTCTAATTATTTTTAATTAAATTTTTAATTAAAAAACACTATTCATCCGAAAAAACTAATACTTGAATAATAATTTATGAAACCGTTATTTAACCATTTTATTGAATCACATTACTTAATCAAGGTGCCTAGATTATTTTAAAACTTTCTTTAAGTGAGATTACTAATCCATTTGGTCACCTTACTAATCCTAAGCATAAAATCACTATTCATAATTTACTATTCATCAAAAATTAAGTTGATCTTATTAGACTCCAAATTTTGTACTGAACATAATTGTAGAAGACCATTTTTTGAAAATCATTACACATTTTTAATTATTTAAGGTTTACATAAACATTTTTAAAATATCCTTTTTCTAAAATTCATAAAAAAAATATGCATACTATATTTATCCGGTCATTTCAAAATTCATAAACTTCATCATAAGAAGAAATCCCAATTTTTATTTAAAACAAGGATTACACAAGGTAGTTACGGTCTCGTTACATAGCCTCTTATAATACCAGCATAGGACCTAAGAGTAAGGTGTGCTAGGGTGATAGAATCTTGGGGCGGCTCAGTCAACATTGCCCGAGTAGTAATTTCTATCAGTTTGAACTTCTCACGAAGGCGATTCCGTTCCAGCTTCACATGATGAAGTTCGGCTTGGATTTGATCCAGAGCAAAGCCCAATGGTGCTACCTCCTTCCCAAGCTCTGTTAGATGGGCTTCGATTGGTCCAAGACTACTAGGTGAGGCCATAGAATCTTCTTTCTATAATAATTAACCAAGATTACTTGTATTTAGAGACAATAATCAAAACATTTTGTTCACAGCGGTCATATTGACCGATGGTCATATAACAGTCAGAACCCAAAGGTCTCATTTTAATTATAATCATGTTTGTCAAATAAAACATTTTTGTTGAGTATAAAAATAAAATAAAATAACACATGAAATTAGGGAACAAGATTTATTCAAAATTTCGGGTCATTACAATCTTCCCCCCTTAAGAAATTGCGTCCTCGCAATTTTAAAAATTGGGTTTTGAAATTTCATTGAAAGTCCCATACCGGAAAAAGAGTCAGTGACACTATTACTTTAAAAGAAAGAAAAGGAAGTACAAAGGCCACCCGAGTTTACTCATACTAGGATTCCATGTAGGAAACATGGACATGGAGGAGAAAACAAAGGGTAATGTCATAAAGGAGAGTGATAGAAAACATGATTAGGAGGAAGTTAACCACCAGAAAATCCCAAAATTATGATGTGTGCAAGCGGTCTTTGATTACCTAGTAGGAAACGTAAACCAACAACATTTTTGTTTTACGTTCCTTTTCATAACTTTGAGGAATTCATTTACAACATAGAACAAAAACATAAGGAAATATATCTACCTTCATCTAGAGTTTCATCCTTTAATATGTTTCTACCCAAAACTAATCTTTTCTCCAAACTATGAGCATTCAAAACTACTTGGTCTCATCAAAACACAAGAATCATCTTCTAGAGAATCACATAATCCACAAAATATTAACTATCTATTTCTTTTATCTTTAAACATTATCCCAAAAATAGAAAGGGTAAGGTAAAACAACTCTTCAAAAAGAATCCCATAGGAATGGAAACTACTTTTAAATCTTCAAAGTTCCATGGTACTACCCAAAGTTCATCATAGACCATTCCATAAATAATGGTCCTTAAGATTCCTCAAAATAAACCAAACTAAGATTGAAACCCAAATACAAGAAAGATTTGATAACATAGTCTTCCAAAATAAACTTCATTGTTCATCTCCAAACAACATCAACCACTCCTAACATCTCATAACAAAAGTAGCTAACCTAAACATATTTTACCCAAGATAGGTTAATCATTCCCGTAAGTAACATAAATTACTATAAGTCCACTATAAATTCATCGATTCTTTAAAATATAAGTCAACCTTACTCCTCAATGAAAATACCGTAGTAATCTATTTTCCTCAATCATATAGGGTCCCCAAAATAGTGAACGTTTTCCAAAATAATAATCATCTTTTAATCCCCTAATCACCTCTGTCATCTTAATACGACAATCGTAGCATTTCCTATCACATTGGTTGTTGAGACATGTTCTTCCATTTCCCGCCATTAACTAAGAAAAGAAACTATAATTAGGGGCTTAAATACTTAGCCAATAATCAAGAAAAGAAACTTAAAGCATATAAGGATAACTTGTAGTTGAAAAGTATACCCTAAATTGTGATCCCCTAGGTTCCCATCTAGGTTATCCATGATCATATAGTCTTATGTGAACCTTTATTTTATTTTATCTTTGATCCTTTAACAATGGTTCATACTAAGCTTATGAATTTACCAAAGCATATCCCCCGGGAGTGTCGTAACCAAGAGTGCAGCAAGGCCCGTTGTCGTGTACCAGTTCCCGTTCGAGTCTAGCTCAAAGTGGTGTTTTCGGGTTTTACCCCTATGTACATCTGTGCCAGAGCCACCTCTACCTGCTCGTATCCAGACAGGGATGTATTTGCTTGGAAACCCCTTACTCAATACTCACCAAAATACCAGGAAGATTTCCTATATTTAAACTTTTCTATAGGGTTCTTCCTAAAGTTTTTATATCCTAATTTCCACAAATAACTAAACCATCCTTTGATACCAACTATATCATCCTGCCATTTTATAACATAAACTTTCATTACATTACACAAAACTGAGGATCTTTAAGGTCTAGTGTCTTGGAAACCAGGAACATAATACATGAAAACAACATAAAACATTCTTCTTAAACACTTTAAAGGCATATCCTTAAGTTCATTCTAGGTTCATTACTGTATCTAATAACCTGGGGACATACATCAAAAGAAAGGGTGAGCAGAAAGCCCAGTAAGGGAAACAAGAGGAACATTTTACATGTGAACTTGAGATACTTCAATAAGGACATGAAAAGAACTTTAAGGCATGAGAAAGAAATCATGAGGCATTTCATAATAAAAATAACATTTTCCATAACTTGAAGATGTGGCTACATCATATAACATAGACAATCATGAACATATCACCAAGGTCCATCCCCAAGGTGTCATTTGAAAATTACCAAGGTTATTCACCAAGGTATCGTGAAAATTGTAATCTCTAGTGGTTACATCATTACCCAATGCATTGGAGCGCTATCAGGGCGCACCCTTAAATTTGCCTTTATTATCATGTGAGCCACATATATCATCATCAAACATTTCATAAATAACCCATATATCATAAAATAAATGGGTTTCATTTCATAATCATAACGTTTTAAAAACTGCTTTAAAGACATGATCTTTACGTCACTTTAAACCCACGGAAAGGGAAAGCGGGTCTCATGTATGTAAATCCCAGAATTTAAAATGGAACATTTTGATATATATGTGAATACCCTTGTAGAAATAAGAGCTTTGAGTATTCACTTTATAACATAAAATAATTTTGAGAAAAGAGGGAGAGGAATTTTGAGACGAAAATTCTGCAGCATAACGGCTATGTTTTGGGGTTTTAGAAAACATTGAAAAGAGAGGGGACATGGGTCACCCACTCATAAATGATCCATAAAACAGTAGGGGACAGAATAAGAAGGATATATGGACATGGTAATTAAATTTGAAGGACATACCATTTGAAATGAAAAACATGGAAGGAAGACAAAAATTAGATTTCTCTTATGAAAATTCGGCAGCCTAACGGCGTCACTTAAACTTCAACAAAAAAGAATTGACAAGATCAAATAGGGTCCCTCATCATATGATCATAAGAGATCAGTATGATAGATATAGATATCATACCCCAAAATAATAAAAAGGAACTTGAAAGACTTGACATGAAAGTAGAACTTTGAAAGGAATGAGAAGGGTGAAAGAATCCCTTAAAAATTCGGCAGCCTAACGGCGTCACTTAAAATTTCATAAAATGAAATGATGAGAGTAAGAGGGGATATCTCATCATATAAACATGAAAGGTAAGTAAGAGGAATATAAAAGAACATCCTCTCACATAAAAACATGGAGCATAAAAGGAATGACATAAAAGAGATTACATGAAAAGAAAGAGAGGGGTCAGATCCCTTACCTTAAAACGTGACTCTTGAAACTCAAAGGATTGGACCTTGAGGGCTTGGGGGCACCTTGGAAGGACTCTTTGGGAGGTAAGAAGACCAGAACTTCGTTGGGGGAGAGTTGGGAGTTAAAACTAAATGAGTAAAGGGTGGGTATTTATAGTGAAAGTGAGGGGACAAAGCATTAATGGCCAAGGGACACCTCACATGTGCTTTTCTCAAACCCATGTGCTCTCCCTTGGAATTTATCATGGAGTTAGGCCACATGGGGCCCCCAAAACAATAATTCATCACCCTTGGCCGGCCAACCCTTAAAAGATCTCATGACATCATCATGACACCGTTATGATGTCATTAAACATACTGAAACCCTAAAACTGTATTTTTACTATTCACTGAAAATTCAACTTTCTCAGAAAAATCCCAAAATTTCACATTAACCAAATATAAATGCTCTGATTTCAAAAATGAAATCCATTTTATAAAAATAATTTTCTAAATATTTTTAATTTAATTTTTAAATAAAAACACTATTCATCGAAAATTCATTTTTTTCAGAAAAATCCCCAAAAATTACCTTAACATAATATCGATGCTCTGAGTTCAAAAATAAAGTCATTTTTATAAAAATAATTTTATAATTATTTTTAATTAAATTTTTAATTAAAAAACACTATTCATCCGAAAAAAACTAATACTTGAATAATAATTTATGAAACCGTTATTTAACCATTTTATTGAATCACATTACTTAATCAAGGTGCCTAGATTATTTTAAAAATTTCTTTAAGTGAGATTACTAATCCATTTGGTCACCTTACTAATCCTAAGCGTAAAATCACTATTCATAATTTACTATTCATCAAAAATTAAGTTGATCTTATTAGACTCCAAATTTTGTACTGAACATAATTTTAGAAGACCATTTTTTGAAAATCATTACACATTTTTAATTATTTAAGGTTTACATAAACATTTTTAAAATATCCTTTTTCTAAAATTCATAAAAAATATGCATACTATATTTATCCGGTTATTTCAAAATTCATAAACTTCATCATAAGAAGAAATCCCAATTTTTATTTAAAACAAGGATTACACAAGGTAGTTACGGTCTCGTTACATAGCCTCTTATAATACCAGCATAGGACCTAAGAGTAAGGTGTTCTAGGGTGATAGAATCTTGGGGCGGCTCAGTCAACATTGCCCGAGTAGTAATTTCTATCAGTTTGAACTTATCACGAAGGCGATTCCGTTCCAGCTTCACATGATGAAGTTCGGCTTGGATTTTATCTAGAGCAAAGCCCAATGGTGCTACCTCCTTCCCAAGCTCTGTTAGATGGGCTTCGATCGGTCCAAGACTACTAGGTGAGGCCATAGAATCTTCTTTCTATAATAATTAACCAAGATTACTTGTATTTAGAGACAATAATCAAAACATTTTGTTCACAGCGGTCATATTGACCGATGGTCATATAACAGTCAGAACCCAAAGGTCTCATTTTAATTATAATCATGTTTATCAAATAAAACATTTTTGTTGAGTATAAAAATAAAATAAAATAACACATGAAATTAGGGAACAAGATTTATTCAAAATTTCGGGTCGTTACACATGTCCTAGGGGTATCATACCTAAGTTGGGTCTTGACTCATGATGTAGCTTGTCCCCAGTCTAGTTTTTCCACATATTGTTTTGGTTTTCACCTCAACTTGGCTTGGTCCACGCCATACATCATCTTCGTCATAATATAAATATAATCGCATGTAGACAAGAGAGTCTCATGAAGTGAAATGTACATATAGAAATAATGATGGATTCACAAGACCTTATACATATTTAAATGAAGAATACAATGTATAAACCATCATAAAAATAACTACTTATTAAAAACATCACATGTAGGTAATAAATAATTAAATGAAATTAACCCGACATACACACAGTCGGTCACTGCTCAAGACCAGTCGATATATTCAATAAACACTTGATAAAATTAAATTGAAATAAATTTAAAGTATGTGGTCTATTAAATAAAATAAATGAATTAATTAAATTTGAATAATTTACTTCCATTCGGTCTAGATATGAATTTAATTTTAATTCCAAAAATAAAATTAAGTAATTAGTTTAATTTAATAATAAAAATAAATTAATTTTTTGGAATATTAAAATATTAGTATTTTTAAACCAAAAATTATTTTTTAATTAATTTAATTTAATACTAAAATTAAATTTATTAATAAAATTTATTTTTTGATAAAATAAAATTTTTACGGGCCCCGAAACCCTGACCCAACCCATTATGGGTCATGCTGTAACGATTCAGGCCCATTTTGTGCTAAAAAAATCTATGTAGGGCTGTTCTAGGCTAGGTAGGCCCTCCCAGACTTGTTTTAGGTTAGGAGAACTCGTCCTGAACCACTACGGGGCAGATCGGGTCGAACAAAACTTGAGGGAGACTGTGGAAGGGGTTACCTCTTAGTTGGGATGTTGCATAGGGGGTTCAATGTGACTGGTTTCATGTGGTAGGGGGTTTGAGGATCAGGAAGTCTATATTCTAGTCAGAGGGAGGCACCTACATTGGAGGTCTCAACTGATGGTGGGCATGGATTGGATGGAATGGAGGCCTCATATAAGCAAGGTGATCGATAGTGATGGTCTCCAGCTCAGACGATGGTGGGGAAAGGTGGTAGTGTGATGGTCGCGTGGTGACCTGCTGCACGTGGTGTTTGACAAATGGGAAGGAGGTGTCAGGGTTAGTTGTGATAGCGATGATGGGGAAGAGATCTAGGGTGACATGGAAAGATTCTGGTGGGGTCTTAGTTGTGCCTGGAGGGAGGCGACAACATGGGGTCAACCTCAATAAAGGCGGTGGATAGGCGTACAATGACGGTGAGTTCATCTAGTCCAGGGGATGACGGTGTTCTAGTCACTGATATGGCTAGAGGGAGGTATTAGGTATTAGGGTAGTGGGATCACAAGGATGGAGGTGGTTGGAGAGGTAGTCGACAACCTCAAGGGTTTCATTCGATGGTGCGACTTAGTAGGAAGGAGACATGGGGTCTGTCCAACCTACCCTTTTATTAATTTTTTATTTTTTGACTAAAATCCTAAAAGTAGGCTTTTGGGAAAACAAAATTTGCTAAACCATTTTGTTTTTTTGATTGTGTTTTTTCAAGTCACCGCACATTCTTTAAAAAACAAAAAAATTTAGGCTATAAAAATATTGTTAGAAATTTCCACCAACGTGTAGAAATATTTGGTCACCAGTTGGGAGGTTCTAGCCACTGGATTCTGGACGGTACATGACTAGAGTAAATTGGATCACCAGAATAAATTTTTATAGGTGATTTATCACCACACTATTTGTGAAAACAAAACATATATATTAAATATATGTTCTTCAATTTTAATATCTAAAAAACTACCTCTTTTAATCCATAAATTTTCTTTTGAATAGCCATAACTTGGAAGTTTGAAATCGGATCGATGCGAGGTCTACTCCATTGGAACCGAAATAATACCCTATACTTAGTTTAATGAAAATTAATTTTATTTGTCTTAGAAAATTCACACGATCCCTTTGATACCAATTGTTGGTACTGGGGCACATAATAGAAGCCGATGGGTTGGAGATTTAAAAAAATTTATCACTAGAGTAATGAAACTTGATTATATCCAATGATCCGAGCCTCAGTATGGTATGAGGACCTTGCGTGAATTATTCAAAGTACAAAAAATAAAATATAAAGAGAACCTAATTCAATTCAAAGTGTTTTTATCTGTTGAACCTCTCCGGTGACCGTTTCTTAAAGTATTTGAGGTTGAAACCCTTCAAATAATCCACACACACTTTAATAATTTGTGTGTACACCATTCGTCAAATTTCATATGATAACGCGAAGCTTCAACAGTTTCTTTGACATTGTGATGATCACCTCAATCCTGGCCCTTCGATCCGTGAAGACGTTCTTGGATCATTTGCTCGTTTAAAGAGTTTATCTCTCTAGTATCTGGGAATTGGGAGAAGCTCTCAATTTCAACTGATGAACAATCCATGGAATTATCTTCTCCTAAACTTATATAGTGGATGTCCAAAGTACCTGGTTAGGGTTCCCCAGACCCTATATATTTAACATCAACTAAATAAGTAATAAGTAAATAATTATAATGAACTAAATGCATCATAAATATTATTTATATTTTATACCATATTTTTAATATATATTAAATATATCACATGATAAAACCTAAGTAATTAACTCGAATCACAATTACCTTTAATATTAAATGAACCTAGAATATTAAAATAATATCCATCCATATAATATTATCCTTATATTTACTTAAACACTTGAAAATACTTAAATAAATAAATTCAAACCAATTATTATTTACTGGAATAATAATAAATTTATTTATTTATCAGTTATTGATTATTCTTGGACAACTGTCTGACCCCATGGTGGGGCCCACCATTTCCTTTATACCTATTCACTATACTAGGGAATATTTTTGAATACAATATTGTGTGTGACCCTCTAGACCCTTATATCAGTATCAGTGAATAGTATTCATAGACCAAGAGTGGAGTCTAGAAACCCATCATGACCCTTAAAGAGATAATGAATAGTCAGAGAAATTAAATCCATCCTATGAACACACACTATGTAATAAAATCTATTTGTCATATGATATCTAATAAAGTAGGACATACACTTCTGTAATCATCCTTTATTTCTTTATTATTTGTTGATATAACTAGATAGACTTACCTTCGACTACCATGGACATGGATTTATGAAGGTACTACCATCCTGATCAACTATAGTCGAGATATCACTTCCTCAACTCAGAAGTGAAAAATTCTATAATGACCATTCAACTAATTCTATACCAACAATGACGCACCGAACACAAGATACCTCACCATGAATTAATTGTCATGGTTTTTACCTTTCATCAAAGTAGTTGATCAAATGATACACATTGATAATGATCACATGTTAGGAGACCAATACACATGTATATAGATAGGAACTACTAATGAAACCCAAAACATGTGGTGTTCCTATTGGTGGGTCTATCCTCATGATCTCACCTACTAGAGATCACTAAGTGTGAAATTCATGAGAAGAAGTCTCAATGATTATGATCCCCCAACACCTGATAGTCACAAATCCTCCATGTCTTGTCAGTATGATACATCTAGACCATAGGAAATTACTTTAATATTACTGTTATAGTGTCTCTAGGTTCTTATTATAGCCTGAGAACTACTATAAACCATTGATAAAACAAATAATATATAGAAATTACCCTTTAAATAGTGGATGCATAAATATCAACACTATAATGGTATGTGTAAATCATGTATAGATCACTGTATAAATGGTATGACAATCAAAAAGCACTGTTTAGTTGGGTCCAGGGAACCCCCTATTGCAACAATACACCGGTACTGCTCCACATTTCCGACCTTTAATTGAATCAGGTATATTCCAATTGCATAAGCATAAGGCTCAATCACATCATATTTTACTTGAAATCCCCAAATAATTCCTATAACATACCCATTGTATCCAAGATGATGCACCCAATTTAGTTTCCAGATCACCACATCCAATTACAAACAAAATGATTGGTCGAACCTCCTATGGATGACCTATCTCTAAAACTCTTAGCTTCTACTGCCAGTGCGTTACCAAAATACCTAATCTTGATGCCCCTACTCCCAAAGGTACCCTGTAATAATTCAAATATACCCACTGAGGCCCCTGCCCAACTCTCAATGAAATTTCTTATTTGAAACACCAACCGGCTAAAACCATCATCACACTGTCACCCGAGCACTAACACATCACCTACCTGACCCAAAATTGGATTATATTTATTTAATATAGAGTCCAAGGCCAAAGCTCAGAATCTATCCATCATGAAAAATCAATTTATATAAGGCATTATTCTACTCAATGGAATTTCATTTCCATCAAGAATGTCACCGATCAGTTTCATGAATCTATGACCCTACCTGCATGAGGTTCATATCACCCATGATAGATGGGATGATCCCCACTATAGGATTTTCCTTACCATTACTCTGTTTGATCAAAACCTGAACACCATGATCCATGCTTCACCTATCCCTCAATGTGATGACTAGACATGGCCAAGTTTTCTCATACCCAGGAACCAACATGAGACATCACTCTCTTTCCATCCCATGATCATGGAAACACAATCCATAGAAACCAAATAATCCTAGTTCATGGAGAGGGTCACAAAATCAAATCAATCTACAACTCAACCTCATCAGGTTTGATTATAATCAGATACGTGTCACCTATCTTGATCCATTCTCAATACATTTCCGAGTTACTAGGCCCATAAGAAACACACAAAACTTCATCGATTCTTAGTCTTCCCACAACCACCAATGATTTAATATTAAAAAATTCGCATGAATGAAAAACAAACATCACCTCCAATATCCCTAAAACAAAATGGGAATACAATCCTATACCACCTAATCAATGAAACCTGACTAATGATCCTATGAGTCGCACATCACTAAACTAAGATGAAATGCCAAAATCATTGACCATGATCTAAGAAATTCTATTAGTAAATCTAATAAAATCCCAAATGTTCTCATCAAAAACCCCAACATTCATCCCACACATAGGCCAACCAAAATCTTAGACGCTATTCAACACCATTCCAAGTCATAATCATTTACCTATGCTCTCACTATAATGCTAAAGTGAATAAAATGTCAACAATTCAGGGAACCTAGATAGTCCTACACTTTGAATCCAACCTTGATACCAATTATAGAACTCAAGGTGCCTAATCTCAAAAAAATATAGGCATAACCATTCTAAAACCATAACCTTGATATCACCCCCATGCATCAATTCCAAATGTAAGCACTAATATATGCTTATCTTTTACAAAGACACTCACAACCCTGGTTAACCCCACTTATGGGTTACCCTCACACATAAAACTATACACAGGATTACTAAAAGATTGAGTCATACCTAAAGGTCACTAGGGCCTCCACCTAGACCGTAAACTAAAACTCATAAAGGTCCATTATATGTAAACTCATGTGCCAAATGCACACTCTTGGGTCTCATATTCTCATCTCAGGCATCACATGCCAAAACCACTAGCCAATACTAGGAAATCCACCCTCTCTGAGCATCTTCACATCAGACTGACCCTGAAGGATCTGGTCACATCACACAAGCATACCCATACAACTAACATCACCCTATGTTATCCTAACTAGGTTAAATACCCTAAGAAGGGGGGGGGGGGGGTAAATTAGGATATAATAGATTAAATCAATTGTCTCTTTGGATCTTGTTTCATCATTAAAAAAACACTATTCTCTCTCCTTCCTATAACATAAATTAAATGAGAATTAAAACATGCACAAGACATAATGATTTTACTTGGTTCATTTTCACTAGGCTATTTCCAATGAGTATTCAAAGGCAATGTGTCGATTAACCAAATCCATTAAAGCACACTACTATTATAAGGTTCAGAGCAGACTCATTGTTCCTGCTTGTTTACAACCATTCACAATTTAAAATATCACTACTCTCTCAAATGAAGTGTGTGCAATACTCCTTCAGAAGATTCTTCCTTTGATATGAAGCACCTTAGAATAGTTTCACACATGAGTGTTCTATAAAGCTCTGTTTTTACCTAATAGTTAAAATACACTTCATAGCATGGTGATTTCCTAATAAGTAGAATTTTCATAAATTATTTTTGTTCCCCTACAAACTACTTTAAACCCTTCATAAAAAACCTTACACCGTGTTGCATGAGTGCTTCATGAGATGCCTTTACCTTGCATAAGAATTATTCTATGCAAACCCCTTATCCTTTGTGTACTAGAGTTCCCTATAAACACCTTCTATGAAACTAGATTTCTTTGTGTATTTCCTCCTTCATGATTTGAATTACTCCATGAACTTTTTTCAAACTTAGCTGAATTCTCCCAACAATAATTCACTCTAATGAAATTCACTCTATCAATCGATACTCGACATGAGAAACAAGAGTAGCATGAAAATTTCATCAATTAATCACTTAATTATAGAATTATGAAACTAATTTCATTAAAAAACCAATCAATCATGATATATAACCTTTGATTGAACATCTTTAACATCATCAGATTTTAAGCTCCCCCTATTTATCTTCTCCCCCTACCTTGATCAAGCCATTTTATCCCCCTTTTTCAATGAACCCAAAGTTTAATCCTTTGTGGCTGTAACATGGTAAAGAACACATATCATCACATAAGAAAAAAACACATCATACCTCAAGGATAAGGGGTTCCATGTCCACACTTGTTCAGGTGTGGGAAGTTGATTGAACTTCAAAAGCTAGTCGATGCCACTCAAATGATTATTTGGGTAAGAAATTTTTCATAATGTATACAACCTATAGTTTTGTAGGTATATACTCCAACTTAATAAGCCTATGATCTAAATTCTACTTGATTAAATGATAATTGATTTCAATGTGATTCATCCATGAGTGATGGATTAGATTTTTTTGAGATTTATTACACTTGAATTATCACAATGTATTCTGATTGGAGAATTCACTTCAAATCCCATATCTTCAAGTTTTTGCTTCATCCACAATAACTGCATGCTTTCTTGAGTGAAAATAATATATTCATCTTATGTAGTGTTCAAAGAAATGAAATATTGTTTCTGGATTATCCAAGAAATACATAGTCATCCAAGATAAAGTGAACCACCTGAAATTGATTTTCTATCATCCATTGAATCAAAAAAATATGAATTTGTATAACCCAATAACTCTTACTAATATTTTCATTGTACAAAAACTAAAATCCAACATGCCCTTGATATAACGAAGTATTCTTTTCATTTCAAGTAAGTGGATTTCCTTATGACTACTTTGATACTGTCCTACTTTTCATGTGACAAAAAAATATTAGGGCATGTAACTATTTAGTATAATAGACTTCCAATGATCTACCTATATTATATGATATTAACCTCTTTTCCTTCATCATCTCATGAAAGTTTCATTTGGGTAGCCACTATAATTTTCATTTACTTGGAATTATCCATTCCAAATATTCTCAGAATATCCTTGGAATATTTTTATTAAGAAATGAATGTTCTATTTCTTCCTTTAATTACCTATAAACTAAGAAAAAGAATCAGTTCACCAATCATTGACATTTCTAACTCACTTTTCATCAATTATAAAAATAATTTTTACTGTGATTTTTATGATCCACCAAATATTATATCGTAGACATACACCAGCACCCTCATCCTTTAATTATTGTCACTG
This sequence comes from Viscum album, assembly GCA_963277665.1. Lineage (NCBI taxonomy): Eukaryota > Viridiplantae > Streptophyta > Magnoliopsida > Santalales > Viscaceae > Viscum > Viscum album. Next base: position 1,799,702,562 of record OY728141.1, read on the forward strand.
TTGACATAAATATTGCAATAAACTCCACCACGTTGAAAATCTATCTTCTTCAAATACTAATCAAGTTTTTAATACCACACTCTTTTTTCCTACTTTAATCAGTATAAAACCTTCTTCAACTGAAAAAATTTGTTCTCATATTAATGGAAAAAGACCCATCTTGTTGTTTGATGTACACCTCTTCTTCTAGAATCCCATTCAGAAATGTTGACTTGATGTCCATCTGGAAAACTTCGAATTTCCTTTGTACTACTATGGATAAGAATAAGTGAATAGTATAGAGCCTTTAAACACATGAAAATGTCTCATCCATAAAGATTCCCTTGATCTATGAGTATCCCTTTAACACTAGTCATTCTTTGTTCTAAATTACCAATCCATATTCATTTATTGTATTCCAAAAGACCCATTTGGTCTTGATGACATTCTTATATATTAGTATTGAAACAATCTCCCACATCCAATTCTTCTCAATTTGGTCAAACCCTTTGTTTATAACATGAAACCGATTCTCATATTCAGCTTATTATTCAAAACATTTAGTCTCTACCTGATATTGGAAGGATGTATACTATAAAGGATTCATTATCCATGTTTGAACATGAACTTCCTGGTCACTAATGATGTTTTTCCTATCAATTTTAGCTCAAAAATTAAGCTTCCAAATGATATATATTTTAATTCCTCCTGCTCATCATTGGTATCTTCTTCTAAATCAGCATTTTCCACTTCTAATCCCCCTAAGTTTCTTACCTCATCATCAATGTCATCATAGAAATATTCACTATATTATTGAAGATTCTATTCATTCTCTACTATAGTGACATCATTTCTTTCAACCATTTTTTCTAGCTTCTTTTTTAAGAACTTATATGATTTTCTTTTTCTTGAGTAGCCAAGAAATATCCCCTCATCTCCAAGAGGCTAAATCTTCTATGTTTTTCCTCATTCAGAATAAAACACTTACTTCTAAAGATTCAAAAGTATTTCAATTTTGGATTATTTACGTACCACAACTCATATGAAGTATTTTATTCTTTTAGACACAATAGATCCTTATTAGATATGTAGAATAATATCAAGAATGGTTCCTTCTAGAATTTCTCTGGTAGGTCCTTTTCAATAAGTACTATTCTAGTAATGTTTTTTATGATCCAATTTATCCTATTAACCACTCCATTTTTTTAGGATTTCTCACTCCAAAAACTTGGTGCCTTATACCATGTTTCTCAAGATAATTATTTACTTGTATGTTTGTGAATTATATACCATTATCAATTCAAAACTTCATAATCTTCTATCCAAGCATCCTTTCTTATTCCCTCCAATATTGTGTTATGCTACGAAACATGTCAAACTTGTGGGAAATGATAAATATCCATTCCATCATACTAAAATCATAAATTAAAAGGACATAATACCTCTTTCTATAAATGGCTCTTGGTGATATTGGTCTACACACATATGTATGAACCAATTCAAGCAATCTAGTTTCCTTTTTTTCTTTTTTACTTGGACATCTTTCTCATAATATTACCCTGTTGAAAAGCATTGCATGTGTGAGTATGATCACATGATAGCTTGGGGGGATCTTGAGAAACATCAAATTTGACCATATCTTCTAGGGATGGTTAACATATATGGCCAATTTGTTTATGACATGACATTGTTTACTCTTTGGATAGAAATCAAATATCCTCTTCTCCACTAACAAGGTAGATATTAGCTTCATGTGTTTTCCCTATAGAACAACCATATTTTATTTTCCCATGATTATAATTTTTTTGGTAAATTTTATAGCATGACCTGAGTCAAACAATTGACTAACACTTAACAAGTTTTGACTGATTCCTTCAATAACAAATACATCAACACATCTCTAATCTTTGTCCCCAAATTTGGATTTTCTTAAGCAAATAATCTTTAGGCCTTAATCATTTATTTTTTTTAAAAAACTTCCTTGTTATATTTAATGTATGCAACAAGATCCTTATTTCCTATCATATGGGATGTGAATCCACTATCAAGGATCCATACACTACCATTGATTTGATGCTTTAAGGTAAATCTCTGCAACCACCACCTGATCAACTATTTTCTTTTTGATTCATGTCATTGACCTAAGACCTGTTGTGGAATGATATACTTGATCTCCCTTAGAGTATAATGGAACAAATTTATCTTATAGAGTTGTAAATTGATTTTATGTTTTCAACTCATTCTATGATTCTTTTTACTATTGATTATGAACACTTTGGGTCTACTTCAACACATTTCTCTATAATGTTTATGATCAATATTTGTCTATGTGTCCAAATACTCTACACCAAAAAGAGTGACCATAAAAATCATGCTTGGAATATTGAACTCTATGTAGACGTCTTTACAACTCTTATTCCCTTCGGTACCTTTTGGACATGGAACAATTTTTTTGAATTTCTTATATTTCCATAGCAATAACACCTAATATGAGGTGAATTCCAGTGAGTCGTTATTGTATGATCTTTTGTTACTTGGATTATTCAAACCATATGATTCTGATTTTTACCCAAATCAATTTTCAACCTCAGAGTGGGTGCTTGGAGTCTAAAATCAATCATTATTGATTTTTGTTTGTGATCAATACCCATACCAAACTTATCATTTGGATATGAATATTGCTTCTATTTTTCTAGACCTCTATTCTACACTTCCATATTTTTTGTCTCCTGAGTGATCTGCTTTCCTAATGTCATACCAGGAGTTAAGAGTATCTCCTAATCTTCTAATTTTCTTTACAAGTTGAAACATTTCTCTTCAAGTTAATCAATACATTTTATTTAATTTTTTTCTATGTTAGTAAAACAAGTGATCACTCTTTTTTTCTTTAACTTTGAGCTTATACTCAATGACCTTTTCTGAGTTCTCTAAAATTGAATACTTAAGATTTTCAATTTATTTCTTTAGATCAGGATTCTCTTGTTCCTACTAATACATACAGAGTTTGGAAACATGAACCACTCTATTGGATTTCTTTGTTTTGTCTCTTAAAATATCTATCTTATCAGGATCATCTTCTAATTAAAATAGAATATCAAACCTGCCTTGAAATTCTCCATCATTGTTGATTTCCTCCCTTTTCTAAGAGTTACCTACAACTTCCACCATAGAATTTTCTCTATGATCCTTATAGTTCTCTATCTCTTCAATCTCAGATTCTTATGAACTATCATTTTATTATGAAAGAAGATTATTATTTTTTAAGAAGTTTCTCTTAAATTTTTTATTACCTTTCACATAGGCTAAAAAATTCTTCATGGGAATTTTGAATTCATCTTCATCATTATATTGAAACTTATTGGGGAACCTTGATGAAAGTTGTCCAACATTTCCACATCGAAATCATGTGAGTGAAAGTTTCCCTTTGAACTTTACTTTTACTATTTGTGGATTTGAGGAAAGGAATGTCATGAAATCATCCATCTCTTATTCTTTCTGGATATCTTCAATAGAGAGCTTCTTCATAGTCTTGAATGCTACCTCTTTAGACATAAATTTTTCCATAGAAAAATTATCATCATTTCTCATCTTGTATGCAATAAGAGTACTATGAAAAATATCCAATTTAAGATCATTTGTATATTTATATTCTAATAAAAAAATTCATATTAAAATAAGGTGGAAGTCTTCTCAATATGCACTTAATGATCTTTACATCTTCAAGAATTTCTCTAAGAACAAACATGTCTTCCACAACAAAATTCACTTGGTTAAAGAATGCATCTACATACTCATTGGGGTGCATTATCAAGTCCTCATATTTGTTCCACAGAACCTATAAATTTTATTCTCTGACCTTTGAATTGAATTCATAGATATTTAATAGTAGTTCCCATATGGCATGAATGGAGTTAAATTACATCACCTTTGTGTATATTGTGTTAGATAAAGATCCACCTAAAGAATTGATTCCTTTGTCATCAACATCCAATTACCTTAAGTATGATTTTGATAAAACTCCACTATCCATAAACATTCGATACTCTTCAATTTTTCAATTATGGGGCATATCTCATAACTCAAAGGTGAAAAACCTTGGTTGAACCCTGAACTTAAAGCATAGATTGCTCATGTATGGGGTTTTTCTGACTAGAAGCTAGTTTCAATAGGAAAAGGATATTTTCATATGTTGCTGAAATCCTAGGACGAACTAGATCAGATCTAGAAGTTAGGAAATCTTCAGATAAAACCTGGAGTCCTTCGAATCACTGAATATAACTCTACCTTTAACCTAAATACTTCAAGGAATACCATGGTACAAATTTGGGTTTATCTCCACGAGCTCAATTGGTATTTTTGTCATCTGAAAATCCTGAACGACATTTCATCCTTCATAGGTATGCCTCTAAAAATCGATCAACAAACTCTAAACACTGATATTTTTCTATATGCTAGGGTGATGGTTGAGGTTGATATCGATTCCAAATTTCTTGAGGTCATTGTTTTCAATTCTAATGATTTCAAAACAGAGGTCCTCATTGAATGCAAATGAATTCCTCCATATTATGATATATGTAAGATTTTTTTTACTATTTTCTAAAGTGTAGAGTCATGAAGAGATAAGTAGCTAAACCATGTGAGGATGGGTGGACTGAAGTCAAGAAAAACAAGAAAAACAAATCCTCCTCTAAAAATCTTGATCCATCTAGAAAGAAATCGGAAGTCTGGGTCAATAAATCTAATTTTCTGGGTGAAATCTTAGGTTTCTCCTAGGCCGACCAGGTGGAAGATGAATAAGACACTAATATTGATCTTATCATCCTTGAGGATATTGAACAGATAGTTTTGGATGTTTTTGATCAACCCCGGGCTGATAACTCTCTTGAAGACTCATGTCGGCTATTTCCTGTTAAGGATGGACATACCCAGGAGATCCTGAGTGAGCTTCATAGTTTTATAGTGGATATTGAAACTCCATGGATTACTAAGACGGACTTATTTGGCTCTTGTCCTGCTAAAAGTTCATTTCCACTAGGTATGGATGAGTATAAACATCTGGATCACAAGGATGTTGTTGGGATAGTAGCTTCACCTGCAGCTTGGGATGGGAATGAAATAATAATTGAAGTTGTCCATACAGACATGCAACTTTCTTTTTAGGCTTCCTAGGATGAAAATGTAGGTATAAATCTTGCATTAATTTTACATAATGAAATACCATGGCAGTGTACACACACCCTACAACCGCCTCATGCACTTTCACTATGATGACTCCCCTGAATGAAAATTATGATGGACAAAATATATTGAACTTACCCATCAAATCTTAAGGGTCAATAGGCATACAGTCTTATACTATGTTTCCCACTATTACTTAGATCATGGGCTCATCCATTGAGTCAATGGATGGTCCTATGACCACCCCCATGAATATTAAATCACCTGATATTACTCAGTCTATTGATAATTTAGGTGATTCTAACAACTTTTCTTTTTCACCTATGAGTAAACAGGACATGAAGACCAGCCCAACCTCTTCTCCAAATCTTAGAAGATCAAAGAGGAACAAAGGCTCAGGTGGTTCAAAAAAGAAAAAGGGGATCTCCCACTCCAAATACAGGTTTTAAATGGATATTTTTTTGGAATTGTCAGGGCATAACAAACCCTGACACACTTTCCGTGCTTAAAAGACTTATTTTGACACATAAACCAATTTTTTTTTCTATATTCGAACCAAAAGTTAACTTTTATTTGAAATTTATGTATCTTTCTGAATTTGGTTATAAATATCTTGGTGCTTGAAAAAATGATAGTGCTATTGTTTCTATTTGGATTTTTTATTATACCTCTTTTCAGAATGTAAATGCTTATAATTTCTCTGACCAACTATTAACTTGTGACTTTACCCTTGATGATTTACATATTTTTTGTACTATGGTTTACGTTAAGAATAGATATCAAGACCTTATACCTCTTTGGCATGAACTATTTGTTCTAGCTAGAATCATTCATGACCCATGGTTTGTTATTGGTGATTTTAATGATATTCTTACCCCCAATGAGAATATTGGACCTTCTCACTCTCATATTTCTTCAAGAGAATTTAGATATTCTTTATAAGATTGTAACCTCATTGGAATTAATCTTACGGGTGCTAAATTCACTTGGTATAGAAGACACTATAATAGGGTTTTTGCTAGAAAACTTGATAGGGATTTCGCCAATATCCCGGCTCTGGATGCTTGGGACACCATCTCTAGAATCACCTTACCCAAACTAAATTTGGACTGAAAACCCATCCTTGTTAGTATTTTATCTAAAAGAACCAAGCCCGGTATACCTTTAAAATTTAATAACGCTTGGTCTGTGGACTTGGAATGCTCACATCTCATAAAAAATTGTTGGGAGTCTATGAATCATCTTTCTGGTGTGTTTTCTTTTATTATTAATCTCAAGCATCTCAAACAGTGTCTCAAGGGTTGGTGCAGGACTAAATCACAAAAAATTGACAAGGAAATCTCCACCATTGAGAATGATCTTAATCAAATTTAAAATACCACCACTAACTCTGATTTCTCCTTAGATCCCCAAAATTAAATGAACATCTCTATGAAACTCAACTCCCTTTTAGTTCTCAAAGACAACATCCATAAGAAAGTCTTCAAAATTAAATGTCTATCAGATGGTGACAGAAACACTAAATTCTACAATTCCCTACAAAGAATTAGAAAAGTTTGTAGACCTATGTATTTTCTTAGAGACAATGAAATCCTCTTTGACTCTGAAGAGGCCATAGCGAATCATGTGGTCTCTTATTTTAAAAATATTTTCAATGGAACAAATATAAGCAAGGACCTCCTCCCTAAGTTCCTCCCGATAATGGTTAATGAGGAGGAAAATATCTTTATCTTGATCACCCCTCTTGACCATGAAATCAAATCCACTATCTTTAGTCTCAACCTTGATAGTGCCTTGGGACCCGATGGTTTCAACAATGGTTTTTTTCAACATCACTGGGAGGTCGTCCACTCAGATGTTTGTAAGCTTGTCAAATCATTTTTTTTATAATGGTGTCCTCCCTCATGGACTTAATGCTCAATTTCTTACCTTAATTCCCAAAGTGTCCAATGCCTAAAAAATTCATCTCTTTCGACCTATTTCTCTCATTAACTCTCTATAAAAAATTATTACTAAGCTCCTAGCCAACAAAATTTCTTCCTTATGTAATAAAATAATATCTTGGAATCAATTTGTATTTATCAAAGGTAGGTCCATACAAGACTGCATTTGCCTTGCCTCAGAATGAACCAACTCCCTTAATAAATCTTCTAGAGGAGGAAATATTTCCATTAAACTTTATATTAGGAAAGCCTTTGATACCATAGACTGGAGCTTCATTTTCAAAGTTCTCCAGGGATTTGGTTTCAATGATATTTTTATAAATAAGATAAACTCCTTATTTAAATTGGACTCTATCTTCATCCTTTTCAATGGCTCCCCTAAAGGGAATTTTAAATACTCAAAAGGGGTACGACAAGGTGATCCCTTATCTACTATTCTTTTTTCTATTGTGGAATATTATCTTAGCAGATTTCTCACTCGACTTGTTGATCAAAATAAACTCAAGCCTATTCAGGTGGACAAAAACCTAAATGTGTTGACCCATATTTTATATGTCTATGACATAATTCTATTCTTGAATGGGAGAAAAAGAAATATTTTTAACCTAAAAAATGCCTTATCTCACTATGAAGAGATCTCTGGTCAAGCCATTAGTTGGAAAAAATCCTTTGTCTTTTCTGGAAAGAGTTTTTCTCCTATTAGTAAAAGTAGAATCATCGATAGTCTTGGAATAAAAGAAGGATCCTTCCCTTTTACCTATCTGGGTGTTCCCATATTTTGGGGAAGGCCTAAATCCATGTATTTCAACACTTTTTTCGACCAAATTATCAACCAGATGGCCTCCTGGAAAGGAAAATCCCTCTCCATGGCTGGCAGGATCTGTTTGGTGAAATATACCATTGTCTCTAAAATGGTTTACTCATTAATGATCTATAAATGGACTATCAGTATCCTTAAAAAAATTAATGTTTACATCAAAAACTTTGTTTGTACTGGCAGCATTCTTGAAAGGAAGCTTGTTACCATCCCCTGGTCTACCTGCTGCAAACATCTTGAGAGGGGTGGTCTTGGAATCAAGAATCTCAATATTTTTAATGATTCCCTTAAAAATATTCTCACTTGGAGATTGATCAATAATAAATTGGACTCCACTGCCTTTCTTAGAAATAGATTCCTAGAGAAGTTAAAAAAGGGAAACTTGAGCTATTTTAACTCTTCGATCTGGCCTTCCATTATAATTTCCTTTTCTAACATCATTAATAACTCTAGATGGATGGTTAGTGTGGATTCCTCCATGAATTTTTGGCTCAAAAACTCGACTGTCACCCCCCTCATATCCTTGTTACCTTCTAATTCCCTCTCGGAAGACACCATCTGCACCATAAAGGAGGTGATTCAATATCATAACTTTAATCTTCCTAATACCATCATGCATGTTTTTGATAATTACCCCTTATCTAACGCTGATGATTTTCTTATATGGTAACCTACCCATAATGGTATTCTTGATTCCAAAAGTTTTTACAACCAAAAATTCACAAACTCTGATCCTAGATTTTGTTGATTGAAACTCTTTGACAAAACCTGGATTAAATCATCAAGACTTAAACTTTTTTGGTATATTTCTCATAATTGTATCCCTATGGAGGTTTATCTTCAGTCTTTTGGTATCCAAATCGACTCTAAATTTCACTTCTTTCATCAGCATAGAGAGGATACTAAACACCTTTTTTTGTCTTGTGCTATGACTTCAACACTTTGGAATTATATTACTGACATGTTTGACTGCAGATGGCTATTCTATGGTTCTATTTTCTCGCAATTAAAACATTGCGTGGAGCTTGATTCTTCACAACAAATCAAGAATCTCCTCTTATCTGCTGTTGCTGAACTTCTCTATGTGATCTGGTATGACCAAAATGCTATTATCCAGAAAAAATACTCATTAAATCTTAATGCAGGTCAAACGAGAGTTCTAATTGCCATTAGGGAGGCTACCTCGCTTCAGAAAGCTCATTGTGACAACTCTATTGGAGACTTTGTGATCCTTCGTCATCTTAGGATCGAAGGTCTCTACAGACACCCGAGGCACTCCTTTGAGGTGTTATGATAAGATCCAATTCTAGGATGGATCAAAATTAATGTTGATAGAGATTCTAAAGGAAATCCGGGACCTGCAGGATGTGGTTCCATATTCAGAGACTTTCTTGGCCATTGTCATGGTTGTTTCTTTGGAAGCTACGGTACTGCCTCTTCCCTAGAAGCGAAAATGATGGCTGTGATTCAGGCTATTGACTTTGTTAAGAAAAAGGGCTAGAACAACATCTGGATTGAGAGTGATTCTACCACTATTGTGCAAGCTATTTGGAATGGGGTGGTTCACCTTGTCTGTCTGCTTACCACACGTTGTATGAGCTTCCTTGATTATCTTCTAGAGATCAAATACATAGTCACCCATGCCTATCGTGAAGCGAACATGGTTGCTGATGGTCTTTCCAATAAAGGAATCAACTAGAGAATTATGTGGATCGATGATCTACCAGTTTATTTTCTACCTCTTTATGAAAAAGATTGTAATAAGATCCGGTCCTTTATAATCTTGTAGTTCCTTTATTTCTTTTCAATAAATTGTGTCTTGGTCTTTGACAGAGACATCACCTTTAAAAAAATGAGAATCAAAACATGCACTAGATACACCAATTTTACTTGGTTCACCTTCACTAGGATACACCCAAGGAGAATATAAAGGAAATGTTCCAATGTACCAAATCCACTAAACTACAATACTATTATAAGGTTTGGAGTAGACTCACTATCCCTCCTGGTCTACAACCATTCACAATTTGAAAGCTCACAGATTTCTCAACTAAAGTGTGTGAACTAATCCTTAAAAATATTCTTCCATTAATCTAAAACACATCAGAATAGGTTCACACTTGAGTGTTCCATGAAGCTCCATTTTCACCCAATAGATGAAATACACTTCACCACGTGGATATTTCATTGCAAAGAGACCTTTAATGAACTGTTTTTGTTCCTATGTGAACTGCTTTAAACCCTTAATGAAAAACCTTTCTCCATCTAGTGTGAGTGATTCATGATATTCCTTTACCTCACATATGAATGATTCAACATGAACCCCTTATCCTTTTTGGACTATAGTTCCCCACAAACACCTTCCATGATCTAATCTTTCTGGGTAGACTTCCTCCTTCACAATCTAAATTGCTCTGTGAACTGCTTTTTGACTTAGCTGAATTCTCCCAGTGATAATTCTCTCTAATGAAATTCACTCTCTTAATCAAGTGATTATTGGTCCTTTATATATAAAAATATACATATAAATACCTTTGATCAAAATTATGATTAACTCCTTTACAGATTTACCTTTACCATGAAATACACTCATTATGCAGTTTATATAGCACATTAATGCTATTGTGGAGACCTATGAAACACCGCCTTTTTCTAAAAATGAAAAGATCCTTTTATGAGGCCTCTAATTCACTTCCTTTATCTGAAAATAATTAACTCCATCATGATTTACCTTTATGGTCTAAATTCATTTTTTGATTTCACTTTGTGGTTCCACATACTTGCTAGGAAATTTTCATAGAAAAACTCATATATGGTTAGGTCACCTTTTACAAAAATCCATCACGAACTCCTTTAGATTCTATCAGACCACCAAAAATTCTATGTGAGAATCCTTCCTTTTCTATAAAACAAATCCCGATTTTTGAGGTCAAAAAATATGGAAGATAATGGGAAACTGTGCCACCTTCAAAAACACATTACTTTGGAAACAACCATGTTGTAATGTTGTCAACTGGATTTTTCAACAAACAAAAACACCCAAAAAACACTACAAAATTACCTTGAGTGATTTTCCCAACACCCTATAACGATCTTCATCCCATGAATCACAACACATGGTTCAGTTAAATCTAATTCTATTCCAAGCTATATGGGAAAACACCATATAATTTATTACCGACACTTTAAATAACCAAATATATACAATAGTCTACCATAATGGATTTATCATAAGGCAATGCAATGAATTCATTGAACTACTAGGCTCACTGCACCTCCATGTACAAGGGACTATATCGTTGTCCTCCTCATCGGGTATATCACCATAGATCCACATGACCTATCATCAGAAGAAGATGTATAAACTTGTTGATCTAATTGATTATAATTCTGCCATGAAATTATATCGTAAAAATTCCATTTGAGCTGTTGTTTACACTTTAAATAGCTAAACCAATATATTAAGTGATAAAAATTACATTAGAAGACCAACATGTAATGTGAATCCTACATGCCTAATCATGGTGCATGGGATTCCTTTTTCCCCAATGGTCCAAGAGTAAAATCCATATTGGCCTCTTGCTAATGGGACAAGATCCAAAAATCCATAATAAATTACAAATCCAAACATCATGTGCATCAAAAAAGGTGAAAATAATACAAATGTAACATCTCATATCAAGAGTAACAATCCCAAGCCCTTAGTAGCCTAGAATTCATGCCGAAACAGGTGGTCATGATGCACCAGCCCAATATCCATCATAGGCTTCAAAACATTACTACATCTCTTAGATACCATACCCCAATAATAAGATACACAAAAAAACCTATGATACCAATATTAAATGTCCAAGACAATATCATTATGAACAGTAACTAGACTAGTAGAATTGCATGACCTCAAGCACGTCTCCTCATATTCCAGAGGTTGTTGACTAGAAATGGGGGTCTAGGGCAACACTGCGAGGAGACTATACCCCTATATCAAAGTTAATAAAAACACATAAAATAACCAAACATCATTCATAAAAATCCATTTGAGTACGAGGGTGAAATATACAAGAATCATCAATAATAAATGAAATAAAAAAAAATAAAATCAAATGGTTATACTAGAATTAAAGACAAATCACCCACTAGGACAATCACATATAAAAATGTTAATAAAGGATTAAATAAAGATAAAAATAAAAATACAAGAGGCTCCAATGAAATCCCTAAGCCTCACCTCATCCCGATATATGAATCCCATCAGAGTTTCTCCAGCCAAATCAAGAAACATCACCAGGCCTCTTCCCAACCATTCATATAACAAGCAAGGGATGATTGGGTACCCAAGTGTAATTACCACTTGAGTTGGGTGTGAGTATATAACTCATTGGGGAACCACCAACATGGTACCATACATAACCAGTAAATGCAGTGATATATGCATATGACATGATCAGAATAAACAATAAAAGAACTGAAAAATGATAAATAAATAACACTATTGGAACTTAGGTTCCATGATGACACCTAAGGTAGGATATAACTACTTCAACCGGTTCTGTATGTATCTGAGCATGTTATGTAATCGTTCCAACCATAGTAACCCAACCCTCCCCATGTTCATAAAAAATAATCCCTATTGATCTTTGGGGCCAAATCCCTGATCAACCACACCTGCTTCAACCAGTTTCAGGGTGTCTCTGAGCATGTAGTGATTACTTCACCAACCATATAATGACCCATGGGTCTTTCACCCTGATATACAGTGATAATGAATCAAGGGATACACTCAACTTGATATTGAGATAACAACATGGGGAATACTTTATCCTGGTATCATAACCTAAGGAATGCTTTAAGTTGGTATAAAATGGTTCCTAGAAGCTAAGATACAAAATCCCAAAATGCTTGACAATGACAACCAAAGGCCCTAAAATCCCCTAATAGATAGCATTTGGCAGGAACTCCCTCCTTTAAAAGGATCGACCACACCCCCATAGACCCCAAAAAATCCTGCCAACTAGAACATGAAAGAAATACCCTCTTATGTATGGAATCAATAATACCAGCTAAAAATCTATGGAAACCCCATTAGTAATATCATAGAAATCCCACCAGGGGAGTTTTCTTTAGTATCATGACCTCCCTGAAGCAAGTTTTCATAACCTCCCTGAAGGGAGTTTTCACAACCTCCCATAGGTATTTTTACATTTCAAACTAAGTAAACACCACCCCAAGGGATTTTACCATATATATACCAATTTCCATGAGGTGTATGCCATAACCCATCATATAAAAGAACAAGGGTTTTTAAAATTATTAAAACCATCATCACTATCCACAACCTATCGACTCACATGAAAGGTACATGTTCTAAGGTTACACCCTTAACTGCACCTACCCATATCTCACACACCTACCTAGGGATATTCTATAACTGGGGAACCAAGTGGTATCCCCTAGGTCACTACATGGAATAGGTACCCTAATTAGGCTCCTCTAGGTCAACACATGGTTGGGGAACCCTACTCGAATTCCCCTTTAGAACAAATCACACTAGGTTTGAAACTCATCACTCAAGGGAATCACATTCCAAAACCCAATATCAATGAGCCTAATGACTCTAAGTTGTCTCAAGGGTCCTCACATGGCCTACTAGGGATGTACATATCAAGTAATCCCACAACTCTACTTGGAGGTGGCTAAAGGCTCATGCAAAAAGGCCACTAAGTCACACTATGCCCCATCACACCCCCAAGGGGTATGAGTGCCATAGGGAATCAAAAAATAGTCACATCCTTAGCCATATGTAGCTAAGGTAAGTAAGCTAGTGCTCGAGGGTCTCCTATGGCCCTCAACACTTTACTCAGTCTATGGAACTTCATGAGTGTTTAATGATTTACATATAAATTAAACCATTTAATTTAGTTTAAACAATTCAATTAATAAAATATGGCCACTCACCTAGGGGTGATTCCATGAATGTATCATTTATATAAAAAAAGTATAAATACCATATAGTTTTTTATAAGACCACCTGCCTTATATGAAGTTTTTCCCTTTTAAATTCATCACTTGATAGATCCGATTAGGCTCACCAAGCCCGTCTATCCACTGTCCATATCCATGAGGCCCTAACTCACATCAATCATGACCACTAAATCTAATTAAATTAATTAAAACCTTTATAATTAATTTAAATCACTTAATTTAAAATAGGAATACTTGTCGTTCAACTTACCGATCTATCCCGTCGCACTAAAACCATGTCCAACCACCTACAGAAGGTCCGTAGAGGACTCTCGATATCATTAAGGGAAAATAACTATCATGTAACAACAATTTCATCACTAAATTAATTTAATTAAATTCAAAAATATTATAAAAAAATAACTATTATGGAATACCTCATTGAAATGGTGCGCGACGATGAGTGGATGTCATCTCGAGTCCTCCTTTATGCAAGTCGAGAAAAATACCTATGAGACTAAGATGATTTCACCATTGTCTGGTGAAATAATCATCAAATACCTATCTAGAGAAATTTAAAATCATAACAAGAGGAGGATGAGAGGATAAAAGATCACTTAAGAGAGATACTTACCTCAATTCCATAAAAATCACTATAAAAACCACCCCTTCTAAGGGGGAAGAAAGAGCAGAAAAGGGGATGTGGCCACCATCTCACATAAGAAAATAAGGAGGAAAGGAGGGGATAAACCCTAAAAACTGGGGGGGGGTATTTTTTCCAAAAACACACACCACTAGCTAGTTGGTGGCTCTAGTAGGCTAGTAGGACTACTTCCAAGGCTAGTGGTTATAAACTACAACCCCAGTGAGTCCAGACTCCTTTGATTCCACATGCTATTATCCTGAGCCCTACAACCACACTTTAAGATTCATTCCAAGTTATAAAGACTCTTTAAAGAGGTTACAAACTTCAGAATCCCATTCCTAACACCGATTTAAAATAAATCCCACACACTATCTCAAAATTTTAAATTCCTCTTGAAATTCAAAAACCTATACGGGTATTGGGTCTTAAAATGATTCTATCTTGTATCAACTGCCTCACATAGATATGTATGAGACCAATGTGTCTTGGTTTTCCATTTTAATTATTGTTATATTTCTTGGAAAACATTTATTGAATATAAAAATGTATAAAAAATATATAAATTCACATAACCCACAACAGTAGGTATGATAAGATAGATTTAGGACACTTAAATTATTTTCTAGTATTTGATAAATAAACAAACATATAATCCATTATGGAGTCTATTATACAAGTCTTTTTCTTTGATACATGAGATATTTCTCCACCTTTAAGTATAAATACCTAAAAACTCATAAAATAGTGATCTTTAAGATTAATAATCCATATTTCATTAGGAAAACCTTTTAATACCATTAGTTTTCCATGATAACATATATGATACTCCATAGTACTCTTTAGAAACTTCATTACTCTTTTAGACACATCCCATTATTCATAACTTGGGTTACTTGTATACCTTCTCAAATTTACAATAAAATATGAAATATCGAGACTTAGTTATAAAATAAATGAGACACCAGATAACCCCTTAATATTATAGTTGATTAACTTACTTATTAGGAATTGGTAGCACCCTACTCCCAAAAGCATATAGGGTAGAAATAAGTGTACAATTAAGTTTATGTAATAAGATTTAAAAAATAGAATAGAATTATTATTTCTAAAAATTTTAATTACCAATATAACATTAGCTTCACCCAAGTCTTTCATATCAAAGTTTCCAGATACAATAGAATTTTCAAATTTACTTGATTCATATCAGTTCCAAAAAACAACATGCCATTAACATATAAATAAATATCAACAACATGATTATTTTCAAATATAATATAAACATGTTTATTATATTGATTAACTAAAAAACCATTTGATAAAATTAATTCATTAAATTTCTCATGCCATTGTTTTGGATCTTGTTTTAAACCATATAGGTACTGTACCAATTTTCAAATATTCTTTTCTTTTATAGGTACTATGAATCTTTCTGGTTGTTCCATATATTTCTTTATCTAATTCACCATTTAAGAATGTTGTTTTAACTTCTATTTGGTAAATTCTCAAATTATATATGGAAGTTAAGGTGGGAAGGATTATAATAGAAGAAATAATATCCATGAGACTATAATTATCAATATAATTGATTCCTTCCTTTTGTGTAAATCCCTTTCCTAAAAATCTGGATTTATATTTTTCAATCATACCTTTGAATTTCCTTTTCATTCCAAATAACCTTTTTAACCTATTAGTTATGAAACTTGAGTAATATAAACTAATATCCAAGTATTTTTATCAATTATAGAGTATATTTTACATTTATTACTTCCTAATAAAGAGATTCATCATGATATAACATAACTTCTTTGTAAGTTTTATGACTAGACTATATATTCAAAAAAATCATAATTTCTGTAATAATACTATCATTAGTTACTTCCAATAAGTACATATAGAAATCAGATCCATATATTTTGGGTATATGAGGTCATTTAATTTTATAAACCTCCTCGACGAAACCTTCTCAAGTTACTATTTTATTTGACCCAAATTCCTTAATTTGGACTTATTTAGGTACATAGGTAAACCTTCATTCCTCAAATATCACATCTCTTGATTGAAAAATTGTATTAAATACTACTAAACCATTATTTTCTACAATCATGGATCTATAATATTTATAATTATCAATATGTCCATGAAATATACAATCAATACCTATTTTACCAAAATTTTCCCTCTTAGGTTTATGTACTTTTACAATTACATAATAAACCCAAACCTTTAAATAATTTAGGTTTTTTCCTATGTTTCAATAATTTATATAGATCCATTATTTTCCCTTTCATAGGAACCTTATATAGGATGCGAAATGTAGTTAATGATGACTATCCCCAAAAGCCTCTTGAATGATCTAAGATAGACATCATGGGAGACTTATATAGATTCATTATTTTCCATTTTATTAATGTTCTATTATCTCTCTCAACTACACTATTTTGTTGAGGTGTATAGGGAGAAGTCACTTCTTGTATAATCCCTTGGGATTTAAAAAATTAAGGACTATAAGATTCTCCTCGAATTTTAGATCTAATTCATTTAATTGCAAGACCACATTGGTTTTAGACCTCATTTTTATAGATACTAAATTTATCAATAACTTCTTTTATAGAATATAGAATATAGACATAGAAAATCTATAATAATCATCAAGTAATGAAACAAAGTACCTTTTATTATCGATGATGGGTGTAACATGAAAATCATATAGATCACTATGTATTAATCCTAAAAAATTACTTTTCCTTTATATAGTTTGAAGTGGTTTACTAACTATTTTAGTTTTAATGAATGAAATAGATTCATAATCGTTTTTATTCATGCTAGGTAACAATTCCATTTTTTTCTTATCATGAATTTTCTTATAATTTACATGTGCTAAGCGATTATTCCATAAATAAAAGTACTCCAATAAGTAAGAAAAAACCATTTGAATTTAATTTGAATAAATCATCATATGAATAAAAATTTCCAAAAAATTTGTAATTATTAGATAGAACAAAATTATCCCCCATAAATATAATCATAACCCATGCTTATTGAACAAGCTCCCCAAAACCAAGTTTCTTGGAACTTTAGGCACATAAAAGTCATCATTTAGAGTAAGAGTCTTTTAAGAGGTAAAATCAAGATCATCCACACCATTACCTTATATGTTTATACTTTAGGAGTTCCCCATGTAGAGATAAATACCACCACTGATTGATTTGATTCTCTTTAAGAGAGATCTATTGTCGCATATACCACCTTGAGATTTTGGTATAAATTATTTTAAATAAATATCTTGTTGAATAATTTTAGATATATGAAACCCAAAACTCAAATGAATAATAATTTATTAAAATTAAAGGTAAAATTAAGAAATTATGAATATAAAATATGAAAACTAAAAATTAAGACCAATTTTTATTTGATATGAAAAAAACACTTAAAGTTTAAAAAGTCAATTTCCTATAAAATAAATTTTCAATATATTTCATGTTTTTATAAAAAATATAAATTACCAAATTTTGGAATTTTAATTTTATAAAATTAAATTCATTTTTGGATTCATAATGTTAAAATAATCTTAGGATGAAATTTTTGGATTTTTCTGAAATGGTTTATTTTTGGGTGAATAATGAAAAATAGTTTTTACAAATACTGTTATTTTATAACATCATCATGCTATAATAATGAATTGAAATAATTTAAAACATTTATTATAGACTAAATATGTATTTAAGTATTAACATAAAACATTTAAAAATATAATGTTGAATTTAGAAACCTATGTTTTACACTTTAAAACCCAAGTGATGATTTGTTCTAATAAAATAACTATTTTTTATCCTTTACTTTAATTAAGTATTTAAAAGGTTAAATTGGGTTTTGGATTGGTATTAAAGTTATATAACTCTCATTTTTTATTAAAAAACCAATAAATTTAATGAGGATTAATACTACACATTATTTTGGTGTAAAATCATTTTTATTCTTAAAAAATAATTTTTCTAAAAATTGTTTTTCATTACATTTTATGCACTTATATTAAAATTAATTTTTACCACCTATAGAAATTGAATATTTTTAAATGGGATTAAATATTTTAAATTATAATTTTCAAATTATTTAATAAGTTCTATTTCATTTTTCTTCATAAAACTAAGTTACCACAGTAAAAGTTAGTCACCACAGTAAAAGTTAAAATGGTTAAAATGGGGGTTAAACTAAGGGATAAGGTTTAAAATATCATTAAAAATTGTCAAATTTTTATATTATGAGTGGATTAATAAACTAAATTATCCTATAGCTGAAACATTATCCATTAATTTCCACTTTACTTTGAGAATATCATTTATATTATATTAAAGTTAAGTGTATTTACAAAAGTGTCACCACACTTACTTAGAAAAGGATCCCTCCTATACTAACTTATTTAAACACTTTGAAAAATTTATCTCAAATAATATATACTCAATTCACTTACCAAAATCATTATTAATGACCTATAGGTTTATTTCTCACCAAAATACCATCCCAAGAAGGCTTAAGGAGAGATCCAAAAGAGGATACCCAAGGAAGAGATAATCATCTTAATCAAGTTTAACCAAGCTTATTATGTTGTTGAAAGAACCATAATATACATTATTTAATAAATAAATATGATATTTAAAACATTATTAAGGTTATATAATGGTTATATACATATTTTAATTCACTAATAAAGTCAATTATTTTTATAAAATCAAAATTTGTAAAAAAAACATATTATTAATATTTCCATTAGAATCACCACCATGAGTTCCATAAAGTGACCATGTAACTCTATAACTATTTAAAAAACATACTATAAACCTCAATAAAAATTCTATATATGATGAAACCATGAAGAAGGTGCAAGGACCATAACTTTCAAATCATAAAATGCATGGAAAAATAAATAGTTAACACAAAAATATTAATTTTAACAAATAATTATTAATAAGTGGGTAATAAGAAATTATAAGTGAATGATATATAGAAATATAAATATAAATATGTTTATTATATATATTTATAATGAATATAAATTTATTAAATTGGGATGTTAAATCATGTGCAACTAAGAAAGAATTCAAGGTAAGGGTTTCTCGTCTCAAACTTCTTTCTTTGATACATGTTTTGAATTACACAACTATTTCCATTATATGATGTATATGATAATTATATAAATATTATATAATGAAACACTTTTAAATCATGGAAATTAAAGTTAAATTTCAATTTATCTATTTTAAAGGGTTTTGATTCAAGTTTTATAAGATCTTTAAGGGTTCTTGATCTCAATTTCAATTTCTTGAGACATATTTCATATTGTAAAACATTTTTTCTTTTATATGGTGTAATTAATACCACATTAATATATTTTAACATAATATATGATTTAAATAATATTATTTAAAAAACCATATCATATTAAAACTTTTAAAGTCTTTTGATTTGAAAGTTATGAAAGTCATAATGGTTTATTTTACAATCTAACTTTTATCAAGATTGATTATGTTTCAATTTACATTGGGGGAAATTATATGTTTTTTATCTCTGAAACCCCACATATATTATATTATAATCCAGTTATTTATGGGGTTTTCAATTATTATTTAAAATTTTCTTATCTTTTGTACTAAAAAACCACCAAAATAATGCTTTTAGAAAAAACCAACCTTATTTCTCATTTTTAGTTGAGAATATCTCTCTTCAATATCCATATTCTCTATTTTGTTTCAAGAAAGTTGTTTTATATAATTCAATGATTACTTAAGTTCAATTTAGGTTAACTTTTAATTTCTATTAAAAATTTTAAAATGAATATTTTTAATGTTTTCCTAACAATTTATTATTGAATTTATTTACAAATGTGTGAAAAATATATTTTTAAATGTTTTCTGCATGAATGGATTTTCCCACCACCATGAACATTATTAAAAATTTAGTTTACTTTATAAGTTTTTATGGGTTTTCAATTTAATATATATTCCCATTATTCTATAATTTTTTTAAAATAAAACGATATTATTTTCTTATAAGTTTTGAAAAGGGATTTCATTCCACTTATGTATATTTTTATCTTCTACTAAACATTTTCTTAATTAATAATAGTTTATTTTCAAGATAGCATTATTGTAAATTATTTTAAAAGAATATTTTAAAGGTATTATTGAAATCTCATGAAAAGAGTTTTCAAATTTACTTTCAACTTCATTTTTGAAACTAAGTTACAAAATATTTAAAGGAAATTATTTTTAAAAGTTTTACTTCTATTTTCCTCTCTATATCCCGAAAGACTTAACTTTACTAAAAAACCTTAATTTATAATGAATTTATGGTCTCCTTAACATTCATGTTATTTATTATAATGTATGTATTTTATACCATTTCTAATATTGACTTATCCATATATGCATTCTTATATACGGTGTAAAAACCCTATTTTTCATAAATCAGATTGGGGAAGTTTACAATAAAAATAGATCATTTATTAACTGGGGAAAATATTGAAAATACATATACTTTTTAGTTCTATGTGGATGATTATTTTCTATTAAGGTAGGTTGATTATGTTATTAGGAAATATTGAAATTTTCTATTACTTGATTCAATATGGATATTTATTTATTGTTAAGAAATATTAATGATGAATTTTATTGTTCATTAAATATATGAGTAATGAATTGGAAATGTTTAAGTGATAGGTGGGGTATATTATAACCCCTCGATGCATTAGGTAGTTCTCATGAGATAAACAAGAATGAGAATAACTTGGTGTATACCAACCCATAAAATGAAATATGTATTAGACAATGCCATAACAATATGAAATATTTATTGAATGAGTCCATGCTGGTATATATGAGGTCTTGTATGAGGCATTTATGACCAGAAATATGTCTTAAATGTGTCATTGAGGGTAAGATTAAGAAGTTTTACATTATGAATTTCATCATTATGAAGACAGTTATTGATGTTCATGTGATTATTTACTTTATTAGGTTATCCATGAATATATTTAGTTCTCAATTTATTGATTATATAACACATTTATGGATTATTTACTCTACCATATTACTCATTTTTTTCTCTATGAAATATTATATTGTACACTACTCTTACCGAGTGTTTTAGATCACCCTTCTTATGTTTATATTTTTGCATGTTAGGAAGAAGAGTAATACATATGATATATTTTTAAGGGTATTATGTGTGGATAATTTTTTGGGAGATATTGAAGATATATTATGGAATATGAAAACCTGGGTTTAATGGAAAAAATATCCATTGGGTTAGAAAGGAATGAGTTTTTTCTAAGTAAATGTTTTTCCTATTTCTTTAGAACTCTAAACCTAAAAAGGTAATGGGTATTTAAGTGACTTAATAATTTATTTTAATGTTGTAATTATGGATAGTTAAAATTATGTATCTTGAGTTGGTATTAAATATAATATACTAATATTATGTTTTTCGCATCAAATTTGGGAGTATGAGTCCAGGGTGTCTCATTGTACACATGTTGGGTAATAGAAAAATAAATCCACCAATAAGAACTATCTTCAGGTACATTTTATTTGATAATAATGGGTGAAAAGTGATCCTTTAAAGTTTTATTTCCATATTTATTCTCACATAGATGAAATCTTTGATTGAAGTGTCCCAAATTTCCAAAGAAGTATCATGACTATTTCTTATTCTTGATCTATACCTTTACTTTCAAAGGATTTTTTGGAAATTTATCCCCCTTTAAGGACATGGATGTGGAAACTTCCTCCAACATAATGACCTTGGATTTATCATCATTAGGTTCATTTTTCTCCTCATTATTTTTATATTCCTCATAAATTTGTATTTAGTTGAGAAAATAATTGAGGAAAATAAATTCCTTATCATGTTTTATATAATTTTTATCATTCTTCCAAGAATAAGGGGTTTATCTATGTTGGATATGATGATGATTACATCATCCATGTTCATATTATTTTTATTTAAATATTGTATGATATATGGAATTTTATAAAATTTATCGATGATATATCTAATATATACTATTGTGTATAAAATAATATTTATTGTTAGGAACTTTTTACTTTACGCACACTCAATGATGTATTTTTTATACAAAGCATCCCAAGTCTTATTTTACATCATAAGGTATTATTAAGTATTAAAGAGATCATCAACCAATGTTTTGAGTATGTTTCCTTGATATATGAGATTCTTATTCTCTCATTTTTCATTATTTGAGACACTTGGAGTGTATAATATTTGGATGTGGTGGGATTTGGATACGTAGACTACCTTGAGTGTTATAAGAATCAAGGGAATTATTTTTTTCTCTACCGTTTGAATTTTTTCCATAAAATTACTCCACCTTAATCATGTTCTTGAGAATCTCCATGTCTATGTTGATAGTGATCAATTATTAAGAATATTGGGGATATAGGTGGGTAATGATGGTATGGACATTCTTAGATGATTTTAGATAGAAATCACTGAGGAATGATACAATTTAAATCTTATTAGGAGTAGATTCTCGCCCACCAAATCAGTATTATGACGGGTTGAGGGAAACTAATCTTTAGGATACAATGTGACTTGTTACTACACATTAGTAATTAGTGGAGAGTAACCCCTAAATAGGCTTTGGAATCAAGAGACTAATAAAATGAAATTTTTTATTGTGAACCAAACAAGTCTCTTTGATGATTATAGAAGGTAAGAATTTATGAGGGGGGTTTGGAATCCTTGGAATTGATTTGAGGTATTTTTCCATCCAATGGAGACTCTATTTTGTAGGCATGGAAGTGCCTATTTGGATAAGATATCCCACCCATTTGGATTGGGTAGATACCTATTTTGGAAAGGCATGACTTACTTAGATTCAATCTTATCCATCAAATCACACCCAATTAAATAAAATCACAAATCACACCTTCTCTATGCATGGATATGTCTGTTAGATCATGCTTGGTCATATTAATGGGTTGTATTATACCCATTCAGTGAACTGGGTCAACCCACTGAATTCACCCCTTTGGTCTTAGGTCTAAACTAGTATATCCAACCAAATTATCATTAAAATAAATATAACTCTAAGAACCTTTTACTTTGTGAAGTGAAAATTGTGCCATCAAATGGCCAAATTATGCAATCATGTGCATGTGGGTGGATGTACATGGATGATGTAGAGAACTATCACCCATATGATTTTATCCCTCTAACTTTATCATTTCAAATAGTGATAAAGTGTTTCCCCCTATAGAGGGGATCCCAATCTATCCCACTTTTTGATGTGGGATTCCAACAATTATTCCCCTTAAAAAACTAAACTGATTTTAAATATTTTTTTAAAAAAATTAAAAACTCCAACAATCCACCACCACTTTAGAATATTTAAAATAATTTTTTTGAAAATAAATAATCATACATTTTTGGGAAAAACTTTCATAAATAAAGTTATCACTCAATTTTAACCTTTATATAATAAGGGAAAATCAAAGATAAATTGAGAAACAGGTAGACACTACCTTGAACATGAAGCTCTTGTTATCAGTTGGATTCATCTTACACATTTCTATTCAAATTACTTAGTTCTTCATATACTCCTAAACACTATTATGGACATGTGTCTATTATTCATTTCATGAATTTTTGAGAGAAAAATTCATAATATCTTTGAATTATCCCCACTCATACATTAACTTAGATGAACCAAAAAGTGTTCACATGTTTCAAAACTTGTTAGATATCCTTGTTTAATTAAGAGTTTTAAACTCACCCTATTTTTCTCATGGGAACCAAACACCATTCCCCTAGGATGTCATGAAAATTTAGTGTTTTATTTACACATATTATAAAATTTCTTGCATCAAACCTAGAACTGTAAAGTTATCACATGTTAAGATAAAGTCCTATCATTGGTGAATATTTTAAAAAAGACTTTAATCCCATCCCTATGAAAGTTTTATAAACCAAATCACTTGAAAGTCCCTTTGTTAGTGGACCAGTATAATTTTTTTCTTGATCCAATAAAGTCCACAATTATGATACCATATTTTATTAACTACCTCACATAGTTATGTCTGAGACCATTGTGTCTTTATTTTATATTATTGGTATTATTATATTCCTTATCTAGAATTGACCGACTACCAAAATGTATAGTAACCAATAGTATTGGTATAGGCCAAAATAGTTGATATGATAAGAGATATCTAAGATGATATAACCGAGACCCACACTTATGGATCTGGTGCTAAAAATATATAATTTTTACACATAGTATAAATTAAAACTAACTCCCAAAATTAAAAGTTTGGTTTCTTTTGAATCTAGTTACATATTTCATCATCAACCTAAAACATTTAAGGAAATACTTCATCTTAGACCCCTTATAATCTAATAAATATCTTTTTGACATCTATGATCACTTGGGGAAATGGAGAAACATATGAAAAGAGTGACATCAACCACTCAGTAAGGGTTAAAAAATAATCAATGTGATATAGGTAAGTTATCAATAAATTATAAATATTTGAGATAAATGATCATGAGATAAATAGAAAGATTAATAGAATAAGATCATAAAATCATAAGAAGTAAAAGTGAGTCATGATAACATAATCATCAAGAACTATAAAACATCACATAAAAATATGGAATAATGGAAAATATGTCATAATAGGATGATAGTTATGATAATCATAAGAATGTGGTACAAATATATGGTTTTTCATAATAAACATAGCTCAAGGATTTCTATTAAGACATTATAACATTGTGGACAAGACTAGTTTAACTTGGCCAACACAACACATTATGGAAAAATCTAAATGAACTTAGCCTACACATAATATTATGGACAAGCCTAACTATACCCAGCCAATGTATAACATAATGGATAAGGATAATTTCACTTGACTTATTCATAATGATCTCATGTGATATAAAGAATTACCCAATTGATTGAGGGATATATAATTCCAAGTCCACCTATAACAACATAATACATCATACATATATATGACACATGAATATGAAAACAATAATAAATCCTTTAAAAATCATAACATGATTGACCCATGGAAATAAAATGGGAATCTAATGAAATAAATTATCTATATAGGTAAATACCCTTCAATTAAGACAATGAAGTATAAAGTATTTTCATCTTATAGTATAAAGGGTATTAGTTTTAGTAAATAATTTCCCTAGTAAATAAAATGTGAGGATATATAAGTGAACACCCTTCAATCAGAAGAAGGAATAAAGGGTATTCACAAAGGAAAGGTATAAACAGAAAGGTTATATTTATGTATAATTTATTATAAGGAAAGAAAAAGGTAGTGGTGTATCATTTATCTTATAAAGATTTCATTTCCACCTTATCTCACATACATAGGGTTTTTGATAATTAATAAAATGAATATTTTTACATAATATCCATTTATGAGAAAGATATTATAATGTCATGTGTTTGTATGAGTGTTTGAATTGTAACAACCTAGAATTTTTTTAATGAAATTTTCCCTTCTTATGTCATGTAGTATAAAGAACATACATCACATTGATAACCTAATAAAAAAATTATACTCATAAATTAATAATGATACATTAGTTAGAAAACAACCTAATAATAATTCCCAATATTATAGTGAGGCAATAAATAGAAAATAAGATAATAAGAATAGGAAAATTTGGATCCGTTTGATCCACTAGAATGATTGAAACCATGAAAAAAGATGCAGAAATAAAACATAATATTAATAATAAAATGTCAATTTAAAAGATTAATATATATATATAACATTTGAAGAAAATATAAGTGACTGATGAATATAATAAGAGGCATTTATAGGAAGTAGTAAACCCTTATAACTGTTAGAAATTTGACTGTTAGGATTGTAACTTGACCGTTGGAATGTGATCATTAGGAATAGTAATCTGGCCATTAGAATGGTAACCTAACCTATTAAAGTATAAATAAAATTTAGGTATCTTATAAATGAAAATATTATATAATTATATGATAGAATAAGTGAATAAATATTTTAAAAATGATAAATTAAGTGTTGGTATTTTTGTGAAATGTAAATGTTTATTTATAATTTTATAATTAATATAGTGTTTTAAAATAAAATTTATTCTAATAAAATATATTCATAAATTAATTTTATGTTTTATTATAATTATAAGATAAATTTATAAGACCTTAATTAATTTTTCAAAGTATCATAAAATCAGTTATAATATTAAAATCAATATTTTTTGAATTAATGATGATTTTAATTAAAAAATAATTTCATAATATTTTGATACTTATTTTCATAAAATAGAGTCCATTTTTTAAATCTAAACATAAAAAATGGTTAGGATTATTTTTTGGTATTTTTAAAAAATAGTTGAATTTTTGGTAAATAGTGAAATACAGTAATTTATGGTATTTAACATTTGAAGCCAAATACATAAATTTTTGAGTCATGAATGATGTAATAAACCATTATTTTGAACTCAATTTCACTAGTTATTATACCTAGTCACAACAATAAAAACTATTTATATTCTTGAGCCAAAATAATAAACTAACAGATAAAATAATAAAAAAACACCCCTTTCCTCCCCTATAAATACCACCCCTCTCCTCCCCTATAAATACCACCCCTCAACACCTCTTCTCCTCACAAATGATAAGATTTTAATATTTATAATATTATTACTAATTAATTTCCCAAGACGCTTCCCCATGTCATGGTATTTATGTTATCACCAAAATACCAATTCTAAGTGCCTTAAGGAGGTTCTCAAGGAGACAATATTCAAGAGGTACAATCCTCCTCCTTTCTCTTTTAATTTATTTTCTTTTATTATCCTACCCTCACCTACCATATCAAAAAAAATTATAAATAAAGTATCATATATATAATTTTATTTTATTGTGTTAATGTAATATCAATCATCAAATATCTTCTCTTCTCCTTTTATTCTAAAAATAAAAACATCGTCCGCGATGTGTCGATTCACCGCCTTCGTGGACGACGAGTTTTTGTTTTCCATTACCACATTTAAGGCTGGTCATAAAACCATTATAATGGTTAAAAAATATTTTAAAATTAATATTATAACTTTTTTCATATTATATAACCAATATATAAACATAATATTAAATAAAACAATACTAGTTCATGATGGTCGTAAAAACTGCTAAAATAAACTAATCATTTTTCATTAACATTTCATATAATGAATAATTATCATATCTTAAAACAAAATGATATATGAAAAAATTTAAAATTATAGAATTATATTAATACCATTTTATCCCAATTCTGAATTTTTCCTTCCATTTGACAAAAAATTCCATAATTATACACAATTAAATTGACCATGAAATCTATGAAACGAACGCTTCTAGAACGACAAATTTAAACATTATAACTCATTGAAATGGAAATAAATGAACTTAATAAAATTATAATAAATAAAATATATGTTTATAAGGTTCTTAATTAAGTAATTAATAGGTCTAATTTGATTATCCATCACATTAAGTTTAATTGCAGAACACATTCAGATATAAGGTAAGGGTACTCTCAGAACCTCAATTTTTTTCCTTTAGGTTACACTTTCTCTCTCTTTAACCCAATTTAATTATTATTTATTATTATGTAATTATTTTAAATTTTTTTATATGTTCCAAAATTATCTGTCCATATCAATTAATCCTTCTCTGATGGGTAAATAGATGTTTATAAAGGTCCCCTTCTCAATTTCTCCTGATAAGTAAGCCCGATTAAAGGGAACTTCACAATTTCTTACCCATTTTCAAGCACACACCATAATATTTTTGAATCCAAAATTATTTTTCTAAAATCACTCATTTAATCATGAAAAACTGTCTTATTTTATTTATGGTTTTATATAAATAATTATTCCTTGGTTCTCTTTAAATTCTCTTTAATATTTTCCCTTAATACGCACTAAAGTGGCTCATTTCTAAAATTTCTTAAACACTATTTTAACATGATTTAAATTATGTTAGACATAATTTATAATGATCTATGTATATTTAACCTTATTAATGTCCAAGTATGATTTAAATTCCTCATTTCATGGTTACCATTATGATACACCCTTCGATTATTCCTTATGACACGATTACGAAACCCATTTCTTTCCATGGTAAACCCTTGTGTATATTTCTTATGTTTAATAATTCATGTGTCACACATATGCATAAAATTTTATGATGGGTGATCCAATATAGTGATCTAATTCATTAGGTAATTTTTAGTCTAATGAGACAACATTAGGGAGTAAACCTAATCCATTATGGGACTTTTTCTACCATGTGATATAGTTTTGGTAGTTAGCCTAAAATCATGTTTAAGTCATTTTGTATGTTTCTGATACATTTCTATGTTTCCATGATCAAATTCTACCATTTTCTATATTATTTTATTCCATATGTTTATTCATGCGACTTTCCTTTTTATGTCATCCTTCCATGCCTTCTAACCTATATACTATGCTTTATTCCCATGTTTATTCCCTTATTGGGATTTTTAGATCATACCTTTGTTCATGTATTTCCTTGGTTATCCTATGTAGATGTAAGAGCTCAAATGAAGTTAGGATATCATTATGGATATTAAATAAAAGATGATTTTATTTTGGTTTCATGCTTTCTAATTATGTAACCAATCTTCCAAATTCACTAGACTCTATGATCCTTATTTTCTATTTGATGGATAATTATGCTTAAAATAATATAATAATATATGTAAAAGGATAGGGACGCTATAGTTGGTATCAAAGCATAATCTAGTTATTTTTTTAGATTAGGACTAGAAAACTTTATTAAGAACCCAAGGTATAATTCTATCGCCATAGATATCCTAGATTGAAACTTAGGGAATCACAAGTTAGGATATAATTTTAATTTATAATTTTATCCTTCAAACATTAAAAGTTTCCTTTTTTATATGCTTATTAGCTAAGTATTCAAGACCCCTATTTTTAATTTATTTTTCTTATTTAATGGTTGAAAATAGGATAAACCATGCCAACAATCAATGTGATGGGAAATGTGATGATTTCCATAATGAAATTTCAAATCTAATGGGAAAGAGAGCTCAAAACTTCATGAAAGTAATAGCACAACAGCTCAAGTTATGAACAATAACTTGAATCATGTGAAATGACAGCCTCTCCTAATAAAGAGAAAGTTGTGGTTGAATAATTTATGCGACAAGTCCTCCTATAATTAGTGTGTCTTATGATCCCATAATCATAGAACAATGTATTAAATCCATTGAGAAGATAATCTTTATCCTTCGGTGCTTAGAAGAAGAGAAAGTTATACTGGAAGTCTATAGTTTTGATGGGGAAGTTGATAAATGGTGGACACTGATAAAAAATATAAGGAGGAAATTTATTCCATGTATTGGGAAGTATTCAAGAAAATATTTTTCAGTAAATATTTTCCTCAAAATCTCTGTCTTAAGATGGAGAGGGAGTTCGTTGGACTAAAGTAGAAAAAAGATGAGTCCATTGGGGTGTACAAGGAAACCTTTACATGGATTGCACGATATTCCTATGGTTTTTTCATGAACACTGAAAGCAAGGTGGTTCTCTTCTTTAGCAGACTAAATAAAAGTCTAAAAAAAGAGTTGATGATTCAAGAATTTAATAGCTATGAGGAGATTTTCTATTTTTCCCTTAAGGTTGAGATAAATATTGGAGACTCTCGTTGGTCTCATGGGATCAAAGATAAAAAATAGAAAATGGACTTTATTATAGGAGGATAAATAGATAAATCCTATTATGGGAAGAAAACTCAACATCATAGGTGTCAAAATTGTAGGAAGAAGCATCGTGGTAACTATCTAAAGGGAACCAGAAGATATTTCAAATAAGTGAGGGTGATCAGGATAATTATTTCAGAAGGGATATAAAGAATCCTAAAGATTCGGAAGAATAAAGGAAGGTTCAGATCAACACTCATCCTTTAGTGCAGTTTTTCAACTACAAGGAACATGGGAATTATGCGGGCCAATTTCTTAAGACAAGGATTGTCAAAGGAAATCATCAGCAACAATATCTAAGGAAATAAGGAAGATAATATTCTATCACTATATATGAGGTGGATCTTGACAATGATGTGGTGATAGGTATGATGATTATTCATTCAATAATAGAAAACACACTATTTTATTTTGGTTCTATGAATTATTTTATATCTTTCAAGTTTAGTAGAACTATTCAAACACCACCTCAAAATACAGATGTTGAGTTATCTATGAGAATAGAAAATGAGGAAATTATTTCATCCAAAGTATATAACTCTTCTCTAGTTAATGTTTGTGGATTTAACCTCTTAGAAAATCTCATCTTACTTCATTTAGTGGAGTTTGATGTTATTTTGGGCATGGATTGACTATCTTTATACAAAGAAAACATCAACTGTTGGGAAAGGGAGATCACTCTACACATCCCAATGAATCCTCCAATTATATACAAGTGTAAGGAGGAGGATGAAAATACATCAAAATAATCATCTCAATTGTGTATATTATTTTCTTATGAGCAAGTATATCTAGATAAAATGATTGAGAAAAAGGATAGGATCATTCTCAAAGACATTCCCATTGTGAGGGACTACACTGATGTGTTCCTTGATGAATTTTTTGTTCTTCCTCCTATCTGAGATGTCGATTTATCGATTGAACTTATTCTTAGATCTCTACCTATATTAAAGACTCCTTAAAAAATGGCCACTATTGAGTTGGAATAACTGAAGAAGCAGTTATAAGAGAATCTGGACAAGGGTTTCATATGCCCGAGTTCTTCACCATGGGGTGTGCTAGTCCTCTTTATTAAGAAGGATGGATCAATATACCTATGCATTGATTATTTCAATCTCAAAAAAATAACAATAAATAAAAATTATTCCCTACCATGGATATATTACTTGTTCAATCAAATACATGGGGCTAGGTATTTATCTATGGTGGACCTTCAGTTGGGATATCACTAATTAAAGGTGAAGAAGGAAGATATTACCAAGAATGACTTTTGAACAAGGCATGGACACTATGATTTGATAGTGATTCCCTTAAAACTCACTAATTATCCAAAAATTTTCATAGACTTAATGAATAGAGCCTTTAGAGACAACCTTGATAAATTTATGGTAGTCTTTATAGATTATATTATGATATACTCCAAAAGAAAGGAGAAGCAGGAGGAGCATTTGAATACTATGATAAGGACTTTATAAAGGGATAACATGTATGAAAATTATAGTGAATTTGAGTTCTAGATGGAGGAATTATCATTCTTAGGGCATGTTATTACCAGCAAAGGAATATCTTTGGACCCTTCTAAAAAAAAGAAATTAAGGTGTGGACCATACCAGTATATGTAATAGAGATATGTAGTTTCCTTGGTCTAGCTGGGTATTAGTGATGATTTTTAAATAAATTATAATGATTTTTAAACCCACTAACCAAGATTACTTGTATGGGAGTAAAGTTTTTCTAGACCAGTGAATGTGAAGACTACTTCAAAGAGTTGAAAAAGAGGCTTATCACTACACTAAAACTCACACTTATAATAAGAGGGGAACTCTTTGGGGTATACATATATTATTTAAAGAAGGGATTAGGTTGTGTACTTATGAAAAATGATAAAGTGATAGCCTACTCCTCAATCCATTTGAAAGTTTATGAGAAAAACTATCCCACACATGATCTGGAGTTGGTGGCTGTTATCTTCTTGTTGAAAATCTAGTGGCATTATCTCTATGGGGAGAAGTGTGAGATATATAATTATCATAAGAGACTAAAATATATATTCAAAAAGAAGGATATTAATATATTCTAGCTAATATGGTTAGATATCATCAAATATTATGACTTCTTAATCCACTACTATCCTGGTAAATCAAATAAAGTGGAAAATTCTCTAAGTAGAAAGGATCCTGAAACTTTATGAATTATGAGAATCGATAAGGATCTAATATCCTTATAATTGCAAAGTATAGACATGGGAATCATAAAGTAAGGTACATAATAACTCCTTTCACAAATGATTGCTCAACTATCCCTTATGGAGAAAATAAAGGATGCTCAAAGAGATGATATGGAAATTCAGAAGAAAGTGGAAGATATCAGAAAAGGGAAATCCTTAGAGTTAAAAATTGATGAGGAAGGAGTCATAATCTTTGGGTCATGACTATGTGTACCGTCAAATACAAATATAAATAAAGTGATTATGAATGATTCACATCGCTCAACCTTCTCTATTATCCCATGGAGCACAAAGGAGTATCGTGATCTCTAAGATCACTATTGGTGGGAAATATGAAGAAGGAGATCACTAAATATATATCAAAGTGCCTGGTATATCAGCAAGTAAAGGATGAAAGGAAAAAGTCTAAGGGGATGATGCAACCATTACCCATACCAACATGAAAATAGGAAAATATCACTATGGAATTTGTCATAGGACTTCCAAAGGAATCTATTGGAAACAATGTTATATGGGTTTTTGTGGATATTCTTACAAAGACAACTGACTTTATTAGAATTTGAGAGAAATTATCACTCTAACAACTTGCAAGAATATTCATAAGAGAAGTTGTGAGGCTGTATGGAGTACCATTATTGAATGTATCCAATAGAGATCTGAGATTTACCTCTATATTCTAGAAAAGTATTCAACATTATCTACATATTGATATAAACTTCAGTATGGATTATCATCCTCAAGCTGATGGCCAATATGAATGGAATATTCTGACACTAGAAGACACGTTGTGAGCATGTTCTACAGACTTAAAATGAGGATGAGACCAACATAATCCTCTTATTTAGTTCTATTACAATAATACTTTCCAATTAAGAATCAAAATGGCTTCATATGAATCCCTTTATGGTTAAAGATTCAGAACAACAACATGCTAGGATGAATTCAGTGAACGTAAGCTGCTGGGACCTAAAATGGTTGAAGAAATGGTAGAAAAGGTGAAAAACATTCATCAGCACATCAAGGCATCACTACCACAAAAACAGTTTTTCACAGTGCCCCCCTTTATCAGCGCTTGTTTAGTAGCCCTGATAAAGGGGGGCCTTTATCAGCGCTTTTTTTAGCGCTGAAAAAAGGTCAGCTTAAATTTTTTTTTTAAAAATATATTGATATATTAATATATAAATATAGTTATATTCTTATATAAATATAACATATAATTTTTAAATATATTTTAGATAAGTATAAATGTACATTTACACTTATTATACTTAATATATAAGATATTTAGTGAAAATGACTTCTTAAAAAATTAAAAAAATATTTTTAATTAATAATTTGATAATAATTATGGAGTAATAGTCATTTAATAACAATTTGAGGACTAAAAAAATTAAAAAAAAATTAAAAAAAGATCCAAAATATGTTGAAAACGCAACTCAAACTTCAAACGGCCATAACTTTTGATCCGAGTGTCCGTTTGAGCTCTACCACATATCAAATCGAAGCCTGTGACGAGCTCTATGTCTCTGTGACTCGGGGGACCCCGGTCAAGCATTTTTTCGAGGCCAAAAGAGGCCCAGAAGGCCTCCAAAACTGAGTTTTTTGTCGGGGTATCCAGATTTTTTAACATTTTATAGATTTTCAAACTCGTTTAAGGGGGGTATTATTGGATTTTCTTGGCGGGGACTAAATTTATTACAAGGTATTACATTCATATTGATATTATGTATTAGAAATTTCATCCTTTTTTATAATGAACTGCTATTTATAATCAAATATATAACTATATGTACATATTTTTTATATATTCGCACCTAAAAATTAAATTTTTTAAATAAATAATTAAACATATTTACATATAAAATATATTAGATTTATCTAAATAATAACTAATATCCATTTTATTTAAAATACCAATATATGAATATTTATATACCTATATATTAATCTAACTATATATATATATTAATCTAACTATATATATATATTAATCTAACTATATATATATTAATCTAATAACTATATATATATTAATATAACTACATATATATATATTAGTATTACTATATATATATATATTAATATCACCATAAATATATATATTAATATCACTATATATATATTAATATAACTATATAAATATATATTCATATAACTATATATATGTTAATATAACTATATATATGTTAATATAACTATATATATGTTAATATAACTATATATATGTTAATATAACTATATATATATATTAATATAAATATATATTACTATACGAATAAATATAACTAAATATATATATATATATAGATATAGATATATATTAATACCACTATATATATATATTAATATTACTATATATATTATAATATAACTATATATATATATATTATAATATAACTATATATATATATTAATATAAATATATATTACTATACGAATAAATATAACTAAATATATAAATATATATATATAGAGATATCATGAATTGGAAAGCAAATCAAAATAGAGTAGTGGTAAGGGCTTAGGCGCGCAGGGGGGAGGTCTCGAGTTCAAATCCTGGTGGAGGCAGGGGTGCACGCGCATGGGGAATATTGGAGCAAGCACTGTTAAAGGGTGGAGGGGGTGCGTGGGGTGAGTGGGGTGTTGTATAGGGGCCGAAAAGCGCTGTAAAAGGGGGGGGGGGGGGTTCAAGTGCTATAAAAGCCCCCCCGATTGGCAGTATTTTTTAATTTTTTGTAATTTTTTTTAATTTTTTTTAATTTTTTTTAACTTTTATCAGAGATTTTTTAAAAGCGCTGATAAAAGGGTCCTTTATCAGTGCTAAAACGAAAGCGCTGATAAAGGAAGCGCTGATATAGGACCCCTTTATCAGCGCTAAAAAAAGAACTGATAAAGGGGTACTTTTATCAGCACTTTTTTTAGTGCTGATAAAAGACCCCTTCTATCAGCGCTTTTTTTAGCGCTGATAAAGGGGTCCTATATCAGCGCTTTTCGGAGCTCTGATAAAGGGGACCCCCCCTTTATCTACGCTGGCTTTATCAGCGCTTTTCTAGCGCTGATAAAGGCCATTTTTAGCGCTGATAAAGGCCGTGTTTGTAGTAGTGCATCCCAAATTCGATAGAATAGATATGTAGAAAATTGTTGATGAGAGTTGGAGTTTAAGGTTAGAGACATGGTATTCCTATGCATACCTCTATAGAAGAGAGTCATAATATTTGGGAAGAAAGGAAAGCTAAGTCCCAAGTACCTCACCCCTTTGAGATTCTTGATTGTGTTAGAGTTGTGGCCTATCAACCATCAATTACACCAACCATGTCTCAAGTACATGATGTATTACACATATAACTATTGAGAAAGTACATACCAAATCCCTTGCATGTATAGAATTTAGAGGTGGTACACCAAGAAAACGATCTCTCTTATGAGGAGTATCCAGTGAAGACTTGGACTGTAGATATAAAGTTCTACACAACAAGACAACTCACATGGTCAAAGTACTATGGATAAACCATAAATACAAATAGGCGACATGGAAAATAGGGGAATAAATGAAGGATAAGCACCCCAACCTATTTCACCTTATTTTATAAATTGAAATTTTGAGGGTGAAATTTCATAAGGGGGGAAGAATGTAACAACCCAAAATTTCATCAATGAAAATTTCCATTCTTATGTCATGTAGTATAAAGAACATACATCACATAGAGAAACCAATAAAAACATTATCCTCATA
The DNA here is from genome assembly GCA_963277665.1 of Viscum album. Classification (NCBI taxonomy): domain Eukaryota; kingdom Viridiplantae; phylum Streptophyta; class Magnoliopsida; order Santalales; family Viscaceae; genus Viscum; species Viscum album. The sequence continues at coordinate 1,799,738,861 of OY728141.1, forward strand.
AATGAATAATGATACATTATTCAAAAAACAACCCAATAAGAATGAAAAATATTATAATAGGATAATAAATAGAAAATAAGATAATAATAGGAAAGTTTGGATTTTCTTGATCCACTAGAATGATCTCACTCATGAACAAAGATATAGAAATAAATATAATGTTTATAATAAATTATTAATTTAAAATATGAAAGTAGATAAAACCTTGTAAGAAAATATAAGTGACTGCTTAATTTAATAAGAGGCATTTATAGGAAGTAGTAAACCCTTATGATCATTAGAAATCTGATCATTGGAATAGTAACCTGACCATTGGAATTGTAATGTGACTGTTAGGAATAATAATTTGAATGTTAGAATGGTAAACTCAATAATGAAATTATAAATAAAATTTAGGTATCTTATAAATGAAAATATTATATAATTATATCATGGAATAAGTAAATAAATATTTTAAAAATTATAAATTAAGTGTTGGTATTTTTGTGACACAAAAATGTTTATTTATAATTTTATAATTAATATAGTGATTTAACAGAAAATTTATCCTCATTAAATATATTCATAATTAATATTATGTTGTATTATAATTATAATATAATTTTATGAGACCTTAATTATTTTTTCAAAGTGTTATAAAATCAGTTATAATATTAAAATAAGTATTTTTCGAATAAGTGATGATTTTAATTAAAAATTTAATTTATCATATTTTGAAAATTATTTTCATAATATGGAGTCCATTTTTGAAATATCAATTTCCAAAAATGTTTAGGGTGATTTTTTGGATTTTTTCTAAAATAGTTGAATTTTTGGTGGATAGTGAAATATGATAATTTATGATATTTGACATTTTAATCCAACTACATGAATTTTTGAGTCATTAATGATGCAAAAAACCATTATTTATAACTAAAATTCACTATTTATTATACTTAATCACAATAATAAACACTACTGATAGTCTTGAGCCAAAAATAATAAACTAATGGATAAAATAATCAAAAAACACCCCTCTCCTCCCCTATAAATACCACCCTCACCACCTCTTCTCATAAATTTTTTTAATATTTATATCTTGATGATTTCTACCAAATTACTCTCCCAAGCCTCTTACCCACATCTTGGTCTTTCTGGTCTCACCAAAAGGCTAATTCCAAGTTTCTTAAGGAGGTTCTCAAGGAGACGATATTCAAGAGGTAAAATCCTCCTTTCTCTTTTAATTTATTTTATTTTCTTATCTTACCTCACCTACCCTATAAAAAATAAAATGATAACCAAAGTATAATAAATATAATTTAATATTATTGTGTTAATAGAATATCCATCATCAACTCTTTTCTGTTCTTCTTTTATTCTAAAAATGAAAACATTATCCGTGATGTGTCGATTCACCACCTTCATGGATGATGAGTTTTTGTTTTCCATTACCACCTTCAGGGTTGGTCATAAAACCATTATAATGGTTAAAAAATATTTTAAAATGTATATTATAACTTTTATCATGTTCTAGAACAAATATATAAACATAATATTAAATAAATGATACTAGTTCCCGATGGTTGTAAAAACTTCCAAAATAAACTAATCGTTTTTCATTAACATTTCATCTAATGAATCATTCTCATATATAGGAAAAATATATACGAGACCATTTAAAATTATTTAAGTATATTAATTCCATTTAATATCAATTATGGATTTTTTTCCATTTTAAAATAACTTCCATAATTACCCACAATTAAATTGACTATGAAATCCATGAAACAAACTCTCCTGGAATGAAAAAATCAAACATTATAACTCATTGAAGTGGACATAAATGAAATTAATAAAATTATAATAAATAAAATATATATGGATAAGCTTATTAATTAATTATTTAATTGGTCTAATTTGACTATCTAGAACATTTAGTGCGAGTGGAGAACACATTCAGACATAAGGTAAGAGATCTCTTCGGACCTCCATTTTTCCTTTGGGCTATGATTTCTCTCTCTTTAAACCAATGTAATTATTATTTATTATTATATAATTATTCTAAATTCTATTTATATTTTCCAAAATTATGTATCTAGATCAATTTATCCTTCTTTTATGGGTAAATACATGTTTAGAAAGGTTCCCTTCTCAATTCCTCCTGATAAGAAATGCCGATTAAAGGGAAATTCTCCATTTATGATTTATTTTTTAAGTTCACTACATAATCTTTTTGAAGCAACCATTATTTTTATAAAATCAATAATCTCATCATGAAAAACTTTATTACTTAATTTTTGGTTTTTTATTAACAATTATTCCTTGGTCCTCTTTAAATACCTTTAATATTTTCCCTTAAGCAGCACTAAAGTAGCTCATTTCTAAAATTTCTTAAACAATCTTTCAATATGTTTTCACTTAAATTGGACATAATTTATCATGATATATAAATATTTTACCTTATTAATTTACAATTATTATTTAAATCCCTTATTTCATAGATACCATTATGATACACCATTCGGTTATGCGTTATAACATGATTATGAAACCCATTTCTTTCAATGGGTAACCCTTATGTTTATTCTTTATGTTTGATACTTCATGTGTAACACATATGCATGAACATGTTATGATGGGTGTGAAAATATATCTCTCCAATTCATTGGGTAATGTTTAGTTTCATGAGACGTCGTTAGAGAGTAAACCTAATCCATTATGGGACTTTTTCCACCATGTGATATAGTCTTGGCAGTTATCCTCGATTCATGTTTATGTCATGTTGTATATTGCTGCCACATTCCTATGTTGCCATGATAACATGATAACATGTTCTATATGATATGATTCCATATGTTTATTCACATTCCATGCCTTTTTTATGTCATCATGTAATGACTTATAACCCTTCTTCTATGCTTTATTCCTATGTTTATTCCCTCACTGGGATTTTTAGCTCATCCTTTTATTCATGTATTTACTAGGTTATCCTATGATGATGTAAGAGATCAATTGAAGTCAGGATATCATTTTGGGGATTAAATAAAATATTATTTTATTTTGGTTTCATGCTTTCTAATTATGTACCTAATCTTACAAATACACTAGACTCTAGATCCTTGGTTTGTATTTGATGGATAGTTATGCTTAAAATCATGTAATAATATGTGTAAAAGGCTTGGATTTCTCTATTAATTTCAAGAGAAATTTGAGATTTTCATTTTTTTTGAAGGTTTTAACTTTGGTTTTAGATTAAGAATAGAATTATGAGGCTTGAATCATCCCAAAATAGTTGTTTTAGACATGGTATGAGACTCGGGAGGCATCTTGGGGGATTAGAAAAGCCCCCAAAGAGGCTCGGGTGGCTGATACATCCTTGGTTGTAGTAAACCACCAGCCATATGGTGGTTCCAACTAGCTCTCCGATAGGATTTAAAAGGGTCATAATTAAAATTGTGCCCCATTGTGTTTTAGAAGGGGGAAACACTCACTTACCTCCTCTATTACATATATGAGTACGGGTCAACTTCCCTCTCTACCTCATTCACCCCCTTAATTTTGGGTTCATTTTGAGGATATCTTAAGATTATTAAAGGTATGATTCATCATCCAACTTCCTCCCTTGATCTCATATATGTTATTATCAAATTATAGTTTCTCTTAGTTAGGTATTCAATCCTGATTTCATCAGATCATGGTGGAATCGAATGAGGATGAAGGTCTTCTATTTTGCTTGTTATAAGGGTGTATCGTAATACTATCTACATGCGATAACTCATTATTTTTGTTAAGGTAGATTGTACTATGAATTTTACTTAGTTTCCATAAAAATTAAATAAATTTAAATGTGGAAATGGTGGCTTAGGTAGGGGTATTTGGCTTGGTTTGGGTTTGGAGGTGTGTAGGGGTTGGCCAACACACCATTGCTTGAAGAAGCAACAAACGTTGGATGTTGGTGAGTAAATGTGAATTATGGATATTTAGAATTAATTTGTTAAATTAATTTCAATTTTTTTAATTAATTAATTAATTATTTTTGTGTGAGTTAGGGATCCATGTGTGTTAGTGATGGCTAATGGAATGTGGATAACCTTAGATATGTTTGGTAGCAGTTGTTGGAATGTGGATTTAAAAATTAAATATTCTTAAAAGGTATGTGTTCCTTGGTAGTTGTCTTATGGTATTATACATATTTTTCATGATTCATGGACATGTGGTCCCACCATTTAGGAATTGACTTGGAGAAAACTAATGATTAATTATTTAATTAAATTAAGATGTTTAATCTAAAATGTTTTTTACTCTTAGACAAATGCCTTTATTAGGATGCACAAAGTGACAAGTTCCCCTCAAACTTTGGACATCGACTAGTTTTCCTCGGCCGCCAATGGTTGATGCCTTGACTATTATAACATAATTCATAACATATGGACCATAAGGGGAAGGAGAGAATAATTAATGGGTGTGACATTACTACCCTAATAGTAGGGTCCCTTAGGGACCTTCGGGTAGAGGTTAGTGATGGAATGAGATGGGTAGAATAGGGGTTAACCATGCGACCCCATAGAGATTCCCTTATACCTTTAGGAAATCAAGATAACCATGGGGTGTTCTTTACCCATCTAGATTTGGAAACTTAGGAGGGGTAAACCCTAGTGAGATTAATGGAAATGTAAGGTGTTCAGGCCAAACTAAGGTGTTTGGATAGGGGACAGGCTTGAGTTCATCACCCTTGTGATGAGTGTTTAATTGAGAGATATGTTTGGAATTAGGGACCTTTATGAGGTGTCAGGGTTGCGACAAGACCTAGGGGGACCTCAGTGTATTCCCTAGTTATGAAAACCCTTCCCTTTATTACATATTAATTCACAATTTATTACATAAGAGTACACATAATATAACCCATCAGATCAATAAGTATAGTGTATTTGGGAATTAGGTACATTACATAAAAATTAAATCATGAAATACATCGCCATTATGGAAAACTTCCTTAACATGATGTTAACATTCCTTTATACTTAAAACTATATGGGATAACATGGGGACATACATAAGAAATAAGTGAGATATAAATCCCAACAAGAGATTAAACCTGAAATAACATGAATAAATTAATACATGTTAGATAATAGGAATATCAATGGGGCATAAAAGGAGTGAGAATTATAAACATGAATAATGAGGCATGATATAACATGATAATCATAAAGGCAACATGAGAAATGTGACAAAAACATAAAACACTACATCATAAATATAGTTTAAGGATAAATACCAAGGCATCATGATGGAAAAAGTACCGCGATGGATTAGGTTCAATACCCAATCCCTTGAATGATGTCTCATGAGATTAAAACATTACCCAATGCATTAGGGAACTATATAATTCTTGGCATAACTGTCACTTTCATTTCATTATCATGCTTAAGTGTGCCACACAGATCATACAACATGGATTCATTCATCATAATATTTTATTACATGATCAATGAGTATGGAATAAATAAATTTAAGTCCCAAATAAATAATTATAAGTTTATAAAGGTGAACACCATTGATAGGAAATGTGTACGGGTATTCACTATACAATTGTTTTTCATGGAAAATCACGGTGAAATTTCAGCAGCATAATAGGGGTGAATGAATGTTCATGGGAGGGATTGATTAGAGTTAAATGGGTCTCTAATAATTTGGAAATATAATTTAAAATAAGGGGGATATGTAATAAAATATCCCAACACTAGGAAATGAAGATAAAATACATAAGATAAAGAAGATACTTGAATAAAGAGGAGAAGGAGATGATCCCGTACCCTGAGAGGGTGATTATAAATGCTTGGTAGGAGCTTCTTGAGAGATTGGGGTCACCTTGGTAAGAACCTAGATAATTGAGGGTAGATTAAGGATGTCATACAAGGTTTTTTAGTGAATAGAAATGGGATCTTGGGTGTGTTTATATAGAAAATGAGTGGGAAATTCTTTATCTTTTCTCAAACTTAGTTCTTAGACACTATATAATAAAATAACCCAAACCACAATCCTTAACATGTTTTTTCCCATGGAATCTGAAAAATAGGGGTGGTTTTCATTATTTTATTAGTAAAAGGGCTTATTTTTTTAAAATATTACCCTTGCTGATGTGGAAGTGATTCATGTCCTTAAAGAAATGATTTTAAAACCTTAAAATATATTATAGATTTTGGAGGATTCATAATGGATTCATAAAATTAATTAAATGAACTAAAAATCATATTATTTTAAATTAAAAACATATATTTGGTCTTGGATACCTTTTATAGTATTTATTACATCATTTTTGTTCATTATTATTTCATAATACACACCATATATTTTTACTGTATTTAATTTTTACCCGAAAATTTGGCTGTCTCAGAAAATTATGAAAAATTCACCATTAGATAATTTTGAATTTATGATTCCAAAAATAAAGTTCATTTTATCAACATAATTTTCTAAATATTTGAATTTTCAATTTTAAAATAATAATCGACATTTATTGAGAAATGATGGGTTTTTTTGACAACAACAGTTTTTGAACCCTTATAAACATTAAATTTGAATTTATAAAAATTCTATGATAATCTATATTTAATAAAAAATATTTTATAATAATATTTCAATAAAATATTATTTATTTCAAAAATCTATTAATTCATCAAAATAAATTCCTTAATTGAATTTGAATATTACCCAAAATACAATTTGGGTTTTATTGTATCAAAATAAAAATAATTTAAAGTAAAAATAATAAGATAAAAATATATTCATTATTATATACAATATTAATTTTCATATTATTAGGGTCTTGATACATATCCCCTAAATAAACCATTAAAATCCCTAAGAGTAAGGTGTACGATAGTGAGACTTTTGTGGAGTTGTTCGACGTACATAGTTTGGGTCGTGATCTCAATGAGCTTGAACTTCTCCCATAAACAATTTTGATCATGCTTAAGTTGTTGGATCTCAGCTTGGGAATTATCAAGGGAAAATCCCAGTGATGATATATCCCTCAAAATCTCTGATAAATTTGATTCTTAGTGTACAATACTATTAGTTGAGGCCATCACTTCCTTTATCTATGTCGATTGGATCTGTTAAAACCCTATATTTATACTAATCATATGATCACTATTCAATGGATATATTATCAAAGGATATTATAATTAATGGTATTTTAAATCCAATATGATATGATAGAAATAAAGAAGTGAATGTGTTTTATATATCCCTAATATATAATAATACATTTAATTAAAGTAGAAAGAGAATTTTATTTTTAAAGGTTCAGGTTGTTACAATCTTCCCCCCTTCCAAAAATTTGCCCTCAAAATTTTCATTTCACATACTAAAAGAGATGAGATTAACTCTATTTCATCACATCATCCAGTTACCACATTAATTATTCAAAAGTGTAGTTTCTCCAAAACACTTTGACCAGCTGCATTGTCTTATTCTGTAGAACATTGTCTCTACAATCTAAGATCTTAAATGAATGATCCTCATAAGAAAGATCATTCTCAAATGTTACCACATATGGATTGAGTATATGTGAGTGGTTTGGTATGTAGTTAATCAAGAGTGATACATGGAACACATCATGTACTTGAGATAGGTCAGGTGGGAGTGTTAGTCAATAAGCCACTGCTCCGATGCAATCAAGGATCTCAAAGGGATCAATGTATATTGGACTAAGATTTCCCTTAATCTCAATTCTCATGAGTTTTTTCTATAAAGACATGTGGAGGAATACCTTATCTCTATCCTCAAACTCTAGGTCTCTTTGATGATTGTCAACATAGTTCTTTTTTCTACTCTGAGTATCCTTGATGTGCTACAGTATGGTCTTGAAATTTTCCACCATTTCCTCAACCATTTTAGGACTAATAGTTTTTCTTCACTAGCTTCATCCTATTATGTAGGTGTTCTACATATCCTCCCATAAAGGGCTTTATAGGGATCCATATGGATTCTTGAGTAGAGAATTTTATTGTATGATAACTTTACCAGATGAAGATGTTGATCTCATCCTCCTTTGAAGTCAATTGAGCATGCTCTAAATATTTCCTTAAGTGTTTGGATAGTCCACTCAGTTTGGCCATCATTTTGGGGATGTTAAGCCATTATGAAGTTCAAATCAGTATTTAGAGAATATTGGAGACTCTTCCAAAACTTGGAGGAAAATATTGGGTCTTGATCATATACAATTGATAGTGGTGCTTGAGGAAGCCTCACCATTTCTCTAGTGTATATCCTTGCAAGTTGATTAAGTGAGAAGTCCTCTCAAATTGAAATAAAGTGAGAAGTATTTATTATACAATACACCACTACCCATATATCATTATTTCCTCTTGATGCCTTTATAAGACTAGTGAAAAAGTCTATGGTGATATTTTCCCATTTCCATGTAGGTATGGGTAATGGTTGTATCATCCCCTTAGATTTTTTCCTTTCCACCTCCACTTCCTGACATATAATACATATTTATGTATATTCCATGATCTCCTTCTTCATATTTTCCGACCAATATTTCTCTTATCTATCTTGATACATATTTGTGCATCTTAGATAGATGGAGAAAGTCGAACTATGTTTATCATCCAACAAATTCTTTAAATCTAGATTTAATGTAAACATAGTTGTTACCCAAATCTCACAATTCCCTCTTTATTAAAATTTAACTCTGAGGATTTACATTTTTTTATAGCTTCCACTTCCTTCTGAATTCCAAAATAATCTCTTTGAGAGTCCTTTTTCCTCTCCAAAAGGGACGACTGAGCAATCAATTTTGAAATGATTTATGATGTTCCTTACTTTATGATTACCAAGTCCATCCTTTTCAAATCTAAGAAGATTGGATACTTCTAAATTATTATCAATGATAAAATTTAGGGATCCTTTTTATTTAGAGAATATTCAACTCTATTTTATTTCCCAAGATATTAGTGGATTGAGTAGTAATAGTACTTGATCATCTATAACTATCTTGATTGGTACATATTCAGATCTTTCTATGTGAATATATACTTGAGGAATTTATGATCTGTAAATATTTCACACTTCTCCCCAAAGAGATAATACCACCATATTTTCAATCCAAATATCACTATATCTAACTCCATATCATGTATTGGGTAGTTCTATTAATGAACCTTTAATTTCCTTGAATCATATGCTATCAAATTTTCATTTTTAATTAACACACATCCCAATACCTTCTTCATAGCATCACTGAATACCATGAAAAGTTCTCCACTTGTGGGTAGTGTGAGTACCAATGTACTGATAAGCCTCCTTTTCATATCCTTTAATATATCTTCATATTCATCATTCCAAAAAAAACTTGACTCCCTTTGGAGTTATCTTGGTTAGATGGTTTGAAAATTGTGATAAATTTCTCAAAAATTGACGATAATATATAGATAACCCAAGGAAACCATGGATTTCTATCACAGATGTTGGCCTTGACCATCCTTCAATTTATTTTTTCTTTTAAGGGCACACAAATATCCCATTACTTGTTATAATATTCCCCAAAAAATGATACTTTCTTCAACTAGAACTCACATTTTCTATACTTTTCATAAAGCTTATCCTTTTGTAAGGTCTTTAGCACAACACTCAGATGCTCCTCATGCCCCTCCTTTATTTTTTATAGTATATTAGAATATCATCTATAAATTATACCGGAAACTTATTGAGGTAATCTATAAATACTCTATCCATCAAGTCCATAAAGATATCTAGAGAATTAGTGAGTCCTAATGGCATTACTATGAACTCATAGTGCCTTTACCTTGTATGAAAAGAGGTCTTAGGGATATCCTCATTATTCAACCTTATTTGATAATATCCCGACCGAATATCCACCTTAGAGAAGTATTGTGCTCCAAATAGCTAATTGAAAAATTCATAAATCCATGACATATAATACTTGTTCTTTATCATGATCTTGTTTAGCTTACGATAATCAATGCAAAGGTGCGTTGACCCATCCTTCTTCTTGACAAAGAGGACTGATACACCCCAAGGTGAAGCACTTGGGTGTATGAACCCTTTATCCAGATTATCCTATAGATGTTTCTTCATCTACTCAATTTTAAAAACATTCATTCTATACAGAGTCTTGAATAATGGTAATTCTCCATGTATAATCTTTTTTGAAAATTCAACCACTCAGCTAGGAGGAAGACCATACAATTCTTTGGGAAACACTTCATCATATTCCCTCATAATGGGAATGTTTTCAAGTATGATCATTTCCTTAGACTCAATCATTTTAGATAGATATTATTTCCTATAGGAAAATAATATACATTCTTGAGATATTAGTGCTAAAGAAGATTCATCCTCCTCCTTTCACTTATACTGAATCAGGCAATGATTTATGATATGGAGTGTGATTTCCTTCTCATGAAAATTTATGTTGGATCTATATAAGGAAATCTAATACATACCTATAATTGCATCAAATTCATCTAAAGGAAGTATTAAAAGGTTAGTTTGGAAATTCATCCTATAAATTTTTATAGGGGAGGATTTATATACTCGAGATATAATAATTTCCCCATTTTCTGTTTTCACCGATAACTCTACTTCCATGATTTGTGGTGGTGTTTGAATAGTTATACTAAAATTGCATGTTATGAAGGAATGCATAAAACTAGAATCAAAAAGTAAGTTTTCTATTCTTGGATGAATAACTAGAATACCCATCAGTACTTTGTTTTTGGGATCCATCTCAGCAGTTGTGATGGCATAAGTTTTCCCTTACTACCTTGGAGTTTGTTGGTTGTCTCTAAAAACACTTGGATTAGGAAATTAGTTTGAAAAGAGCCCTTGTTCATTTCAGTTGAAGCAATGAACAATTTGTTGAGGGTTTATCAAAGCATTCCTTTCCTCTATCACATTAGTGGGTTTCTTCTATCAAGAATTTCTAGCTAGGTTTCCTTCCTGCACACACCTAAATAATTTCATTATCCCCTTAGAAAATTTTTGGGGTGCTTCTTTACACACTTTTGACAAGTGGGATTTTGAAATTTCTTAGCACCATTATATTTCTCCATCAGACCTCCAAAATTAAACTCCACATTTTTTTTTCTTATCCCTATTATACCCTTGAGATTCATGGATCTCTATTTTGAATTTGAGGGAACATCAGAAAAATTTCCTTATGGCTATCAAAGTCTCAAATCAACATGGATTTTTATAGACTAGGTTTTATCTCACCAAAGAAGTGGTCAAATTTGAATTTGGGGGTAATGACAAAGCCTAAGAATTATCATTAAAGTCTTGTGAATTTTTACAAATATGGATCGATAGATTCATCATATTTTTTTTTCTTTAGGGAAAATAAATCCCTTTTGATTTTAATTCAGCGAGTGTGAGGAAAATATTTATCGAAAATAATTTTCTTGAATTCATTCCTCCCCATCACTTCAATCTCTTCCTCAGGCTTCATATTCTTGATCAATTTCCACCACTGACTAGCTTCTCCCTCTATATGATAAAAAAACAGTAAAACCTTCTCTTACTCATAACATTTAAGGATAAAGAAGATTCTCTCAATGAAGTTGATCCATTGTTTAGTGATTAAGGGATCATATGATCCATTCAAAGTTAGAGGGATTTGTCACATAAAGGTCTCAATTGCAGCTTGTTCTTTCTTAGGGGGATTTGGAAACTCCTCCTGATCCAAGTTTCTATTCATAACCCAAGTCAGCTGATAGAATATTTTCATAAAGTTCATTATTCCTACTCACATTGGGTTGGGCATCTCATTTGGGTAGAAATCACTTTTCTCTTCACATTGGTTGTTTAATGGATTCCTCCTATTTATTTACATTGTCTAGAATAAAGGAAAAATTAAGGATGAGTATTTTTAATCTATTAAACACATAAATGGTAATTCAATGAATTTAAAGGAATAACTTATAAATGACATTTATTTATTAACTTATGAATTTCTAGGCTTCAATATATGTTATCCATGATATATTTCCTAACATATATTCTTATGGGAATTTTTGTTCCCTTAATAATGTTTTGTAATGATATTGTGAATTTACCAAAGAATATCTCTCGGAAGTGTTAAACTAGGTGTGTAGTAAGGCCCATTATCATGCACCAGTTTCTGGTCGAGTCTATCTCTACACGTTTTTTCGAGTTTTACCCCTATATACAACTATGCTAGAGCAACATAGATTTATAGTATCTAGACAGGGAATCATTTTCTTGATAAAATACTTAATATATACTTTACCACAATTTAGGGATGTATTATTATACTTAATTTTTTATCTAAGGATTTTTTTATAGTTTTCTAATCATAATCCCAAAAATAACTGTACTTTTCCTTTAATACCAACCACGATAAACCTTCTCTTTATTACATATTAATTCATGATTTATTACATAAAATTACACATAATAAAACTTGGATGATCGATAATTCTAGTGTATTTAGAAATTAGGTAAATTACATAACAACTTAAAACATGCAATACATATATATTATTGAAAACTTCATTAAAATGATCATTATATTCCTTCGTACTTAAAACTACATGGGATAACTGGGATCATATATAAAAAAGAGGTGAGATATAAATCCCATTAAGGGAAAAACATGGAATAACATGAAGAAATTAATAATTTTTAGACAGTAGGCATATCAATGAGGCATAAAATGAGTTAAAATAATAAATATGAACAATAAGGCATGATATAACATTATAATAATAAAGGCAATATAATAAATATAGAAACAACGTAAAATACTGCATCATAAAAATAAGTAAAGGATAAATTCCAAGAAATAATGATGAAAAAATTCTTATGATGGATTAAGTTCACTCCCTAAACCATTTCATGACATCTCATGAGACTAAAACATTATCCAATACTTTGGAGCACTATATAATTTTGGGTTCACCCATCACTTTCATTTCATTCTCATGCTTAATTGTGCCATATAAACCATACAACATGGATTCATTCATCATCATATTTTATTAAAAGATCAATTATTTTAGAGTAAATACATTTAATTCCCTAATAAATAATTATAAGTGCATAAAGGTGAACACCTTTGATAAGAAATGGGTATGGGTATTCACTATATAATTGTTTGGCATAGAAAATCGTGGTGAAATTTTGGCATCATAACGGGGGAGAATGAATGTCCATGAGAGGCCTTGATGAGAGTTAAATGGGTTATGTCATCATTTATACATAAAACTTACACTAAGGGAGATATGGAATAACATATCCCAATAATAGTAAATGAATATAAAATACATAAGATAAAGAAGATACTTGAATAAAGAGGAGAAGGAGATGATCCCTTACATTGAGAGGGTGATTCTAGATGCTTGGGGGAAGCTTCTTGAGATCTCAAAGGCACCTTAGGAGGACTATATAGATGGTAGGGAAGATAAAGGATTTTATATAAGGTTTTTGAGTGAAGATAAATGGGTTCTTGGGTGGGTTTATATAGGAAACGAGTGATAATTTCTTTATCATTTCTCAAACTTAGGTTTTGGAATCTATATAATAAAATAACAAAAAACACTAACCTTGACATGGTTTTTGCCCATGGTTTCTACAAAATAGGGGTATTATTCATTATTTTATTAGTAAAAGGTCCAAAATTATTAAGATATTACCCTTGAGGATGTTAAAGTGAGTCATGTTCTTAAAGAAATGATTTTACAACCTTAAAATATATTATAGGTTTTGGGGGATTCATAATGGCTTTATAAAATTAATAAAATAACCTCAAAATAATATTATTTTAAATTTAAAACATATACTTGGTTGTGGATACCATTTATAGTATGTATTACATTTTTTTGGATCATAATGCTGTCATAATACACTGTATATTTGTACCATATTTAATTTTTATCTGAAAATTCGATTGTCTCAGAAAATTATGAAAAATTCATGGTTAGATAATTTTGAAATTATGATTCCAAAAATAATATTAATTTTATCTAAATAATTTTATTAATAGTATAATTTTAACTTTTAAAATAAGAATCAAAATTTATTGAAAAATATTGTATTTTTTTTGACAATAACAGTTTTCGAACCATTATAAAAATTACATTTGAATTCATAAAAATTATATGATCATTTATATTTAATAAAAAATATTTAATAAAAATATTTCAATAAAATATTATTTACTTCAAAAATTCATTAGTCCATCAAAATAAATTCCTTAATTCAATTTGAATATTACCCAAAACTAAAATTTGTGTTTTATTGTACCATTATCAAAATCATATATAAAGTAACAATAATAAGATAAAAATATATTCATTATTATATAAAATATAAATATTAATATTATTAGGGTTTTGATACATATCCCATTAACACACTAGAAAATTCCCTAAGAGTAAGGTGTATGATGATGACACTTTCATGGGGTGGTTCAGCGTACAAGGTTTGTGCCATGATCTCCATGAGATTGAACTTCTATAGTAAATAGTTTCAATCATGCTTAATTTATTGTATCTCTTATTGGGATTGTTTAAGGGAAAATCCTAGTGATTCCATATCCCTCAGAAGCTTTGATAAATGGTCTTTATAAGGTATGATCCTACTAGTTGAGTCCATCACTTCCTTTTTCTGTGTTAGTTGGATTTGTTAATACCCTATATTTATACTAATCCTATGATCACTGTTCAATGGATATATTATCAATGGTAATGATAATTAATGGTATTTTAAATTTTATTGGATATGATAAAACCAAATAAGTGCATGCGTTTTCTATATCCATAATATATAATAATACATTTAATTAAACCACAAGGGGAATTTTATTTATAAAGGTTTGGGTCATTTCACCAGTGATATGTTAGACCTAGTAAGAGGGTATTCTTTATTATTTTTGTATACTAGGTATATGATTTTCCTCACATGCTTGGATTTTCATTATTGTATTATTTATGCTTGTGTGGGTTGAAATAGAAAACACCAGCAGGGGATGTTTTTATTTATGAATAGAAAAATCCCATAGGGGTGATCTTTTATTTATGCATGAAAAAAACCCTTAGGTTGGTCTTGTTTAATGGATGAGAAAACCCTCTTAAGGTAGTTCTATGATACCAAACTGAGAAAACTTACGCAGGGGAGGTTTGTGTTACTATTAGTTTGGATTCCATGGATATGGAGATGAGGTTGATCCAATATACTAGGATGGAGCTTCCTAGGAGTATTCCCTAGGTCCTTGTTACTACTAGATGATAAAATTACTATAGTGTTGGTATGTGTTACTTATTTCATATGACCTGGCTAAGAAAACTCCTATAGTGGAGGCACGTGATACTTATCTATATACCATGGAGATTTGAATCTATTATATTGAGAGTCACAATCATAATGACATGCTCAGAGACACCCCAACACTGGTCATAGTAGGTATGGTTAATCTAGATCACATACCTAAAGATCTAAAATGGTTTGGGATGGGGTACATGGGTTGGAATGGTCCACACGACATGATCAAAGATATTCCAACACTGGAAAAAATAAGTATTATTGGTAGTTTATTTCATTTATTTTTCATTTATTTATTTATTCATTATGATAATATAAAATTCACATATCACTGCATTTCTAGTTATGTATGGGACCAAATTAGTGATTCCCTACTAAGTTTTTCACTAACACCCTGCTCGGGTAACCATGATGATTGGGTACCCAAGAATCCCTCACTTATTTCAGGTCTAGGTCAGGGTTGAGGCTCGATATTAATTTGTAAAGATGGAGTATCTTGGATGGATTCATAAATCAGGATTAGGTAAGAATCATAGTGTTTATGGAGCCCTTATATTTTTTTTATATTTTTCCATGCATGTGATTGAACTAGTAGGTGATTTGTCTTATATGCCCTTATGTATTAATTTTATTTATTATAACATGTATGGTTTATTTATCCTTTATATGTACTATTATGCACAATATATTTGGTTATTTATCTATTATTATGCACTCTAATACAGGGGGTATAGTCTCCTAATAGTATCACATTAGACCCCCACCACTAGTCACCAATCTCTAGTGTATGAGGAGGAGTGCCTACTATCCCATGGCGCCACTAATCTGATTAATATTCATAGTGAGCTAGGCCAGGATGTCACAAAGTGGTATTAGAGGTTTATCTTATTTTACAATTTGGGATATAGTATTTAGGAGATATAGGAATATGTTAGAGCCTTTGATGGATACCAGTCACATGCATCATTAACACCTATTCTGGTAGTAAGTACAGTTTTCTAGGGATAGGATTTATGTTCAGGATTCATGATGTCACAACTGTATGCTTTTTACCTCATTTGATTCACATGGATATTTTATGGTTTTATGATTTATATTAGATTTTGATCTTGGACCATAGAGTCAAGATAAGTCTCATGCATCATATCATGCACGTAGGATTCATATGACATATAGACCTTCTAGTGTGTGGTTATCATCCATGATGATAGAGACCCAAATTTCTAAAGTGTTAACAACAACATATATATAGAGTTTTCCTATATAGGTTCTTGGTGGCATTATACCCATCTAGAATAACATGTATATACTTTTCCTTCTGATCGTAAGTCACATGGATCTATGATGAGATAATTGATGAGGAGTATGGCGACATATTCCCTTAGACCCATATGTGTTATTATTTATAGGGTATTTTATTTAAAGTGCCATTTATAACCTATTTTTTGTTTTCCAATATAGATTGGAATTTCATTCCACTTAAATGAGCCAGTGGCTATGTTTTCCCTAAATATATATCTTCTAGGATGATTCCTTGGCTATGAAAGAAATGACCGATTAATATGGTTCTTGAGGGGGGAGTCTCATAGTTGTATGCTCGATGTGGATCAGTTCCCTAGTAGGCTAGTGGATTTGGCATGTGATACATGATTCAAGTATGTGAGTCCCTAAATATGGGTGTTGTGGAACTTACATTTCCATGGGTTTTGGGATGGGAGGGTAGATGGAATCCTATGATTTTTAACTTTCTGCGATACTTAACTTGTTGGGATAGGTGGGAGACATAGAGACCCTTATGTTTTACTTGAACCTTAGTGTGTCCCTATTTATTTATGATTGAGGTTAACCAACAAGAGGGGTTAACCCAGGCTTATGATTCCCTTATAAGTGGAAGCATTGGTAGATGACATCAAGGTTGAGGTTTTGGGGATGACGATGACTTAGACTCTTGATCTTGAGAACCAATAATGATAACTCCTTGGGATGTGATTCACTTATAGTGTAATATTATTGATACTAAATTTAAGAGGGTAGGATAGTTTGGGTTCCCAGACCAATTGAATTTGGATTCATTTTAGTAGCATGTTGAATGTTAAGGTAGGCACTCGTGACTTGGAACTATGTTATATGATGACTAAGTGTGTGTTCTAGATTGGAATAGGAGCTAAGAATATTTTGAAGAGAAGTTCCCAAGGTGATCCTAGTTTGCTGGGGATGATGTGTGGTAGGGGCATCATTATTCGTTTTGGATAGTTATCCTTGACATTGGTGGGATTATAGGACCCTTTGTTTGATGAGAGTGTTTAGAAAGCCTTGGTTTGGTGAAATTTTCATGTAAGAGGCATGGTCAACTTTTGAATTATTCATGTGAGCCTATTCTATATGTGATATAATTAATGAGGGTTTCAATGACTAGGTGGTGTGGGAGTGCACACCTATTATGATTGAATTAAATTGAGGCTATATATGCTTGTTTATCATGGAAACTCTTGAATTTTAAATCGGTGATGATTGTGGGTGGGTTGAGGACCGATGTAGTTTTGTAAGTTTCTTATGGTCCTAGTAGCTTGGGAGTTTGGTGAGCCTAGATTAGGAGGAGTGTCATGAATGTTTGGTGATGAAACCTATTGAGGTCATTCTTGGGGAGTGGTTTAATGTAAGATATATGTTGGGGAGTGTGACACTGGCCATTGGATGGTGTGGTCGTTGTTATGGATTGAATTTAGGAAAATTCCATGGATGTGTTTTTGTGAGTTGGAAACATGCAGTAATTTTATGGTTCTTGATAACTATTGGATGTGAGTGAGTTTGGACACATCAGACTATTTTTTTTGGTTATAGATATGGTATCGACCATAGAGACCTAGAATTTGGTTCAGTAGTATGATGATAAGAGTTCTCCTATGATGGGGAGTGTGATGGTTGTGTTAGAGAGCCATGGGTGAATAATACCATTGGAGATATGTTAATTAGGAATTATGATTCTAATGAGTTTATGAACCTAAATACATCTTTAATATTTAGTAAATTTTAGGTATATTTTTAGGTATAATGTTGGATTGATTCCAAGTGTTGGCATTGGGATCAGGATGAGTTGAGGTAATTCAAATGTGATCAAACTAGTCGTGCATTAGTGATCATATTATTTCATGAAAATACAAAAGTAAAATTGATGGTTCAACCATGGAATTTCACTGTAAGTTAGGTATGATATTCAATGAACCTTTCCGTATAATCATAGGATGACTTCATGATTTAAGGTATTATGATTAGGTGAATTAACAACACATTGGAGAGGGTGCAACCAAGTGTTTTGAGGCAGGTTAGCTGGAGGAGGCCCAACTATAATTTTATTGTATAATTAAATATAGTGGACTGGAAACCAAAACATATGCATTGTATTGGATGTGATGTGTTTTTTTGAGAATTGGATTGATCTTTTAAAATAAAATCCAACATATTTGGGTGTATGGTATGGATGGTAAAAACTCATTAGTATCATTTGAAATTAGAAACATGGATTAGTGTTGGTGTTTTAATGTGATATTGGGTTCCATGAGTTAGAAACCACATCAGGGGTATCATTGGAACATCAAGATAGTGTTTTTATAAGCAATTGAATTGGTGTGAGGCATTGAGGATCGAAATTTTATTTCATAAGTTAATCCTTATGGTGGAGAGAACCATATGTTTGATAAACTATTGGATGATGATAAAATATTATTTTAGGATGTACCGGCTTGGAAAAGCTCTTTCATGGTATTTCAGTAGATGAGGATGATTCTGATTCAGGTTTTTGGTAGCTTGATCATCTTAAATTAGAGGTAGTGTGTTGAATGTTCTTTGGGAACTCAAAAACAAAACAAAAAAATCTCGGATTAAATTGTAAACTGATGTAGGTTAGGTTATGTGGTTTGATAACCACCAAGACTTCTTAGGTATGAGAAGTGTTATGGTGGGGAGTTTTTAACACCCTGTGTCTGCATGAGTGTTTTAATTTTAACATAAATTATAAATTTTTATTTGATGGATGGGTCAAACTTTGGTTTTAGATTTATAAGAGAATCTTGAGGCTAGAATCATCCTAAAATTGGTGTTTTAGACATGGAATGTGGCTTGGGAGGCAACCTAGAGGCATGGGAGAGCCTTAGGTGTCTATTGTAGCCTTGGATGCAGAACACCACTGGTCTATTGGTGGATCCCACTAGCTAGCTGGGAAGCTTTAAAAGGGGTAGAAGGTTAATTATCCTCCCTTGGTTTTTAGAAGGGGTAAACCACCTCTTCCTCCTTTTTTGTGCACATTAGGAGGGGTCAGATGTCCCCTCTACCTTGTTCACTCCCTTAATTTAGGGTTGGTTTTGAGGATATCTTATGGAAATTGAAGTTAAGATTCAACCTTTGGATATCCCCATCAATATATTCCATGTTTTTCTAAAATTTTGGTTTCTATAAGTTAGGGATTAGATCTTGATTAAATTAGAGCATGGTATAATTGACCTAGGATGAAGGGGATTTTATTATGATTGTTATGAGGGTATTATGTAATTCCTTCTAAACATGGTAGCTCATCATTTTGGTTATGGTACATTGCACCATGAATTTTTACTTGGTTTCTATTAAAATTAAATCAATTTAATGGTGGAAATGGATTCACAGGTTGGGATATTTGGCTCAGTTTGGGTTTGATGGTGTTCCAGGGGTGGTTGAAACCTTATTGCGTGAAGGCATGACAAACATTGGACACTTGTGAGTTACTGGGAATTATGCCTATTTGGATTTAATTAGTTAAAATTATTTCACTTATCATAATTAATTAGTTAATGTTTTTGGGCATGAGTTAAGGTTTAGAGTGAGTTTATGATAGATGGTGGAATGTGGAAGACCCTAGAAAAGCTTGGAAGAAGCTGTCGTCCTATGGATTTAAGAGGGAAAGCTTCTTAAGAAGTAGGTGGTCCTTGATACTTTCCATATGGTATTATACATTTTTTTTCATGATTTATGGATGTATGGTTTTTCATTGAGGAATTTAACTAGATAAAAGTGATGCTTTATTATTTAATTCAATTAAAATATTTAATCTAAAATGAGTTTCCCTCTTTGATAAATTCCTCGATTAGTATGCATAAAGTGAAAAGTTATTGATAGACTTTGGAAACTGGATGGTTTTCCTTATCTGCTGATGGATGAGGCCTTTACTATTATGATGTGTTTCATAACTTATGGACCCCAAGGGTTATTGGAGGTTAATTAATGGGTGTGATGTAGCAAACATGGGATTATGAGACCTTGGGGACCTTTGAGTTGAGGTTAGTGATGGGTTGGGATAGATGGCCTAGGGGTTGACCCTGGGATCCCGTAGAGATTACCTTAAACCTTTGAGAAAGAAATATGAATTTGGGGTGTTCTTTACCCACTAAGATATGGTGATATGGGAGGGATAAACCATGGTGAGGGAAATGTACAAGTTGGGTGTTTTAATTGACCTGATGTGTTTGGATAGGGGCGAGCTTGAGGTAATCACCCTTGTGACAAGTGTTAACATGAGAGATGAATTGGGGAATTAGGGACCCATATGAGGTTTCAGGGGCATGATGAGACCTAGGGGGACCCTAGTGGGTGCCCTGGTGATGTTTTGACCCCAGTAAGAGGGTGTTGTTTATTCTTTTAGTAGACTGAGGATGGGCTTTTTCTAGAGTGCTTGGATTTTTATTATTTTATTATTTTATTATTTATTCTTATGTGGGTTGAAATGGAAAATTCCTATAAGGGTGGTATTTTATTTATGAATGGAAAATTCCTATAGTGTTTTTATTTTATCTATGTATGTAAAATACCCTGGGGGTCTTATTTACTGGATGGGAAAGCTCCCACAGTGGATATGAAAACCCTTGTTTTAACACACTTTATTTCATGATTTATTACATTAAATCACACTTATTACAACCAATAAGATCAATAATCCTAGTATATTTGGGAAATTAGGTACATAGAACATAAAATTGATATAGGGATGAAACAATATTATTGAAAACTTCCTTAACATACTTCAAATATTCCATTTCTCATTTAAAACTGTACAGGATAACTTGGAGACATATATAAGAAAGGGGTGAGATATAAAGCCCAGTAAGGGAATAAACAAAGCATAACATGATTAAAGTACTACATGTTAATCAATAGGAATTTCAATGGGACATAAAAGGGGTGATAATCATAAACACGAACATCGAAACATGATATTTGATGAAAACATAAAGAAAACATGGCAATGTGAAAACAATATTGAACATGAATCATAAATATAAGTCAAGGATATCTTCCAGGACATCATGAAATGGTGGAAAAAGTCTAATAATAGATTATGTTTACTACTTAATCCCATAAAAAGACCAAAACATTTCCCAATGCATTATATCACTATATAATTGTGGGTGCACCCATTGCTTTCATATCATGTACATGCATAAGTGTGCCACATAGATCATTCAACATAGAATAATATTTCATCCCAATTAATCCAATGATTAAGGATTGTGGAATAAATAAATGTAATTCTCTAATAAAATAAGGATGGGTATTTCTAGGTGAATAAACTTTAGTGGAAATGGTGATGGTATTCACAATATAAAGGTTTGGCATGAAAAAATCATAGGATAGTTTCAACAACATAACATGGGTACACAATGAATCGTGGGAGGGTATAAAAATATTGAAAGGGGCATATCATAAATTTGAAATCATAAGTTTAGTAATATGGATGTGTAAAATAATATCTCATCAATAGGAATTGGAATACAAAAGGCATTACATAAATAAGATGCATGAATAAAGAGGAGAAGGAGATGATCCCTTACTTTTATCATGCTAATGACTTAGGTAAAGGTCATAAATAGAGGAGATAAATGATAAATAATTATTATAACATCAATTGAAAAGTAAAGGTATTTTTATTAATGGATGAAAACATAACCAATTGAGATTCGAAAGGCTAATTAGAAAGAAGATGCTTGAATGGAAAAGAAGAGAGGAAGATACATTACCTTGAGCGGGTGTTTCTAAAAGATTAGGTGGAGCTTATTAATATATTTGGGTAACCTTGAGAGGGATTTAGAGAGTAAATGTTATAATATATTCATGCTTCAATAGTTTTTAGTGAAGTGTAATGGGAGTTTTGGTGGGTTTATATAGGAAAAGAGAGGAGAGTTCTTTATTATTTTCTAAACTTGGGTTTTGGAATCTATACAATAAATTAATAAAAACCAAAATACTTCAAATGGTTTCCACCAAAGGGGAGTGTATTTCATTATTTTATAAGGACAATAACCAATAAAATTAAAATAATACCCTTGGTGATGTGTAAGTGATTCATGTTTACAAAGAATTTATTTTAAAACCTTAAAATATAATATAGGTTTTGGAGGATTTATAAAGGGTTTATAAAATAAATAAAATAAACTAAAAAACAAATACTTTTAAAGGGGAAACATATATTTGGTCTTGGATACCTTTTATGGAACATATTATATCACTTTTGGATCATTATTATGTCAAAATACACATCGTATATTTATACCATATTCAATTTTTACCCGAAAATTCAACTATCTCATAAAATTATGAAAAATTAAACATTGGATAATTTGAAAGTGATGATTCCCAAAATAATATTTATTTTATAAAAATAATTCTCTAAATATAATAAATTATTCTTTTAAATTGAATTCCCTATTTATTGAATTTTTTTGCGTTTTTAACAATAACATTTTTCTAACCCTTAAAAAAAATTCTATTTTCACTTCATAAAATCATATTATCATTTATGTTTAATATATAATATTTAATAATAATATTTTATTAAAATATAATTTATTTCAAAAATTCATGAATTCATTAAAATGAATCTCTTAGTTGAAATTTCATATTATCCAAAAATACAGTTTGAGTTTTGTCGTATTAAAATCTAATTTTTATCAATCTCATTAATTAATAATTTATAAAGTAAAAACAATAAGGAATAAATATAATAATTATTTTATTAGAAATAAAATATTTTTATATGTATTCATTTTTTTAGGTTCAAGATACATTACCCCTTATTACACTAGATAACTCCCTAAGGGTAAGGTGCGTGACAATGAAATTCTCATTGAGTGGTTCGGTGAACATGGTTTGGGTCATGATCTCAATGAGCTTGAAATTCTCCCATAAAATGTTTTTATCACGATTTAGTTATTTTATATTTGATTGGGATTAATCAAGGTAAAATACCATAGATTATATATCCCTTATAAGCTTCAATAAATGGGCTTCCTAGGGTATGATATTACTGGTCGAGACCATCACTTCTTTTTTCTGTGTCAATTGGATTTATCATAATCCTTAATATATACCAATAATATAATCACTATTCAATGGATATTTTATCAATGGTCACAATGATTAAAATTATTTTAAATATGATATGATATAACCCAATAAGTACATGTATTTTATATATTTATATTACATAAATAAGGCACCTTTTCATTTTAATAATCAAGAGTAAATTTTTATAAAATAAAGAGGCACAAGAGGTACAAGAACAAGCCTCACGGAGGTCTGAAGTGGTGAAGACCGAGGGAATCCCCTCAGATCAAGTTGACCCCTTCGGGCTTCAAGGAAATCACATTGTGGAGAACCATAGGGTCATGACCTATAACATTAAGGGAATAAAGGTAGTCTGTGACTTGGTTTCCCTCTCTCCAGGAGTGAATCACTTTAGTGTTGTTACCAAGAAGACCCCTACACTTTATGGTAGTGTAAATAATCGACCAAGGAGAGGGGCTGTGAGCCAAAAAAGCATAATACAGAATTTTGGAGTCAGTTTCAACTTCGGATAACTCTATGTTCCTCTGATGACATAGGATGATACCCTGGAGCATAGAAAAGGCCTCCACCTGGAGGGAAGAGCCTCGTCCTAGGTGGGAGGAGAAAGCAAGTATCACAGAACCCTTGTAGTCGCAGACCACACCTCCACTGCGAAGGACCCCCATGTAGTAGGAACCATTAGTGTTGAGTTTGAGACCCCTGTAGGAGGGGGGGGGGAGCCATCGAACCCAGTTGCCTCTGACAACACTTGGTTCCAGCTGGGTATCATGGGAATACCTTTGAAGAAAACGGAGAGAAGGCACTTCCCGCTGTTTTTTGAAAATACGAGCCAAATCCAGCAGTAGGTTAATGGTTATGATGGTAATGGTATGATACTCACAAATCGATAAGATCCTCACAAATCAATGATACTACCCATCTAATCCAAGGAAACTATGAATATCCATCATAGATTTTGGTCTGGGATATCCTTAAATAATCTTCATTTTTGAAGGATCCAGAGATATCCATTTTATGGTGATGATATTCCCCAAGAATACCACTTTACCCAATTAGAACTCACATTTACTATACTTTGAATACATATTTTCTTACAAGAAGGTCCTCAATATAGTATTCAAATATTACTCATTTACCTCCTTAATTTTGGAGTAAAGAAGAATATCATCAATAAAACATACCATAAATATGTAAAGGTAATCCATAAATAATATATTAATCAAATTCATAAAGATTTATAGAGCATTAGTGAGTCCAAATGGAATCTCTATGAACTCATAGTGCCCATACCTTTTATGAAAAATAGTATTGGGGATATCCTCCTTCTCCACCTTTACTTGATAATATCTTGATAGAAGATCCATCTTAGAGAAATAATATGCTCTACATAGATGATCAAAAAAATAATCAATCTATGGTATATGATACTTGTTATTTATTTTAATCTTTTTGATCTCATGATAATCAATGCAGTGGCACATTGACCAATCCTTCGTCCTAATGAAGAGGACTGGTGCACCCCGCGGTGAAGCACTTTGGAATATAGAAGCCTTATCTAGATTCTCCTATAGTTTCTTTTTTATAGCCAAAAGTTCAAAAACATACATTATATATAGATTCTTGGATATTATATAATCCACAGGTATAAACTTTACTGAAAATTTAACCTATCGGTTAGAAGGAAGACCAGAAAATTCTTCTAGAAACACATCAGCATTTTCCCTCACAATAAGAATATCTTCAAGGATGATATTATACTTATTCTCAATAATTTGAGCTAGTTAAACTTTATCATAACAAAATAATATCCATTCTTGAGATTTTAATACTAAAGAAGATTCATCCACCTCATTTCACTTGTATAGAATCAAAGAGCAATTCATGATACATAGGGTGATTTCCTTATGTAGAAAAAGTATGTTGGATCTATGTAAGGTAATTCAATAGATACCCACAATTTCATCAAATTACAGTAAAGGGAGTATCAAAAGTTTTTCTATGAAGTTCAGACCATAAATTTTAATAGGGTAGGATTTATATACTTGGGATGAAATAATTTCCCCATTTTCAATTTTTATTGATAGCTATACTTCAAAGATTTGTAGTGGTGTTTAAATAGTTCTACTAAAATTTATAGATATGAAAGAATGTATATAAATAGAATCAAAAAGTATATCACTATTCATGAATGAATAACTAGTGTACCTATCACCAATTCATTATCAGGATCCACCTTCACAACTGTGATGGCATAAGCTCACCCTTTCTCTCTATGACTTGGATGTTGTTGTCATTGGTTGTCTTCAAAAACCCTTGGATTAGTGCATTGACTTTCATAGTGTCCATGTTCATTGTATTTGAAACATTGAAAAATGGGATGAGGGCTGACCGAAGTATCATTTCTTTCATCATATTGGTGGATTTATCCCTCTCACAATCACTAGCTAGGTTCCCTTCCTACCCATGCCTAAATAATTTGTTCACCCCCTTCAAAAAATTTCTAATGTGCTTCTTCCCACACCTTTTACAGGAAGGATGTTGAAATTTCTTACCACTATTATATTTCTCCATCGCACCCCCATAATTAAAATACACTTTCCACTTTTTATCCCCATGATACCTTGAGATTCACAGATCTCTATTTTGACATTGAGGGAACATCAGTCAATTTTATCCTAACTATAAAAGTCCTAAATGTATAAGGATTTTATAGACTCGACTTCAGTCCACCAAAGAGGTGATAAATTTTATATTCTAGGGTAATGAAAAAACTAGAGGTGTATCATGCAAGTCTTGTGAAGTTTTCCTCATATGACCCGATTGATTAGACATCATTTTTCTTGAGGCTATGGAAGTCCCTCTCCATTTTCAGTCAGAGAGTGTGATGAAAATATTTATTAATTTTTTTTTGAAATTTATTCCACTCTATTTCTTTGATCTCCTCCCCATGTTTCATATTCTTGACCAACATCCACCATTTATCATCTCCTCCATCTATATGATAAACAAGAAACATTTCCTTATATTTATTAGATAATTTAAGGGCAGAGAATATATTTTCAATGGAATTGATCCATTATTCTATAATTAAGGGATCATAAGATCCACTAAAATTCAGAGGTATTTTTTACATGAAGGTTTCAATTGAAACTTTCTATTTCCTAGGGGGATTTTGGAATTCCTTATTATTTAGGTTTTTTTTCAAAACATGATTTAATTGATAAAGTATAGCCACGATGTCTTCAATTCTTACTCCCATCAGATTGGGCATCTCATTTGGGTAATCATCACATTTCCCCATACATTGGTTTTTGACCTGCTTCCTCTTATTTATAACCATTAACTAGAATAAATAGAAAATTAGGGATGATTATTTTTAAATTATTAAACACATAAAATAGATACTATGAACATTAAAGGGATAACTCATAAATTACTTGTATTATTTAACCTATGAATTTCTAACTTTTCAATATAAGTTATTTATAATATATTCTATAATATAAAATATTATGGGAGTTTTTGTTCCCTTAATAATGCTTCATAAGGAGATTATGTATTTACCAAATAATACCCCACAATAGTGTTAAACTAGGTGTGAAAAAATCCCATTTTTGTGCACTAGTTCATCATCAAGTCTATATGAATATGTTGTTTTCAGGGTTATTACTCCTAGATACATCTATACCAGAGCCACATCCACTTATAGTATCTAGACAAGGATTTATTTACTTGGAAACCACTTAATCTATACTTTACCAAAATTTATGGATGTTTTATTTTGTTTAGTATTAGCTCTAATACTTTCTCTAGAGTTTTATAATCTTAATCCCAAAAATAATTATACTTTCCTTTCATACCAACTATGACAACCCTTGTCTTTAATATATTTTATTTCACGATTTATTATATAAAATCACACTTAGGATAACCCAAAATATTGATAAGTCTAGTGTATTTGATAAATTAGCTACAATCACATCAACTTGATACATGGATACACCAAAATTATTGAAAACTTACTTAACATGATTCAATATTCCATTTCTCATTTAAAACTATATGAGATAACCTGGGAATATACATACGAATGGGGTGAGATATAAAGCCCAGTAAGGGAATAAAAAAAGTATAACATGATAAAATTAATACATTTTATTTAATAGGAATTTATATGGAACATAAAAGTGGGGATAATCATAAACATTAACATCAAATAATGATATACGATGACAACATAAAGGCAACATGGGAATGTTGAAACAACATTAAATATAAAATAAAAATCATAGGTCAAGGTTAACTACCAAGACATCATAAAATGGTGGAATAATTCCCATAATATATTAGGTTTACTGTATATTCTCATACATGAAGTCACATGGCACTAAAACATTACCTAATGCAGTGGAGTGCTTTATAATTCCGGGCGCACCTGTTGCTTTCATATCATGTACATGCATAAGTGTGTCACATAGACAATTCAACATAGGATCATATTTCATGAAATTTAATCCCATGATTATGGAGTGTGGAATAAATACATGGAGTTCCCATATAAAATAAGTATATTTATGTATATGTGATTACCCTTGAGTGGAAACAGTGATGGTATTCACAATACAATGGTTTGACATGGAAAAACCGTAGGATAATTTTGGCAGCATAACAGGGGTACATAATGAATCATGGGAGGGATTAATGATAGTTAAAGGGGTATAAAATAACTTTTAAATGATAATATAATTAATATGTATGTGTAAAATCATATCCCATCAATAGGAATTACAAGACAAAATTCATTACATAAAGAAGGTGCTTGAATAAAGAGGAGAAGGAGAGGATCCCTTACTTTCGACATGGTAAAAACTTAGGTAAATTTAATAAAGAGATGGGATAAATATAATGTCATTACTATAACATAAATTATATAGTAAATGTATGTTTATTAAGGAATGAAAATATAACAAATTTAGATTCAAAAGGATAATTACAAAGAAGGTGATTGAATGGAAAAGAAGAGAGGAAGATCCCTTAACTTGAGAAATGTTTCCAAAAGATTGGGAGGAGCTTCTTGAGAGATTGGGGGAAACTTGGTAGGTATATAGAGAGGAAATGTTATATTATATTTATTTTAAAATGGTTTTTAGTGAATAATAATGAAATCTTTTTTGGGTTTATATATGAAAAGATATGAGAGTTCTTTATTATTTTCCCAACTTAGGTTTTGGACTCTATACAATAAAGTAGTCAAAATCACGAACCATCCCATGTTTTTCCCCATGGTTTATGAAAAATGTGATTTTTTTATTATTTTATAATTTAAAAAACTGATTAAATTAAAATGATACCCTTTTTTATGTAGAAGTGAGTCATGTTTACAAAGAATTAATTTTAAAACCTTAAAATATAATATAGGTTTTAGAGGATTCATAAAGTATTTATAAAATTAATAAAATAACCTAAAAACACATTATTTTAAAATGGATACATATATTTTTTGTTTTATACATTTTATGGAATATATTAAATCACTTTTGGGTCATTATTATGTCATAATACATACCATATATTTGTATCATATTCAATTTTTACCCTAAAATTCAACTATCTTAGAAAATTATGAAAAATTCACCATTGGATAATTTAAACATTATAATTCAAAAATTAATATTTATTATATCAAGATAATTATATAAATATAATAAATAAAAATTTTAAAATTAAATTCCCTGTTTATTGAAAAATATTTGTTTCTTATCAATAACAGTTTTCTAATCATTATAAAAATTTCATTTTCACTTCATAAAATTATATAATCATTTATATTTAATATATAATTTTTACTAATAGAATTTTATCAAAATATAATTTATTTTAAATATTCATTAATTACTCAAAAGTAATGTCTTAGTTGAAATTTCATATTATCCCAAAATACAATTTGATTTTTGTCGTATTAAAATCTAGTTTTTATCAAACTCATTACTTAATCATTTATAAAGTAAAAATAATAAGGAGTAAATATAATAATTATTTTATTGGAAATTAAACATAAATATTCATACTGTTATGGTTAAAATACATAAAACCTTATTAAACCAGTGAATTCCCTAAGGGTAAGGTGTGCGATGGTGAAATTTTCATAGGGTGGTTCAACAAACATGGGTTGGGTTGTGATCTCGATGTGCTTGAAATTCTGCCATAAATAGTTTTTCTCATTCTTTAGTTGTCAGATCTAGTATTATTATTGACTAAGGAAAAATAGAAAAGTTGATATCTCCCTAGAAAGCTCCAATAAATGGGTTTCATAGGGTATGATCCTACTGGTCGAGGCCATTACTTCTTTTTTCAGTGTCAATTGGTTTTATCATAACCCTTAATATATATTAATCATATGGTCACTATTAAATGAATATATTATCAATGTTCATGATGATTAATGGTCTTTTAAATCATATAGGATATAATAAAATAATTTCATATTATTTCTATATTTACATTAAATAAATAAGTCATTTATTCCTTTAAAAAGGGGATTTCATTTTTAAATTTTTAAGTATTTACAGGGGATGTCATTGATACTTGGTTAAGAAAAATCTTATAGGGGAGGTGAATGTTACTATTTATGGGGTTACTATAGATATAGAGTCATGGTTGATTTATTATATTGAGATCAAGATTTCTTGGAGAATTTCTTAGGTCTATGTTACTACTAGATGAGAACACTTTCATAGGGGAGGTCTGTGTTACTTATAGATTATGTCTTAACTTAGAAAAATTACACAGGTGAGGTCCATGATGATTATATTTATACTAAGGAGACTCTATTTTGTGATATTGAGAGACATAGTTATCATGATGTGCTCAGAGACACCCAAAAAATGGTTGAATTTGGTATGGTAGATTGGGGTCATGGACTAAAGGATCGGCAATGACATAGGATAAGGTCCATGTGTTGGCACGATCCACACAATGTGTTTAGAGTCATTATGGAACTGGTCGAGGTAGGTATTATTGGTTGTTATGTTTTTTATCATTAAAAAGTTTATTTATTTTTTTGATCATGTTATATGCACATATCAAGGCTTTTTTAGTTATGTATAGGACCACATTTGTGGTTCCCTATTGAGTTTTGTACTCACACCCTGCCTGGGTAGCCATGATACTTGGGTACTTGAGCATCCCTCACTTATTGTAGGTTCAGGTAGGGGCTAAGGCCCAATATTAAAAGTTTGATCTGGAGAAACTTAGATGGATTCTAAGATCAGGATGAGGTATGACTTGAAGTGGTAGTGGCATCCTTGTATTTTATATCTTTTTTTATATGTATGTGATCATCCTAGTGGAAGATCGGTTTTATATTCCTTTATTCTAGAATTTTATTTATTATAGTATGTTTAGTTTATTTATACTTTTTGTGTAATATATTTCAAAAAATATTGGGAAATTTATCTATGATTTATAATTCTGATCTAGGGGTATAGTATCCTCACAATACGACCTTAGACTCTTGATGCTATTCAATATTCTCTGGCACATGAGGAGGCACAACTAAGTTCCTATAGTTCCACCAGTCTGGTTACTATTTATAGTGGGCTAGGATGGGATGTTGAAAATACCATTCATGGAAATAAAACATAATAAATGGTTAAATGGGTGGAAGGAAAAAAATTATTGATATAGATGAAAAATCTTTCAGAGTAAGATGAGAAATTATATAAGTTTTATAGAAACAATTGATCTATTTTTACACAATGAAAAAGTATATATGGAAAATTTCATTTCCAAATAAGGAAATAAATATGAAATTATTAAAAGAAAATTATATTTTAAATAAATGAATATGGATTAAAAAATATAATATTAATAAATCCCTTGAAAAATAATCTTGAAAAGAATATATTAGAAAACAGAAGAGAAACCATGAAAAGAATTTTCATATCTTTTTTTATCATTTTCATAAAAATATAGAAATTATTAGCTTTCAAAAAAACTTTTCAAAAGGTAAAAAAATTATTTTAAAAAATTATTTTAACAATAAAATTTATCTATAAATTAACCATGAAAATAAATATATTTAAACTTTAATAAACTTGGATAAAAAGATTAGAAAAATGTAAAGGTTCCTTTATAAATATTATTGGGTTTGACAAAAGAGATGAATATGAAGGAAACCATAAAGACATGATCATACCTAAAAAAATAAGTATATATAAGCATAAATAACATAATGGGATCATATTAGAAATTGGTAAATTTTAAGTGAGATAGATAGAGAGTGATAGATAATATATCATCAAAAATGAGAAATTGTGGGAAAGACCCCATATGAAAAACATAGGGTATAAAATATAAATTCACTTAGGAGGAAAAAAGACCATAAATTAATTATAAATAAATATAAAATATAATTTTATAGTTTCAAGACCTTTTATATGGGATATAAAATATAAGATAAGAAAAAAATGAATGATTCTTGAAAAGACTGTAGATTTGAAAAGAAAATACATTACCTATATTCATGAATTGATTCATATATCCTTTAAACTATTGAATAATTAAATTAAATTTATTAATTTATCCTTTAAATACCCTATTTATGTATTTTAATCATGATTATTTATTTATTTGAACTCATTTATTATCACGTATTATTCATTTGTTAGTTTAATTTTGTTTGCATCAATCATTTTGAGGTAGTTCGGATAATTATTCTAAAACCAATTTAGTGAAATTATAATGGATTTTTTTTATTTCCAATGGTTTCATAATCTCCAAAATTTCCATGGTATATGGTTTATATCATTTTATAAGTGATGTAATTCAATAGATCATTAGATAGTTAAAAATTATGAAAATATTTCGCAAGTTTATTTTTTATAGTTAAAAATGTTATGATTTTTTTTACATTTAGTATCATTATTAACATGTGTATTTCATCATTAATGAAACATATAAATGAAACTATTTTCTTATTATTTTATATTCAATCATAAAATAAAATTTTAAGAATATACATGAATGTTATATGTGAAAAATAAAACATTTCTATTCACTTAAGTAGTATAATACTACCACAGGAAAAATGATGTTTTTAAAAGAGTTTCTAAAAATAAGTGGTAAACTAGTAAATATTAGTTTTTTATAAAAATATAAAGGTAAATTAAAACTTTTATTTTAAATTTACTTTTTATTAATTATTTATATTATAGAATGTGTAAGAATATAATTGAAATATAAACAGGGGTTTTGAAACTGATATTTCGACATAGTCACAACTTTTGAAGAAAAAGGATTAATGATAGGTAATGATTTATTTATCAAAAATAATGTATCAAAATGATATTAATAAATATATTTACTAGGTAGTATTGAGACCATAGGGGGGGAGTGAATTAGTGGTTTCTTTTTCTTTTTTATAAGAAAGTTTCTTAACTATCTTAGAAACATTTATTAACTAATGAAACTTGATAGAGTTATGATGCACTCAAATATAATATAAAACCTAAAATTTCATACGAAACAAATATAAATATGGAGAAACATATGATATTTACAAATTTCGGTACAATGACATACTCCTTTCTATGATGGATAGTCTCACAAATATGGATTCTTTCACTACATTCTTTCTAAAATAGAAAGGAATAACCAATGACCAATCATACAATACTAGTATAAAATTTCATACTATAGTTGTTTATACCACCCAACTATCATTTTTGTATCCACATTCCCACAGTTAGTTATACACCCCATTAAATAACCAAGACTTTTCAGCAACTGGTAAGTATCCTCAATTACAAGCTTGAAATAAGAAATCCTTTTTAGCAATTGGTAAGTATCCACAGTTACAATCTTCACTTTCCATATTATTAAGAATATATTTAAAAATGTCTTCACTTCCTCCACATGTAAGACAAATCAAAATTTACGTGCGTAAAATATTTAAGAACTTAAACAATTCTCCGAGGAACTTGTTGGTCTTGAATTTTTTTCCAAAAACTCTATCTAGAAAACTTTGAAAGAAAAAGTTAGCCTGATTTGGCTTAGTCTGGTAACCTTTTTCTGATGGTCTCTGTCTGATTGGAATTGGTTCGATTCTCCATATGATATTCCTTCTCTAGTTGAGTAGAAACTCAATTAGAAAATTACAATTCCTACATTCGATGGAACTTCATCTAATGGACCTCACACCGATGGATGTCACTACAATGAGCTCACTCTAATAGAAATTGTTTTGATGGGACTTCCTCAGCTTCAACCTAAAATAAATGTTTGGTTAGAATATCAATAATTTCAACACAATTGTTAGAGTGTCATATTTCATCACACATGAACAATTTAAAGCCAAAATACGAATGTACTTTTCTATCCTTTTATTGGCATCCCAGAATGGTAAAGGCAGTAAAACAAATTCTTCTTCCAGATCAATGAAATTCATAGATCTCTAAATTTCATGTTCATTTGAGCCTCATGTTTGACTCTTTTAGATATTCTCAAGTCTTCTTGATTCTTCTTGAACCTTCTTGAATCTTCTAATGACTTTAGTTAGCTTTGAATTTATAACCGTTATTTAGTCTGATATGTCATTCTGATTTTCTTCATTTCGATGAGAACATATGTAGAATTGAAAACTTATCATTAAGATTCTACGTACCACCTATAATACATAAAAAAATCCAGAGCTCTGTAACATTAAAAAAACAAATGACTTCTCATTCCTATGATCCATAACAACTAAAAAAATATAACTTTCAAAACATTATTCCATAAATGTAGTTCAAAATTATGAAGCATTTTAAACCCCCTTCAATAAAACATTATAAATATCATAAAAGTATTTCTCCTTTTATTATTTTCCTTAGACTGATGATCTTGTATTCGATGAAGTCTAATGTTCGATGAATTTATGAGTGTCAGCCTGTGTCTGATGGATCAGTCTCTATCTCAATCCAATGTATTAGTGTCAACTCCAGTCCGATGATTATTGACACAATTGTAAAAAAAACAATACATTTTCTCTTGACCCACTAGAAAATAAATCAGATAATTTTGATCTTGACCCAATTGAAGATAACTAACATTAATTTTTTTATAAAAATGGTTTACTACATTGTTGATCTTCATCTAGTGGATTGGTCTTTGATCTCATTCGTCTCATTGGTTCCAAAAACTCCACATACATTTAATTCTTTATTCCTAAAATAATCCCACTTCTTATCACTCTACCTCGGATGGATCGGTGGAACTCCACATCTGATGATCCTTACACTGATGAGCTGTGACTAGATGAATTTTTCTTTATAATTTATTCTTCCATAAAATTCTTTTTATAATCATGAATTCATAATGACTTGTAGAACATTGGGATCGACATAGAATTTTCCGACTTAAGGTACCAAACACATATTATCACCCTTTTTCATAAGGCTTGTATCACAAGTGTTACAGACAACTTATGGAATTTGAGAACAAACTGAACAAAAAAGAATAATTAGATTTAGTATTGAGACATTCAGACTTCAATACAACTCTTCATTATAATAAAAACTTTCATTCCATACCCAAGGTGAGTCTAAAAACTAACTTCTTCCACAAACCTTCTTTAGAATAGAAAACTGAAACTGATAAACTTTATTATCTAAACAACATTTGATCTTATAATTACTATTCCCCCTTTCATCCAATCATCAAAACTTACAAATTATATTTACTATTACCCCTTTTTTTTAACTTTTTAAAAAACCCTTCATCATCTGGTTTTCCACCAGCTTCCCCTCAAGTAAGTTGTTTACTCACTTCACTCTTCTTCAATAACATATTCCTCATATTGATATATTGACAAAAAATACAACTAGAACACAACTTGGTCCCAAAAATCTCCCCATTTGTGTTTATTGTCAATATCTGTTAAAAAAAATACTCTCTTAAAGAAAAACTCATGATCCCCCTATTTTTATGTCTTCTCTCCCAATCATATATTCTACCCCTTATAGAAAATAAAATTCAAATGGGCCACTCATGATAATTTTTCTTAATCTCCAAATCTTGGAACTATTCTTCAGGAGAATATAAGTATCACATGATTTTATTTAAAAATATCCTTTAATTAAACAACTATAAGTCTATGTGTGATCTCGGTGTAGAAAAAAAGAGTTTATAATCAATGTTATCAATGTTTCCCATAACAAAACTTTCACATAATACCTTTTCATGATTCTTTTATAATTCTCATATCTAGCTAAATTTGAGAATTTTCTTATGATGAATTTAACCTGCACACATCCCAACAAACATATCATAAATTTCAGGTGTATGAACACAACTTTCCGAAGAAACTCTATTTTCATAACCTCATTAATTTATTTTTTAAGAAGTGTAAGAGTATCAACACAAGATTCCTTATTTCAACTCCTTAAATTCACTACAAGTTAGTATAATCGTACAAGTATGTTGGGAATAAGAATTAACCTTAGTAGTTTCTCATAAGTTCCATTTAGACTAAGAGTCTTCTCTCAGTCTTGAATTCTTCTAATCCTTCTTCTTATATTTTTCATTGGATTTTTATTATTCCTTCTGTCCATACTTCTCAAATTTTGTAAAAAGTTTCTTTATGCCTTCCTCTTGATCTAGAAATATAGTAAAAAAAACCTTTAGTAACATTCCCATATTTCTCACATATCTTGCACCTTTTCTGAATCTTTAAATCACCATATGTTGATATTTTTTTTATCAACTTTTCTCTCATAATCAGAAGCCTTTTTATTCACCTTATTTTCATCTTATTTTAGCGCTTCTTTTAATATACTAGACATGGAAACTGGTTCTGGAAAAATAAATAAACACTCTTTCTTTTCCCTCTCATCCTTTTTACTTTTATCAACTTTCTTCAAGTGCTAAACTTTCTTTAGTTTTTCATTTGTCTTTTTTGAGGATTAAACATTATTCACCTTTTGAAATTTCATTTTTAGTTCCAAAAAACTTCTAGAATAATTTGATCTTCTTTTCTCATCATAACTTTCCCTATAATCATACCTGTTTCCTGGTAGAGACAAATTATACCAACATGAATAGGATCTCTATCTGAAAATTCCACAACACCAATAGTGACTTCTAAATCTCGAACTTTCGAGATGATATTAAAACTAATTATAAATTTGTTATTTTTGTTTCTTCATAACTTGTGGACCTCTTTTTTCATGGAGACACTTTCCTAGTGAATTTATTTGTTTCTTGATGATTTTTTTCTCACAAAATTTGTAAAGACCCAAACCCCAGTTTCCTAGAGCTAGTTCCTCACTTCATTACATTGTTAAAATAAAAAAGGAAGTAACATCCCAAAGGACCGAATATTTTAGTAGTTTTATAAGACTAGATAAAAACATACATTTTAAATTACAACTTGAAAGGAAATAAAATATCTAAATTCCCTTGGAAACATATATAACTCCTATATTATATATGTAATTCATTCATAATATACATCTTTATATCCCAGGGAAAAATAAAACATAAGAAAGGGGTGAGTTTAGATACTCAGTAAGGGTAAATAATATAATAAAAGAGAATATAAAAAATAAGGCATGGATAATTATTGAAAACAAATTCCATTAGAACATAAACTTGAGCATAATATGGAAAGAATAAAAGGTGAATAAATAATTCCATAAAAATAATTACATAGTAATGAAGCTTAACTATGGATATTATACTAGTAAAATATTCACATGGATTATAAATTACTAATATCATAATGAGGGAATGCATAATGATAGAAATTTGAAAAATACCATTGAGGCATTAGAGAAGACATCTAAAAATAAATGGTTAAGTCCTCAACCAAAACCATATCTAAAAGTGGGAAAGACCTCATCCAGGTCCATATCTGTTTTGTCTCATGAGACCTACCAATGCATTGAGGGGATATAGAGGGACCACCCATCACTTAATAAGTCCAATTCATTCCTCATATGAATAGGGTTAAATATAAACAATATATATACATGACATTTAAATAACTTTCAACAATCTATAAACATAATCACTAATCATTCTGAGTAGTATGGTGAATGGTATCAAGATAGAACATCCACAATAAAACTGTTCATAAAACATTTAATAAAATATGGTAGTTGATAATAATAAGAGATAAATCTCAATATATCATAATATTCAATTTTTTTTTGAAATATATTAAAACACTAATAAAATCATTAGTGAATTCTTGAGAGAAATGCCCCTTTTTTACTTTTCAATGAAGAGTTATTTAGGAAACTTCATTTGTATTTGTCATGATTGTTTGTATAAAACCATAAATTAACAAATATAATTTTTAATGAAAAAATTAGTGATCTTAGAAAAATAATGGTGTCTTAGAAAATATTATAGACGACACTTGAAAATGGGTAAGAAATTGAGATGTTCCCTTTAATCAGGCTTGCGTATTGGGAATAATTGAGAAGGTAACCTTGTAAAAAACATGCATTTATTATAAAAGAAAGATTAAATGATATGGAAACATGATTTTTGAATGTATAAATAGAATTTATAATAATTATATAAAAATAATGAAGTATTAAATTGATGTGAAGAGGAAGAAATCCTAACCTGAATGAAAATGAAGGTTCGGGAAGAAAACCCTTACCTTATGTCTGAATGTGTGTTGTACTTGACCTGAATTTAGTATATAATAAAATTAAATACATTAATTAATTAATTAATAACCTTAAATACATTTATTTGATTTATTATAGTTTTATTAAGTTCATTTATGTCTTTATTGATGAATTATAGATTTTAATTTCCTCATTTGGGACCAT
This sequence comes from Viscum album, assembly GCA_963277665.1. Lineage (NCBI taxonomy): Eukaryota > Viridiplantae > Streptophyta > Magnoliopsida > Santalales > Viscaceae > Viscum > Viscum album. The sequence goes on from OY728141.1 coordinate 1,799,777,350, forward strand.
TCATTTTCTTAGTTTTCATGACCGATTCACTTGTTTATAAGTAATGGAGTTCATTTAAAATGGGTATAATTCTCCAGAATTGTTATTACATGTTATTAATAAAAATTAATACGTGTAATTGGTCTTATATATTGTTTTTTAGATATTATGATTAATCATTAGATAACATTTTAATGATATTCATTTAGATTAATTTTAGCGGTTTTAGATCCCAATGAACTCATTTTGTTTTATCATTTAGTATTTTGTAAATATGTTAATTACATAACATAAAAAGGGTTGTAATATAATTTTTAAAATATGTTTCAACCATTAAAATGGTTTTATGAACATCCTTGAATATGGTTAAGGAAAATGAAAGCTTGTCATCCTTGAAGGCGATGAAACAACACCTCACGGACGACATTTCCTTTTTTAGAATAAAAGGTAGAGGAGAAGGGGATTGATGATGGATTATTAAATTAGCATAATAAAATTAAATTATATGTAAGGTATTGTATTTATCATGATATTTTTATGAGGGTAGGTTAGGATAGAATAATAAAAGAAAATAACTTGAAAAGAAATTAAAAGGAAAAAAAGATGTTTTTACATGTTGATTTTCTCCACCTTGAGAACCTCTGTAGGGAAATGGTTTTGGTATTTTGATGATACCAAGAGATATTGGGAATGGGGGATGGGATTTGGAATATTAATTTTTGTAAATTTGACAAGGATCAAAGCTTGAAAGGTGTGAGGAGAAGGGGTGGTATTTATTGTGGAGGAGAGGGGTGTTTTTTGAATATTTTATTCATTTGTTTATTAATTTGGATAAAGACTATGAATAGTTTGATAATTATCACCAAATATATTAAAATAATTTAGGAGAGTTCTATATTATGGTATACATCATCCACACATCACCTATGACTCAATAATTCATGCATTTAACATTTAACGTAAATTATCATATTTTACCATTCACAAAAAATTCAACTATTTTAGAAAAATATAAAAAATTAACCCCAATCATCTTTCAATGTTTATAATTAAAAATGAACTCCATTTTATGAAAATAATTTTCTAAATATGATAAATTTATTTTTTAATTAAAATCATCATGTACTAAAAAAATACAGATTTTAAAATTATAACTAATTTTATGACACTTAGAAAAATTAACTAAGGTCTTATAAAATTGTCATAAAATCACAAGACAAAAATATTATTAATATATGAATCTATTTTATGAAAATAAATTTTATTTTAAATAATTATATTAATTATAAAATTGTAATAAAATATTTATAACTAACAAAAATACCAACTCTTAATTAATAATTTTGAAAATATTTATTTACTTATACTATGATATAATTATATCATACTTTCATTTATAAGAGGCTTAAATTTTATTTATAATTTTATGGGTGATGTTAATATTCATTTGGATGATTTACTATTCATAAGGTTCATTTTACTATTCCTAATGTCAAGTTACCATTTTATCGGTATAGGTTTATTGACTTCTAGAAATACCTCTTACTTCATTAATTATTTATTTATAAATTTTTTATTGTGTTCTCTAAGTGATTCTATGTGATTTATGAAATAATCATAAGAAGTGAAATTTCATTGATAGAATTATGGGTCATACATTCTACCCTCCTACAAAAATTTCATCCTCGAAATTTCTAGAATGTCACCACCTAAAAATATTTAGGTAGTTATTCATCATAAGTTCATCAGGATCCCATGTCGCCTTTTCAATTTTATGATTTTTCCAAAGAACCTTTACAAGAAGAGTCATCTGATTCCTCAACACCTATTCATTAGTGTCCAAAATTTGGATAGTCTCTTCATAATAAGATAATTTAGGTTCCAAATCAATTCCTTCAGAAGTGTGGACACGCATTGGGTTTGGAATGTACTTCCTTGACCAAGAGATATGGAACACATTGATTACTTTAAAAAGGCTAGGTGTAATTTCCAAATAATAAGCCACAACTCCAATTCTCTCTATAATTTCAAAAGGACCAATGTACTTGGGGCTTAGTTTCCTTTTCTTTCTAACTCTTATAACACCCTTCTATATAGATACTTTCAAGAAAACATGATCTCCCACTTGAAATTACAAATAATTCCTTCAATTATCAGCATAACACTTTTGTATACTTTGAACTAGTTTGATATGGATTTGAATAGTCTTTATATTTTATGTTGTTTCCTCTATAATCTATGGGACTACAAGCTTCCTTTCACCAACTTCATCCCAACAAGTTGGTGTGAAACATCTCTTTCCATACAATGTTTCATGTGGTGCCATTTGAATACTTGAATGGAAAGTATTATTGTGGGAAAACTCTACTAAATGTAAATACTGATCCCACATACCTTAAAATCAAGTGATCATGATATAAACATGTCTTCTAAAGTTTTAATCATACTTTATGACCACCCATTAGTTTGGGGGTGATAAATAGTACTCAAATGAAGCTCAGTATCCAAAGACTTCTGAATAATTTCTCATAATTTTGATGTAAATCCTGGATCATGATCTGAAACAATTGAGAGAAGTTCTCCATGAAGTCTTTCAACTTCATGAATATAGAGTTGTGCAAGGATATCTAGTGTAAAATCCTCCCTTATAGCGAGGAAATGTTCATATTTGGTAATTCGATCAACAATCACCCATATTAAATCATTATTTCTTGGATTTTTTAGTAATCCAGTGAAACAATCCATGGTGATATCATCCCATTTCCATGTAAGAATAGTCAGAGGTTTTATGAATCCTATAGGTTATTTTATTTTATCCTTCACTTGTTGATAGACTAAACATCTTGATACATAATCAACAATTTCCTACTTCATTTTATCCCACCAGAAATGTAATTTTAAATATCTATATATCTTAGTGCTACCAGGGTGTATAGAGAAAGTAAATTTATGGGAATCATCAAATAACTCCCTTTTTATCTTGAGTATAGAGGGAATACATAGCCTCCTCCCAAATTTCATAATTTTATCTTCATACACAAAGTCTTCCAACTTCCCATCTTTCACAGATTTATTTATTTTTAAATATTCTCATCATCAGACTGAGAAATTTTAATTATTTCCAATAAATATGATTGGGAAACCAATTGAAATATTATTAATGTTTCACCTTCTTTGATAATTCCCATATCCATATTTTCTTAATCCCTGAACATATGATCTCTTTTAATCCTCATTTTTTAGAACTCTATGATTATTCCTACTCAATGCATTAGCTACCTTATTTTACTTCCCTAGGTGATGGTGTGTTGAACAATCATAATCATTGATTAGACCTTGACATTTACTTTTCCTCGTGTTGAGTTATTTCTATGAGAAGATATATTTTAAACTCCTTTTATCTGTATATATCTCACATCGTTCACCATAGAGATAGTGTCTCCATATTTTAAAAGCAAAGATTACAGCTGCTAACTGAAGATCATGAGTTGTACAGTTTTGTTCATGAGTTTTTAACTTCCTTGATATATAGGCAATAACTCTATCATTATGTATAAGAACATAACCAAGTCCTCTCTTTTATACATCACTAAAAAACACAAATATACCATTTCTCGATGGTAGAGTCAAGGTCAGATAATTCGCTAATATCTTCTTTAATTATTCAAAACAATCTCCACATTCTTTTGTTCATACCAACTTAACCCCTTTATGAGTAAGATTGGTTAACATGTTAGATAATCAGGAAAATTTCTGAATGAAACACCGATAGTAACCTACTAAACCAATGAAACTACATACCTCTATTATGTTCATTATTGTAGTCCATTCCTGAAACAACTTTGTCTTTGCCGGATCAACTGAGATTCCATCATTAGAGACAATATGGATAAGAAAATAAATTGTTTGATGCCAAAATTCAAAATTTTTAAACTTCCTATATAACTATTTTTTTCTAAGAGTCTCTAGAACATCCCACAAGTGGTTCTCATGATCCTCATAGATTTTAGAATATATTAAGATATCATCAATAACTACCACAACAAAATCATCAAGACATTACTTTAAAACTATGCTAATTATATCCATGAAATCATATTAGTCAGTACAAATGGAATTATTATAAACTCATAATGTATATACCTCAGTTAAAATGATATCTTTGGAATATATTCCTTCCTCACATGAAACTGATGATATCCATATTGAAGTTCAATCTTTGAAAAATACTACGCTTAGTGAAGTTAATCAAATAAATCATCAATAAAAGGCATGAGATACTTGTTATTTATTATGATAGAATTGATTTATCTATAGTCAATTCATAGTCTCATAGATCCATATTTCTTATTGTAAAATAAAATAGGGGTTTCCCATGGATAAACACTAAGGAGAATAAATCCCTCATCACTCAATTACTCTTGTTATTTCTTTAGCTTCACTAATTTCATTGTGGTTGTTCTATACAGAGTCTTTGATATAAGTATTTCACCATGAATTAAATTAATAAAGAACTTAACATCCCACTCTGGATGATGGACATGTAAATCCTCTATAAATACATCAATGTATTCTTGCACAATAGGTACATATTCAATTTGAAGTCCCATAGTTGATGTTTTATCTTCCCCCCTTAGAATTTTATTTAGAAGAGCTAATGAAGGTGGATCTAAATAAGAACAAGATGATGAAGTTTATACTCTAAATATAAGGGATTCTACATTTTCCTCACAAATTGTGACTTCCTTCTTCTTATAATAGATTTACACATCATATTTTGAAATCCAGTCCATACCAAGGATTATATAAAAATCAACCATACGTATGATGATAAGGTTTTCAACTAAATCAGATTTATGTTTCATAAAGGGGACTGACTGACACATCTTTGTTTCAATGATAATTCTCTTAGTAGTTTTGACTAACAACTCCTTTATTAAATGAAAAGGGAAATGTCTAATTTTCTTGGAAAACTAGGAAGATATAATGGAATGTGATGATCCAGAATCCAATAAAGAATTGGATAAGTTTGAGGAAATGATTGAAGTACCCTCCACTACATCAGTATGAACTTCAACCTCTACAGTTGTGATTTCATAAGCTTAGCCTTGCTCCCATGGACTTTTTTAAGTCGTGTTTCCTTGGCTCTTTGGAAAATAATTAGTATAGTGTCTCATATCCCTAAAATTATAGCATTGAACATTATTAGCTTAATTATTTACCTTGCAATATTTAACATGATGAAATTTCTCACCACACTTTTAGAAAACTCCATTTCCTTTTAAGTAGTCACCAGGGTGTTTCCTTCCAAAAGTATTGCATGTTGTAAAGTTACCATTTTTATTATTACCTTTATCCATTATTACCTATGCCGCCCTCTTATTATATTTTTTCCCTTAAAATAATATGTCTTATAGAATTATATCTTTTTCTTTATAGGACATGAGACTATATCTTCATACGATGAGAAATTTTGGGAGACCAGTGCCCTTCATAGGAATGGTTTTAAACTATCAAATAATCGATCAATCTTGCTCCTTGGATTGCGTATGTAGTCCGAGATATGCCTTTCTATCCTTGTAAAGTTGGTTTTTTAATTTGAAACATTTTCATCCTTTTTTATTTTAGACTCAAGAATTTGCCTCTCCATATCTTCTCACTGTTCATGAGGAAAATATTCTTCTATAAAAATTTCCTTAAAATCCCTCCATTACATATTTGTAATTTCTTTCTTCTCCTTTTTGGTTTGAATAAATGAACACCATCGATCTGTATCTCTTGATAGATCATAAACTACCATGAAAACCTTCTACCTTTTCTTGCTTCCCAAAGAAAGAAATATATTCTCTAAGGAACTTATCCACTGCTCCACTATAAATGGGTTTGTAGTCCCATTAAATGATAGAGGAGGTTGTCACATAAAGTTGTATAAAATTTCTCCTCCATGTTTTGGATCAGGATACTCCATAAAATTAAGTTTATTGTTCATAAACTTAGTCAGTTATTCCTGTATAGTTATAAGTTTCTCAGCACCAGTCGTAAATCCAATACCAATATCATTATCTTATATAGGAGGGAAATCCCTACATGGGATACACGTGTTGATATGGTTTACATTATTTCCACTCGACTCCATTTATAAATAATTTTGTATACTAAATTAAGTTATAAATCATAATTCATAATCTTGAAATAGAAAAAAACTTAATAATAAATTGAAATTTTATGCATAGTTAATATCATAATCATAAAAATGGTTTCTTTGGGGAAATATTTACTTTTAAATCCTTTATAATGGTTTGTAAATAAAATGTGAATTATCCTATGCATATCCCCTAGGAGTGTCAAACCAGGTGAGAAGTAAGGACTATTGTCATGTACCAGGTTTCCCTAATTCAGGCTCAGGACACCTTGTCGAAGTTTTTAACCCGAGATACATCTGTGCCAAAACCACACCCACTTGTAGTATTTATAAAATTATATATTTCTAAAAATACCCACATAATCTATACCTTACCAAAATTCTAGGATGTTTTTCTATGATTATCCCCAAAATATATCTTATGATTATGTTACATAATCTATGTTTTCTAAATCTAGTTTACAAGGTTTCTACTAAACTTCCTCTAATACCAACTGTAAAGACCCTGACCCCAGTTGCCCAAAGCCGGTGCCTTACTTCATTACATAGGAATAATAAACAAGGAAGTCACATCCCAAAGGACTGAATAGTTTATCTATTTTATAAAACTATATACAAACATAATTTTTACATTAAAACTTGAAAGGAAATACAATATATAAATTCCATTGGAAAAATTTATAACTCCGAGATTATCCCTATAAGTCATTCATAATATACATATTCGCATCTTGGGAAAAAATAAAACATAAGAAATGGATGAAATCAGATGATCAATAAGGGTAATTAATACAATAGAAGATAATATAAAAAATAATTCATAGTAAATGAACAAAAACACATTCCATTAGAACATAAACTTGAGCATAATATTGTAAGAATAAAATCTAAATAAATAGTGCCATAAAAATAATCACATGAGAATGAAGCTTAACCATGGATATTCTACTAGTTGAATATTCACATGTATTATCACTTAATAATATCATGATGAGGGAATTAATAATTATAGACATATAAAACATATCTTTGAGGCCTCTTCCAAGACATATGAAAATAAATGGTTAAGGCCTCACCAAAAACCATATCTGAAAATGGGGAAGGCCTCAGCCAGGTCCATATCTATTTTGTCTCATGAGACCTAATGATGCATTAAGGGGCTATAATGGGCCCCAAAAATCACTTAATAAGTCCAATGAATTTCTCATATGAATAATATTAAACATAAAAAACATATACACATGAAATTTAAATAAATTTCCCCAATCCTTAAACATAATCACTAATCATTCTGAGTAGTATGACGAATGGTATTAAGATAGCACATCCATTGTCAAAATGATAATAAACCATTTAATAAATTATGGTAGATTACAATCATAAGATATAAATCTAAATATATCATAATATTCAATAGTGGTTTTCAAATATATGAAAATACCCTAATAAAATCATTTAGGAATTCTTGAAAGAAAAATCCTTTTTTTACTTTTCAAAGAGGAGTTATTTAGGAGAATTCATTTGTATTTGTCATGATTGTTTGCATAAAACCAAAAATGAATGAATATAGTTTTTTATAAAAAAATTAGTGATTTTATAAAAATATCTATGTCTTAAAATAGATTATGGATGGTAATTGAAAATGGGTAATAAATTGAGATGTTCCCTTTAATCGGGCTTGTGTATCGGGAAGAATTGAGAAGGGACCCTTTAAAAAAATATGTATTTCTTATAAATAAAAGATGAAATAATCTGGATACATGAGTCTTTAATGTATACATATAATTTATAAGAATTATATAAAAATATTGAAGTATTAAATTAGTATATAGATTAAGAAATCATAACCCAAATGAAAATGAAGGTTTAGGAAGAAAAACCTTACCTTATGTCTGAATGTGTTATGCACTTGAACTTTATGTCACTGATAATAAAATTAAATCCATTAGTTAATTAATTTATAACCTTTACTACATGTATTTGATTCATTATAGTTTTATTAAGTTCATTTATGGAATTATTTGTGAGTTGTAGAGTTTAATTCCATCATTCAAGAGTATTCACTTTCTTGGTTTTCATGACCAGTTTTCTTGTTTATAACTAATCAAGTTCATGTAAAATGGGTATAATTATCCAGAATTGGAATTAAATGTAATTACTAAAAATAAATAAGTGTAATTAGTCTTATATATTATTTTTTTTCTTGCATATGAGTATGGATCATTAGAAAACATGTTAATGATAATCGTTTAGATTAATTTTAGCAGTTTTAGATCACAACAAACTCGTTTTGTTTTATCATTTAGTATCATGTAAATATGTTAATTCCATAACATAAAAAGGGTTTTAATATAATTTTTAAAATATTTTTCAGAAATTAAAATGTTTTTATGAATATCATTGAATACGATTAAGGATAATGAAAACTTTTTACCCTTGAAGGCGATGAAACAACACCTCATGAATGATGTTTCCATTATTAAAATAAAAGGGAGAGGAGAAGGGGATTAATGATGGATTATTCCATTATCATAACAAAATTATAGTATATGTAATTTATATTAGTTATCATGATATTTTTATGGGTGGAGGTGAGGACAAAATAAGAAAATAAAATAACTTGAAAATAAATTAAAAGAAAAAGAAAGAGGTTTTTACCTCTTGATTTTCTACACCTTGAGAACCTCCTTAGGTCAGAGATTTTGGTCTTTTGATGAGAAAAAGAGCTCTTAAAGATAGGGTAGGGTCTTCAAAATATTATTGGTCATAAAGTTTATAAGGATAAAATTTTGGAAGGTGTGAAGAGAAGTGGCGGTGAGGGGATGCATTTATAGTAGAAGAGAGGGGTGTTTTTGGATATTGTATTCATTTTCTATTAATTTTCATCAAGACTATGAATTTTTGATAATTATCACCAAATATATTAAAATAATAATAGATATTTCTAGATTACTATCTTAAATTATCCATAAATTACCTATGAATCAATAATTCATGTATTTAATATTTATAATAAATTATCGTATTTTAAAATTCACAAAAAATTTAAGTATTTTAGAAAAATACCAAAAATTAACCCTAAACAATTTTAAACATGTATAATTAAAAAATTAACTCCATTTTATGAAAATAATTTTATAAATATAATAAATTTAATTTTTATTTAAAATCACTATTTACTTGAAAAATACATATTTTAAAATTATAACCGATTTTATAACACTTTGAAAAATTCCCTGAGGTATTATAAAATTATCTTAAAATCATAAGACAAAAAAATATTAATATATGAATCTATTTTTTGAAAATACACTTTCTTTTAAATAATTATATTAATTATAAAATTGTAATTAAATATTTATGAGTTACAGAAATACCAACTCTTAATTATTAATTTTTAAAATATTTATTTACTTATACCATGATATAATTATATCATACTTTAATTTATATTATTTCTAAATTTTATTTATAATTTCATGGGTGAGGTTACTATTTATTTCACTGGTTTTCTATTCATAAGGTTCATATTACTATTCCAAAGGTCAAGTTACTATTTCATCGGTATATGTTTCCTAAAAACTAGAAATACTTCTTATTTAATTCATTATTTATTTATAAAGTTTGTAAAGTTTTATCTAAGTGATTTTATGTGTTTTTTAAATAATCATAAGAAGGTAAATTTCATTGATAGAATTCTGGGTCATTACAAAATTTCTTTTGTAAACCTTTGTTCTCAACATATTTAGAAGTTTCACATTTAACGTTAGATGATTTGGTGAAATTGTCTCTAATATTTCTCATCTCAATTTGTGTTATAAGAAAAATTTATTGTGTTTCTAACAACTCCTATTCTTTCTTATCTAAACTTTTTTTTTCTGAATGTCTATCATCTTTTCGGATTCAATGATCTTCAACTTATCCTGTTTAAATTATTCAAAAAGTGTATATTCTATCATGTTTATATTCTCATTCCCATATGAATTTTCTTAATAAATTTTTAGTTTTATTTCAAGATCACCATTCTAAAAAGTTATGTCTTTAATATCCTTCTACAACTTCCTTCTTTCTTTCTTGAGTTGAGTATTTTGTTCAAGTTAATTCTCCATTTTTTCTTTGAGAATCCATTCCATTTATGTTATCTCATTATAATCATCATCACTTCTTGATGAATTTATTATATTTATAACTTTAGAAATGAAATTGACTTGATGATAAGATTCATTACTAGATGAGGAATCATCATTCTTTATTTTTCTCAGATAACTTTTCTTATTTTTGTCATAAGGAAATATTTTATTATTTTTTCTTCACTTTTTTTCTGAGACATATTATCATCTTCTTCATACTAATACTCTTAAACTCTCTTTGTAGGAAATTTTTTTGTAAAATTTCCTTTCCCCTCAAAATTACAACACTTAATAGTTTTACTTTTCCACTTTCCTTTAATATATTCTTAGAAAGGAGGGAAACAATTGTGTTGAAATATTTTTCTTATTAATAAACCTATAGATCTATTGATTATTCATCAACTTCTTTATATTTTTTCCCATTTCAATAAATATTTTAAGGCCATTTATTAATCAAAATTTTCTTTACTTTTCATTACCTTATCTATTATCATTTCATAAGTAAAAAAGATTACTATTTCAATCTTACTAAGATATAGGTTTATGATATCTATCATCCAAAGATGAAAATTTGGCATGAAAATTATTTGGAAGATTTATTTAGATATTTTCAACAACAGTTGAGTCTTCCAACTTCTCACTAAGACATCTTATGGTGCTAATAATATCATTCACCCTTGTAAATAAGTGACCAAAAAATTCATACTCTCCCATTTTCATATCCTCATACGTCAGCCTCCATAGTTGTAACTTTGTAATCTTTGAATTTTTATTGCCTTTATAATTTTTTTTCAACTTATCCCAGATAAATTTGGTAGTTCCAAATATTTTTACTATAAGAAACTCACTTTCAGATAGTGATGAGAGTAAATCATTTTTATCTCTTCCTCCATTCTCCAGATTTTTCTTATCATTACCAATAATATGAAAGTTCTCAAAATAAGGAGGAAATCCATCTATAGAAGCTTCCAAAACATCATTCCCAAGGAACATAAGATATGGAAACATTATCTCTTTCTAGATTTGATAGTTATTACCATTGAAAACTAGAATCCCATTATAGTTCATAGAATTTTAATTCTCTATTCATATATATGGATCTTTCATAGGGAACCCTCTCTGATACCTATTTTATTTCCCAGGTTGGATCAAGACCAATGAAAGGGGGTGGAGGGTGAATCAGTGGTTCCTTTTTCTTTTTTATAAAAAATATTATTAACTATATTAGAAACCTTTCTTAACCTAAAAAACTTTTTAGTGTTATGATTCACTCAAATATATCTCACAACCTCACATTTTTTATGCAAAAAATATAAATATGGAGCATCACACTATATTTACAAGTTTCAATACATATACCTACTCCTTGCCATATTTAATATTCCAACCAACATGGATTCTTTCACTATAATAGTCCTAGACTTTTACACATATTATTAAATGATTTTAACAATAATTAATAATCAAATAAAAACCAAGGATCCTAAAGTCTAGTGTATTTGGATGATTAGTTACATAATTAGAAGGCATGTAACAAAAAAATATTTTATTTAATATCCATAATGAGCTTCTAACTTCCTTTGATCTTTTACATCTACAAAGGATAACTTGGGAAATACATGAACAAAGGGATGGGATAAAAAGCCCAGTAAGGGAATAAACAAAGGAATAAAGTATAGTACATGGGCTAGAAGATATAACATGATGACATAAAAAAATGAATGAAACATGAATAAACATATATAATAATAATATATAGAACATGATATCATGTAATGATAGAAACATAGGAATTTGGTAGCATCATATAATATGACATAAACACGAGTCAAGAATAACTACCAAGACTACATCACATGATGGGAAAAGTCACATGAAGGAATCTGGTTTTCTCCCTCTCCCAGAATGACATCTCATGAGACTAAAAATTACCCAATGTATTCAAGGACTATCTAGGTACACCCATCATAACATGTGCGTACATATGTGCACCACATGAAGAATCATGTATAAGGGTTACCCATATAAGGAATTGGGTATCATAAACATGTTATAAATCATAACCAAAGGGTGTATTATATTGGCATACAATAAATAATGGGTCACTACTAAAAACTGGCTCTAATCCAATGGATCTATACCCATGGTTTATAGAAACTGTGGGTATAGACCATCTACCCAAACCTATACCCACAGTTTTTGAAAAACCTTAGGTGTATCCCCTTACATAGCCAACCTCACTCAGTCTCCTCCTCCCCTCCTAATTTTATCTCTAGTTATCTTATCCACCCTCCAGCCTCAGTGACTTCCCCTCCCCTTCTCGGCTTGGTGTTCCCTCCTCCCCTCCTTGTCTTTCCATCACCCTCCCCTCCATAGTGACTTTGGCACCCCCCTCTCTCCTCGTCAGGCGACATTTCACCCATTGTTAGAGGTAATATTTCCTTCCCTTATTTTTATTTCTTCTATTGCCTTCTTCAGTAGCTATGTGTTATTTATCTCATAATTCCTCAAGTAATTTTATGGAATGTTATGATTATACCATTGTTGCAAAAAAATGGGTTTTTGTGTGAAAAATGGATTCCATGACATAAATGTTTTTTATTTAATGTGATTCCTTAAGGTTTTTTTGAAATGAAATATGTTTTTAATACTCTGGCATTTTCTTGCAAAGGAAATTATACCCTCTTGAAGCGTATTTCAAGAATAGTTATTTTTAACATGTAAAGTAAAGGGGGTGTTTTGGTATTAAACTAGTTGAATTTTTTTTGAAAAACAAATATATTATTATAATATATTTGTTAATTTTAATTAGTTTCATAATAATTATATAATGGTGTTTTTAAAAAACTTATGTTGGAATTAATCTTTATAAAAAAATTGGGGATTTCCAAAAGTATATTTTTCAGAATGATAGGGATTTATCCCATTAGTGGGTGGTTTTAAATTGTTTCAAAATGTGAATGTTTTATAATTAAAAAATGTGGTTATTTTTTGAATTTTTTTCAAAGGCGTTTCCATATTGGCAGTTTGATTTTTGGTATTTATCACTTATTTTGTTTTGGAACTTGTTTAATAAGGGGGTACATAATTTTAAAAATATTAATTTTTTAAATCATTTTGATTATTTTGGAGAGTGGTTTGATTTAGGGGGAATGACATTGTTGGGTTGATTTCTCATATTTATTTAACATAGGACTCCCATAATGGTCTACTCTGAAGATAAATTACTTGTATTTGGGGGTTATTTCACCTTCTAGTTTTAATACTTCCCTATCTCTAAATATGATTCCATGTGTTATCTTCTCTTATTTCTCTAGTATCATGGATATTTCTATAGATGTGATATCTAGTGAGCATGTATATAGACCATATAGTTTAGGTGGTTTAAAACATCACTATAGTCCTATTATTTGGATTGTTGAGGGATGAGTTTCAATGATACTTAAGTGTATACTAGATATTTGTCATCACTTATATGAGTATTCCTTGGTTTTTTATTATAAAATCCATTATTCTTTTTTTGGGATGGAAATTAGAGTATTCTATAATGGTCAATTACATTATGCACTGTATTAAATTTGGATTCCTATTAGTTTTCTTTAATTTTATCTACACTATACTTTTAATTTGTATTTGAATTCATATGTCATTGTAATTATGACATAATAGCCAATTGGACAATTTTCCTAAATGCCTAATGACCAATTGGAAAATTATCCTAAAGGCCTAATGTCCTAATGTATAATTCGATAATTGGCCTAAAGTCCTAATAGAAAATTAGCCTAAAGGCCTAATGGCCAATTGGCCTAGAGGCCTAATGCCCAATTGGCCTAAAGGCATAATGGCCAATTGGCCTAAAGGCCTAATGAAAAATTGGCCTAAGTGCCTACTAGCCAATTAGATAATTGTAAAATTGGTCTAAAGTCCAAATGGAAAATTATCCTAAAGGCCTAATTGCAAATTGGACTGAAGGCCTAATGGCCAATTGTCCTAAATGCCTAAACACCAATTTTCCTAAAGGTATAATGGCCAATTGACATAAAGGACTAATAGCCAATTTTCCTAAAGGCCCAATATCCAATTGGCCTAAAGGCCTAATGGAGAATTATCCAATTATACTAATGGAATAATAGCCAATTAGGCTAAAGGCCTAATGACCAATTGGACTAAAGGCATAATGGACAATTGGTCTAAAGGCCTAATGTCCAATTGGCCTAAAGGCCTAATGGAAAACTGGACAATTGTCCCAAAGGCCTAATGCCCAATTGTCCAATTGGACTAAATTCCAAAGGACCAATTAGCCAATTGACCTAAAGGCCTAATTCCCAATTGGCCTAAACTCATAACGGCCAATTGGCCAAATGGCCAATTGGACTAAAGGCCTAAAGTACAATTGGCATAAATTTCTAATGTCCAATTGAACTAAATGCCTAATGGACAATTAGAACATTGGCTTAATGGATTAATGACTAATTGGGATAAATGCCTAATGACCAATTTTACTAAATTCCTAATGTCCATTTGGTCAATTGGCCTAAATTCCTATTGTCAAATTGGCCTAAATTTCTTGTGGCCAATTGGAAAATTGTCCTAAATGCCTAATGTCCAATTGGCCTAAAGTCCTAATACCCAATTGTCCTGAAGTCCTAATGTTAAATTAGACTAAAGGCCTAATGGCCAATTGGACAATTGGACTAAAAGTCTAATGGACAATTATCCTAAAGTTCTAATGGCCATTTTTTTTTAAAGTCATAATATCCTAAAGGCCTAATGACCAATTGGACTAAAGGCATAATGGACTAATGTACTAATTTCCAATTGCTCAATTAGAAAAATGGTATAATGGCCAATTGGCCTAAAGGTATAATGGCCAATTAGCCTAATGTCCTAATGTCCAATTGACTAATGGGCCTAAATGCCTAATGTACAATTATCCAATTGGCCTAAAGGCCTAATGGATAATTGTACAATTGGAAAATTGTCCTAAATACATAATGAAAAATTGCCTTGAAGGATTAATGGACATTTATCCTAAAGGAATAACGACCAATTGAAAAATTTGACTAAAGTCCTAATGGCCAATTGGCCTATGGCCTAATGGAAAATTCACCTAAAGGCCTAATGAAAAATTAGGTTAAGGGCCCAATGTCCAATTGGACTAAAGGTCTAATGGCCTAATGGAATAATGGCCTAATGGACAATTGAAAAATTTCCCTAAAGGTCTAATGGCCTAAAGCCCTATTGGACAATTGGCCTTAAGGCCTAATGGAAAATTGGACCAAAGGCCTAATGTATAATTTTCCTAAAGTCCTAATGGCCAATTGGCCTAAAGGTATAATGTCCAATTAGCCTAAATTAATAATTACAATTGTCCAATTGGACTAATGAACCAATGCCCAATTGGACTAAAGGACTAATGGAAAATTGGACAATTGGCCTAAATTTCTAATGGACAATTGACCTAAAGGACTAATGCCCAATTGGCCCAATGGCCTAATGGATAATTAGAAAATTAGCCTAATGGCCTAATGAACTAATGTCAAATTGGCCAATTGGCCAATTAGCCTAAGGTCCTATTTCCTAATTGGCCTAAAGGCCTAATCACCTATTGGAAAATTGGCCTAATGTCCTAACGACCTATTGGAAAATTGAACAATTAAACTAATAGCATAATGGCCTAATGTCCAATTGGCCAATTGGGTTAATGAACATTAGGAAGTTAACCAATTGGCATTACTTATGACTTAGAAATAATTTATTTATATTTAAAGATTATGAATTGTTCTTAAATACATAATTTGAATTATTCAAATTTAGGGCCTTATTTTTATATTGTTGAAAACATATCAAAAGAATTTTGATGTTTGACTTGATGAAGGATTAAATATTGTTAACTATGTTAAATTTAGATTATCTAAATAGTTTTTATAGTAAAATAAAATATAAAGTCTTTATATTTAATAAAAATATCATATATATAAATTAAATTAAATATAATGAATAATATGGATTTCATATTATGAAATGAATATAAATCATTCATATTCAAGATTATGGAGTGTTCATAATGAGTATCTAAAATTATAAAGTGTTTATGATTAAATTTTATTTATGAATCTTTCATCAATGTTTATCACATGTTTAAATTTATGAATTGTTAACTAATTTAAAATTTATCCCCTTTTATTATTATTAAAGATTATAAAATGTTTATATTATGAATATGTGTGTACTAATCAATGTAATTTACAATAATCTATATTTGTAAACAAAGGTTGTGTGCCTCGAGAAAAATTATTTTGCTCGAGTTGGAAGAAAAAGGATGGAAGTGCAGTAAATGAAAAAACACAAGAAAATATTGTAAGTTTTTTTATTTATATTTCAAATATTTATATGAAATTAATAATTATATATCTTGTTTATATTTTCAATGGACTTCTCTAGAGGCCCTTCAAGATAAATAATATGATAACTTCAGGACAAATGATCATTTGAGTCAGATATTAGGTAAGGAGAATCATGAGAGATTATGATGTCAACCTAGGAAAAAAAATCATCCCCACTAGGTATTGGTCCTCATCTAGATCCTCTCAAACCTATCAGACCACCAAGATGCAAAGCGCTCATGAAAAATAATCTTAGGCCAAAAATATAGCTTTAAAGGAGTGTGAAAGAAGTAAACTGATCAATGAACACTTCCTAAAATCTATTTCAATTATAATTCAATAATTACCATCAGAAGATTATACTACTATTAATTCATATATGGAATCAATACACTCTTTAAATAATGGCCTGAGTGATTTCAATAAGGGTCTTAGTAGCTGTTGAGCTCATGGTGGTGGAAATGATGATGATGATGATGATGATGCTTCAGATTATGCTGTTGGTGATGAGAATGTTGCTAATGGTGATGAGGATGAAGATATTGGTGATGGGGGAGATGTTGATCCCCTCTGTGTTTGGCTTAGTAGTAAAGAGACACATGGTTATTGTTTAATGACTTCAATTTATTGGTTATATAGATGTATATATGTGTTATAGTATTGTAAATGGTTGGAAATTATTACAAGTAGTTGGTTGAATAATAAATATAATATATTTTTATTTCATTAAATGTTAATTTGTTTTTATTTTATTTATAGGTTCATGGGTTGGAAGAGCTGCTGCTACTGCCAAATTGGGAGAGCTACCTATACCCATAGTTCTTTAAACTATGGGTATAGATATATACCAATGATTTGGATTAAATTGTGGGCATGATAAAATCATATGAGGATATACCCGAGGCTTCTATAGAAACCATGGGTATATCCCTATACTGACGAATCCCAAGGCCATGGTTCCTAAAACTGTGGGAATAAGCTATGCCCATGGTTTTAGGGGATATACCCATGGTTCTAAACTGTGGGTATAAGGAAGTTTCCAGTAGTGGTTTTAAGTCAAAATTTACATTAATGAGGGAAAATAGTCATATATCATGATAAATGATGTCTAACTAATGCGAAAACATGTAAAAAGTGTGTTATGAAACTTTATAAATGAGCAATTTAGTACAGTTTAACAGAAAATATTAATGAGTCTTTAAAATGGAAAAAGAAATAATTGTTTGTATAAAATAAAAAATGAATAAAGATAGTTTTTCATGATAAGATGAGTTATATCAGAAAAATAATGGTGGATTAAAACATATTATGGGGTGTACTTAAAAATGGGTAAAAAATTGGCATGTTTCCTTTAATTGGGTTTTCTTATTAGGAGGAATTGAGAAGGGAACCATATAAAACTTGTTTTTACCCATAAATGAAAAAGAATTGATCTAGGTAAATATGTTTGGAACATAAAAAAATAATATAGGAGGTGTAAATAAAAATAATTAAGAATTTAATTGGGGTAAAGAGAGAGAAAGTGTAACTTGGAGGAAAAATGGAGGTTTGGAGAGAATCCCTTACCTTATGTCCGAAAGTGTTCCACACTTGTACTTAATATCCTGGATAATAAAATTAAATCCATTAATTAATTAATTCATAACCTTTTATAAATTTATTTAATTTATTATAATTTTATTAGGTTCATTTATGGACATTTTTTTGACTTACAATATTTAATTTTGTCATTTTGGGAATGTTCGTTTCATGGTTTCATGGTTGGTTCACTTGTGTATAATTATGAAAGTTCTTTTCAAATGGATGAAAAACTCTAGAAATGGAATGATATGGTTTTAATTTATATTAATAAATTTAAATTTTTACATTTGTATTTTTATTTTTTTACATGAATACGATTCATTAGATAAAACATTGATGGAAAAATGATTAGTTTATTTTGGCGGTTTTTACGAACATCATGAATTAGTTTCATTTTATTGAATAATATGTTTATATACTTGTTCCAGAACATTAAATATGTTTTAAGACACATATTATAATACTATTTAACCATAAAAGTTATTTTATAACCAGCATTGAAGGAATTAATGAAAAATGAAAACTCATCATCCATGAAGGATTTGAATCGACACCATAGAGACGATGTTTTCATTTTTAGAAAAAAGGATAGGAAAATAGGTTTGATAATGGATATTAAAATATAACGTCATTAAGGATATTAGAAATGGATAGGGTAGGTGAGGGAAGGATAAGAAAATAAAATAAATTAAAAGAGAAAGAGGGAGGGTTTTACCTCTTGAGCATTGTCTCCTTGATAACCTCATTAAGGATCTTAGAAATGGTCTTTTGGTGAGACCAACAAGACCAGAATGTGGGAAGGAGGTTTGGAAGATTAATTGAGTATAATATAATCGGGATGAAATTCTTATAAGGTGTGAGGAGAATGGGTGCTGAGGGGTGGTATTTATTGTGGGGGGAGAGGGGTGTTTTTGATTATTTTATTCATTTCTTAATTATTTTGGCTCAAGACTATAAATAGTATTGATTATTATGACTAATTATAGTAAGTAGAGAATGTGAGTTCGAGATAATGGCCACTTACATCATCCATGACTCAACCATGGATCAAAAATTCATTTATTTACTTATAATGTTAAATACTGTAAATTACCGTATTTCACTATTCACAAAAAATCAACTATTTTAGAAAAATACAAAAAATTTACCCTAAAATTTTTTCAATGTGTATATTTTAAAAATGGACTCCATTATATAAAATATTTTTTTAAATATGAGAAATTTAATTTTTAATTAAAATTAACATTTCTTTGAAAAATACCGATTTTATTATTATAACTGATTTTACGACACTTTGAAAAATTAATTAAAGCCTCATAAAATTATATTATAATTATAATAAAACAAAATATTAATTTATGAATCTATTTTATGAAAATAAATTTTCTTTTAAATCACAATATTAATTATAAAATTGTAAATAAAAATTTACATTTCACAAAAATATCAATACTTAATTTATCATTTCTAAAACATTTATTTACTTATTCAATGATATAAGTATATTATATTTTCATTCATAATATACCTAAATTTTATTTATACTTTAATTTGTGAGTTTAATATTCTATTGGCCAATTTACTTTTCCTAATGGTCACATTACTATTCCAATGGTCAAGTTACTATACCATTGGTATAGGTTCCTTAATTTTTATAAATACCACTGATTTCATCATTAATTTATGAGAAAAATGGTTTTATTAGGTTCTATATGTAATGTATGTGTTTTATACTATATAATATAGTTATAAGAAGGTAAAATTTGATTGATAAAATTCTAGGTCGTTAAATTCACTATTATCATTACAGAATACAAAGGCATAAGCAGTGACTAATTCTACAATCCTAGTAGAAACTTTCCTTCTATAGTCGGTTATACCCCCAACTATCCTTTTCTTATCCACTTTCCAACTACTAGTTATACACACCAGTAAAAAAATAAGCCTTCTAAGCAACTGGTATGTATCCACAGTTACTATATTCAAACAAGAAATCCTTTTTAGCAACTCATAAGTATCTATTGTTACAAGATTAACTTTCTTTCTTCTTTCCCAATACACTTCCGAAAGTCTTCAATTACTAAAAAAATAATCTAAATCAAAATATAGTTTTGTAAAATCTTCAATAACTTCAACAATTCTATGAGGAACTTGTTGGTCTTGAAACTTATTTTAGAAGCTATGGCTGAAAAACTTCGTAATTAAAAGTCAGCCTGATCTAGCTCACTCTGGAAACCTATGTCCAATAGTCTTTATTTGATTGACCTCAATTTGATTCTCCTTATCCTATTCCATCGTCAATTGAGTAGAAACTCAATTGGAAACTCACAATTTCTAATTTCGATAGACCTCTCACCAATGGATGTCTTTCTGATGGGATCACTCTAATGGGACTTCATTAGCTTCAACCTGAAACAAACATTTGATTGGAAAGTTTGAACTTTCAGCACATGTGAATAGTATAAATTCCTCAAAATAAGAATTTACTGTGCTCTCCTTTTATAGGAATCCCAATATGGTAAAGGCGGGAAAAAAATCTTCTTCCCTATCAATGAAATTCACAGATCTAAAAATTTCTTGTTCATTCAAGATTCATGTTTGACTCTTTTCGATCTTCTAAAGTCTTATTGATTCTTCTAAAACCTTCTTTAATCTTGTCATGAATTCAGTCATCTTTGAATTTCTAACCATTCTTCAGTTCGATATATCATTCATATTTTCTTCATTATGATGAGAACATATGAAGAACTGAAAACTTCTCATTATGATGCTCTATAAAACCCGTAAGACATAAAACATTACAGAACTCTGTACCATTTGAAAAAAAAAACAAATTAATTATAATTTCGATGCTCTATACCAACTAAAAAACATAAAACGTTCAAAACATTCTACCATAAACATAGTTGAAACTTTTGAATTATCTAAAACCCCCTTTGAAAACATATTAAAAATATCTTCAAAGTATTTATCATTTTCTTCTACTCCTTAGATCAATGATCCCACGTCTGATGAAGTCCAATGTTCGATGACTTTATTGGTGTTAGCCTGCATTTGATGGATCGATATCTATCTCACTTTAATGTATCGATTTCATCTCTTGTCCGATGAGTGTTGACCCAATTGCAAAACAAACAATACATTTTATCTTGACCCACTAGAAAACAAATTAGATACTATTGATCTTGAACCAATTGAAGAGAACCAACAGTTATTTTGTTTATGAAAATGGTTTAATACATTGTTTATCTTAATCTAATAGATTGGTATCTGATCTCATTTATCTCATCGGTACCAAAAATATACACAGACATTTAAGTTTTTGGTCCTGAAAAACACCCAATTCTTAATTACTCTACCTCTGATGGATTAGTGGAAATCCATGTCTGATGATCCTCACACCAATGAGCTGTGACTAGAAGACTTTGTCTTCAAACTTTATTTTTGTAAAAAATTCTTCTTGTAATCATGAATTCCTCATTACTTTGATAATGTCAGGATTTGCATAACATTGTCCGACTTAAGGTACCAAAAACACCTTCCCCCCTTTATTTCATAAGTCTTGCATCACAAGTGTTATAGACAATATATGATATTTGAGAACTAATCGAATAACAAATAATCATCATATTTAGTTTGGAAATAGTTATACTCTGATAAAACTCCTCATCACAATCAGAACTTTCATTCTAGACGCAAGGTGAGTCTGAAAACCAACTTCTTCCACAAACCATCCTTAAAATTGAAAATTGAAACATATAGAATTAGTCATCTAAACTACATATGATCTTCTGATTACTATTCCCCCTTTCATAAAATCATTAAAAATTAAAATTTTTGATTATTATACCCCCTTTTGTCGAATTTTTAAAACCCCCCTCATCATCCAGATTTCCATTATCTTCTCCTCAATTAAGTTGTTTACTCGCTTCATTATTCTTTTAAAACATATTCCTTATATTAATATATTGACAAAAAATACAACCAAAAAAAATCTTATCCCCAATAATAACATGTAAATTTAATCAGTAAATCAAAAAAATCATATTTTAAAGGATTTAATGATAGAATAGTCCAAATAAGAGGTAGAAAAAATGGGCTTGGGAAACCTTACTTTAACATAGCAATGACATATGAAAAGGGGCTTGATGAGAAAGAATAAGTAATATATCTTCAATAATTGATCAAAATAATGAGAATACCATGTAATTATATACATGATAGTATTTAAATAATATGGTGAAAATGGATTATAATTTTTTTAAAAGAAATTTGTAGGATAAAGAACCATTACCTTTTACTTTGTTTTGACTCCTTTGGAATGAGGCTAAATATTTTATAGGAGGGGATTTTAGTCACATGAAAGTTTTAAGTATGCGTACAGAAGAGTTTAGAGAGGGATTTGGGTAGATCTTTTTCAAAGGAAAGTATTTTTGAAATATGGATAAAGTGGTAGAGGTGGAGAGTTTATATATCCAAGGGGAGGGATATTGTTAGCAAAAATACCCTTGAAGTACTTTTTGGGTTGTGTTTGTTGAAAAGGTAGGTGAAGGAATATTAAAAATTCATGAGTTATTTATAAAATTAAGTATTAATGAGTTTTTAAATAATTCTAGTGATGTTATAGTGGATTAAAATATTTTTATAAATTTTACTAAGTCCCATATATAAGGGTAACAAGAACCCCATGTGTAAGGGTAACTAGTGCTGAAGCAGTTTGAACCATATAAATGATAAATTTCTGATAATTGAAGTT
Organism: Viscum album; assembly: GCA_963277665.1. Taxonomy (NCBI): domain Eukaryota; kingdom Viridiplantae; phylum Streptophyta; class Magnoliopsida; order Santalales; family Viscaceae; genus Viscum; species Viscum album. The sequence goes on from OY728141.1 coordinate 1,799,800,324, forward strand.
CTATATGTTATTACATAAATTTAACCAAGACTAATACATAATAGTATTCAAGATAATGTTTAAAGGTAGTGGTACCAAATGGAAAAGTCCTTGAGAATCCTCACTATAATATATATGGTTCATCAACCCAATACATAAGATTAATTTATCACTAGGCATAGAAAAATGGAAAAGTTAAAAAACACTATGGTATATAAAGGTAATGATTCAAATGGATAAGGGACATTTCCACAATATAGGAAATATGTAAATTTCATCAGAAAATGTGTAAAGGTATCCCTACTCATACATAAGATTACTCTACTTTCCTGAATTTGAAAAAGTTATATGGAAGAAAATGGTGATACATAAGAGTAACTAGACCTCACTTGGTGATACATAAGTTCATTCCATTTACTATTTGAGGTGAAGGGTCGACCATCAATTTATTTTTGTTAATTTAAAAATATTATTAATAGTTTAGTCAACCATGATAGAGAATATCTTGTAGTGATTAAATGAGGATCATGCCATGCTATTCTACTTATTTAAATACAAGATTTGTGTGGATTTAGGGGATTATATATTTTAACAAACATCACATCATTATATTAATGATCACACCAATAAGGATATTACATCAATAGATTCAGTTGAATTTAAAATATGATATTTTCCTGAATGTTGTAAATTTTATTATTTTTAAAATAAGAGGCAGATTCGGTTATAATTTAATATTGAAAATATAATCCTTGCAAGGATAATATGAAGACCAAATATTTTAATGAGATGAAAGAGAAATTCATGCTACTAACTTTATGGAGTTTCCACAATCAAATATGGAAAATATCAATCACATGGTGATTCTAAGAATAAATAATAAAATAATAAAAAAGATTTGAAGGTGGAGATCTTCTTTTTGAAGAAATAAAATAAAGATGTTATACAGATTAAATATTAAATTAAGAATAAAAATTCTATACTTTTTCTATAAATTCATATAATAATAGGAAGAATTATATACTTTCACTAGAAAGTTAGAGAAGAAGTGATTTATTTGAGTCTATCTTAATGGAAGTTTGTAGAGTTTTTTAAGTGGATGGAAGTGAAGCTGATTTATTCACCACTACTCATGTAAAATCACTTTTTGTTTATATATATCAAGACAATAATTCTTGGATTAGTAGTGAGTTATCTGAATATTTGTGAGTGGTGATTACTTTATTCTATAAAGGTTGTGAATATATATGGCTAGTTAGGAAACTATAAATTATAAAATAAAATCATTGTAATTATTGTTTTAGGTTCATTGACATATCATCCTTGTATGCTCCCTGTATTAGCTTAGTTTGGGTGAACTAAGTAAAATTTATTCTGTAATGACACAAAAATTTATAAATAAAATTCCCTTTGTGATCGAATTAAATACCCTATTATGTAACGTGGCCATAGAAAAAACACACACTTATTTGGTTATATCCTAGAAGATTTAAAAGATCACTAAACATCATGAATATTGATAATATTTCCATTTAATAATGATCAAATAATTAGTATATATTATGGGTTATGATAAATCCAATTGACATTGACAAAAGAAGCGATGATATTGATCAGTAGAATCATACCCTATAAAGCCCATTTATCAGAGCTTCTAGGGGAGATATCATCTCTTGGATTTTACCTTAACCAAGCCCAATCCAATATTCAATAACTAAATCATGATAGAAATTTTTTATGGGGGAATTTCTAGCTCATCAAGATCAAGTCCCAAACCATGTTCATTGAACCACCCCAAGAAAATCACATAGTCACACACCTTACCCTTAGAGCATTTATTGGTGTAATAAAGGGATATGTATCTCAACCCTAAAAGTATGAATATATATATATATATATATTATTTTCAATAAAACTATGATTATATTTATTTCTTATTGATTTTAATATATAAATTATAAATAAATGATTTTGATAAAAATTAGATCTTTATACGATAAAGCATAAGTTATATTTAGGGTAATATATATTTTAAATAAAGACACTCTTCTAATGAATTCATGAATTTTTTAAATAAATTATATCTTAATAAAATATTATTTATCGATATTATATATCAAATATAAATGACAATATAATTTTATGAAGTGAAAATATAATTTTTATATGGGCCAGAAAACTGTTATTAGAAAAAAACCCAGTATTTTAAAATAAATAGGGATTTTAATTTAAAATTTTAATATATAATATTTATATAATTATTTTTATAAAATTAATATTATTTTTTGAATCATAATTTCAAAATTATATAATGGTGATTTTTTCATAATTTTCTGAGACAGTCAAATTTTCCGGTAAAAAATAAATATGGTATAAATTTAAGGTATGTATTATGACATCATAACGACCCAAAAGTGATGTAATATGTTCCATAAAATATATAAAATACCAAATATATTTTTATCCTTTAAACATATTTGTTTTTAGGTTATTTTATTAATTTTATAAACCCTTTATAAATCCTTCAAAACCTATTTTATACTTTAAGGATTTAAAATCAATTCCTTATAAACATGCCTCACTTCCACAACACAAAGGGTATAATTTTAATGTGATCGGTTAATTTAATTGTAAAATAATTAAAACCACTCCACTTTGATATAAATAATCATAAAAAACATGAAAATATTTTTGGTTTTGATTAATTTATTGTATAGAGTCTAAAACCTATGTTTGGAAAATAATAAAGAACTCCCCTCTCTTTTCAAATATAAACCCACACAAGATATCCTTAATTTTCACTAAAAACAATTATAAAATTACTATAAACTACCATTTTTTCTCTATATCCCTCCCAATGTTCCCCCAATCTCTCAAGAAGCTCCTCCCAAGCTTTTGGAAACACCGTCTCAAGTTAAGGGATCCCACTCTCTTCATTTCCATTCATGCACATTCATTGTATTTAGCCTTTTGAATCTAAATTTGTTATGTTGTAATGAGTTTATTAGTATAAATTTAATGTCCAAATTATGTTTTTATAATTATATACCATTTATACCCTTTTTATAACCTTTTCCAAAGCTAATATTATGTCGAAGTAAGGGATCCTCTCCTTCTTCTCTTTATTCAAGCACCTTATTTATGTAATACCTTTTGTATTTAAATTCATATTAATGGGATATGATTTCCCACATACCTATTTATTCCATTATGATTTAAAATTTATGATATACCCCCTTTACTCTCATTAAACCCACCCATGATTCCTTATGTACCCCGTTATGCTGGTGACATCATCCTATGATTTTTCCATGTAAAACCTTTGTATTGTGAATAACATCACCACTTCCACTCAAGGTTAATCGACTAGAAATACCCATCCTTAAATAATTTTGGAATTCAATTTATGTATTCCACACTCCTTAATCATGATATTAAATATGTTGAAATATTATCCCATGTTGAATGATCTATGTGGCATGCTTATGCATGTACATGATATGAAAGTGATGAGTGTGACAAGATTTATAAAGTACTACAATGCATTGAGTAATGTTTTAGTCTCATGAGACAAAATGTATGGTATTAGGGAGTAAACCTAGTCCATTATGGGACTTTTTACACCATGTTATGATGTCTTGGCAGTTATCCTTGACCTATGTTTATGATGTCATGTTTAATGTTGTTGCTACATTCCCGTGTTGCCTGTATGCTATCATATTATATCATGCCTCATTATTCAAAATTATAATTATCACAACTTTTATATCCCATTGAAATTAATATTGAATAAGATGTAATACATTAATCATGTTATTCTTTATTTATTCCCTCATCGGGATTTATATCTCACCCCTTTCTTATGTATGTCCCCTAGTTATCCATGCGGTTTTAAGCGTATTGGAATTTTAGAGCATGTTATGGAAGTTTTTAATAATGTTGATATATCCATGTATCAAGTTTATGTGATATGTACCTAATTTCCCAGTGACACTAGACTTTTTGATCTTTTAGGTTGTACTAAGTGTGTTTTTTTAATAAATCATGAAATAAACTGTATTAAAGGTATGGGTTGTCATAATTGGTATCATTGAAAATTCTGGTTATTTTTGGTATCATGATTAGAAAAATCTTGTGAAAGGTTTAGGGATAATAATAAACATAGGAAAAAACCCCTAAATTTTGATAAATTATAGAGTAAGTTTTTTCTAAGAAAATACATCCCTTTCTGGATACTACAAGTGGATGTGGCTTAGGCACAAATGTACCTAGGGGTAACAACCCCAAAAACTATGTATTGAGCTAGACTCGATCCTGACCCTGTGCATGATAATGAGCCTTAATACATGCCTAGTTTTACACTATTGGGAGATATTATTTATTAAATTCACAAGCTCATTAAGAAAAATTATTAAGGGAAAAAATACCCATAAGATTTTATATTAGGAAATAGATCATGGATAACTGAGAATGAAGCCTAAAAATTCATAGGTTAAAGAATATATTTTATTTATGGTTATCCCTTTAATGTTCAATTTTTCCCTTTTATATGTTTAATAATTTAAAAATTATCATTCATAATATTCCCTTTATTTTGTTCAATGTTTGGAAATAGGAGGAACCAAGTCAACAACCATTGAGAGGGGCATTGTGATGACCACCCAAATGCAATTCCCAACCTGATGGGAGAAGGAATCATGAAATTCATGACTATAATTTATCAATTGATGTAATTTTTAAACCAAAAACTGAATTATTAGGAATGTAAAAATCCCACTAAAAAAGAAAAAGTTTCAATTGAGACCATCATGTGATAAAGGCCTCTAAATTTCAATGGATCTTTTGATCCCTTAATTGTATAATAATGGATTAGCTCTATTGAAATGATATTCTCCATCCTTGAATGCTCTGAGAAATAGAAGGTCATGAATAATGTTTATCATTTAGAATGAGAATCTAATCAATGGTGTATGTTGGTAAAAAATACATAGCATGAGGAAGAGTTCAATGTGATGGAATGGAATGAATTGCAATTTTTTTTGATAAATAGTTTCCTTTCACTATATAACTGAAAATGGAGAGGGACTAACTTAGCCTCAAGAAAAAGGAAGGTGAATCTATTAGGTCATATGAGGAAAACTTCACAATACTTGCATGATATTCCTTTATCTTTATCATTACCCTGGAATGTAAACTTGACCACTTATTTTTTGGATTGAATTCGAGTCTATAAAAATACTTAGCCATTTTGAAACTTTTCTAGTTATGTGGAAATTGTTCATTGTTCCCTCAAAGTCGAAATGGAGCGCATCGAAACTCAAGGGTCTCATGGGTATAAGAAGTAAAAAGTTTAGTTTAAATCTGGTAGTACAATGGAGAAATATAATAGTGGAAATAAATTTAAACATCCCACTTGTCAAAGGTGTGGGAGGAAGCACCCCATAAATTTCCTAAAGGGGATGGAGAAATGGTTTAAGTGTGGGATGGTAGGGCACATAGCTAGTAATTTTTTATGGGATAAATCCACCGATGTGATGGAATAAATGAATGATCCGGTCAACCCTCAAATTGTGGTCCAATGTTTCAACTACAAGGAGTAAGGACACTATGTGAGTCAATTCACTAATCCATGGGTTGTTGATGAAAACCGATGACGGCAACCCCCAAGGCCTAGAGAGAAAGGGAGAGATTATTCCATCACAACTACAGAGGTGAATCCCGACAATGAATAATTTTTTATTAATAAAGTTTAGTAGAACTATTCAAAAACCACTAGAAAACATGGAAGTAGAGCCATCAGTGAAAATGAAGAATGGGGAAATTATTAAATCCCAAGTATTTAACTCCTCCCCTATCAAATTTTTTGGGCAAAACTTCCCATAGAACCTTTTTATAATCCCTTTAGCGCAATTTAATGAAATTATTTGTATGGATTTTATTTTCTCAGGTAGAGCTGATATAAATTATTGAGATAAAAAAATTACCCTATATATCCTGAAGTGACCTTCAATTCTATTCAAGTATAAGAAGGAAGATGAATATTCTTTGGTATCATCATCTCAAGAATTGATATTATTGCCCTATGAGGAAGTGTATCTATCTCAAATGATTGATTCTAAGAAAAATACCATCCTTGAATACCTTAACAATGTGAGTGAATATGCTAATGTGTTTCTTGAATAATTGACTAATCTTACTCCTAGTTGAGAGATTGAATTCTCAATCAAGTTTATACTTGGGAATTTTCCAATATCTATGACTCTGTAGAGATTGGCCATTTTTGAACTCAAGGAGATAAAGAAATGACTATAAGAGAATCTAGATGAAGGGTTTATATGACCAAGTGCTTCACCATGGGGTGAACTGGTCCTCTTCATCAAAAATAAGTATGGTTAAATGTGCTTCTGTATTGATAATCATGTGCACAACAAGATCATGATAAAGAACAAGTATCCTCTACCAAAAATTTATGACTTGTTTGATCATATATGAAGATCACAATATCTATCTAAGAAAGATATTTGGTCATGACATTATCAAATAAATGTGAATAAGTAGGATATCCCCAAGACTACTTTTTGTACACAGTACAACCATTAAAAGTTCATAGTGATTCCATTTTGACTCACTAATTCTCCTGAAATCTTTATGGATTAGATTAATAGATTCTTTAGTGATTACCTCGACAAATTTATGGCAGTCATTATTAATGATATTATTATCTACTCCAAAAGCAAGGAGGAACATTAGGAGTATTTGAATACTATAATGAGTACCCTATAGAAAGAAAATATGCACGAAAAGTATAGTAAATGAGAGTTTTGGTCCGACCAAGTAACTTTCTTGGGGAATATCATCACTAGAAAAGGAATATATATGGATCCTTCAAAAAGAGTGATGATTAAAGGGTGGAATAGACTAACCTATTTGATGTAAATTCATAGTTTTATTATATTATCTAGGTATTATCATCATTTTGTGATAAAATTATCACCATTGTAAATTCCCCTAATGAAAATAACCCAGAAACGAGTTAATTTTGTCTAGAATTATGAATGTGAGGAAAGTTTTATGGAGTTGAAGAAAAGGATAATCACTAAACTTATACTCACATTACCCTATAGTGGGGAAGGATTTATGATATGCAGTGATTCATCCAAAAACATATTGTCTTATGTACTCATGAAAAGTGAAAAAGTGATATCATATTCCTCCCACTAATTAAATATCCATGAGAAGAACTACCCAAATCATGATCTAGAATTGGTTGTGGTGATCTTCAGATTAATAATTTGGTAGTATTACCTCTGTGGGTATAAGTGTAACATATATATGGATCATAAAATTCTCAAATATACATTCACACAAACGGAACTTGATATGTGCAACAGAGGTGGTTGGAGCTGTTCAAGGATTATGATTTTTCAATCCATTACCATCCTGGGAAGGAGAACAAAGTGGAAGATGCTCTGAGAAAAAAAGGATCCCAAATCATTATACATGATGAGGATTTCAAGGGATCCAATCTTCTTGGACTTGAAAAGTTTGGATATGGGAATAATAAAGGGATATTTATCCTACCTTGTTCAATTTGATACTCAACCATCCATTATTTAGAGGATTAAGTAGGATAATAAGGATGCTGAGTTGATACATAAAAATAAAGAAAATATTCCAAATTTTAACTTTGATGAAGATAGATTTATAAGGTTTGGAACCCAAGTATGTGTCCTATCAAAATTAGAACTGAAGTGGGAACTTCAGGACAATGCACATAACTTTTCCTTCTATATTTATTCAGGAACATTAAGATGTATAGATATCTAAATAAAAATTTCTTGTGAGATAACATGAAGAGAGAAATTGAGGAGTTTATATCTCAATTCTTGGTATTCGAGAAATTCAAAGTGGAATGAAAACATTTTAAGGGTATGATGAATCCATTTCCCATAGTAATATGTAAATGGGAAAAAATAACCATGTATTTCATCATTGTATTCCCTAGGACACCTAAATGTAATAATTCTATCTAGGTGGTAGTTGATCACCTTACTAAGTCAGCACATTTAATTTCTATCTAGTAATATTTATCTCTTGAATAACTCACTAATATATACATAATAGAAGTGGTAATACTACATGGAGTGTCACTCTCCATTGTATCTAATTGAGATCTAAGTTTTACCTTTAACTTTTAGAGAATCCTTCTACAAGCATTGAATATAGAACCGAGATTCAACATTTCTTATCACCATAAAATGGATGGTCAGTCTAAAAGGACCATTCAAACTTTCAAAGATATATTGAGATATTGTTCAATGGATTTACAAGGATGTTGGGATCAATACCTACCCCTAGTGGAGTTCTCATATAACCAAACATTTCATTCTAGTATTCAAATGACACCTTATGAGTCTCTATATGGGAAGAGGTGTCAGATTCCAACATGTTGGAATGAATTTGGAGAATGGAAGTTGATGGGAACTAATCTTATACAATAAATGATAGAGAAGGTTTAAATCATTCAACACTATATGAAATCCAAAAAAAATCAAAATAAAATATTTTCATACAATCATCAACATGATATAGAGTTTGAGGTCATAGATAATTTTTTTCTTAGTATGTCACCATGGATGAAAGTAATGATGTTCAGGACAAAGGTAAAGCCTAGTCATTGATAAACCAACCCCTTTAATATTTTTGATCACATCAAAGAGATGAAATATCGACTAGCACTCCCACCTAACGCATCTCAAGTACATGATATGTTCCTTGTATCCATTTTGATAAAGTTCATACTATATCTCTCACATGCATTGAATCTATAGGTGGTACCAATGGAGAATGATATTTCAACCAGTGATGATCTTAAATAATAGATAAAAAGTTCTACAAAACAAGAAAACTCACCTGGTAAAAGTGTTATGGTGGTACCTTAAGTTTGAGGAAGCGACATGGGAACTAGAAGAGGCGATGAAACAATATTTGCCTCATCTTTTTTAGTATATGAAATGAAAATTTTGAGAGAGAAATTTTTGAATGGGGGAATAATTTAACAACCTGACCACTTATAAATAAAATTCTATTTTTAATTTAATTAAATTCCATATTATGTAATGTGGTTATAAAAAACATGTACTTATTTGGTTATATCCTGTTAGATTTAAAATAACGTTAAGAATCATGAACATTTATAATATAGTCTTTGAATATTTATTATATTATTAATATATATTAATGGTTATGATAAATCCAATTGGAACATTTTAAAGAAGTGATGACCTTGACTAGCATGATCTTACCCTATAAAGCCCACTTATTAGAGATTTTAGAGAAGATAACATATCTAGGATTTTTCCTTGACCAATTACAAGCCTATATTAAACTACTAAAGAATGAAAAAAATCATTTATGGGAGAATTTAAAGCTCATAGAGATCATGGCCAAAACCATGTTTATCGAACCACCCCTAAGAAAATCTCACCATCGCACACCTTACCCTCAGAGAGTTCAATGGTGTAATAAAGGGCTATGTATATCGACCCTAATAGTATGAATATGTATATTTTCTTTTTAATAAAATAATTATTATATTTATTACTTATTAATTTTAATTTATAAATTATTAAATAAAAGGTTTTGATAAAAATTGGATTTTGATTTGATAAAACACAAATTTTATTTTGGGTAATATATAACTTCAATCGAGACACACTTTTTGTAATGCATTTTTTATTTCAATTCCTTTTTATAAGATATGATTTTCCACATCCTTATTAATTCCCTTATTATGTACAAGTTATGATATACCCATTTCAATCTTGTTAATTTCTCCCATGATTCATTATATACCCCTATTATGCTGCTAAAATTATCCCATGATTTTTCCGTGCCAGATCTTTGTATTGGGAATACCATTACTATTTCTGCTCAAGGGTACTCAACTGGACATACCTATACATTTTTGGTTGGGGAATTCCATGTATTTATTCCAAAATCCTTAATATTGGTATTAAATGTGATGAAGTATGATCCTATGTTGAATGATAAATGTGACACAATTATGTATGAACATGATATGAAGGAGACGGGTGTGCTTGAAATTATATAGCGCTCCAATGTATTGAGTAATGATTTAGTCTAATGAGATTTAATGTATGGGATTATAGAGTAAACCTAATCCATTATGATACTTTTACAACTTTTTATGATATCCTGGTGGTTATCCTTGACCTATATTTATGATTTCATGTTTAATATTGTTGCCACATTCCCATATTGCCTTTATGATATCATGTTGTATCATGCCTCATTATTCAAGATTCTGATCCTCACCCCTTTTGTATACCATTGAAATTTATATTGATTTAAATGTAATAATTTCATCATGTTATTCTTTTTTATTCCCTTACTGAACTTTATATCTCAACCATTTCTTATATTTCTACCCAGGTTATCTCATGTAGTTTTAAGAGCAATGAAATTTTAAATCATGTTAATGAAGTTTTCAATAATTTTGTTTTATCTATGTATCAAGTTGATTTTATATTTACCTAATTTCCCAAATTAATTGGGATTCATGATTTTCTGGTTATACTAAATGTGTTTTTATATAATAAATCATGAAAAAAGTGTATTAATGATATGGGTTATCATAGCTTATGTCCCTCATTTTTTGTTTTATCACCTCATATTCAGAGTGAGAGATAATGTGTTCTTAATTAATAGTGGAAAAAGATGATTGTAAGGGGTTATAAAAAGGAAATAGAAAAACACTAATTCCCCCTCAATGTATTTACCTTTCTTGGGAATAATAAGTGGTGTCATAACTAAATTTTCTTGGGGAAGTTTTCCCTCTCTATATTAATGGAAACAGTTTTCAGACACAAGAGAATTATGATCTTTAATAACAATAATCCTTAGTTATGAAAGAATTAGATATAACAATATATTTATCTTTGGGAATTTATGTCTACCTGGCCTCCATACATGGGATTTCAGTCAATATAGGTAGTGGATAATTATTGAAAAAATAATAAAGGTATATTTATACCAACACCAAAGGAGTTAAGATGATGGGAGGAACATTATCTAATGTAATTTACATGAAGGTGATGTTGTGTAAATCATCCCATTATTTGTGTAAAAAGATTCTCAACATTTATGAAGGTGATCCCATGTAAAAAAAATTTAAATTTTAGGTACTATGGAATAAGTATAAGGACTTTAGGATACACCTAAGTGAGTATGTTGATACATTATTTGATCAGGTGAACATTATTATCGAGGACATGCATATACTTAGAAAAAACCTTGCTGATATCAAAATAATATCACTATTTTTCAATGTGAAGGTATTAGTGCTCAAATAAAAATACCTAAAGGATGTGACATCAGATAGTCTCTGTAACACTCTCATTGCATATGATACGAGGAATAATGATAACGAGTCATTGGGGAAGGAGAATTCTCAGGAGATAACATTCATGGAAATAATGAAACTTGCATTGTGGTATGATTATGAGGATAGGGAAGTTGATGTGGTGATGTATTTACTTTACTTTAATATCAAAATAAGAAAATTAAAATTCAAAGGAAAGGTTCCACTTACCTACTTTTGGTGCGGGAAAGTTAGTCATCTCACTATTAGATGTCTACAAAATTTCTTGGATGATAATGAATATAAAGAACCCATAAAGAAATCATCTAAGCATGTGAAATTAAATAGGAGTTAATAGAATGAATTCTTTAGAAAAAAGAAATGGATTTCACAAGAATATACCAACTTAGAAGAAATAGAAGTGGAAGAAATTAAGGACTACAATGAACTTAATGAAGAAGTTCTTGTATTTGTCATTGATCGATCACAATTGGATAAAATCGATGATGAAAATGATAAAATCAAGGGAAGAGGAGGACTTAAGTATTATCTAGAATATTTTATATAGGAAAGTTATGTTTGGAGGTCAAAAAAAAGAAAAATAATGGAGTGGTACATGATTATAAACTATATTTACAATAACATCAAGAATAAAAATATGAGTTGAAAGCTGAAATTAAAATATTCAAGTATAAAAATACCAAGAACTTAGAGAATCTAGTTGAGATCAAGATTAAGATAGAATATAAGGCCTATATTATTGATAGTTTTACTGATTCAGTGAAATATAATATCAAAATTTATAAGGAGATCAAAGCCAAATATATGATGATGTAATGAAAACTCAATGATCAAGAGAGACTTCTAACTCCTGGCATGACATTGAGAAGTTCAAGTGCTTTAATTACCAAAGAATATAAGGAGGAACATGGGAAGATAAAAAACTATATACTTTCCCCTAAATGAATAATTTAAAAAATAAAGTAAAATCAATTGTGGGGCCTAATAATGAGAAAAAATAGTGATGGTTGATGCGAAATTGAAATAACCCACACCTTAGAGGAAGGCTTATTTGCATGAATCCCAAAGACCCAAAATGTTATAAATAGAAAAAAAAATTCATGAAATACTATACCATGAATATAGTTGTATTGTTTTATGAATATGGGGCATACAAAATATTTGTTTTCTATAGAAAAAAGACATTCCTCAGCTTAAGAGAAACAAAACATTGATAAGAATAATTTCTTACACTCAGTATGTTTTTAATGACTATTGTTTTTGGTGAGGAATTTATGGACACAAAGCCATCAATTTATCATTAAGGGTACATATGAATGTACCAAAGGAGATATATAAAATGGGATCACAATAGTTGGTTAAATTATCAAGTAAGATAAAAACTAATAATCAATTCACAGCCTTACAAGATGAAGATGATTCAATGAATTTGGATGTGGAATAATTTCATTCACCACCAAAAGAAGGACACCAAATATTTTGGATAAATAAAGGTATATTTGAGTAGGAAAATATTGTATAAAATTATTTAAAATCAATTAAATAAGCTAGTATTCATATCCTTGGCAGTGGATGCACCTCCCATATGATGGGAAGAAAAAATATTATCATAAGGATGAAGTAAGACAATGAAGGTGTCATTTATTTTTTTTATTTATGAAGGTTTAAAGATCATTGTCTCCATAAAATAAAAATTTGGAGGCAAATACATGAGGTGAAAAAACGTATTTGTAGTTTAAGGACTTGGTAACAATTTACTAATTGTAAATCAATCATTCTACTTGTGTCATGCAGTTAATTTCAATAAGAATGATAGGACCATCAAAGTCAAAATGATATAATTATGATGCAAGGAAAATTAAAAAAGGGAAATATATACTTAATTGGAAGATAATAGGACTCATGTTTTCTATCCAAGTAATAAGAGAATGAATTTTAGTACAAAAGGAATATCCACTTGATCCAAAATTCCTTGGAAGACTTAGTGAAGAATGAAGGAATATGTGATATCCCTAAAATTTCACATCATTCGGAAAATTTACAAGTTGAAGGAACAAAAGTCAAAAATATTTCTTGAGTTGGTTCAAGTTGATTTTTTTGGTCCAAAATCACCTAAATCCATGGATGGAAAAAGGTATTATGTTCTATTTATTAATGATTACAATAAGATGACATGAATGATAGTAATTACTCACAGATAAGAAGTGGTCCAGTGTATTATATGATATCATAGGTTGGTGGAGAATGCTATTAGGATATAATTTAGAAGTTATAGATTGATAATGGTAAAAAATTAATGAATAATCATTTGTAATTATATCTCAATAAGAACATGATAATTCACCAGGTTTTAGTAGTGATGAATTCTCAATAATAGAGTCATTGAGAGATGAAACTGAATTATCAACATCATGGATCGAAAAATGATCATATAGAAAGATTTACCAGAGATATATTGGAAGTAAGTAATTATTAAATTAGTTTATATCTATAACATGCCTTTTTTATGTTTTAATTAAGATAATACACCTACGATATGTGGTATGGGAAAAATAAAACATTAAGTTACTTTTACATTTCTAGAAGTAAAAGCATTATTATCAATAAAGAGAAGAAAAAAAAGTCTTAAGATCATGGAGATGAAAGTATTTTCCTTGGTTACTCATCCAAAAGAAATATTTTCAAATTATATAAAAAAAGGGTTAGAAAAATCATTGATATTAAAAATGTAATAGTTGTGTAAAATTTGTATATTTTACAATCTAGTGAGAATTTTTCATAGAAAAACAATGATGAAATGTTAGAGGAAAGTGACATTGAATTGAGAATATGGGGGGGGGGACTTGGGGAGATATAAGAATAAAAATAATACACTGATTATGAGGAAAACACATCAATTTTGAAAGATTCAAATAGGGAAAGAAAAAATATTGAAATTAATGAAGGTAATATTGTTAGTGACTCGATAACTCTGAAGTAAAAAAAGAGGATGAAGAATTTACAAAAACCTATTTATTATATCAATTAGAGCCTAGGTGTTTTAAAAGGATTACATATATTTCAATTTGGTCAAAGTGATGCATGAATATATTGACCAAAATGGAAAGAATCAAACATGGGGAATTTTATTGAGGTGGGAAGATAAAATTTTCATCTAAACTTGGTGGGTGTTCTTGGAAAAACTTAATAAGAAAAAATGGTAACTTGGAATAATGTACGACTTGTGTGAACTGGATATTACCAAATTGAAGGGATTGTTGTTGATTAGACATTTTATCCCATTTCTTAGTAGGATACAATTCAAATTTTCATGGTGATATTCATGTAAAGGAAGTTCAAGGTATAGAAAATGGGCATCAAATAAACATTACTTAATGGGTTACTTGAGGAGGAAGTGTACATTGAGAAACCAAATGGATTTCTTATAGATGAGTATGAAAGTAATGTTTACCATTTCAAGAAGTCATTTTAAATTTTAAATCAAGCACCAAGATCCTAGAATTATGGGCTTGATAAATACTTGAGAAAGCTTGGATTCTAGTGTAGAAGAGTTGATCACAATCTCTATATCAAGAAATATAGTGATAAAAGGATGTTGTTTCTCATTTATTTGGATAATATAGTTTTTGGAGGATCAAATTAAGTATAAAAAATATATCTATAGAATACATGAGGTGAAAATTATAGATATCTACGATTGGAGAGATAACTTTTTTTTTTGATTTACATGTGACTCAAGGAAGGCATGGAAAATTTATTTCTCAATGAAAATATTCTAAATAAATTATAAATAGGTATATAATGGAAGATTCTTGGCCAATGAAAACACTAGTGCCTACTCAGATTAAGTTTTCATGATAAGATGACGACATGAAGGTAAATGTAATGAAATATAGAAAATTCATCAAAATCCTATTATACCTAATAATGAAAAGAACCAATATTATGTTTTCTATATGTCAAGATTCTTGGTACCAAATAAGTCCAAATTAAATAAACATTATATAAGTGAAATTAATTATTCATTATAATAATATAACGGTGAATTATGAGCTATTTTATTATAAAACATCATAGTAGGAGTTGTTGGGATACACTAATGAAAACTAGGCTATTTTAGCGGATGATCAAAATTTGGCACAAGGTGGTGATTTCTATCTTATATGTTCATTAATTAATTAGTTGATAAATAATTAAGACTAAATTTCACTTAGCACTATGGAAGCTGAATGTATTGTAGCTACTCAATCATGTACTCAATTTCCATGGATGAAGCAATAAATTTCGGAAATTGGAGTTGATGTAAAATCTACTACTATAATCAAGTGTGATAAATTGAGTGATATAAATCACCACAAAAATATTTTCCAACATTCAAGGACCAAGAAAATTGTGATAAAGTATCATTTTATCATGGAGAAGGTTGAGAAAGTGTTGGTGAAGTTAGAGTATGTGTCAACACATCAGGATACAAAAATCATAATGAAGGCACTACCCAAGTCTGAGTTTGAAAGGAATTGGTCGGATCTTTGTTTCAAACCATCCCCATCAAACTAAATGGTTTATAGAAGGTACCCCCAATCCCTTATGAAAGTTTCTATTTATAGAAAGGTATGGGAACTCTATTGAATTAAAAATTTTATTTTCTAATCCCATCTAGTGAACTTTTAGAAACTTTCTCTTTTGGATCATTAAAAAAGGGGGAGCACCAGTTTGTATATATAATTAACTTAAATATAATGAGGATCAATAATGTGTTTTAATGAGAATATTTTCATTTAACTTTTGTTTCTCATAATGAATTTTACTCATATGGGTTTGGATATGGTTATTAGTAAATCATTGATTCACTATCTAAAGAAAAGATGTTCAAACTATATTGCTGGTCAGTTCTGAGGTTTCAAAATATAGATGTGTTGAATATATTTTGAAGTTTTTAATAAACCCAAAAGGGGATATTGTTAGAAAAGATCCACTTTGTGTGATTCTTGGGTTGTGTTTGTTAAAAGGTAAGTTGAATGAACCTTCAATAATGATTATAAAGTCACGAGGGATGTATAACATGAAGGCTAGAGGATTTTTAAAACCATTATAAATATATTCTTGTGGTTGAGTATGTTTCTATAAATTTGGATAATTCCTATACATAAGCATAACTAAAACATCATGTGCATGGATAACCAGTATTGAAGCAGTCTGAAGTAGAAAAATGATAAAGTCTTGGTACACTAATTTCACTATGTCAATATATAAAGGTCACCTAGACTAATATGTAAGAGTAATCAGGAGGATGCATAAAGGAAGTTTTACCAAATGTAAAAGTACTGTAAAAGACTCACTATAATACGTAAAAGTCAGAGAACCATTTCATAAGAGTAATTTTTCATAGGTTAGATAAAAATGACAATGTCCGAAACAAAATTTGGTATTTAATGGTAATCAATCCAATGCACAAGATTTATTTCCACAGTAGAGGAAATATGTAAAGGTCATATGGTAATGTGTAAAAGTAACACCACTCATACATAAGGGTACTTTCCTTTGTTGAATTTGGAAAATTCATGAGGTAGCATAGGTTGATACATAAGAGTAACAATACCTCATTGGGTGATACATAAGGGTTGTTCCCTATTCTGTTTAAGGTTAATATTTAGCTAAGATCGAATTTTTATTAATTAAAAAATATTATTAATAGTTTAGTTAGCTGTTATGGAGAATATCATGTCATTATTAAAGGAGAATCATGCCATGATATTCTAGTTATTTAAATACAATATTTATGTGAATTTATTGGATCCAGTATTTGACCGAACATCATTCCATGATTTTAATGATCACATCATGAACAAGATAACAATATCGGATTTAGTTGAATTTAAAATATGAGATTTGTCTTAAGGATTAATATTTGATTATATGTAAAGTTAGAGGAAGATATAGATAGAATTTAATATTGGAATAATCATCCTTGCTAGGTTAAAATTAAGGTCGAATATTTAGAGGAGATGAAAGGGAAATTCATGCTTCTAACTTTACAGAGTTTTCATAATCAAATATTGAAAATAACCCTCACATGGTAATTTAGTGAAAAAATAAAAAAATAAAAAATGGATATCGAAAGGTGGATTCTCTCTTAAAAACACAAAGATATATCTTTCAATTTGAAGATAGAAAAGAAATAAGCTTTATAGTTTGAATATCTAATTAAGAATAATAATTCGAGGCTTGTTCTGAAAAGTCATGGAAGAAGTGGAATAATTCTATACTTGCACTAGAATGTTAGAAAATAGAAGAAGGGAGTTCCATGAGGCTATCTCACTAGAAATTCATAGTGTTCATCAGGAGAATGAAAGTGAATATGATTTACCACTACTGGTGTAAACTCACTTTTGGTTTATTGATTTTGAGACAATAATTATTGGTGTATCAGTGAGTTCTTTATTCTATGAAGGTTTTGATCCTAAAGGGTTAGTGTGACCACTTTAAGTTGTAAAATAAAAGTAGTGTTCTTAGTGTTTTTGGTCCATTGATATATCCCCATTGCATGATCTTTGTATTTTACTAGCTTTTTTAAATGAAGTAAAATTGATTTTCCATCATTTTTTGTTTTATCACTTCATATTAACATTGAAGGAGAGTGATTTCTTAATAAATAGTAGAATAAAATCATTATAAGGGGTTATAAAAAAGAAATCATCATACCCTAAGACCCCCATATCATGGTTTTTACTTTTCATGGGACTAACATGTATTTTAGAATAAAGTATTGATTATTTAATTATTTAGGTTAAAGACTATGAATAGTATTGATTCCCATGAATTTTATAAGCGTATGATTTAAAAATGGAGCTATCATTGAAATTTTTCACACCCAAAATGGAAATTAATCTTTAAAATATTTTATACAATGTAAAGAATCAAATATAGTTTTTAGAGTAAAATATAATTTAAGATTTAAAATTTCAAATATATCTTTATAAATTCAACTTATTATTTTTAAATGTATTATTATACTCCTTAAATACATTTTAATCCCTGAAAAATTATTTATAAGTTATTAAGTCATATTTATATCATGATGATGTCAAAAAAATTTATGGTTTTTATAAAAGTTATAATTTTTAATATTCAGAAAAAAATCAATTTTTTAGAAAAATACAAAAAATTCACCCTAAGTTAATTTTGATTTTTTGATTCAAAAAATGAAGTATATTTTATCAATATTAATTTATAAATATTATGCATTTTTTAAATAAGATCATATAATATATATAAAAATAATTTATTTAGAATAAAAACTATTTTTTATGACTGATTACATCTATATTTCTTATTATAAGTTTAATAAATCATTATTTATAAATTTAAAATATAATATCCATTTAATAAAATTTATCTTCCAATTTAGTGAAAATATTAATTTGATTAAATATTTATGAAAAAAATGTTTTAATAAACATTATACATTATAGTTATAAGGCTATTTACTTGACTATATTATTTTTATAATGACTAACTTATCTAAAGGTAATGTGTATTTTGTGATAATAATACATTATATGAATAGTAAATTATGTATTCAAATAAATTTAATAAATAATTCATAGTATTATTTCAGTGTAAAATAGGTTACTTATTATTTTAAAAGGATGTTTATAGAGTACCAAAATTTGAAAATAATCATTTAAAAATTAAAAGGATTTTTTATTTAAATTATAAATTCCTTAAAAAATATTATTTTATTATAAAAATATTATTTATTATTTATTTTAATATATGATTTATATAAAATATTATATGACCTTAAAAGTTATTATATTACTTTCAATGGTTATATATTAAAATTATATAACAACTAACCATGTATAATACTCTATGTTTACAATTAGATTTCAATAAATAAATTACTATTTAAATGATAGTATGAAAATAAAATCTATAAATAAGAATAATATAACTATCAAATAAAACTATTATGTGTATCATGAATTTTTAGTAAAAAAATTATTCATGAAATTCATTATAATTTTATTAGTAATTTGAAGAAAAAATGTATACAATAAAGGAAAATACTTAGGTGATAGATATGTCTCTAATTTTTTGGATTATAACATTAAAATAAAAATAAAGAAATGAATTTAATATTTACATATATAATTATGAATGAAAATATATAAAAATATTCATTCGAAATATGGGATGTTATATGATCCATTCTACTTCATTTCTGGTTGTTGAAAAATAAACAAACTCAAAAGCCATTATGGAGTTTATTATAAATGTTTGTTTCCTTAATTCCATATATGTCACTCTACATATAAGTATAAATACCCAAAAACTCATAAAAGAGATATCCTTAAGATTAGTAATCCATATTGCATAAGAAAAACCTTCAAAAACACATAGGTTTGTACTATAACATATATAGTAATCCAGGGCACTCTTTAGATACTTAAGTACTCTTTTAACAGCATCCCATTATGCATAACCTGGATAACTTGTATACCTAATCAACTTTACAATAACATATGTAATATCTGGTCTTATACTATTCATAATATATATGAAACACCCCATAACCCTTATATATTCTAATTGAGAAATTGCACTACCATGATTTGGGAGTATACTACTCCTAGAATCATATGAGGTTAAAACAAGTGAACAATTAATTTTTTCAATCCTCTTTAAATCCATTTCAATGAAATGATATTGAGAAATAAAAATATAATTCTTATATCTAATTTTTTTAATTCTCAATATAAAATTTTCTTCACCCAAGTCTTTTATATCAAAGTTTCTAGATTAAATAGATTTAACCTAATTTACTTAATTTGTATCAATTCCAAAAATTAACATGTCATTGTCATATAAGTAATTAAAAACACCATAATTATTTTGGAATCTAATATAAACACATTTATCATCCTTATTAACTAAAATTATGTCTGATAAAATATATTCATTAAATTTATCATTCCATTGTTTTGGAGATTTTCTTAAACTACAAAGGGGTCAAATCAATTTACAAACCTTCTTTTATTTTCTAGTTATTATGAATTCATATGGTTGTTCTATATATATATTTGTTTATATAATTCAACATTTAAGAAAATTATTTTAACATTGATTTTATGAATTTCTAAATTATATATGGAATAAAAGGTGATAGGGATTCTAATAGAAGAAAACCTAGCCACATGGGAATACATTTCAAAATAATTGATTCCTTTAGAGTAAACCCATTATTTACCAATATATATTAATATTTTTCAATCGTAACCTCGACATTATTTTTCCTTATAAATTCCCATTTAAGAAATATTATTTATGAACCTTGAGGAATATCAAGTAATATTCAAGTACTATTATTAGTTAGAGAGTCCATTTCATCATTTATAGCTTCTTTCCCAAGAGATGAATTAAAATATAACATAATTTCTTTGTATGTTTTAGGGTCAGACACTATATTCAGAAAAACCAATATTTTTGTAACGATGCTATCATTAGTTACTTAAAATAAGTACATTTAGAAATATGATCCATATATTTGGGTTATCTAAGGATATTTTCTTTTAATATCTTTCTCAACTGTATCTTCTTCAGACACTATTTTATTTGAGTTAGATTCTTAAAATTGGATTTACTTAGGTAAATAGGTAGTACTTGATTCATAAAATATAATATATGATTTAATAACTATATTAAGAACTAATAAATCATTATATTATATAACCATGAATCTATAATCTCTTTAATACTCAACATATCCAAGAATTGTGAATTAATACCTCTTTTACCCAACTTTTCCATTTTAGTTTCAAGTACTATTAGAATATCATGAAAACCCCGAACCATTAAATAATTAAGGTTTTTTCCCATGATTATATAATTCATATTAAATCATATACTTACCTTTTATGGGAACCCTATTTTGGACGTAAGACATATAAAATAATGCCTCTCCCTAAAATCCTCTTGAAATACGTAAGATAGACATAATGAAATTAACCATTTCCATTAATGTTTTATTCTTTCTATTAGATACACCTCTTTTTGAGGTGTATATGAAGATTTAAATTTATATTTTATCCTTATATTTTAAAAAATTAGGGAATATAGTATTATACTCTCTTTTTGAATATGAGGCATTTAATTTTAAGACCACATTGGGTTCAACCTCATTTATATAGATACTAAATTTATCCATAACTTTATCTTTAGTATGTAAGATACAAACATGAAAAATCATGGAACAATTATAAATAAAACTAAAAACTTACCTTTTTTACCAATGGTGGGTGTAGCATGAAAATGACATACATCACTATGTATCAATTTAAACAGATTAATTTTCCTTTCTATAGTTATAGATGGTTTTCTAACTATTTTAGTTTGCATGAATGCAACACATTTATGATCTTTTTTATCCATTATAGTTTATAATTATATTTTTTTCATCTCACACACTTTATTATAATCTACACGCCCTAAGATATTATTCTACAAATAAAAAGACTCTAAAAAGTACGTAGAAACAACATTTTTATTTAATTTTAATAATTTATCATACAAATGATCCTTTCTAACAAATATCCCACCCCTAGATAGAAAAAAATTACCTTCCTCAAATATAATCTTAAACCTATTATTGTTCCAAAAGATCCATAAAACTAAGTTCCTATGATCTTTGGGTATATGCAAGACATCATTTAGAGTAAGAGTATTTTTAGAGGTAATCTTGAGATTGACCTCACCCTTACATTATATGTTTATTCTTATGGAGTTCCCCATGTAGAGTGATATCCCATAATTTATTGATTCTATTCTCTTAAATATAGATTTTTTATTTCACATCATGTAAAACAAAAATAGATCTTCCAAGAAGAACTATCCATAAAAACATTAGCTTCAAAGATGGATAAAAAGTTCTCCTTTGTATTATTGTTTCCATATTTCTTTTCATAAGGATAGAAATCACACTTGAAGTGTCCCAAATTTCCAAATAAGTAACATGCCCATTTATTATTCTTGAATAAAACCTTTCATTTTTAATCATTTTTTTGACATTTATTCCCCTTTAAGGACCCAAATATTCTAACTACCTCTACCATGAGAACCTTGGATTTATTATCCCTAGTTTTATTTGTCTTCTCACAATTTTTATATTCATCCTCAATTTTTAGGTAGTTGAGACACTCATTAAGATACATATATTACTCCTTATGTTTTAAAGAATGTTTATAACTCTTTTAAGAAGGGGGAGTTTATCTATGATGAATGTGATAATGGTGGAATCATCCATATTTATCTAATTATACTTTAAATGTTATATATACACTAGATTCCATAAAATTAATCTATGATAGATTTAATATATACTATTTTTCATGAAATAAATTTTCTTATAAGGAAAGGAAATTAATTCTTAATGTATCCACAATGATGTATTTTATCTCCAAATAATCCCAAATCTCCTTTCCCATTGGAAGGTGTTGAAAGGTGTCAAAGAGATCATTGGAAAATGTATTAAGTATGTGTCTTGGACATATGTGATCATAATTATCTTATTTTTTTGTCATTTGAGTGACTTGGAATATCTCATATTCATATATGAGGGGATTTTGAGTTGAGTGCATATGGACCATCTTGAGTGTTATAAGAATCAAGTGCATCCTATTTCTCCATATCTTAAAATTGTTTTCATCAAGTTTAATCACCTTAATATTGTTGTTTAGAACTTCTATATCAATGTTGATGGTAATTTACTCTATATAATGTTAGGGATATAGGTGGGTAATGATGGTATGGACTTACTTGTATGATAATATATAGAGATATATGAGGCAGATTATGATTTAAATATCTTTAAGAGTAAATTCACCCCCACCAAACTAGTATTACTATGATTTTAAAGAGAATAATCTTTAGGATATAATGGTGTCTTATTAATATGCACTGGTACTTAATGGAATGTAACCATTGAAGAGGTTTTGGAATTAATAGAGTAATGTAAGAGAATTTTTTATTGCACACCAACAAAGGATATTTGATGCTTATAGAAGACAATAATTTATGAGAGTGGAATTAAATTAAATGATTTTTCTATCTAGTAGCAACTCTATTTTATAAGTGTAGAAGTTACTATTTAGAAAAGTCATCCCACCCATTTGGATTCAGAAGAAACCGATTCTAGACATGAATTATCTTAATTTAATCTTATCCATCAAATTGTATTTGATCAAATAGGTTACCCAGATCACACCTGCATAGTGAATGAATATATAAAGAGTCATAATTTCCTTGGAACTTTAATTTTTGGTTTTGGGAGTATTAGAAGAAATTTTGGTAGTGATCCAGAGATGAAGGGTTCAGTTTTTTCTTGGCGAAGGCCAAAATGACTGTTTTTGGGAAATCTTAAGCCATGGTGGATGCTGTTTTTGAGATATGGGCATTTTAGGATTGAAAATTTTAGTGTTCTAGTATATGAGGGTGTGTAATGCACATTTTGAGGGATTTTAGGTTTCTTTTGGTGAGTTGGGGTTTGAAATGACCATTTTTGAATTTGGTCAAGAAATTTTAGAGGGAACAACACTTAGAGGTCCTAGACAGAATCATTGTATGAAATGGGGAGGGGTGAAGTGATCATTTTTATTTTCATGGATTCATTATGTTGTGGTCTTGAGAGTTATTTAGCATGATTAGTCATTGATGTAGGCTAAAATTATTATTTTAAATTCACCATATCATGGTGGAGTAAGGATCATTTGGAATGTTTTTGTAACATGTTTTTTATTTTTTTCAGTACATATTCTCATGAATATTTTTTTATCTCAGGTAATAATGACTTGTTGGAGTTCTTAATAATGTTTTGATATGATTTTTTTGATGAGGATAATAAAGTTTCCTTAACCAAATTTGGAAACTTTCCTTAAGGTAGATTTTTCTACACTGGTCATCAAGTTCCTAACTTTATGAGGAAAATCATGATCCAAGATGAGTTTGTATAGAATATTAGAGCACACAATGTTACCAAATGGAATAAGGATAATAGTTCCATACAAAGGATTATAAGTTGTTAGTGTTACTATGTTTTTATAAATTTGTAAAAATTATGAGAAGTTAAAGTTTTACACTTGATATGATGAAGTTACAAAAAATAATCGAATTGACAGGCTTGAAGACCAATGACTCAAGTTTACTAGAAATTTTTAGTTGAAAATTTTCGATAGACAGTTTGTCTGAACTTTCAAAGTAGATTAAGATTATGTTATAAGATGTATGAAGTTCAATGTTGTGAAGTTAAGGATTATACTATTAAAGTAAGTCCATCAGATCGATTCCAACAGAATAAGATCCACCAAAACCAGTTTTTTTGAAAGTATTTTGTACTAAATGTGAAGAATTGTTCATACAGATATTTAGAAATACCATCAGATAGATAGGCTCTTAGATTCATCAAACAGACATGTACAAATGACAGAATTTGGATTTCCATTGGATAGAAGAAGATGAAGTGAATGGTGATAAGTTTTGTTACAAGATATACTTATTTCAATATCATAAAGTCATGAAGAGTGGTTTAGTATGTATGTTATTAGATTGAATCCATCATCTAGAGTTACAATGGTTGATCAGGTTGATTAGTTAGACACTGTAGAAAGATTCAGCAGATGGGCACACATCAGATAGATCCAGATGATGTCATCAGATAGATGATCCTGTGAAGTTGTACCTATATTTTCTTTATGAATATTTTATGTAGTTTTATCCAAGGCAAGACAAACTATATGAAAACATGTCAACACATCATACATACCATGTTGAGTGGACATTTTTGAATTCATTGGACAGAGGAGGTACATGAAGAGTGTCAGTTGCAGTTGTATAGAGTTTATATGACTAAAATGATCAGATGAAGAAAATATTGTGTCCCTTAGATTGAGATATATAGAGGAAATAAATAGAGAATCTATTTGAAGTGGAACCAGAAAAACATGAGTTAGATGAAGTTTATAGGATCTTTATATAAAACTTTATAAATCCCCTTAACAATGAAGATAACAAAGCTGGTATTTTAATTTTTTTTATCTAGCTAAGGTTAAGTAAGTTTGAAGAAGTTTATTAATTCTAAGTTTAAGAAAATTTAAAGATATTGAGGTGAAACTGAATTTTTAAGAAGATTAAATAATGTTTTAGAATATTGTAGAGGCGTCCAATGAAGTTGTGTTGAGTGGGAGTTTCGATATTTGAGTTTTGTTTGAACAGGAAAACACATTTGAGTTCCCACATTTTTGCCTAGGTGAGCACATATTTAATAGGGGTGTCTATACAACTTGTACTAACATTGTTCATACATGAAAAATGATAAGTTATTAATAATTCCAATTAGTTTGAGTTTCCAACCAATGGAATACCTATTTGAAGTATAAGTACACCAATAGAGGTGTAGTGAGAAGTGGTACCACACAGAGGTGTCGATTAGAGACACTGATCAAAGGCATATTTCAGAGTTAACAGAAAGAGGTTGTACTATATAGAGATTCTAAACAACTTGTGAGGTGTAAATGTTTTATTCATAGGAAAAAGTATAGATCATAGGAATAGTTTCTTGAGGAACACTGAATGGATCATACCTAATGAAGATAGAAGGCGCACCAAATAGAGATACCATATGAATACACCAGACATAGAATTTATAGATGAATTTAATTGAGATGATAAGAAAAATTTAATTTCTTTCTTTGGCTCAGTTTAACAAGAAAAATTTGTAACTAACAAGATTAATTATAATTTATAATCAAGATATGGTAGATTTCTAATATGAGTCAACTCAAATTGTATTCACTTTATATTATAGTAAATTTCCATGAACTGATGGAGATATTCATGGAAAGGATGTAGTCATACATACTAGGGGTGAACCTTTTAAATATTATGTTCTATTATTTAGTTTTCATAATATATCATACATATAATGTTTGATTTTTATAAAGTTGTAAAGGATAGAAAACTCTAACAATTTGTAGGGGTTAATTTCAAAGAGGGGATAAATTATAAAATATTACCACTAATTCAATCCCCCCTTATTAGTGGTTCTTATAATCCTAAGAAATGTCAAGTGGTATGAGAGGAGATTTATCATGTTTGACTATTATCATGGATAATATTAACTCAATTAATAGCAAACGTATTCTTACCTTTTATGAAAAAAATATCATGGTTGGAAAAACTAAACGACACCCTATCTTCTATCTCTTGGCTTGGAGGTAATTGGTGCATCAAAATTTGAGTTTCCACCCATTGAGAAAGATTCCTATATGAATTTTTTTGACAAAATAAATCTTTATGTAGATGGGAAAGCTACAGATGATATTATAATGTCTTTGTTAGAAAATGTTAATATTAAAGTGATGGGTATTAGGATTGCTAAGGAAACTTGGGAAAAAATTGAAATAATATTTAAGGGAAATATCAAAGTGAAGGAATAAAAGCTTCAAATATTTAAAATCAAGTCCGATGATATTAGAATGAAATATAATGAAACTATTGACGAGTAATTCAATAAATTTAATGAAGTTTTTATCAATATCATTGGATTTAGAGATGTCTTGGAAGATTCTATGATTTTTTAGAAACTCATGAGAATATTTCCATATAGGTTTGATCCTAAAATTGATTCCTTATAAGATAAATATGATTTATCTCTTGATGAATTACATAAATTTATTATCAATTATGAGATGAGTAAATCTTGAACATTCAAAAATAAGATTATGTAAGAAATGTATTTTCAAGCTATAAAGAAGCTAATTTTTTTTGAACCAAAACATAAGTTGGTGGAACTTAGTGAATTAGAAGATAAAGAAGTTGATGATGAAGAAAATTATTGAATCACGTCTCTTATATCTAAAAATTACTGAAAATGTAGAGGAAAGTATAAATGAAAACTCATACTTAAATGTCTCAGTTATGGGGGAATTGGTATTTTTTTAAAGAAATTTACTAAGAAGAAAGTTGGAGAATACAAAGATGATTTTGAAGAAAAACCTCAACAGAAGAAGTGTTTAAAAACTTAAAATGAAGATAAAAAATAATATTCAAGTATGAAAAAGGTTACCAGAAAAACATAAGAATTATATTGAGTAAGAAAGTTGAATTTGACTATACTGACAATAATTCTTCATAAGATGAAAATCCAGAGAAGTTTAAAACTTTCTTTTATAATATTGAGGGAAAGGTATATTCCTAAAATAGTGAAGAAGGGGAAGGAAAATAAATGTATAGAGAATATCATATAAGATCATAACCTATGGAATGTCTTGAAAAAAAACACAAAACTAAAGAAATAAATTTTAATTTTGAATAGATAATTTGATAAAAATAATGTAGAAAAGGAATATCTCCTTAAAATGGAAGATGTGTTCATTGGGGAGATTAAGAACCTCAAATTTAAAGTTATAAAACAAGTAAATATGGTGGAACATATTAGAAAGAAATTTTATATTAAGGAAGATGAGGTTTTTAATACCCAGATGATATTTCTTGAGGTTGATAATACCTTAAATAAAATGAGAAACAATTTCATCATGGATTCATAGGTAAATCCTGATACATCTCAAGATGACAAGAAAACTCATTCCAAGAATCAAGTGAAATATAAACCCACTAAATATAAAATTTTATATGATTATACTAACCATTTAGGTATTTGAAACAATTTTGGGAAAAATTGGGTTGAAAAGGGATGTGAGAAACATGTCACATCTATAGAAGTTAGAAACAACCTCAAAGAAAAGGGTTCCACATGCATGGGGAAAATAGGTACTAGAAATTTTGTTGAACCTCAAAGGAATCACTATAAGGAAAGGTCATTTATCTACAGAAGATCAATTTTTAGTGGATATTATTGGTGTTGATGTATATATGGGAACATTAAATATATTTTTTATCACAACATGTCTTTCCCTGGAAAAAATCATGAACTAAGGGGGTGAAATCATGGAAGAAAAGAGATTAAAATTATTAAATAGCATTAAAAAGAAAATAAAAGAAATTAGATGAAATAATATTTCTAAATAAAAACTAATTTGATTACGTGGAGGAAGTTTGTGTAAGGTGTGACTAACTAGCTCACTATGGTAAAGAATGTATGAAAATACTTCCAGTATAATTTTCCTATGTAAGAAAAGAAAATGAAGATGGAAAGAATGAAATTGAGGAAAGATCTTCTATTTTTGATACTAATCTAAAATATAGAAAAATGAAATAATATTGGATTATTAATAGTTTTTATTACTCACATATGATAGGTGATATAAATATCTCAAGGGATGTTGAATAATGTGAATGAGGAGAATTTAATTTTGGAAATTCCGGTTACTTAAACATCATAGGAATGGGAACACCTGATATTGAATATTAGAAACTAAAATCGAAGGATTTTTTTGATAATGGGATTAAGAAAATTTTATCAGTGTTAGAAAATTTTGTGATGATGGTAATGAAGTTATCTTCAGAAAAGATTCTAGTATCATTAAAATTTTAAAATTTTAAAATTTTTGAATTTTTTTAAAAAAAAAAGAAATAACCATTGGTAATATATTACCAATTGGATATCTTTTTAACACATGTTAAATAAGTGGTGAGTATAAAAATAAGTTGTGGAAAAAAATAAATGGGAATCTTGGATTTAAAATCATGAGTAAAATTTCTAATAAAGTTTATATAAAAAACTTACCACAACGAGAAATGAAATATGATGTCATTTTTGTAACTTGGATGAAAGGAAGGATGGTTAGTAATAGATATAAGAAAGTTGATATCCAATCCACTGGAAATATTGAGCTTATTTACTCTAATATTTATATTCCAATGAGACATCAGTAAAAAAGGTAATTTTTTATTTATTACTTTCATTGATCAATTCACTCAGATAGTTAACATGATTTTTAAGAAAATTAAATCAAAGTCTATATAGAGGTTCAAAAGTTTTAGAAGGGATATTGAGAAAGAAATTTGTGTTTACATACTAAAGTTAAGAACTGATAATATAAATGAGTACACAAGCAATGATTTTGAATCCTATATGAGGAAGAAAGGAATCAAACATTGATACAACACTCTTTACACTCCATAACAAAATGAAGTAGTAGAAAGGGAAAACATAAGTTTGGTTAAAATGGGTAGAATTATGATTACTGAATACAATATTTCCAAATTCTTATGGATAGAATCTATAAGTATAGTTGTCCATGTTCAAAATTTTTGTTTGTTGTAGATAAAATCAAAGATAAAACTTTATGATATGTGGTATAAGTAAATGAAAATGGTGAAATACTTTATAGTTTCTAGGATTATTTCTTAATAAAGGAAAAATATCTAGATCTTGGAAAGTTTTATGAGAAGTTAGAGGAAATAATTATTGTGGGTTACTCACCATATGGAAGAAGTTATAAATTTTAGAATAAATAACATAATAAGTTGGTTGATTCCTATATGTGAAAGTTTTTGAGAATCCAAATTCTTTAAAAAATTTGTTGAATATAGTAATGAAGATGTTATGGAATATATAATGATGAATTCTGAAAAATATAATAAAAGGGAAAATTAATCTGATCCAAAATGTTTAAAAGATTATTTAGATGAATCTTTTAATGAAAAAATTGATACTCAAATAAAATATATTAAATTTCATACATTAAAAAAAGTGATTGAATCAAACAAAATCATTGGAAATCATAAAGGTCCAATTAAGATTAGAAGGAAACTAATATTGGAGAATTAAACATCACTTATCTCATAAGTGGAACAAAATTAGTTTTGAAGAAAGTTGATCATAAAGAGTAACTAAATTCTATGAATGAAGATTTATATTAAATTGAGAAAAATGAAACCTAGGAACTTTTTCCAAGACTAATAATAAATAATTTTATAGGATAAAATTGAGTGTATATAAATAATATTAATGAACATGGAGAAATATAAAGAAACAATCATCGAATTATTTTCAAAGGTTACTCAAAGGTGGAAGGTGTTGATTTTGAAGAAAAAATACCTTACCATAAGACTTGAAACTATAAGATTATTCTTAGAAGTTATTACACATTTCATTTAAAAATTTTATCAGATGGATTTTAATTAATATTTTTTAAATATATAATTTGAAAAAGAATTTTATATTTAGAAACCTTGTGGGTTCTTACATGATAAAGATGAAACCATGGTTTGTAAGCTGAAGAAATATTTGTATGGGTAGAAACATTATCCTCATGCATGGCACTATAAACATGTTAGTTTCTTGAAGAAGTTGAACTTTTCTAAAGTAAAAGTTGATAACAACCTGTATGTTAAGGAGACGAGAACATGTACCCTAATTCTTACTTTTTACATTAATGATATAAATTTTCAGGTGACAGGGATACAACTTGTAAAGAATATGCTGAGGAAATGAATAAGAACTTTTAAATTTTTATGCATAGAGAATTAAATCTATTTCTAGGATTATAAATTTAATAAAATGGTATATATATATTTATATCTCAAGAAAAGTATTCTAAGTAGTTATTAAAAAAATTGGCACGACCTATTCCAATGAGATTTATACTTTTATCTTTGTTGGAATTAACTTGAGTAAAGATGAATTTAGAAAAAGTGTGAATTAGAAAGTCTTTAGAAATTTGATAGGAATCTTACTCTATCTTAGTACTTTAAGAAAAAAACATTGTATATGTTTTTACATTATGTGTATGATATTAAAATGATATAAAGTAATCATGTATGTTGGAATCTAAAATAATTATTAGGTATTTTAAAGGAACATTAAACTATGGGTTGATGTATAAAATAAGTAATGAGATGAAATTTCTTGGGTTCACTAATATTAATTGGTCTAGTGATTGTAATAATAGAAAATCAAAATTATGAGGAAATGTTTTTGGGATAATTTTTTGTGAGATAGAATAGTGAGAAACAAAATTATGTTAATTTGATCATAGCTGAAGTATAATATATTATCATCACCCAATCTTGTACACAAATGTTGTAGATGAAATTTTAGCTATAATATTTTAGAGTGAATGTTTATAAACCATTAAATATTATTTATGATAATCAAAGTGAATTTGATTTTTCCAAAAACTATGTACAACATTCATGATTTAAGCACATTGATATTAAGTATCATTTCATTAAGGATAATATTACTGGTGGATATGTTATTCTTGATTACATTTCAAAAAAGTATCAAATTGATGATTTTTTCACCAAAGCTATGAAAAGGAAAATATTTATGGAATTGGAAATGAAACTACATTTTTATCTTTCATCAATGATTTTATAATGTTTGTAAGGAAATGTCCCCCACTATTCTTTGAATTATGTAGTCAAAGGGGGAGAGAAATTTCAATTTTTTAAGAAGGTTTATAACTTTTACTTTTATAAATTTGAAACTGTTGTTATCAGAAAAAAGGGGAGAGAAAAAGTTTGATGGGAAGTTTATCTTATCATGTCTACAAAATTTATTATCAAAGAGAGATGAAATTACTTCAATTTTTTTTGTCCAGTAGTATGGTGTCAGGGAATTCTCTATGATAAAGACCATGGTTTGATAAAAATTTGAGAAAAGATTTTTTAAAAAATGTAAAAAAAAATTTCAAATGTTTTCAAAGAATCCAAAGGTGGAGATTGAAGATCCTTTGAGATGTTTTTGTAATGTGTTTTTTATTTATTTTCAATATATATTGTTTTTAATTTTTTTATCTCAGGTAATAAAGAGTTACTAGATTTGTTAAGAAAATTTTGATATGATGTGCTGGAGGAGGATAAGAAAGTTTCCTTTAGCATGTTTAGAAAATTTCCTTAAGTTAGACATTGCTATGTCATTATTAAAGTTCTTAAGATCCTGAAGAAACTCTTTATCCAAGATGAGTTTGTAGAAAACTAAGAATAAAAAATGTTATCAGATATAACAAGGACGATTTTACCAGATAGAGGCTTGAAAGTAGCCCACATTACTGAGTTTATATACATTTTTACAAAAGTACAAGAAGTTAAAGTTTGATACTTGATATGATGAATTTGAAATAATAATTTTATAGAGAGGCTTAAATACTAATGAATTGATTTTACCAGACTGATGCAGCTAAAGTTCTTACAAAAATATTTTGGTTTTACTTTCTAAGAAGATACAGATTATTTTACAAGGTGTATGAAGTTCAATGTTGTGAAGTCAAGGAGTGCACAACTAAAGGAAAACCATTAGATAAAGTCTATAAAATTAATATCCATTGGAATGAGTTTTTTTATAGAGGATTTTCTACTTCATGTGAAGAAAATTTCATACAAATATTTATAAATACCATCAAAAAAGAGACACTCATTTGCATCAGGCAGACATGTATGAAGGACAATGGAAAGAGTTCTACCAGAAAAAAGCAGACCGAGTGCAAGGTGGTATGTTTTGTTAGATGATATACTTAGTTCAATATCATAAAGTCCTTATGGATGCTGCAGTAGGAATTATATTAGATCGAATCCATCAGTTGGAGTTCTGTTGGTCAAATAGGTTGATCAATTAGATTCTATAGACATATTCATCAGATGGATGGACATCAGAAATATCAAGATGATTTAATCCGAAAAATTATCCTATGTAGTTGCACCTGTCTGTGTTTTTTGAATCTTTTATATAGTTTGAGCTAAGGCGGGACACACTAGATGGAATCATGCTAACACATTAGCCAGATTATGTCAGAAAAACATTTGTGAATGAATTGGATAACGGGTGAATATGAAGAGAACCGATCAGCGTTGTACAAATTTTATCATAATAAATCAATCATCTAAAGAAAATCTTGTGTCTATCAGATAGAGATTCACGAAGGGAGCATATGGAGAAGCTCTTTAAAGAGGCACTTGTCAAACATGATTCAGATGAATTTCTTTGTATCTTTACATAAAAATTTGTAAATCCTATTAATAAAGATGATGTTGAAGCTAGTATTTCAATGTTTATTTATATAGATAAGGATAATTAAGTTTTAAGAAGTTCTTTACTACCAAGTCTAAGGAAATTTAAAGAGATGGAGCTTGCACTAAGTTTATAAGAAGATTTAGGAATGTTCTAGAATAGTATAGAGTCATCCAAAGAAGTTTATTTGAGTAGAAGTTTCAATATTTGATTTTGGTTGACCAGGAAAACACATTTTAGTTCTCACCTTTTCTCATGGGTGGGAACCTATATAAAGGGGTGTACGTAAAACTCGTATAAACACTATTCATATATGAAAAAGGGAAAGTGCTGAAGAATTCTGATAGTGATGAGTTTCTTTTCAAGGTAACACCTAGTTCAATTATAAGTACACTAGATAGAGGTGTAGTGAGATGTATTACTGAATAGAGGTGTCGATTAGAGACACTAGATAGAGGCATCAACTCGATTTATTGGGTAGAGTTTGTACTAGAAAAAGATTTCAAACAAATTGTGATATGGAGTTATTTTGTTCATCATATAGAGCATGTATTATATGTACAATCATGTGAGGTGCACTAGATAGATTATACCAAAAGAAGATATAAGGTGCATTAGAAGAAGATACCAAACAAATACATTGGATGGAGACATCATATGGAGACAACATATGGAGAATTTATGGATGAATTTTAGTGAGTTGATAATAAATTTTCTTATATATTTTGGATTTTTTTGGAAATAATAATTTTTAATTGATGTTATTTTGTATTATTTTCTATCGGGAGGGTCAAATTGTATTCACTTAATTTTATAGTGAATTTCTATAGAACTACATGAGTTTCTATGGTATGAATGTAGTCACCCACACTATGGGAGAACCTTGTAAATATTAGAGTCTCTTTTTTACTTTCCTAAACTATTATAAAATGTGATGTTGAGTTTTATAAATTTGAAAAGGATTGGAGACTGTAACAAGTTTTAGGGGTTAATTTCAAAGAGGGAAGAAATTGTAAAATATTAACACCGATTCACCCCCACCCTTAGTGGATCTTACAATCTGAAGGAACTTCAAGGAGGATGAGCTAGTTTTTTAAATATACCAAAGACCATGATATTTAGGGTGATATGTAAATTTTAAAATAAAATAATTTTGGATCTGTCTTTGACCAACCCACCATGCCATAGTGGCCTAAAAATGACCATTTTCAGGGCCATTAGAGTTTTATTATAAATAAGGGGTGACCAAACTTCTTAGTTTGAATTTATTTCAATTATTTAAATCCTGGATAACCCTAGGTTTCCTTTAGGTTCTCTATAGGTATCTTCTTATGGATATAAACCTCTTGATTTATGTGGTGGTTCTCTCTTTGATCCAAGGTACCCTATTTCCCTCCATTTCTATATTATTCCCCTATTTTCTTCATTCCACCCCTATAATTGTTCTTGTAAGGCTGTAATAGTGGGATATTCTAGTATTTATTTGTGTATTGTCAAGGATTTGATGAGAGTTCAGTGTGGTTAGGTCTTGTATAGAATTTATTTGAGTTAGATAAATTTTAGTCATTGGTTCTTCTCCATCCTTATGATGCATTATTCAAAGATTCAATCTAAGTAAGGGATTATGGAATTCTACTTTAATATTTATGTGTGAATATGGAATTAACATGATTTCATTTTCATTTAGTAGGTGATTTAATTAACCTAATAAATATAATTAACCATACTAAATAAAATAAATGGAAAATAGTGATTCATAGGTGTTTTATGGGATTTCATGTTATTGCTTATAAATCATTACCTTATTGATTAATATGTTCTTATATAGAGCCTTTATTTGTTAATATGGTTAATCATTTCTACCTTAATAATGGGATAATCATGTAAATATATAAAATAATTAGATATGAAGGAAATATGTAATTACTAATATTTTTGTTTGTGCATAAGGTGTTAAATGGTTATGGAATTATGTTAATGGGGATTGTTTGTTGTAGTTTATTGATGTATTTTGTGTTATTTTTTACTAATTTTTAAGTTATTTTTAT
Organism: Viscum album; assembly: GCA_963277665.1. Lineage (NCBI taxonomy): Eukaryota > Viridiplantae > Streptophyta > Magnoliopsida > Santalales > Viscaceae > Viscum > Viscum album. The sequence continues at coordinate 1,799,835,725 of OY728141.1, forward strand.
TATGGTTAAGTATCCTTCATCGATTATTGTGGCTGGATATGGGGTGATAATGTGTATCTTTTATTATAGTGGTGGAACAACTGGTTGATGTGGAAAGGGAATGATTTTGTGGTTATGGTGGCAGTTGAATAGAATTTTATTACAATGATTTTTTTGAGGGGAGGTTGATGTGGTAGTGTCATAGTTTTCTGATAATGTGGAATGGTGAAAGAATAATAAAATTTATCAATGGCTATCAGGCTAGATATGATGATTAATGAATTGTTTAATGAAATTTGAAAATGTGATGGTTCAAATAAAATGTTAAGGGTTGGGACAAATGAGGAAAATGAATAATGAATGGGTCAAGATTAATTTGGAATAATGAATGTAGTTAATTGAATGTAATGTGGATGGTAATGATAAATCTAGAATTAATAATCATGTTATAAAATGGAAAGTTATGATTGATGTGTATCTAATTGTGGGGATCTTGCATTTGGTTTGTGTTGTGATAGTTTTAGGAGTGGTCATTGGTATGACTTGGGTTGGTTAATGTGTCTATTATAGGTTGTGATAATAAATGAAATGATCTGGTGTTAACCTATAGGTTGGGTTTTGTGTGGTACATTATGTATCTTTTTTATTTTAATGATATTTCTTACACAACACCATCTGTGTAACATCTCGTTACCTTGATCAGGTAAGATTTAATTTTTTTATAAGTTACCTTTTGGTTCAAAGTCTTTAAAAGTGGTTTTGTTGATTTTTTTGTAGGCTACATAGCAGGTACACGTCATTTACCAAAGGTACACATCATGTAATGGTTGCTAGATACAAGTTGTGAATGTGGAAATCACACTGTGAGTAGGTACATGTATTATACCTCAAGCACACATCGTGTAGAGTTTAAATGTCAATTTTTAACCTATGGTTATAGGTTTTTCGGCATAACTTATCTAGAATCGACTACACATCGTGAAACTTTGGTATACATCATGACCCAGCCCGCGCCCAAGTTTAAGTCATGCGTTTGGCAGCTTCACTCGGTCTATTCTTTCCAGACCTCTTGGTTCTCAAACCAGAACTCTTTTGAGGTAAATTTCAGAGGTGACCCTCCTTCTAGATCTATCCAATCAGCTTTGGATATTCATTGTGTCTGTGGTGCATCTCTTTGGGTAAGTGTTCTTTTTTAGTTCTTCATTATGGTTGATCTGGTAGTGGATTAGCTTTGCGATGCTGAACCCACTGATCAAATTTGGTTGTTTCTTCTTGGTTTATTCTAGATATGTTGTGAGATCTTGTTTCAGAGTCCTTTTCATTTATTGGTCATGGTGCGAAGGGAATTCTTATCTAATTTCTGGGGGTTTCCTCTGATCCATCGACCTCTTGTGTTTAGATTTGGATCAATCATATGATGTGGATTTGATTCTAGGGCCTTCATTGCAATCGTTTGATTTTGTTGTTGGTGGATTTCATTACGGGTGTGTGTGGCCCAAGCTTTGAGGTAGGTGGTTCTGTCTCTATCCTATGATAATAAACATACTTTTTTTTCTTTATAAACTGATTTATTAAATCGGAATGATTGTTTGTTAGTGTTGAAAAAGGGTTTTAAAAGTGAAATGGGGTTTCCTTGGTTTTTGATAAATGTATTTTGAAATGGTTTTGAATGGTTTTCAAAGCATTGAAATTGGTTTATAGAATTGAGCACATGGTTTACCTTGGTTACTTAGGTGGACAGTTTATCTTGAGGCCATCGTCTATTGTTTTGTGATTATCAAGGAGGTTTGTCTTGGGGATTTCCTATGTTTCCTAGGCCTATTGTTCTTGGGGTCCAATATTGAAATTTTTAGGGGTTTACTCATGGGGCATTACTTTGATTCCTAGGCCTGTGTTCTAGGATCAATTTTTGAGAACTTGATTATTGTGGTGGGATTATTCTTCTACCTAGACCTGTAGTATTCCTTGGTGTTGTGATACCTGCGCTTATGTTTTTTTTTATGGTAGGATTTCTAAGTTAGACATAACATGCATGCTTATGCTTGTGAAAAATGATATGGAAAATATTCTTTGAAAGTGATATACCTGATTTTATTTAGGTCTATGGAAAGGGGAAATTTTTACCATATTTTCTTTAAAACTTATTTAATACTTATCATTCCATGTTTTATTTTAAAATGATCATACATGATTTTTTATATAGAGACTTGTTATGGAACACCTGGGTGGGATCATAATGATCCTTTTATCTCACACCATGCACAGTTCTTTGGTGGTTCATAGACCTTTGTTTTTCTTCTAGTGTGGGGAAAGGAAAGGCACCACAGTGAGGTGGTGAGGTTTATGTCATCTAGTTGGGTAGTTGGTGGTGAGATGGTGGGAGTTATTTTATTCCATCGTTTAGAGTAGGTGTTAGTTTTAGTCCTTTGTAGACAATTAGACTTGTCTTTTGGAGTTTTAGCTACTATTTTATTTGTTCTGTTTTTTCTATTTTCTTACAGTTATGGCACATATATTTCTTAGTCTTCAGTTGTTTCATTCTTTCTATATATATATATACCATGTGGTTTTTCATTTTGGGAGAAATTTTTCCCTCAGTTTTATCGTTCAATGCCTAGGTACTTGTCACTAGCCCGTGGGAATCAGGAATGACCTTCGGATATGTGACAGATCGGGTCAGGTTTCCGGGTTTTAGGGAAATCCAAGTTGGTTCGTTATAGTTTTGTATCAAAGGAGGTTTGTCCTTAAGAATATTTTTTCTTGGGATGTCTGTTAGACTATAGATAGGATTATTGGGACTTGATAGGTTTATTAAGATGAGTTCCTAGCTAGCTCATGTCACAATGAGACTCAATTTACCATGGGTTGTCAGGTTATGTGTCTCTAGTGTTGGATTTTTCTTTTGAAATATTAGTTTTTTTCTTATGGGTTTTCTAGGTTGAACTGAGATTTGTTCTATGTCTAATCGTTCTTATTTTTCGGTGTGCAGTATTATGCCTCTGAGACATCTTCTATAGGTTCCTCATGAAGGTGCAACTGATTCTCTTCAAGGAAATACACCTATGGATCAAAATCTCACTGAGACTATCATACAAGAAGTCCATGCAGTCGATCAGGATGTGCCATGAGTTCATAACATAGTGGTTGAAGTACAACCAGGACTTGGAGGATAAAGAGATCGATCACATGAGTTCTTTCATGAAAGTCCACAATCCTTTAAGGTAACGATTGAACCTCAAGAGGCGTAGGATTTTCTAGGAATGATAGATAAAATCTTTGAATTACTAAAGAGACCTAAAAATATTAGGGTAAAGTATGCAGCATTCAGGCTCAAGGGTTCCATCAAGCGTTGGTGGGACTCTATGGTCCAAGTAGACAGACATGTGGGCTTAGATCAGAAGGGTTTCAAAACCCTATTCTTTCATCATTTTTACCCAAAGTCTCTGATGTTAGAAAATTCTCTGGAGTTCCTGTTGTTGCAACAGGGAGAGCATTCAGTGTTGGAAAACACAAACCGCTTTGCTGAGCTTGTCCATTTTCCCCCGAACGTGGTAAATAATGACCAGCTGAATGCACGGAAGTACCTGTAGAGTTTGCAATTAGATATCAGATCATAGGTGTTTATGCTGAAGATTTATACCTATGCAGATATATTGGATAGATCTATGATGGAAGAGATAAATATGGAAGGCAAGGTCGACTTTTACACCTCTTCTCTTCCATCTAGTGACAACTTCAGTGGTGTGCATGGGAAGGATAGGAAGTGGAAGGAACATTATAGAAGTGGTGGAGGTGGGTCTTAGTAGCGAGCCTCCTCTCCACCATCCGTTATAGCTAGAAGTGTGCCTCTGACTTGCTATCAGTGCAACAAGGGAGGTCACACTAGACTTTCTTTCCTTATGCCTATGAAGACTTGAAATATCTATGGATGTGTTGGTAATCTATAGAATTTATGTTAGTCTATAAACACAACATGTTATGGTTAGGGTTCATGGGCTCCAAGAACTACTGTGGTGCAGTTAAAATACTCAAAGACTATAGGTATCTAGCCACAGGCCTTAGGAGTGAAGCATTTACACGCAATATATGAGTGTCCAATGAAAGTTGATGCAGGTCTGGAAAAGGTGAGAGGTACTCTTCTTATTGGATCTTTAGTAGTAATTACTTTTTTTTGATACTGGTGCCTCCCACTTGTTCATATATGTATTCTTGGTTGATGTGCTTAAACTTCCAATGGAAATTATTCCATTTACAATAGAGTTAGATACACCTCTTGAAAAGAGGAAAGAGTAGGAGTTTCAATGTCCTTCTCATTCGTTAATGATAGCTGATACAGATTTGGTTTAGGATTTTCTCATTCTTGATTTGGATATTTTTGACATCATCATCGGTATGGATTGGATTGCCTCTCACAAATATGAGGTTGACTGTTATCATCAGTGTGTTTTGTTTCTTGAAGCTGATGGGAGTTATTGTATGTTTTAGGGAGAGTGGGACCCGAGTTTGGTCATGTAGGACCTTCCCATCCAGAGATTAGGAGTTTGTTGGTTGCTGTTTCATTTGATACCAATGAATTTTTTTATTTTTATGATCTTCTTGTTGTTGTTAGAGACTTCCCTAATGATTTCCCAAATTATTTCTTCGATCTTCATCCAGATAGATAGGTAGAGTTTATGATTGACCTGGTGTCGGGTATGCACCCGATATCAATACCTTCTTATTGTATGACACTATTTGAGTAGAAAGAGATCAAGATTCAGTTAGATGACCTATTAGAGAAAGGTTTCATTTTACCTAGTGTTTCTCCTTAGGAATCCCCTATGATCTTCTCCAACAAAGTAGATGGTTCACTTTAGTTATTTATGGACTACCAGAAGTTGAACTGGGTAATGGTTAAGAACAAATATCTTGTGGCTTGTGTGGATGATTTGTCTGATCAGTTGAAAGGGGAAAAGTGGTTCTCAAAGATTGATCTTTGATTGGATTATCATCAGCTCAAATTTTGAGAGTCTGATATACCAAAGATAGCCTTCAGGAGTAGGTATGGATATTGTGAATATCTTGTGATACCTTTTAGTCTAACTAATGCTCCTGTATTTTTTATGGCCTTGATGAATGATATATTCCACCAATATCTCGACACCTTTGTATTAGAGTTTTTGGACGATATTCTAGTTTATTCAAAATCCGAGCATGAGCACAAGCACTATATGAGTTTTGTTTTGGAAATTCAACGAAATCTCTGTATGCACGGAATTCTTTTGAAATGTAGTTTTTGGATTTGTGAAGTGAAGTTCTTGGGGAGCATAATTTCTATGAATGGATTATCAATTGATCTATAGAAGGTAAAATCCATTATGTATTGGAAGGAACCATAGAATATCTTTGAAATTCGAAGCTTGCTTGGTCTTGTTGGATAATACTGACGGTTCGTCAAGGATTTATCCAAGGTAGCATCACCTTTAACTTCTCTTACTAGGAAAGTGGTGAAATTATCATGGTATGCAAAGTGAAAGTCTTCTTTCAATGAACTAGAATGACTTCTGACATTAACTCCTATTATGATCTTGCCTAATCCTAGTAAGGGATATGTAGTGTTTTTTGATGCATCAGGTGTTTGTTTGGGATATGTACTGATGCAAGACGATCATATGGCAGCTTATGGATCTTTTCAGCTCCGACCACATGAAGAGAACTACCCCACTCATGATTTAGAGCTTGTAGCAGTCATGAATGTGCTTAAATGTTGGAAGTACTATCTATTTGGGGAGAAGTTCATGGTCTTCTATCATCATAAGAGTCTGAGCTATATATTTTCTCAAAAAGTCTTAAATCTCAAACAGATATGATGGATAGAATACCGTCAGATGTTGGACTTCAACATCGCCTACACCTTAGGGAAATGGAATGTTGTTGCAGATGCTCTAAGCTGGGAGGTACCATCACAGGCTATTTTGGAATTGAAGGAGGATTGGAATATTTTGAGGTGTTTCACTCAGTTTCACTTGGATGCTACGGAGGATGTTTTAGGTATGGTTCTTATAAAAACCCATCACCTTTACCAGGTAATTTTCCACCTTTTCTAAGTCCCCTCTTTTTTAAAAATCATTTTTATGTAATTTTTCTGAGTTTACTACAGACTGAAGAATATGTACATGCCATTTACCTGAAGTACACGCTGTGTACTTGGAGCTGGTTTCAGGTCGTGAATGGGGTGGTCACACTGTGAGTTGGTATACATCGTATACCTGAAGTAAAAATTGTGTAGGGGCTAAATATCACATTTTTAACCCAAGGTGATGGGTTTTTTGGTGTACTTATCAAGCATGGACTACACGTTGTGACCCCAAGGTACACATCGTGACTCGTCCCACGTACAGTTTTAAAATACACGATCGGTATTTTGATTCATTACTTTCACTAGATCTTCATTACTCTCAACCCTAGACTCTCCCTAGGTGGTTTTTAGAGGTTCCTTGCCTTTCTATTTGATCCGATCGGCTTCATATCTTTGTTGCATCTATGGTATGATTCTTGGGTAAGGGTTCTCCTCGTTCTTCTAGTTTCTTTCCTTCTCATCTCTTGGGTTTTGATGGATCATCTATGTATTGATTGATCTATGTATCTTGGTGTTGGATCTTGCTTCTAGGTTGTGTTTCAAGGACTCCTTCACCTTCATTCTCATTGACGGGTGTCATTTCAAGTGTCGTTCTTCGGGAAAGAGGTAGGTGGTTCTGTCCCAAATTTGTGAATTGATTACCATCGTATTGCTATATTTATTTCAATTATTGATTTAAATATAATTGCTTAATATTTCTTTCATTTTATTTTATAAAATACAAATTCCAATGAATTTGAGGATTTGAAATGGTTTTGGAATGAAAATTTGGTAAACCCCCAATTCCATTTAATTGGGGTGGGTTTGCAGAAATTTAACTGATTTAAATTGTGGAATTTAATTTATAAACATGAATTTTGAAAATAACGGAATTGTTTTTGAATGAATTTCAAACTCATGGACATGGATTAAAATGATTTGATAGAAACCCAGGGGTTTTATCTTGTGAAAAGTCATGTTTTTGAATAAAACATGTTTTGGTTTTAAATGGAAAGAATTTGGCATTTTTTTGAAAATGGAAGAACGAGATTGATCATATTTTAAGAACTCTTAAAATAGTTCTCCCATAATTTAATAGGGAATTCAAGCCTTGGATAATTAGTGAGTTATTTGGACACACTCTATACTATTACAATGTTCTAAAACATACATACAGCGGGTCACATCCCTGAAAGTTTGGTAAAGAGTCCCCTTTGGACAGTTTCATAGGGATGTGTGTATACACATTTTGCCGAGTTCACTTAGAGAGTGTGAAATCCTATAGTTGGTTAATATTATCATACCTTTTGGCAGATAACCATCTTTCTTGCTTGTTTATTTATATTTGAGATATAAATGTATGCCAATGTTGTTTAAACTTATTTACATGCTTGCTGAATTTATATAAACTATTTTATATAAATGCTTAACTTAATCCATTGTTTTAGAAATATTCCATCTCTTGTAAAGTAAATCCCATGCTTTAAATAAATTTTCAATCATATCGAAACTATTTATCATGTTTTGTTTAAATATGATTTTGAATTTCCAAACCTTTTGATTTTGAAAATTTAAATCTTTATTTGGATAATCTATATTTTGCATCTGTTATGGAATATTTGGTGCTATAATACTGGGCTTAGGGTCACACCCTACTTTTTCCTTCGAGTGTTTGTAGACCTTCTTCTCCTAGGCTCAAGAAAAGGGAAGAGATCTCTTAGAGGTGGATCCAGCTGTTGAGATTTTAACTTTGTGAGTTGTTTCCTTAGGGACCTTGGGGATGTTTCACTGTTTAGTAATTTAGGTTGTAGTACTTTGGATTTTTTCCTCTTCGTATTCTGGTACCTTTACTCCCAGTGGAGTTTTCTTTTTGATATGTATACTGTCTTGTTTCTTTGCTTCTGAATTCGTGTGGAAAAATAGTTCCCACGTGTATGTTGTATGATGCCAGGTGCTAGTCTCTAACCCATGGGGATCTGGAATTCCCTTCGAGTTATGTTAGGGTCGGTTCAATTATTGGGTTACCAGGGTACCCGGGCTGGTTCGTGACAAATTGGTATCATAGGAGGCTGTTGATCTTCCTTTTTCTTGAAGTTAGTATGCACTTTTAAAATCTAGTCGGGACTTAGGAGGTAGTTGTGATTGAGTTCTTGTCCAGATCTCACCACAATGAACCTTAAGTCACTAGGGGTGGTTAGGGAAATATGTCTTATGGATTAGTTCTAGTATTTTCCCTGTAGATATTTGGATAGGTTGAAATCCAAATATTTTTTCCCTTATCAAAAATATTTTCTCTTTCTACTAAGTTTGAGTATTAATCTAATGTTCTCCTTTCATCTACTGATGTTGTGTAGCATCATGCCTCTAAGAAGACGTGTGAATCAGGTACAGAAAAAAGCTTCTACTGAACCTCATCAAGAAAATACTATTGTTAATTTGAATCCGATTGAGGTGATTGTGCGTAATGTACAAGATTTGGGATAGGCACCACCTCCAATTACTGCTCAGGCACTAGCTACGGATCCTTAGGGGTATGTTCTTTGAAATCGTTCTTAAGATTTCCCTTGCCAAAATCCACCAGTCTTCAAAGGATCCACTGATCCTCAACATGATGAGGAATAGTTTGGAAAGATAGAGCATCTGTTTGAGTTCTTGGAGTCATCAGAAGTGATTAGGGTGAAGTGTTCCACCTTTATGCTGGAGGGACCGAGCTAAAGATGGTGGGACATAATGGTGACATAAGTGAAACATGAGGGCTTAAGGTTGAAAGACATCATGATTCTATTCACTAATCAGTTCTATCCATATTCTATGGTGTTGGATAAGGATGTAGAGTTTTTCAAGTTAGATAAGGCTGAAAAAACTATAAATGAGTATTCAAATCACTTTTCTGAGCTGGTGTAGTTTTCTCCTAAGATTGTATATATTGATAGGATGAATGATTGATGGTTTGAGTTGAGAATTATATTAGATATTAATTATCATGTTTTCTTTCTAAAGATACCCACTTATACTGATGTGCTGGATAGGGCGATGATGGTTGAGATGGACTTGGCTGGAAAGTCAGGGTTGACGAAAGATAATTATTCACCCAGTGAAAGTGTTAGTTCCTTCAAAGGAAAATAAAATCATGATGATACTAATTAAAGTTATCGATGGAAGAGTCATTCAATACTTCCTACAACTCCAGGATGAAGTTCTGTGACTTTCTACTAGTGTGGAAATCTAGGACATTCTAGGAGGGTTTGCACTGAGGCTCCCAAGAACTGTAGATCCTGTCGATGTTCAGGGAACTTGCAGAGGTTCTTCCATCAATTCTATACTTCATGTACTGGGACATGATCATCAACACCTCCTAAAAATATGGTTCAATCAAATTATAAGGCCCTATACTTAAACATTACTTAATCTTGAGTTACTTCAAGAATACACATTGAGGATATTTTCAGGTTTATAGTTTTAGAGAATTAGATTATAAAACATGCATTACATTCCACATTTAAACAAAGTGGTTACATAAAAGATAGTACTCATTTTTCCCATCAACGGAAACATATTTAAAATAAAACATGGATTCTTTATTGACACTTCCTTGACACTATCATCACATCATGTACCTTTCCCTTGACCTGTGAAAACATTTCAAAAACTTGGGATGAGCATAAAAAGATCAGTAAGGGATATAAAAATATGGAAAGGAAACATGAGTACATGTATACATAAGAATTAATGAAATCATACTTTACTCATAAAACATAAGCATACCTCATAAAATCATGAATAAATCATAGAAATTATAAGACATAAAGGTAACTTGAGGCATTCATAACATTCTTACGTAGGGAGTAACCCTCATGGTTACGTTTGGAATACCCATCACAGTATATTCCCTAAATCTCTTCGGAGAAACCTTAACGTTTAACTCCTTTTCATTAACCAATGCATTGGAGAGCTATATCGGGCTCACCCGCCCTTAGTTTATCATAGAACCACCCGTCTTCATAACAATTCCCAATAACCATAACATAATCGTATCACATAAAACATGCATAAAGGAAACATAACATTTCCACCTTTCAATCACAAGATATCAATACAACACATTGATATAATAAAAACATTATAAAAACCATTTTAAATACCAAAATAAAAGAAAATTAAAACAAGGTATTTATTCTTCATTTTTAAAAAAAGTTATGGCTTGTAGAGGAAGCCGAAACTCAAATAATGGTCACGGCGGCGGAGAAGTCGTTGTCGCCGCATACGTATGACAAAAAACATTCCCTTTTTCCATTTAGTAAATGCTTATTATAAAAAATATTCCTTTTGAATAAACTTAAAAGTCAAAGGGGTTTATACACTGTATAAAAGAAAGTTGTGTATAAAACATAATATGCCTCAATGAAAGGATATTGAGACGAAGTCCCTTACCTTGGGTCCGACTTGACTCGATCGTTCTTTAATCTCTTGAATAATAAACCTGAGTTAATTTCTACTTGATTAAGAACGTTTTTTAAGTTCATTATTCCTTTTAAATCACTTATTACCATGTCATGAACACTATGTAATTATTTAAGTTAATAACGGTCGTTTTAACGATCATTGGTACTTGAGTCAAAAATAAACTCTTTATAATTACAAGTTGTTCATGTGGTAAAATATCCATTATATACAAAATTATATTCATTATTTAGATATCATATATATCATATATATCCATTATATACATTCATTTATAATATTACATAACATTTAGAGGTAAGAAATGAAATGCACCATTCATGGAGACGGTAAGCCGTACGTACGCATGAACGCTACTTCCATTTCTATTTCATATTTAATGGAATTACAACATAATGATAAATTATTGTATTATAAATTAATTATGGTATCATATATAATATCATTAAATCTATCCTTTATACGTACCAAATATGGTATTAACGAATCAAATCACTTTGAGGGGGCGGTAGTCTGCACTTCCTAAAATGAAGATATCGCGTTTGCCCATAATGGAAACCATAAAGGTATTCCATAAATGAAAAATACAGAAGCTTAAGTAAAACATAAACATATTATATATCATATATAAATATAGTGACATCTTAATGGCCACCTTTGAAGGTGTTAAAAGAATATTGAGCAATCATCGTTTCATGAGGCAGAAATTCACCATCCACAGAAACAGTATGATCGTTAACCGTTAGATGTAGGTGTGTGTAAGTGTATCTCAAATAATTATCCTAGTATATTTAAGATACTTTAGTTGTTACAAAAGAAATGAATAAAAAGAGTTTAGGGGGTTGGAGAAGCAAAATAAAACAAAAGAAAACAAGTGAAGACATTACCTTAAAATCGGGTAACTCCCTTTGGTTTGAACCAAAAGGGTTTATTAAAGATTTTAATGCCTAAGGTAAGGCTTCTAGGATTAGTAGAGGGATGTGGAGAGACAAAATGATCAGAGATTGGCCGAGCCAAATTCTTGAGAGGTGTGGGTAAGGAGATAGAGGTGGGGGCCTTTTATAAGAGGAGAGGAGGGGCACTCTTGGAAGGGTATAAAATGTTACATTATTTTCAAATGAGTTTAAGATTTTAAAGGTCTCACATTGATTTATTTATAGGATAAGGTGATAAGAGTTCTAAATATACTCATCCAATAGGTATTTTACAAGTGTAAGTCTTATATTTTACATTATCTTTTCATTTTATTTAAATCGTTCATTAATGAGGTAATCGCTGCATCATCATGATGTCATAAATAATTTAATTTATTTAATGTCCAAAAATTATAAAAAAAATACTATGATGTTGGAAATATTTTTATCTTTACAATGACTATTTATAGTAAAAAATATTGCTTGTATAACCACATGTAAAAATTGTTTTAGTAAAACAATACATGTTTGTGTCATTTTTACTTTTACTTTAAATAAAAGGCATTAATGTCATTATCTTACCCAAGTGGCTCCATGGGGTCCCAAAAATAGACCCATGGGTTGTCTTGGTCGGCCATGACTCATCCAATAGGGTTAGGACAAGTGTCAAGATATTTTCATTTTATTATAATATCATTTTTACCTTAAATCACACTAAGTACCTTTAATCGCGATTAATAAAACTTAAAAGTTACTTTTCATCAAAAATTATTTTCATCCCATTGAACCAAATTTTAATTAATAATGAAAATAATTTATATTGGATTTTTGAAATTCAAATCTCAGAAGTGGTAATGTTCCATTTAAACGAAAAATCAGTTTTTGTAACTACCACTTTATGGTTTCACTATTCATAAAAAATTAAGGTTTTTCAGAAAAATACCAAAAATTCACCCTAAGATATATTTGATATTCCGAATTAAAAAATGATGTCTATTTTAACAAATTCATAACATAGAAGTTTCATTAATTAATTTTATAATTAAATCCCACTGTCAAAACAAATAGCGTGTTTTTAAGAAACAATATCTATCAAAAGATTGACACTCGTTTATGTCCAATCTCAAAGTGATATTAATTAAAATGACCACCATTGTATTAAATGGTAAAAATATATTCTAATTTAACTTTAAAACCAATTAAAAATATAATATAACTATATAAATAAATTAGATTAAAAAGAGGTTTTGAATTAAAATACAACACTTTTCACTATTCATTAAAAAATGAACATTATCAGAAAAATACCAGAAATTTATCCAAAGTAAATTTCAATGTACCAATCGTAAAGAATAAGTTTATTTTGACAAATATAGATTATAAAATTGTCAAAAGTTAGATTAAAAAATGGTTCTCCATCAAAAGGTGGTAAAACAATCTTTTAAAAATATTAGAGTATTCCATGCTTAAGATTGGATTTATTCTCATTTTAAGACTCTAAAACACTATATAATTCATAAATAGACATAGATAAGAATATATATTATTCATTACTTACTTGGGATGTTACATCCTTCCCCCCTTTAGAAAATTGCGTCCCCACAATTTATTTACTTATCGAATAAGTGGGGGTATTTATCCCTCATTGCATTTTCAGATTCCCATGTTGCCTCTTCACTCATGTGGTTCTTCCACAAAAACTTTACTTGATGAATCACCTTATTCCGCAACACTTGCTCCCTGTGATCAATAATCTAAACCGGTTGTTCCTCATAAGATAAATTCTCTTCCAACTGAACGACCTCTAGACTCAAAACATGAGATGGATCTGGCATGTACTTCCTTAACGTTGAATCATGAAAAACATTGTGTACTTGAGATAAACTCGGAGGCAAAGACACTCGGTATGCAACTGATCCAACTCTCTCAAGAATTTTATATGGTCCAATGAACCTTGGACTCAGCTTTCCTTTATTACCAAATCTCATCACACTTTTCCATGGTGATACTTTGAGAAAAACATGATCACCTACCTCAAAAGAGAGATCCTTTATCCTGTTGTCCACATAACTCTTATGCCTGGTCTAAGCCGTTCTCATGTGTCTCTGTATCATCTGAACTTTTTCTGCCAACTCTTCTACCAATTCCAGTCCCATCAACTTTCTTTCACCCACTTTATCCCAGAAAGTTGGAGTTCGACACCGCTTCCCATATAATGCCTCAAATGGTGCCATCTGTATACTAGAATGAAAACTGTTATTATAAGAAAACTCAAATAAAGAAAGATGTTGGTACCAACTTCCCTGATAATCCATAAAACTATCATGTAGCATATCCTCCAATGTCTGGATTGTTTGTTCTAACTGCCCATCTGATTACGGATGAAAAGCTGTAATAAAATTTAATTCAGTACCCAATGACTTCTAAAGGCCTTTCCAAAAGCTATAAGTAAACCTGAGATCATGATCAGATACAATGGATAGGGGAACTCCATGAAACCTGACTATCTCTTTAATATACAATCGAGAAAGTTGATCTAGAGAGAAAGTATCTCGAATAGGAAGGAAATGAGCAGATTTAGTCAAGCGATCAACAATAACCCAGATTGCATTATTACCTCGAGGTGTCTTCGGAAATCCCACAACAAAGTCCATGGATATATTTTCCCATTTCCACTCTGGCACTGGTAAAGGCTGAAGCATCACTTTCGGTAACTGCCGCTCTTCTTTAACCTATTGACATGTCAAACACTTCATAGTAAAATCAGCAATATCTCTTTTCATTCCGTCCCACCAGTAATACTCCCGAAGATCTCTATACATCTTAATACTGCCTGGATGAACTGAAAACGGAGAACTATGAGCTTCACATAACAACTCTCTCTTAAACTGTGAATCACAAGGCACACACAATCTCTTACCAAATCTCAAAACACAATCATTATCAATGTTGAATTCAGGAAACTTACCCTTCTGAACCAGCTCTACCTTTTTCTGCAACTCACTGTCTTGCTTCTGTGCTTGCTTAATTCTGTCTAATAGAGAAGATTTCACTGATACCTGAAAAAAAACAGAAGGACATCCTGCACCAACAAATTCTATTCCAAAGTTTATAAAATCCTTAACCAAAGGATCACGTTCCAAATTCAACATTGTTAATGAAGCATTACTTTTTCGACTCAAAGCATCAGCCACTTTATTTTCTTTTCTTGGATGGTAATGAATTGTACAGTCATAATCCTTGATTAATTATATCCATCTCCTCTGTCTCATGTTCAATTCTTTCTGAGTGAATATATACTTTAAACTTTTTTGATCGGTATATATTTCACACTTTACTCCATACAAATGATGGCTCCAAATTTTTAAAGCAAAAACAACAACAGCTAATTCTAAATCATGTGTAGGGTAATTTACCTCATGAGTTTTCAATTGACGTGAAGCATAAGCAATTATCTGATCATTCTGCATTAGGACACAACCAAGTCCCTTCAACTAAGCATCACTGTATATAACAAACTCACCATTCCTAGAAGGTAGTGCCAAAACTAGAGCATTCACCAATCTTCTTTTCAGTTCCTGAAAACAATCACCACATTCTTTTGTCTAGATAAAATTAACACCCTTCCGAGTTAGCTTAGTCATTGGACTAGATAACCGTGAAAAAATTCTAACAAACCTTTGGTAATAGCCTGCCAAACCAAGGAAGCTACGAATCTCAGTTACATTTGTGGGTCTTGGACATTCTTCAACAACCTTTGTTTTTTCAGGATCAACAGTTATCCCATATTTTGAAACAATGTGACCAAGGAAAGAAATTTTTTGCAACCAGAACTCACACTTTCTGAATTTCCCATACAATTTATTTTCTTTTAAGGTTTGAAAAAAAACCCTTAAATGTCTTTCATGCTCCTCTTTACTTTTAGAAAACACCAAAATATCATCAATGAAAACAACCACAAACTTATCCAAGAACTCATGAAAAATTCTATTCATAAGGTCCATGAATACATCAAGTGCATTGGTTAACCCAAAAGGCATTACTAAAAATTCATAATGGCCATATATTGTTCGAAATGCGGTCTTCAAAATATCTGCTTCCTTTACCTTCAACTGATGGTGCCCCGATCTCAGGTCAATCTTTGAAAAAAACTAAGCTCCCTGGAGCTGATCAAACAAATCATCGATATGAGGCAAAGGATACTTGTTCTTAACAGTGATATTATTCAAGGCTATATAATCAATGCAAATTCTCATAGAACCATCTTTATTTTTAACAAATAAAACAGGAGCACCCCATGGTGATGTGCTAGGTCGAATGAAACCTTTCTCTAATAAATCTTTAAATTGCTTCTTCAACTCTAAAAGTTCAGTTTGAGCCATTCGATAAGGGGGTTTTGAAATAGGCTTAGCATCAGAAACTAAGTCAACAGTAAACTCAACTTCTCGATCTAGTATTATTCCAAGCAACTCATCAAGAAAAACATCAGGATAATCATTTACCACTGGCACATCATTAATCTGAACAGTTCCTTTGTTTTCAACAATATGTGCAAGGTAAAATTCATTTCCATCTTTTACAAGTTTCTCAGCCTCCTGATATGTTATCAACAGTAAGGGTTCATTCTTGTAAAAAAACTGAAAGTATTTCTGAAAAGAAACTTCTTTAGCTCTACATTCAATCTTAGCATGGTAAATAGAGAACCAATCCATACCTAGGATAACATCAAACTCTACTAGAGGTAAAACAATAAGGTTTGCAAGTAGGTTCTTTCCACGGATAAGGATAGGAAGATTCTTATAAATTCTTTTTGCCTCAACATTTCCCCCATGTGTTTTTACCACAAGTCCAGGAGTCATTTCTTGAGATGGTATTCCCATTTTACTAGAAAAGTTTTCAGAGATGAAGGAATGTGTAGACCCCGAATCAAACAACACACTGGCATAATCTGAAAAAACAAAAAAAGTATCTGATACCACTTCATTTGATGGCCCAACATCTGCTGAAGTAGTTTCAAAGGATTTCACCACCCCTTTCTGCCTGTAGTCTGACTGCTTCCCATCACTCGAGCTCTTTGTCGTACACTCTTTTGCATAGTGACCCATCTCATTGCACTTAAAACATTCCACTAAATGTAAATCAAATTTGGTCTTACCATCACCTTGATCTTTTCCAGTGCAATAACAAGCCTTATGTCCCATCTTACCACATCAGTAGCACTTTCCAGAATTCAGAAGACATTCCCCAGCATGCCTTTTACCACATTTACCACAAACTAGAAACTTAGTTTTCTTACAGTCAGACCTTTTTGAATAATTATTTCCTTTCTCCTGCCACCTCGGTCTCTTCTTCTGCTTGTTTTTATAGAACACTTGATCATCAAAAATCTCCATTTCCACCTTCTCAGCACATCGAACAAGCTTTTCATAACTTTTGAACTCACGAGAATCCAATTCCCTTTGATATTTTGGCTTTAATCCCGAGTAAAAACGATTGATTTTACTATCAAGGTATCGGATAAAATTTGGAGCATACCTTGCCAATCGAGTGAACCTCTCTTCATAAGCATCCACTGAGTCGTCCTCTTGACTCAATACCAAGAATTGTTTTTCCATCATAAGTTGAACAGCCTTAGGAAAATACTTCTCAAGAAACATACCTTTGAATTCATCCCAGTCGAGAGCATCAATCTCATCAGCGTCCCTGATATTTTTAACCATCGACCACCACTGATCTGCTTCACCCTCCGAACGATAAATAGCAAGACTAACCTTTTGATTTTCTGAACACCCCATGACATCGAAAATCTTATCTAGTGCTTTAATCCACCCTTCACCTAGCACAGGGTCAGATGATCCTCTGAATGATGGGAGATGTTGCCTCATGAAATGTTCCACCACTGACATGTTCCTCTGTGGTTGATCTAGCTGATCTCGTGCATGGATGCCACCACCATTTATCGCTTGAGTAAACTATGCCATTACTGCAACAAACTGTTCAATTCCAATTCTGACCATCTCAGGATGCTGATTCGGAAGGTTATTTTCTCCTGTATGCCTTCCTAGCACTGCTTCCCTGTTTCCTCTACGAAAAACCATTCTGAACAAACATGTCTTAGATGAAGCAACATGGAAATCTTCAAATGCAATATCATTCCAATTTTACCATAAAAAAAATATTTTTGGATAATCATTTAATAGAATTCTAACTCCTAAAGTTATCTAAACCGACCTTTGATACCAACTATAAGGCCCCATCCTTAAACATTACTTAATCTTGAGTTACTTCAAGAATACACATTGAGGATCTTTTCAGGTTTAGAGTTTTAGAGAATTAGATCATAAAACATGCATTACATTCCACATTTAAACAACGTGGTTACATAAAATATAGTACTCATTTTTCCCATCAACGGAAACATATTTAAATTAATCATGGATTCTTTCTTGACACTTCCTTGACACTATCATCACATCATGTACCTTTCCCTTGACCTGTGAAAACATTTCAAAAACTTGGGATGTGCATAAAAAGCTCAGTAAGGGATATAAAAATATAGAAAGGAAACATGAGTACATGTATACATAAGAATCAATGAAATCATACTTTACTCATAAAACATAAGCATACCTCATCAAATCATTAATAAATCATAGAAATTATAAGACATAAAGGTAACTTGAGGCATTCATAACATTCTTACACAGGGAGTAACCCTCATGGTTACGTTTGGAATACCCATCACAGTATATTCCCTAAATCTCTTCGGAGAAACCTTAAAATTTAACTCCTTCACATTACCCAATGCATTGAAGATCTATATTGGGCTCACCCTCCCTTAGTTTATCACAGAACCACTCGTCTTCATAACAATTCCCAAGAACCATAACATAATCGTATCACATAAAACATGCATAAAGAAAACATAACATTTCCACCTTTCAATCACAAGATATAAATACCACACATTGATATAATAAAAACATTATGAAAACCATTTTCAATACCAAAATAAAAGAAAATTAAAACATGGTATTTATTTTTCATTTAAAAAAAAGTTAAGGCTTGTAGAGGAAGCCGAAACTCAAATAATGGTCATGACAGCGGAGAAGTCGTTGTTGTCGCATACGTACGACAAAAAACATTCCCTTTTGTCATTTAGTAAACGCTTCGTATAAAAAAGATTCATTTTGAATAAACGTAAAAGTTAAAGGGGTTTATACACCATATAAAAGAAAGTTGTGTATAAAACATAATATGCCTCAATGAAAGGATATTGAGACGAAGTCCCTTACCTCGGGTCCGACTTGACTCGATCGTTCTTTAATCTCCTGAATAATAAACTTGAGTTAATTTATAATTTCTTAAGAACCTTTTTCAAGTTCATTATTACTTTTATATCACTTATTACCATGTCATGAACACTATGTAATTATTTAAGTTAATAACGGTTGTTTTAACGATCATTGGTACTTGAGTCAAAAATAAACTCTTTATAATTACAAGTTGTTCATGTGGTAAAATATCCATTATATCCAGAATTATATCATTATGTAGATATAATATATATAATATATATCCATTATATACATGCATTTATAATATTACATAACATTTAGAGGTAAGAAATGAAATTCACCGTTCATGGAGATGGTAAGCCGTACGTACGCATGAACGCTACTTCCATTTACATTTCATATTTAATGGAATTAAAACATAATGATACACGATTTTATTATAACTTCAGTATGGTATAATATATAATATCATTAAATATATCCTTTATACATACCACATATGGTATTAACGAATCAAATCACTTTGAGGGGGCGGTAGTCCGCACTTCCTAAAATGAAGATATAGCGTTTTCCCATAATGGAAACCACAAAGGTATGCCATAAATGAAAAATACAGAAGATTAAGTAAAACATAAATATATTATATATCATATATAAATATAGTGACATCTTAATGGCCACCTTTTACGGTTTTAAAAGAATATTTAACAATCATCGTTTCGTGAGGCAGAAATTCACCATCCATAGAAACAATATGTTATTTAACCATTAGATGTAGGTGTGTGTAATTATAGCTCGAATAATTATCATAAAAACATCCTAGTATATTGAATATACTGTATTTGTTACAAAAAAAATGAATAAAAAGAGTTTAGGGGGTTGGAGAAGCAAAATAAAACAAAAGAACACAAGTGAAGACATTACCTTAAAATTGGGTAACTCCCTTTGGTTTGAACCAAAAGGGTTTCTTGAAAAGCTTCCTGCCTAAGGTAAGGCTTCTAGGATAAGTAGAGGGATGTTTAGAGACAAAATGATCAGATCTTGGCCGAGACAAAGTCTTGAGATGTGTGGGTAAGGAGGTAGAGGTGGGGCCCTTTATAAGAGGAGAGGAGGGGCACTCTTGGAAAGGTATAAAATGTTACTTTATTTTCAAATGAGTTTCGGATTTTAAAGGTCCCACATTGATTTATTTCTAGGATAATGTGATAAGGGTTAGTAATATACTCATACAATAGGTCTTTGACAAGTGTAAGTCTTAGATTTTACATTATCTTTTCATTTTATTTAAATCGTTCATTAATGAGGTAATCGCTGCATCATCATGATGTCATAAATATTTTAATTTATTTAATGTATAAAAATTATAAAAAAAATATGATGTAGGAAATATTTTTATATTTCCAATTACTATTTATAGTCAAAAATATGACTTGTATAACCCCATGTAAAAATTGTTTTAGTAAAACAATACATGTTTGTGTCATTTTTACTTTTACTTTAAATAAAAGACATTAATGTCATTATCTTACCCAAGTGGCTCCATGGGGTCCCAAAAATCGACCCATGGGTTGTCTTGGTCGGCCATGACTCATCCAATAGGGTTAGAACAAATGTTAAGATATTTTCATTTTATTATAATATCATTTTTACCTTAAATCACACTAATTACCTTTAATCGCGATTAATAAAACTTAAAAGTTACTTTTCATCAAAAATTATTTTCATCCCATTGAACAAAATTTTACTTAATAATTAAAATAATTTATATTGGATTTTTAAAATTTAAATCACAAAAGTGGTAAAGTTCCACTTAAACGAAAAATCAGTTTTTGTAACTACCACTTTGTGGTTTCACTTTTCATAAAAAATTAAGGTTTTTCAGAAAAATACCAAAAATTCACCATAAGCTATATTTGATATTCCAAATTCAAAAATGATGTCTATTTTACCAAATTTATAACATAGAAGTTGCATTAATTAATTTTATAATTAAATCCCGCTGTCAAAACAAATAGCGTGTTTTTAAGAAACAATATCTACCAAAAGACTAACACTCGTTTATGTCCAATCTCAAAGTGATATTAATTCCAATGACCACCATTGGATTAAATTGTAAAAATATATTCTAATTTCACTTTAAAATCAATTAAAAATATAATCTAACTATATAAATAAATTATATTAAAAAGAGGTTTTGAATTAAAATACAACACTTTTCACTATTCATTAAAAAATGAACATTATCAGAAAAATACCAGAAATTTATCCAAAGTAAATTTCAGTGTCCCAATAATAAAGAATAATTTTCTTTTGACACATATATCTTATAAAATTTTCAAAAGTTAGATTTAAAAATGGTTCGCCATCAAAAGGCGTTAAAACAATCTTTTAAAAATATTAGAGTATTCCATGCTTAAGATTGCATTTATTCTCATTTTAAGCCTCTAAAACACTATATAATTCATAAATAGACATAGATAAGAATATATATTATTCATTACTTACTTGGGATGTTACAAAAATGCTTCAATAATAAAAGGGTTCTAGCCACATGCATATGGAATGAAGCTTCTTCACGTAGTGGAAAAGTCTCCAGAGGAAGCAGGCATGGGTCCAACGACTGTGAGAGGTACCATTACCATTAATTTGTCATTATTAACTACTCTTTTTGATATTGGTTCATATTAATTTTTTATTTCAACCTATATCATTAATCTTCTAAATCTTCCTATGAAGTAACTTTCTTGTGAAATAGATATTACTACACACCTTGGTACGAAGAGAGAGCATAGTTTCTGTAGTCCTGCCTATGTCTTCTCTCTATCAGATGTTGAGCTAGCTTGGAGTTTTCTTGTCCTTGTTATGAAATCTATTGAAGTCATATTTGGTATGGATTGGATCATTGCTAACAAATCCTGAATTGATTGTTATCTTTGACAAGTCTACTTTACTATTCCCAGTGGTGTGCCACTTGTTTTTCAAGACAATGGGACCCAAGTTAAAGAAGATCCAGACCTTGTTATATAGATTTAAGGAAAGTGATATCATTTTTTTCTTTTGAACTGGAGTGAGATTCAATGTATGGTGATCTTCCTCTAGTTGTCATTGAGTTTTCTGATGTGTTCCCTTTGGATTTCTCTGGTTTTCCACCAGTGAGAGAGGTTGAGTTTTCTATTGACATAATTTCTAGTACTCAACTGGTCTCTATTCCCTCTTACTACATGGAACCGGCTAAGCTAAATGAGCTAGAGACTCAGTTAGATGATCTCCTTGAGAAAGGATTTATTCATCCAAGTGTGTCATCTTGGGAAGCACCGATTCTCTTTTATAAATAAGATGATGGCTCTCTTTGCCTATGTATTGATTATCAAAAGGTCAATCGACTCATGATAAAGAAAAAATATCCACTTCCACAAATTGAAGATCTATTTGATCTTCTAAAAGGGGTGAAGTGGTTTTCAAAGATTCACCTTCTATCTAGTTATCATCAATTGAGGATAAAATAATCCGATGTTCAAAAAACCGCCTTTCGGAGTAGGTATGGGAAATTTGAGTACCTTGTTATTTCCTTTGGTTTGAAAATTGATCATACTATTTTTATAGATTTAATGAACAAGATTTTACATGATTATCTGGATACCTTTTTGGTTATCTTTTTTTATGACATTCTTGTCTTCTCCAAGTCTGAGGCAGATCATGTGTAACATCACAGAATAGTTCTGAGTCTGCTGAGAAATCACCACCTTTATGCCAAGATTTCAAAGTGTGATTTCTGGATTTGGGAAGTAAAATTCTTAGGACACATGGTGTCTGAATAGGGTGTATCAGTTGATCCTGAAAAGGTAAAGGCTGTTATAATGTGGGAGAAACCATGAAATGTCTTCGAGATCTGGAGCTTTTTGAGATTAGCTGGATATTACCATAGGTTCATGAAGTACTTCTCGATGTTTGATTATCCAATTAATTCTATGACTTGGAAGGGGGTTAAGTTTTCATGGTATGATAAATTTCAGAGTTCTTTTGTTGAGATAAAACTTCTGTTGACTATGGATCCGGTTTTAACTCTTCTAAAAAGCGGGCAGGGTTATGGGGTCTTTTGTGATTCATCTGGTTCTGGCTTGGGTTGTGTTCTTATGCAGGGTGATCATGTTGCGGCATATGGATCTCTTCAACTTAGGACACATGATAAGAATTATCCTACCCACGACCTGGAACTTTCATCTGTGATTCACGTGCTTAAGAGTTAGAGACATTACCTTTTTGGTGAAAGGTTTACGGTGTATTCAAACCACAAAATCCTGAGTTATATCTTCTCCCAAAAACATTTTAATCTTCTACAGAGGCATTGGATGGAGTACCTACAATATTTAAAATTTAACATCTTCTATACCATAAGGTAATGGAATGTTGTTTCTAATGATTTGAGTAAGAAACTTTCAACCTAGGTAGTGAAAGAATCTTCAGAAGAGTGGAATTTGATGACTCTCTTTGCACAGTTCCATATTGGAGTTCAGGAGGAAGGGGTTGGCGTTTCTTTATCCAATGTGGATTTGAAGTCTACTCTTCTATAGATTCTTCTTCAAGATCAAGAGCTTGATGATTAGTTCCATATCATTATTGAATCCCTTTATAGTGGGGAGACAGTTTCCCAATGATCGGTCTCCAAAGTTGGTGTTCGATGCTATCAAAACCACTTCGTTGTGCCGTTAGTGGCGAGAAAGGCAGTGATGGGGGTTTCCCATAGCTGTCAGTGGGCTGTGTTCCCAAGAACCAAAAAAATGTTCTATGACATGAGGAAACAGTTCTGGTGTCCAGGTATGAAATGAGACATTTCTGAGTTTGTCTCCCATTGCTTTACGTGCCAACAGGTGAAATCTGAGCACCATAAACCTTCAGGTTTGCTTCAACCGCTTCTAGTCCCTACTTGGAAGTGGGATGAGATCTCTCTAGACTTTGTGGTTGGGTTGCCTTATACCTAGATAAGGAATAATTAAATATCGTTTGTGATCAATATGCTGACCAAGTTGGGTCACTTTATACCCATTCATGATATGAACAAAGTTGAGGAGTTGGGAAATCTCTCTGTGAAAGAGATTATTCATTTTCATGGAGTTCCATCCACTATAGTCTTTGATAGGGATCCTCGGTTTACTTCTCTCTTTTGGAGAGGCCTTCAGGAGGCACTGGGATCTCAGGTTTGTTTGAGCACGACCTAGCATCCACAATCAGATGGCCAGACAGAAAGATCTATACAAATTCTTAAGGATATGCTTCGTGCTTGTGTTCTCGACTTCGGTGGGGATTGGGATGATCACTTAGGGTTGGTTGATTTCTCTTATAATAATAGTTACCAGTCCACGATCAGAATCAAACCATTTGAGGCCTTGTATGGATATCCTTGTAAATCTCCATTGTGTTGGTCAGAGGTTGGTGAAAGTTCTTTGGTTGGACCAAGCTTTGTGCAGGAGATGAAAACAAAGATTCATATGATTCATCAGACTATGTTGAAAACACAGATATGATATAAGTCTTATGTTGATCGATGTTATATAGCTTTTGAGTTTTCATCTAGTGACCAGGTGTTCTTGAAAGTTTCACCCTAGTTGGGTCATTGATAGCTTGGGAGGCAATGGAAGCTTTATCCTTGGTTTTTTCGGGACCATTTGAGGTAGTCAAGAAGGTGGGAAAAGTTGTGTACTGGTTGGCACTTCCACCATAGCTAACGTTGATACATAATGTGTTCTATGTATCATAGTTGAGAAAGTATCTATCTAATCCATCTCACGTTTTATGCTGGGGTGATCTTGAGATCGAGCCTGATTTATCTTTGACTAAGAAACCGGTCAGGATAGTTGATTCTGAGACCAAGGTACTTCCTGGGATGATGATACCTTTGGTTTGTGTGCTATAGAAATATGGTTTTGATTCTCATGAGACGTGGGAGAGGGAGGCACTGATAAGTGAGCAGTGTCCTTATATTTTTGGCATGGAAGCTTCCTCATTGGATTTCTGGGGGCTGAAATGTTTTAATGGTGGGGAGGTTGTAGCATCCTATTACCTTGACCAAGTAGGTTTCCACTATTTCTAAGTCTCCTATTTGTTAAAAATCCTTTTTATGTGATTTTTTTGAGTTTACTACAGACTATAGAATAGGTACAAACCGTGTACCTGAATTATATACCATGTACCTAAAGTAAACACCATGTACCTGAAGTAAACACCATGTACATGGAGCTGGTTTCAGGTTGTGAATGGGGAGGTCACTCCGTGAGATTTTACACACTGTGTACCTATAGTACACATCGTGTAGGGGATAAATATATAATTTTTAACCTGAGGCAATGGGTTTTTTGGCATACTTATCCAGCATGGCCTACACGTTGTGACCCCATGGTAAACGTCGTTACTCGACCCAAATCTAGTTTTAAAACACACAATCGGCTATTTTGATTCATTTTTTTACTAGATCCTCATTGATATCGACCCTAGAATCTCCCTAGGCAATTTTCAGAAGTTCCCCACCTTCCAGTTCGATCCAATCGACTTTGGAACTTTGTTGCATATGCGGTGTGATTCTTGGGTAAGGGTTCTTCTCATTCTTCATGTTTCTTTCCTTCTTCTCTATTGGGTTTTGATGGATCATCTAAGGATTGATGGATACATGTATTTTAGTGTTAGGTATTTCTTTTAGGTTGTGTTTCAAGGACTCTTTCACCTATGTTCACATTGATGGGGGCCTTTGCGAGTGTCGTTCTTCAGGAAAGAGGTAGGTGGTTTCGTCCTAACTTTCCAAATTGATTACCATCGTATTTATTGATTTATATCAATTTCGGATTTAAATACAATTGCTTAATATTGATTTCAATTGCTTTTATAAAAACCCAATTCTAATGAATTTGGAGGATTTAAAATGGGTTTCACACAAAAATTTGGTAAACCCCCAATTATATTGAATTGGGGTGGGTTTGTGGAAAGTTAACCGATTTAAATTGTTGAATTTAATTGTGAAAATGATTTGTGAAAAGGATGGAATTTGTTTTGAATGGATTTTAAACTCATGGAAATGGATTAAAATTATTTGATAAAAACTCAGTGGTTTTATATTTTGAAAAAGTCATGTTTTTGAATAAAACCTATTTTGGTTTTAAATGGAAATAAATTGGATTTTTTTGAAAATAGAAGAATGAGATTGATTTTATTTTAAGAACTCTTAAACTATTTCACCTATCATGTAAGAGTGCATGCAAGCCTTAGGTAGTTAGTGAGTTATTTGGATATACTCTACACTATTACAACATTCAAAAAAATACATGTTGTGGGTCATGTCGCCAACGGGTTGGTGACAAGTCTCATTTGGCCAGTGTCATAGGGACGTGTGTATACAAATTTTACTGAGTTCACTTAGAGAGTGATGAATCCTATAGCTGGTTAATACTATCATACCTTTTGGAAGATGACTATGTTTCTTGATTGTTTATTTTTATCTGAGATATAAATGTATTCTAATGTTGTTTTGACTCCTTTATATGTCTGATGAATTTATATAAAATGTTTTATATAAATTATTTACTTAAGTCATTGTTTTAGAAATATTCCATCTCTTGTAAAGTAAATCCTATTCTTTAAATGAATTTTTAATCGTATCGAAACTATTTAGCATGTTTTTTAAATGTGTTTTTTAATTTTCAAACCTATTTATTTTGAAAATTTAAAGCTTTTATATGGTTAATCTATATTTTGAATCTATTATGGAATCATTAGTGGTATCCTACTGGGCTTAGGCTCACACCCTACTTTTTTCTTCAGGTGTTTGTAGAACTTCTTCTTCTAGACTCGAGCAAAGGGAAGGGATCTCTTGGAGGTGGATCCAACTGTTGAGATTTGGAATTTCTGAGTTGTGTCCTTATGTACCTTGGAGATATTTTCCTATTTAGTACTTTGGGTTTTATTACGTTTTCTTTTAGGCCTCTTCATATTCTAGTACCTTTACCCCTAGGGGAGTATTATTTTTGATATGCATACTAGATTGTTTCTTTACTTCTGCATTCTTGTGGAAAATTCATTCCCACATGTATATTGTACGATTCCAGGTGATAGTCGCCAACCCGTGGGGATTGAGAATGCCCTTTAGGTCAAGTCAGGGTCAGTTCATTTATCGGGTTAATAGGGTACCCAGGATGGTTCATGACTGTTCTGACTAGTGTTCAGTTGTTATCATCTCTCCTGGAGTCCATATTGAAAATTCATCAGTAGGATGATGATTTTTAAAAGACTCAAGAAATCCTTTATAGTGGGGAGACTATTTCTTGTTGGTCTCTTTCTTCATATGGAATACATCACTTCAGGTTGTGAGTTGTCGTCCTAGTATATGTGAGAAGTTCATTCTTGTTCAATTTTCATTTCTCTTCATGGGCCATTCTTCCAAATTCTACAAAGATGTATTATGAAATGAGAAGAAGATTTTGGTGGCTGGGTATGAAGCATGACACCGCAAAGTTTGTGTCTTTCTATTACACCTACCAATGGATAAAGGCAGAGAACTTGAAACCCTCTGGTTTGCTTCAGCCTCTTCCAATGCCAGTTTGGAAATGGGATGAGGTATCCATGGATTTTTTTGTTGGGTTACCATAGAAACCCTAAGGAAAAAATGATATTTGGGTGGTTTTTGATTGGTTGATGAAGTCTTATCCTTTCATTCTGATCAAAGACACCACTAAAGTTGAAGATCTGGGTATGTTGTACGTTCAATAGATAATGCGGTTACATGGGATTCCTTTTTCCATTATTTTAGATAGGGATCCTAGATTTACCTTGAGGTTATGGAGAATTATTCAAGAGGCAATAAGAACTCAGATGAAGTTGAGCACAACTTACTATCCATAGAAATATGTCCAGATGAAGCTTGTGATTCAGATCCTGGAGGATATTCTTTGCACCTACGTCTTGAATTTCTGTGGATCATGGAATATCCATCTGGGTATGGTTGAATTTTTTACAATAATAGTCATTATTCATCAATAATAGTGGATCCTTTAGAGGTGTTGTATGGTCACCTATGCAGATCACCTTTTTGTTGGACATAGGTGGGTGATGTATCTTTGGTTGGACTAAGTTTGGTTCAGGAGACATTTGTGAAGATTCAGGATGTGTGTCGACATCTGGTTATAACCCAAAGTCCACAGAAATTGTATGTAGATTGGAAGTGTCATCCTTTGGAGTTTTTCGTAGGTGACTGGGGTTTCTTGAATGTTTTATCTCCTTTGGGTCACTGTCATCTTGGAAAACAGGGGAAGTTGGCTCAAAGATATGTTGGACTATTTGAGATTATTGAGAAGCTTGGACAGGTTGCTTATTAGTTAGATTTTTTAGTTCAGTTGATGAGTATCCATGATTTTTTCCACATATATCAGATCAGGAAGTATCACCTTGATCCTGCTCACATTTTGAGTTTGGAAGAAATTGAGTTAGAGCCAGATGCTTTTATTTTAGTGAAAACAATTGAGATAGTTTACTCTTAGATGAAATTCTTGCATGGGAAGTCAGTTGTGTTGGTCAAAGTTCTATGGAAACAAGGATCAGATTATCATGAGACTTGGGAATATGATTTGTTGATGAGGGAGCAGTGGCCTCATCTTTTTCTAGGAGTTACATCTTCCACACGATTTCTCGGGGTTGAAAAGTCTTTATGGTGGGGATTTTGTAACATTTTGTGACCTCTATTTTGTAATTTTTCTCTTTTTTATAAGTTACCTTTTGGTTAAAAGTCCTTATAATTGGTTTTCTGGATTTTTATGTAGGATGCAGAGTAGGTACACATCGTGTACTAGTTGTTGTATACAAGTTGTGAATGGGGAAATCTTGCTGTGAGTAGGTACATGTTGTGTACCTGAGGTACACATCATTTATCTAAGGTAAACATCATGTAGGGTTTAAAGGTTAGTTTTTAACCCAAGTTGATGGGTTTTTAGCGTAACTTATCCAGCGTGGACTAATGGTCACAACCCTTAGGTAAACATTGTGACCCGGATTGCGCCCATAATTATGTCATGTGGTTGGATGTTTTTCTCGGTCTATTCTTTCCAAAACTCTTGTCTCTCAAACCAGAACTCTTCCTAGGTGATTTTCAGAGAATCCTCTCCTTCTTGATTCATCTGATTGGATTTGGATCTTCATTTTGTCTGTAGTGCATCTCTCAAGGTAAGTGTTCTTTCCGGTTCTTCATTGCAGTTGATCGTGGTAGCGCCATAGGTTTGAGGTGCCGGATCCACTGATCTAAGTTGGTTTTTTCTTCTTGGTTTCTCCTAGATATTTTGTGATATCTTGTTATGGTGGCCTTTTCCTTTATTGGTCATGGTACGACAGGTGTTCGCATTTGAGGTATGTGGGTTTCCTCTCTTTTTCCGAACTCTTGGGTTTATATTTGGATCAATCATGTGATGTGGATTTGATTCTAGGGCCTTCATTTTCGTCTTTTTATTTTATTGTTGGTTGATTATGTTGAAGTGTGTGTGAACCGAGCTTTGAGGTAGGTGGTTTCATATCTAGAGTATGATACTAAACCTACTTTTTTTCTTTATAAAATGTTTTATTAAATCAGTATAATTGTTTGTGTGTGTTGAAAAAGGGTTTTAAAAGGGAGATGAGTTTTCCCTAGTTTTTGATAAATAGATTGTAAAATGGTTTTGAATGGTTTTCAAAGCATTGAAATTGGTTTGTGAAATTAAGAACATGGGTTACCTTGGGTACTTAGGTGGAAGGCTTAGCTTGAGGCCATCTTCCATTTTTTTGTTATTATCAATGAGGTTTTTCTTGGGGATTTCCTCTGTTTTCTAGGATTGTTGTTCTAGGGGGATGATATTGACAT
Organism: Viscum album; assembly: GCA_963277665.1. Classification (NCBI taxonomy): domain Eukaryota; kingdom Viridiplantae; phylum Streptophyta; class Magnoliopsida; order Santalales; family Viscaceae; genus Viscum; species Viscum album. The sequence goes on from OY728141.1 coordinate 1,799,865,338, forward strand.
TTTGGGGTGTTTAATCATGGGGTATTCCTATGCTTACTAGGCCTATGTTTTAGGATCAGTTTTTTCGCATTTGATTATTGTGGTACGAGTAGTCTACTTCCTAGACCTGTAGTATTCCTTGGTATTGTGATAACTGTGATTATTTTTTATACTGGTTGACTTTCTGAGATAGACTTGATATGAATGCTTATTCTTGTGAAAAATGATATGGAAAATATCCTTTGAAACTAATATACATGCTTTTTTTAGAACTATAGAAAAGGGAAATGTTTACCATGTTTTCTATAAAGATGATTCATTGCTTATCATGCCATGTTTTATTTTAAAATGAACATACATGTTTTTTTATACAGAGACTTGTTGTGGAACAAATGGGTGAGATCATACAGATCCTATTAGATCACACCCTCTACACTTCTTCAGTGCTGCGTAGACCTATTTTTATCTTCCAGTGCAGGGAAAGGAAAGGCACCATAGTGAGGTGGTGAGGTTCATGTTTGCTGGTTGGGTAGTTGGTGGTGAGATATTGGGAGTTTTTCTATGCCATCATTTGGATTAGCTATTAGTTTTATTTATTTGCAGATAGTTGGACTTGTCTTTTGGAGTTTTATCAGCTGTCGCAGTTGTTCTGTTTCTACTATTTTCTTACAAATTTGGCATATATATTTCTTAGTCTTCTACTATTTCTTTCTTGGTATATATATGTATTCCATGTGGTTGTTTATGTTGGGTGAAATCATTCCCTCAGTTTTTTCATTCGATGCCTTGGTGCTTGTCGCTAGCTGTGGGGATCGGGAATTCCCTTCAGGTAGTGACGAATCGGGTCGGGTGCTGGGTTTAAGGGAAACCCGGGTCGGTTCATTAGAATTTATACTAGGTAACCATATCAATGCCTATATGTGGTCATGAGTTTTAGGTGTTTTCCCTAACATCTAGAATGGAGGTGACATAAATACCTGACTAATACCCCCTCCCCTGTCTCTTCCAAATGTATTATAGGCTATGATGTATAGAGTTTATGATGCACATGAAATAATTGCTTGAGTATAGAGTTCTTACAAGGTGTTTTTGTTGTGGATACATGGTGGGGGATGTGCATGGAAGGAGGAATAAACAACATTATAGTACTTCATATTCACATTACCTTACTGTGATGAGGATATGATATGTAGTTGTGATGTAGGGACATGGCATGTGACATGGTTTACAGTATGATGTGGCTATAGATGTGTGATGTGTGGTTATGGGTATGATGTGGCTATGTGGTTATATGGATATAGAGGGTATGAAAGCATCATGACATATGACATTATGGAATGAGGGTGACTAGATCAGTGGAGAAGTGTTTTCTTGGTACCTTTATTTATATATTCTTTTGATAATGTTTTACTATACTTGGATGTGATATTGGGTGAGTGTGCCATGTAAAGGATGGTTGGAAGATGAGTTGGCATAGGTGATGAGGTCGTTCTGTTGTTTATTCACCAGGGCATTAGTATACTTCTTCCACATTTTCATGAGAGGATTTAGGAAGGTTCTAACTAAGTATATGTGTTTGCTCACTCCTATATATATATATATATCTTATATTTATATATTTTTTTGATAGTTTTGGTGATTATGATAGAAATTACTAGCTCATGAAGACTGTGGTTGGTGTTTATGGAGTCATTATCATAGGAGTTGATTATGGAATTGTATTATTTTGGAAACCTTGTTTATGTATTTTAATTACTTGCATTGTAGGGTTATGGATTGTTTTTATATTTTTGTTATGGAATTGATTATTTTTTCTAGGTTCTTTGGATTTATGAGAAAAATGCCTACCATACTTATGTCTTATAAACTTGGTTTTTGTTTCCAACTTGTGGCCTATTGGTGGAGGGATTGAGTATCACCCTCACATACACTACTAGCATGTGAGGGGTTCTACTAGGGGTGGATCATAACAAGATTCTTTCATTACATCATGCCCAATAAAATCAATGGTCCAAATTGAACCCATTTAGTGAACTGGGTCGACCCACTAGATGCACCTAATTGAGTTGGTCCCAAACTGGTATGAATAATAATTCCATTAGAAAAATAAAGGAACTTCTATGTACCTCATGCTATAAAAAGTGAAAATTGATCAAACAAATCACCACATTGTGTGATCCTTTGAATATAGGTGCACATGCATGGATGATGTAGCGAACCATCTCCTATAGAATTTTATCTCTATTAATTTATCATTTTAAATAGTGATAAAGTGTTTCCCATTAAGAAAGGGACCCCATTATATCCTACTTTTCAATGCAGGAACCTAATAAGTACCCCCTTAAAAAACAAAACCAATTTCAAATATTTTGGAAAAAAATTTAAAATTTATACACAATAGACTCCAAAACTATGACAATAGTAAGCTGTCTCGATTTCATGACTATGGTTTTAGCTTTTTTGGTAGAAGATCTATGACCAAATTTCCATAAAAACTTTGGAAACACATGATTTTAAAACCATGATAATGGATTAATAATTTAAAAAAGACTTTCATTGTGTTTTGAATCCCAAACCTCAAGGAACTATAGGAGCAACAAAACTACTTCAATAATGTATATTTTTAATTTATTTGTAATTTTTTAGTTTCTTATTATTAAATATTAAATATTAAAAACTAATTTTATATTATTTTTATTATTATACATTTAAATAAATTAATAAATTAAGTGATAAATATTTCCACATTTTTAAAAATAGTGGAAATAGGGGTCACTGGGTATCATATTTTATACATTTCCAAGAACTATGTAAATAGATTTCAATGTGTTAAAAGTATTGTCATAATTCTTAGAACTATACTAATAGGGTATCATATTTACACATTGTTTTAAACTATGAAAAAAAACTATGGCAGTATCCTGAATTTCTATTAGTGTTTTTTCACTTTTATTTATAACCATTAAAATAAATGTATAAGTTTGACTTGTCTAATTATATTTTTATTTTTAAAAAATAACACATCATTTTAACATTTTTAGTTGTTATCATGATGAATCTTGAAAAAATGAGTTTTTTTGTCATTCATATTACTAGAAGTGGTTAAATTTCATGGATCATGGATGTAGAAATGTATTTAAAATCAATGGATCTCATTGGTACAACTAAAGAAAAAGCTATCAAATCACCCCAAAATATAGTGAGAGTGATGATATTATATAGAGTACATCTATGTGATTTTTTTAATGATAATACCTCACAAAAATAGATCTAATAAGGTTATGGAGAATTTTAAGAGAGATACCTCACAAAAAGCAATATAAGAATACTCTATAAGAGTTTAAAAGCGATACTTCATAAAATAGATATAAGAATACCCTAGAATAACATGTATTACAAGATTATATTTAATTTATTTATTTTTAAACACCAAGATGGATGCTGAAAATAAAATAATCAAACATAATCTTAAAGATATATACATATCCAGTAGTGATATAACATACATCATTCTTAAAAAAAGAAAATATTTCCCAATATAAAATAAAAAATATGAACATTATATCATGTCATATAGATTTGGTGTAATGGATTGTTCAAATAATTTTTATTTATCAAATTAAACAAATTTTATTATAAAGTAGGTTTTATTTTTTCAACAGTCCAATATAAACCTATTAAAATTAAATTATATAGATTAATATGGGTATGAATCTCAATTTCTAACAGAGGTAAATGAAAAAATATATGTTTTCTTGGAAATAAATTTTTGAAATTTACATATTTTAGAAACTATATATATATTTATGGGTTTCATTATATATATAAAAATGTGACTAAATCACATATGATCATGAAAAATGTAATAACCCTTAAAAATAATGAATAAAAAAGAAAAATTAGTAATAACATTATTATTAAGTTCACTTTTCTATTTAGAAATATATTTAGTGATAAATCTATAATTAATCATGCTTTTACTTGGAGTAATTTTAGGATGGGTGGCCTCTTATGATATTTTATCATAATGTGCGTGTTGAGAAAAACACATACTGAAAGAACGAGTGTTGGTTTATGGTAATAACCCTCATCCTAATAAGCGACTTCAGAGGGAGGGGGATTATATATTTACATTTGATCATGCATCTGGGATGATATATTGAACAACACATCTCTATAATAAACTAGTGGTGACTAGTGGATTAGGACTCAAATACTATATGGAATAGAGTGGTTGTTTATGTTGATTAATGATACCCAATTTTCATAAATGGTATCAGAGGAAATACTTAGTAGGAAGTTAAGTGACATTAATTGAGTTTGAGGTGTGTGGTCCACAATAAGGATGTTATACTTTATAGGTTAGAATTTTACACCCCTAAAAATGAAGGCTTGAAAAGACTAATTGATATTACTACCTATAATGTGAACCTTTATTTTAGAGATCATACCTAATGATAAATCTATAATTAAGAATTCTTAGCCCTGAGTTATTTAAAGATGAATGATCTCATGTGATGTTTTCTTAGGGTGAGTGTGAGTGAGTACAAAATACACTGAAAGATTATGTGTTGTCTTATAATGATAATTTATAGTCCATGTAAGCATTAAAAAATATTCCATACAATTTTTCATAAAGGATGTGATATTATTCTTATCTGGATGACAAAAAGATGAATGAGTATCTCATTCCATGAAGAATACATAAATGATATCTCTATGTGTCACATGATTTCTCAATCATTGAGGAATGAATATTATTTAAAAACATTTCCTAGTCTCATGATGTGGTGGTGTGAATATTCTATCAAGATTAGGCCATGGATTATATATATTATTGAATGAAATACTTCCCCAATATTTAGATTCTTTAAGGGTCGTACATATGTCTTTTTTCCATAAAAAACTTAGTATATGAGTTTTCCAAATATTTAGGGGGTTACTTTGTTCTATTATCTTTGATTTGATATCTTATGAATATAAAAAAAGATTCTATATCAAAATCTATAACCATTTGAAGTTGAATTTTTTTATAAAGGAGTTCATAAAATTATAAAGTCTTGGAATGCACCAAACATGAGGTGAGTGTCTGCACTATGGAAGCTAATCATGTGCCCCATTCAAGGATTAGTTCACTCTCTAGTGAATGCTAAGCATGCATCATGTGCTAGGATGAGTGTGCTCTATTAAAAGTTGGGTGTTTTCTAAGATGGAGGATGGGTAAATGAACCATAATTTCTAATAATTAGACACCTAACCTCCACATTTGATATAAAGAAGAAGAAGGATCACTAGAGAAATATAAGACTCAAATTCTAGTATGTTAATACTCCATGAACTCCTACATGTGATTTTCAAATCAAAACCCAAGGTAATAGATGGAAAATAGGTGTATTTGAGTCATCCAAGGGTTTCACACATAAAATCCTCATGAAATACTACATCTACCAACTATAATTGGGTGATGGAAACCCAAAGATAAAGGTTTGAAGGATGGATATGAGAACAACTGTGGCACTAAGCCCCCTTAATCCTAGGCCTATTTCTCCTAGCCCTCAAGGGATATCCTAGGATCAATAATTTTCCATGTCACCTACATTGGAAAAGAACCTCCATTTCACCCAAACATCCTTTATGAACTTAGTGGAAACATTTTTATTGGGTTTATCAACCAAAAATATAGTTTCACACAACCATGTACCTCTACAAGCCTATTTTTATGAATAAACCATGTTTTACATTCATGAGACACTTGTGATCATATATGCCTTTGATAGTGGGAATATTACATCCTAGAAAAGACCTTCCCCATGGAATTCCTCTTTTTACCATTTATCCTTGAATTCCTATCAATTGTGCATCCATTTGATAATTAGTATCCTTAATCTTAAGGAACTATTGACATATATTTCATCAATGTATTTCTATATGGTCATTGGGGTTTCCTTTTAATTTCTAGGGATATAGTTTTGGCATATATCCCATGACATCAGTCAATTATAGATGGGATACCATTCCTATATAATTCGTACACCTTCATTGAGTTATTTTAATGAAATGCATCTTTAGGGTCACAAACCTGGGGTATAATCTCACACCTTTACCTTGATGATCATTAACTGTATAAAATTAGGGTCATTCATGCATAAGTACCACACTTAAAACTATTCTTAGGAACCTTTCTCCTAAAATTCATAGTCATATTACCCTAAATTTAATGGTTCATGTGTTCCTGGTCCATTAATTTTCCGATTTTGATCTTGGGAGGTGTTCATGGGAGGTTCTATGAATTTTCATGGGACTTGGAGGTGCAGTAGAGCTACTTCAGGAAATACACACCATGTAAGTGTATTACACAATGTGAATGTTAGTTTCACGGCTTGTATAGAGTTGGTTCCTCACATGTATATTTTTGGGGTTAAATAATTAAAAGGCGATTCATTTTTCAGTGAAACCAAACCATGAGGATTAAAAAACATGAAAGGGTATTAAATGTTGTGTAAAGACCTGATGCAGTAAAGTTTTAAAAGTTCTTTTCTGGATGAATCTCTATTCATCCAGTCATGGATTCTTCTTCCTCTCATTTTGGGAAAACCTGAAGTGCCCCAAGGAGTTCTTTAATCCCTCTTCCTCTCTCTTAAATCCATTGTTACTAGTAGTTTATCATTGGAAATGCATTATTGATCAGTGGTAGGTTCTTCTCCCTTCTTGGTGCTTTTTTATTCCATTCTTCTCTTGGGGATTTGTTGAGATGATGTTGTTATGGGTTGAGGTGTGTTTTCGGTTACATTTTGATTCTATTTGGTTTTAGTGTAGTTTGATCCATAGTTTCTCGTGGTGAGGTTGTGGTTTTTGGGCATTCTTCTTCACCATGTGGTGTGCAACAAGTTGACAAAGTTTATTTGAGGTCGGGATTCCCTCATTTCTCTTAATTTTGTATCATGTAGGATGGGTTTACTTTTTTTATCTACAGATTATAGTTGTTCTAGATTAATCAAATATATGTAATTGGTTAAATTGAAATTTAAGGGTAAAGGGGGGTTTTCACATATTTTTATAGCTTTATTATTATTTTCATATTGTGGATCATACGAGCATGATGCCCTGATGAAAATTGTGTCTGTTGGGAGATTTTTCTATGATGGATATATGTATTGTAACTATTTTTCTTATTTTCATATCACCCTAAAAAAGAAATTTATCAACCACTTATATTTTAATAATGAATTGGTTTCCCAAAGATTATGTCTTGTGTGATAATGCCCCTAAAATAAAGTGAAATGTGATGAAATTCCCTTCCTAAATATGTAATTGGATTTTGATGCGCTATGATGTGTGTGGTCATGATTTTCAGGAAGAAATGTGTTGTTGGGCCATGTGGGGATTATGGTTTGTGTGCCATTAATTTAGGGTGTATAAGTGGTTTGTGTGGACATGATTTTTTAAAGGTGAGGTGTTTTTTGTGGATGTGATTTTAGGGCGGTGAGGTGGTTTGTGTGGATGTGCTTTTGGGGAGGTGAGGTGGTTTGTGTGGATGTGCTTTTGGGGCGGCAAGGTGGTTTGTGTGGACGTACTTTTGGGGTTGTGTGGCCATGATTTTTGGGAAATGAGGTGGTTTGTTGGCTGTGATTTTGGTGTGGTGATGTGATGGTATGATGGGTATGTTGAACTATTTGTGATGTGTGGTTTCTTTGTGTTAGATGCCTTGGCAGTGATGAAATAAATAATTGTTTAATAATGTTTGGAATGGATTGGGTTGATTTGTTTAATGGAATGTAAAATTTTAATTAATAATTAAATGATGGGTTGTGTGGTTAAATTTGGTTTATGATAAATAATGAAAATAATGAGATGATTAAATTTAATTGGTTAGAAATGTGAAATGGGGTTTGTGGTTTGATATGTGGTGTTATGCATTTAGAGGTGGTAGAAAAAGTGAAAATTTTGTGAGTTGGATAGTTTGTTTGTGAACCCATAAGTTGGTGTCGATTGATTGATATTATATATATACTTGTATATTATTGTTATTTCTATATGCACTCTACCCACAGTGAGCACTATTTTCTAACACCCACATAGTCACACATGGGGTGTTTTTCCTAACATCCGGTGGGGAGTACAGATGGATGAGTACCCGCTCTTTCCAACTCTCACTTCTAGGAGAGGGAGGTATTTTATAGGATGTGATGGAAAGAGGTCTGTTAGTAAATTAAACAACGGTTTTTATGGATGAGGTATTTGCAGGCAAGATGTGACGGCCTAGGTGTCTTCAGGTGAGGTGAGACCATTCTTGTGGGGTGGTGGCCTAGATGCTTTCAGGTGGGATGAGATATGTTTGTGCTTGTGGGGAGGCTTCTGGTGGGGGCCGTTTATAGTAAGAGGAGGGCACGAGGTTGATTTCTTACATGTTCATGATACCCTACTACTCTGGATTTGGTAGTGGTTGTGTTGTGGCCCGACTTTTTTCAGGTGAGATGTGACATGGTCATTCTTGTGGGAGCGAGCCCATGTGTCTGGGGGTGAGGTGTGTTCTGACCATGCTTGTAGGGAGGTGTGGTGTACAGAAGGGATGATAGCTTTAGGACATATGACATTGGATGTGAGAGTGTCATACCAGTGGGAAAGTAGTGTGGGGTACCCTTATAAATGTGATTCCTATCATATTATATTACTTGGTTTTAGTTATTTGGAGATAATACCATGGTGAGGTTGGGATGGTTAGTATACCTTCATAGGTTCTATTTGGTTCTGTTGTTTTCTCTTAGGTGCATTATTATGCTTCTTTCACATGTGCACGAGGGACTTTGGTTTTTCCTGCTGAGTATACTTGTATGATCACCCTACATATATAACATTATTTTTAGATTTCTAGGAGGAAAATGTGGACCTTGATGGGAACTACTAGCTTGAACCTTTGGATAGCTTTCATATCGATTCCTTGTCTTTTCTTTTGGTTATTTACTTTTGGAGACTTTTATTTGTATCAGTTTTTTATACATGCATTGTGGGATGATTTTGGTTTCTTTTTATATGATGTCTTGGATTTTTTTGTGGATGATTCATCTTATATCCTGCTCTTGTTTCTTTTATAGATGGTAAGGCCTCCCATACTATGAGATTTTTATATCCTTGGGGGTAGTATCCAACCCAGGGCCTACTGGATGTGGGACTCAAGGGTCATTATCTATCTCCCCTCATTGCGAAATATTTGGAGGGATGGGGTCATGATAGAGTGGTATCAAAGGATATATTGGGAGATATGATGGTGTTTAGAGTTAGGAATAGTGAGGTTTTCATGGGGTGGTATGGAAAGAGTGTCAGATGGCCTTGCTGCGTGACATAGTCTATGGAGACTGGCTAGGATATGAGATTTTATACCCCCCTGTGATCTAGTGCATCAACTCCGAGATTATTGAATGGCCAAGTGAGGTGGACCTATTTTCAGGGTCGAGACCTAGGATAGGTATATGCATCATGATGACTTGTGTTCTTTTTTGAATTGGTTTGTTTTGGGAAGGTTGAAATGGATAAAAAAATAAATTAAATGAGTTAAAATGAAACTTAATAAAATTCCACACTATAGGGATTAGGAAGTTATTTGTTTTCCTTTAAACTATGGCTCTTTTTAATCGTGAGGATGTGGCTCAGACAGTTGAGGTTCATCAGGCTGATTCTATTAATCACCATGGGGTTGATTCGGTTGAGGAGGATGATCAGTGGAAGAGGAGGTTGTGTGATTTACAATGGAAGACTTTGGTAACATACAAGGGAAGTTTTTCAGACTTGTATACAGAGAGATGGCTGGAGGAGCTTGAGATCACTTTCAGTTTGATCCGGGACCCAACAGATTATTGGTTACCTTTGGAAGTTAGTCATATGTGAGGAGATTTGAATCAATGGTGGATGATGTATCTGGGAGAGTGGAAGGAGGCAAATATTTTGTGGTTCGACTTCCAGAAGGTGTTCCGGGAAGAGTTCCTTTCATCTACATTAAAGGTAGTAAAGAGTTGGGAGTTTCTTTATCTTTCGAAGGGGATAATTTCAGTTTGGGAGCTAGGAATCAAGTTCAAGTACCTTCATAATTTTCCCTAGATATTTTTCTAGATGAGGAGTCTCATGAGAGACTTCTTGAGGAGGCACTTCGTCCTACTATCTGGTATGCAGTTACTCCTTTTACATTGTCAACATATCTGGAGGTTCAGAAGAAATCATATGTGATCGAGTGGATGAAATCATGAAGAGGTTTTCTGCGGGAGGGGATCTATTAGGGTTCCTCAAGGAGAAGAGTTGTATGTGGTAGCTCTTAGGAACCCAAATCTTTGAGGTTTTGATTAGAAGGGAGTTGAACTTAGTCGCTTCCTTTATGCCCTTTTGGGGATAAGGGTTTCTATGATTTTCCTAGGAACTTTACTCCAGTGTGTTTTAGTTGTGGGGTTCATGGAAATCACCAGAACCAATGCCCAGTGGTTCCCCAATATCAGTTTGGTGGAGGTGGACAAGTTCAATGCTAGCCTTAGTAACAATTGTCAGTGAAGCCATTTCAGTTGTAGGGGTTGTAGGTTTTAGCTCAGGTGAGGGGAGATAGAGTAGGTATAGGTCGACCTTAGGATGTTCATCATGTTCAAGGATCATGACCTGAGAATGGTTTTGTAGGTTTTCATCAATAGAGAGGTAGAGTATCTGGGCATGTTTAGTTGCACACAGTGGAGGAAACAGTTCCAAAGAAGCCATAGATCGTCAGAGGTAGGATCAGTTTGTTTAGTACTCTTGTTTATGCTTTGTTTGATTCATGAGATTCATACTCCTTTGCTTCAGATGCTCTATCCAATTCTTTGGGATCAAATTTAGATAGGATTCCCGTGCCTTTGGTGTTGATTATGCTAGTCAGAGGCTATACCAGCTTGTTTGATGAGTACATGGGGTGTATACTAATGATGGATTCACATTAGTCCCATGGGGATCTTTTCTTTCTAAAGATGAATCCATATGATGTTATCCTTGGCATAAATTGATTTTATTCTGTACATGTTTCTATTGACTACTTCCATAGGAGATTATTTTTTTCAAATGTGGATGGCCAATGTGTGGTTTTCATTGGCGAGCGGGGTTGTTAGGTGGGTAGTCAGCCTGTGGAGCCCTTTATTTCCTTGTTGGATGAGTTTTTGGTGAAATCAGTGGATTTTGGGATGGTAGAGGTTCCCAAGGTTGTTGGAGAGTTCCTTTATGTTTTTACTAAGGAGGTTGTGAAACTACTCCATCGACGTGATTTTGAGTTCGGGTTAGACTTTCAGCTCGGTGCTTCTCCAATTTCGATGGATTCTTATCATGTTGCACCCTCCAAGTTGCAGGAGTTGAGTATTTGAATAAATTATATGATTCATAATTTTTTTATCCATCCTAGTGTGTCACTGTGGGGTGCTCCAATGTTGTTCTCATAGAAAGAAGATTGTAGTATGAGGTTGTACATAGACTACTAGAGGTTGAATCAGGTGATGGTAAAAAAACCATTACCCTATGATGAGGATATATGATCTTTTTGACCAGTTGAGAGGGGAAATTTGGTTTTCTATGATCAATATGTGTTCTAGATATCACTAGTTGAGGGTGAAGGAGATGGATATCCTGAAGAAATATTTTAGATGTAGGTATGGGAACTTAGAGTTTGTAGTCATGTCATTCGGTGTTAGGAACATTCCAACTATGTTCCATGAGTTCCTAGACTGTTTCATGATCATATTCATTGATGTTATCTTAATCTACTTGATGTCAGAGGAGGAGCATTCCGAGCATCATAGAACTAACCTACATGTTCTTTGATGCCACTGACTTCATGAAAAGTTGTCCAAGCCTAAGTTCTGGACATGATAGGTGTATTTCCTTGGGAATGTGGTGTCTTAAAAGGTTGTGGAATTAGACCTATTTAAGGTTGAAGTAGTTTTTTCTTGGACATAACCCAAGAATGTGGTAGATTTTCTTAGTTTACTTGGTCTCATAGGCTATTATCGGAGGTTTGTATTCAATTTCTATCAAGTCATAGCACAGTCGATAGCTTTGACCTGGAAAGACCATGATTTTTTGTGGAGTGATCAGTTCCAGACAGTGTTCGATTACCTAAAGGAGAAGTTGGTTAGTTCTCCAGTACTCCAGTTTCCTAAGGAAGGGGTGGTGTTTGAGGTGTTTTATGATGCTTCCCATATGGTCTTAGGGCATATCTTGATGTATCTAAAGGAAATGATATCTGATGGGTCTAGAAAGTTAGTCCCTCATGAATGTAACTATTCCACCCATGATCTGGAGCTATCAATGGTTGTGTTTGTGCTAAAGTTGTGGAAACATCACCTCATTGGGGAGCACCTTGTGGGTTTCACAGATCACAAGATTTTGTGGTATATCTTTTCTTAGCGTGATATGAACTTTTGGAAATAGAGGTGGATGGATTTTATTTAGAATTATTATTTTCAGATCTCATACACCTTAGGAAAGGGAAATTCAATGTCTCATGCTTTGAGAAGAAAATCATGGAAGGGTGTTGTTTGGGAGTCTGGGGATACTTGGAGAGCAATGGAGGAGTTGACTGCCTTGAACTTAGATGCAAGAGTGGATGGTGGTAGAGGCTATTTATTTTAGATGATGGTGTAGTCTTATATAGTGGAATAGGTGGAGGAGTCTCAGTGGAGAGACTCAAAGGCATAGGTGATTCATGATGTTGTTATCCATGGTGATACTCTGGAGGGATGTTTAGAGGATGGTTGGAACTGGATGTTTTTTCATGGGAGGTTGTTCATTCTGGTATAGATTCATGATAGTGTCCTTCATGAGTTTCATAGATCACATTTGGTGGTACATTTAAGAGTTTCCAATGTCTTGAGGATGCAGTTTTGGTGGCTCGAGATGAAATAGATAGTTGCAGAGTTTGTGGAAAGGTGCTTGGTTTTCCATTAGGTGAAGGTCGAGCATCCTGTTCTAGGAGATTTTTTGTAGCCCTTGGATATCCTTGAATGGAAATGGGATTAAATATCTATATACTTCATCATGGGTTTACCCTGAGCTTTGGGAGGTTGTGATGCTATATGGGTGGTTGTGGATTGGATGGCCAAATTGGACCACTTCTTAGTGATCAAGGAGTCGGGTGTAGTGTATGAATTGGCTAAGAGGTACATGGATGATGTGGTTTTGTTTCATGGAGTTACAAGGTCCATTATTTTGAATTAGGACATTAATTTTACCTCATGAGTTTGGAGGGGATTAAAATATTATTTTGGAACTCATTTACGCCTCAACACTACTTTCCACACCTAGATATATGGGTAGATGGAACGAACTATCAAGACATTGGAGGATATGCTGTGGGCATGCATCTTTTACTTGGGTATTAAACCTACCTTTTTTAGAGTTTTCTTATAATAATATCTAAGACTCTTCCATTGGAATGACTTTGTTTGAGTCTTTGTATGGGAAACTGTGTCATTCTCTATTATGTTGGATGGAGGTTGGGGAGACATATGTTCTTGGTCCAGATGTGGTGTAGATCATGACAGATAAATTTCATCTTGTTCGTGAGAGGATGAAAGGAACACAATACCGATAAAAGTCTTATGTCGATCGTAGGAGGAGGCCCTTTCAGTTCAAGGTTGGGGACCATGTTTTCTTTAAGGTTTCCCCTTGATGTGGGTAGTGGAGGTTTGGTAGAGAGAATAAGATTTATCCTAGGTTTTTTGGGATCTTTGAGGTGTTGGGGTGAGTTCTTGAGGTGGTGTATTAGTTGGCATTGCCTCTACGGTTAGAGAGGATCAATGACGTCTTCCACATCTCTCATCTTCATTGGTTTCTTCATGATGACTCCCATTCCATTGATTGGGGAGAGTTTGATATTGAGGATGACATGATTTTTGTGGAGTGGCCGATATAGATCTAAGATTTATAAGAGAAGGAACTTCATGGATGGACCATTTCTTTGGTTCATGTGTTTTGGAGGTAGGGTGGCTTGGAGGAGAGAACTTGGGAGTTAGATATGTAGATTCATGCCCAATACTTAGAGTTTTTTTTTGAGTTTTCTTTGATATATTTTACCTTTTGATTTGATGTTTAAGACCTTGTTGTTTTATCTGATGATATTTTTCCTATTTTTTTTTGTAGTGTGATGTTCGATAAAGTCCTAACATATGAATAGGGGAGGACCTTATTCCTAATCGAGATGCATTAATTGAAATGTGATTAAACCCATGCAGAAAATTCAGTTCCACCCATAGAGGATAGTATCTTGACATGGAATATGAAATTCCATTATTCTTATGTTTGGGATGGTACAGTTCCTTGATTTTAGTGGTTGTTGGTTTCAAATGCATGGAGGTTAAGATGGATGTGTAGTGGTCGTGCGGTACTGTGGTTTTGTAAGAGGAGGAGTCTTTCAGATGTGGTGATGTGGTTATGTAATGCATTTTTTTGGATGTTTGGGTTGGAATGTTTAGCTGGTGGTATAATTTTAGGTACATTGAGATCCTTGAGTGGTTTCTCACAGGGTAGTTATTCATACCCTTTTCCTTTTGGTATTGGTTTTGGATTCTCAAGGTTGCAAATCATTTGAGTGGTATCTGATGTAATGGTTTGTGTCTTCTTGGTCTATTACTTTTCTAGTTTTGAGCGTTGGAGGTGTTCTGGGGGGGAGGAGGGGTTCTGGGAGTTTTCATGGGAGTTTGAGGTGTAGTAGAGCTACTATAATAAATACACACCATTTAAGTGTATTACACAACATGAAAGTTCGTTTCATGGATTATTTAGGCTTGGTTCACAACGTGTTGATTTTCAAGTTTAAATAATGAAAAGGTGATGAATTTTTTGGTGAGACCAAACCATAAGAATTACCTATTGTGAAAGGGGTTTACACATCATGTAAAACCATAATGCAATGTAGTTTTAAAAGTTCTTTTTCAGACCGAATCCTAAATCATTCGGCCATGACATCTTCTTCCTCTTGTTTTGGGTAAACCCTAGGTGACCCAAGGATTTATTCAATCCCTCTTCTACCTTCTTTGATATGTTGGTCCTGGTGGTTGTTCATTGTTAATACATGGTTGATCTGTGGTAGGTTATTTTCCCTTCTTGGTGTTTTTTATTCCATTATTCTCATGAGGATTCACTATAGTGATGTTGTAATGGTTTGGGGTGTGTGTTGGGTTGCATTTTTTTGTTCTTCAGTTGTGGTGTAGGTTGATCAGCAGTTTCTCATGGTGTAGTTTTGGTTTTCAGGTGCTCTTCTTCGCCTTGTGGTGTGGAACAAGTAGAGAAATATTCTTTGAGTTATGGATTCCCTCATTTATCTTTATTGTGTATCATGTAGAAGGGGTTTACTTTTTTTATGTATATATTATGGTTTTTCAAGCTTAATCAAAGATAAAGAATTGGTTAAACTAAAATTGAAGGGTAAATGGGTTTGTTCACCTATTTTTATAGCTTTATTATTATTATAAAATTGTGGATCATACAAGATTGATTCCCCACTCAAAATTGTGGTTGTTGGGGGATTTGTTTTGCACTGGATATATGTATTGTGACTGTTTTCCTATTGTGATTGTTGTGATATCACACTAAAATAGAAATTAATTAACCACTAATATTTTTCTAATGAAACGGGTGCCCCAGGATTATGGATTTTGTGATAATTCCCCTCAAATAAAGTGAAATTTGATAAAATCCCCTTTATAAATTTTTAATTGTATTTTGATATGCTATGATGTTTCTGGCCATGATTTTGGGGTGGAAATGTGTGGTCGGGGAATGTGGGGCTGATGGTTTGTGTGCCGTGCTTTTGGGGCGGCGAAGTGTTTGTGTGTCTGTGCTTTTAGGGTGGTGAGGTGGTTTGTGCGTCTATGATTTTGGGGTGGAAAGGTGGTTTGCGTGGCTCTGCTTTTGGGTAAGGGAGGTGGTTTGAATGGTTGTGGTTTTGGGGCAGTGAGGTGGTTTGTGTGGCCGTGCTTTTTGGGTGGTGAGGTGTTTTGTTTACATTATTTTGGGCTGGTGAGGTGATGGTACAGTGAGGATGTTGATCTATTTGTGATATGTGGTTTCTTTGTGCTAGATGTCCGGGTAGTGATGGAATAAATAACTGTTTAATCATGTTTGGAATGTCTTGGGTTGGTTTGGTTAATGGAATGGAAATTTTTATTGAATAATTAAATGATGGGTTGTGTAGTTAAATGTGGTTGATGCTAAATAATTAAAGTATTGAGATGATTAAATGGAATTGGTTGGAAATATGAAATGGGGTTTGTGGCTTAATATGTGGTGTTATTCATTTAGAGGTTGCAGTAAAAGTGATGGTGTTGTGAGTTGGTTGGTTTTGTTTGTGAACACATAGGTTGGGATTGAGTTCTTGATATTATATATATATATAATTTTATATTATTTTGATTTCTATATGCACCCCACCCACGTCAAGCACTATGTGACGACACCCAAAAAATCACGTGGGGGGTGTTTTTTTAAAATATTCGGTGAGGAGTACGAATGCCTGAGTAAGAACTCTTTCCCTCTATCTCTTTTATGATAAGTAGTTATTTCATAGGTTGTGATGGTTGGATGTCTGTTATTTCATTAGATAGTGGTCGTCATAGCCCACGTGTTAGTGGGAGATATGTGATGACCCATGTATCTTTAGGTGAGGTAATATCGTGATTGTGGGGTGGTGTCCCAAGTATTTTCAGGCGGGAGGAGATATGACCATGCTTGTGGGGTGACTTCTGGTTGGGTTAATTCATGGTAGGAGGAGGGAATGAGGTTGATATACCACATGTTCATGATACCCTTCTACTCTAGTTTTGGTAGTTATTGTGTTGTGTCCCAAGTGTTTTCAGGTGAGAGTGATGTGATCGTGCTTGTGGGATAGTGAACCCATGTGTCTATGGGTAAGGTGTGCTGTGACCATTCTTGTGGGGAGGTGTGGTGTACGGAAGGGATGAGAGTACTAGGAAGTTCTACATTGGGTGTGAGATCGACATAACAGTGGGAAATTGGTGCGGGGTACCCTTATCAATGTGATTCCTTTCATATTATATTACATGGTTTGCATTATTTGGTGAGTGTACCTTGGTGAGGTTGGGATGGTTGGTATACCTTCATAGGTGCTGATTGGTTTTACTCTTTCCTCACAGGTGTATTAGTATGCTTCCTTCACATGTGCACAAGAGACTTTGACTTGTCCTACTGAGTATACTTGTATGCTCACCCTA
Source organism: Viscum album (assembly GCA_963277665.1). NCBI lineage: Eukaryota > Viridiplantae > Streptophyta > Magnoliopsida > Santalales > Viscaceae > Viscum > Viscum album. The sequence continues at coordinate 1,799,882,542 of OY728141.1, forward strand.
TGTATATAAAACAATTTTTAGGTTTCTAGGAGGATTATGGGGACCATATCGGTCACTAATAGCTCATACTTCTGGATGACTATTGCGTCACTGCCTTAGATTTTAATTTGGGTATTTACTTTTGGATAATTTTATCTGCATTAGTTTTATTTATACATGCATTTTGGGATGGTTTTGGTTTCATTTTATATCATTTATTAGAGTTTCTTGTGGATGATTCATCTTATCGCCCAATATTGTTTCTTTTATAGAGGATAATTCCTCCCATACTATGATATTTTTATACCCTCGGTGCTAGTCACTAACCTAAGGCTTACTGGAGGCAGGACTCTGGGGTCATTTATCTCTTCACTTATTACGGCATATTTGGAGGGATGGGGTCATGGAACTAAACTATAAGACAGAGTAATCCTTTTTTCATAACCTTAAAAGGAATAACCCTAGTCTTTCCTACATGAACTTAAAAGGCACACTATTGGTCTTATAAACATAAACTTAAAAGGAGAACCATTGGAATTGGTTGTATGACCTTAAAAGAAATACCATTGGTCTTTTTTTCACAACCTTCAAAGGAAAAACCTTGGTCCTAGGTGCATAATCATAAAAGGAATGCCATTGGTCTTAGTAACTTGAACTTAAAAGGATCAACATTGGTCCTTATCAGATGAAATTAAAAGGAAAAATATTTTCCCTATTTGTATGTCTTTAAACTACATTTTTTTTATTCCTTATTTGCCTAAATTTTCCAACCCCATTCACTCGAGTATCATGCATTTTCACATAGATTAAAATTATGATATCGAACTATGAAGGTTTTTATTCCTCCTTATAGGATTAATAGGAATCCCTTTATAGGCACAATCCCACCACAATTGAATACTACAACCCTTTATAAAACCTCATAATTTCATAGGTGGAATTACTAGAGTCCCTTACTATATGGATCTGAACTGTAGATTAGTAAGTAATCACCAAAATTTTATACACTAGAAGTGTGATAATAATAATAATAATAATAATAATAATAATACTAAATCTTATGAAATATTATCTTAAATGAATCACTATCAATCTATCTATTTTATTAAAAAGGTAGCAGATATTGTTATTGGTAGGGATTTCATGAATATATTTAAAACTATAAGTGATTCATGTCGATCACATGGAGGTACGTAGACCAAGGTGATCAGTTTCAGCTCTCCTACTTGATCTAGTTGGTTTACTAACCACCTCAAAATTTTCCTTTTGATTTTATGGCTTTTATGTGGTTAGACCTATTGGTTGGTTGTAATAGTTGGATAGTGTTATTGTTTGGGTTACCACTATAACCCTTAAAAAAAGTCTTCTAAAAATAAAAAAATATTAATTTGAGTGAGTGTATAAGTTAATCATGAAATAAACAACAATCTTTTTAATGGGTTGGGTCGAACAACCATACTTTTGGTTTTGACACACACATTTTAAAAAACAAAACTAAAATAAGTGTGTGATAAAAAAATCAAAACCATAAAAAATGGTGTAATCTAAATGAAATCCTTTAAATTTTGAAAGATATTAATTGTCCATGAATTTTCAATTATGATATCACACTAATATGTTTATTATTTGTGAATTTTACCAGAAAATGAAAATGGACTCTATGGATAATGTTAAACAAGGAATTTGGATCCCAAACCATCTTGGGGGAAAATTAATGGGAGTTAGGGTTGGTATAAACTATCGAATGATAAAATAGAAGAACTATGATACCATTTCCACCACCATTTCCTTAAATTTTGGGTACTGAAGGAAACTGTCATCTACCTAGTTCTTGTAATTCCATATAACATACATAGTGTTATAGGAATGACTTCATGATGGTATAATTATAATAATAGAAATAAAAAAGGAAATAAAAAAGGGTTAATCCCAAGAAATATGAAATTACATAGAAAATACATTGGGGTGAAAGTGGACCCATTCATGAAATAAAATCTTTTTGGAGCCTCTCCCAAGATATAGATAATGATTATCTTCCTTACGTAGATAAATTTGAAAATGGAAACTTCCACACCCATCTGACTACATAATATCTGCTTAATAGTGTTTCTAGAAATCATGTTCATCTCGAACATTGTAATACCTAAATCCCCCAAAAATTTTCTGAGGAATCTCTATACCTAGTCATATATACTAGGTAATGTAGTAGAAAAGATCACTGAAGGAAACCAGTCATTTCAGCTCCAAATCAGGACAATGTTCCTTCGATTATTATAACCCTTGAACTACATCATCAACTCCCAACTATAACATGAGAAAATTTTCAGGTCACTATTATTAGGAGGCCTTATATATCATTATGATTAACATTAATGACCCCATCACTCAACCATTCCCCCTTGAGGGAGAGAAACTATCATTTCAGAGGTCTTTCTCACAATAAAGTATTAAGAAATCACATATTTCCTCCCTATGGTAAATTAGAATCAAATAACTATGGTGGTCCTCTTGAAGATACCAGCCTTGTAGGTCCTCCCCGTGATGATACAAAAGGAAACAATGGAGTTCTTTACCATGTCCATAAATAATCAAGAAAGAATGGAGGTCCTCCCCATGTTATTCACCATAGAGGTCCTCCCCATGATAAAGTATCCACTCAACATATAGGTCCTCCCAATGCTTAAAAATAATAAATAAATAAAAATAGAGGTTTTCATTATTGAAAATAATAATCAGATAGTCATGAAGGCCCTCCCTATATTATCATCGATGTAGGTTCTCCCCATGGGAAAATATCTAGTTGATATAGATGTCCTCCTTGTACTGATAATCAAGAAAGTATCAACTATAAAGGTACTCCCTATGGTATTCAATAGAGAAACAACCATAAAGGTCCTATTTGAGAAATATGATTTATAGGCCATCCTCATGCAGATGATCATCAAATCTCAAATATCCTTGGAGGTCCACCCATGGTACACACAATGGAGGTCCTTACCGTAATAACATAAATATTAACCACTAAGGTTCTCCCCATAGAGATTAAAACTCATGAAAATTTGGAGTCATCCCCAGGATATTGGACATGGAGTCCCCCCTAATGATCATCAAGAATATAAAAAACATGGAGTTACTCCCCATAGTACCATATTTAGTGGTCTTCTATATGATAAAATTTAAGGAACATGAGAAAGAAAAAATCCTTCATAAATTGAATTTTTAAATATCTTGGTTAGATCTTATATCAAAACACTAGTTCTGACATAAAATGTTTAGGTTCATCCATAAATCACGTAAAATAATTTAATTATCAAGAATATAAATGAAATTATACCTCATTATTTTGTGAGATCCTAACATAGTCCTCTTGATTTTGGATTATTGTAGCTCAAAGGAACTAAGAAGGGATCCATCTAGAGCATGCAAACATGCACCATAAATACCTGGTTCATATTTATATGATCCTAATGTTCATTCATAAATCAATTGAGAGATTTATAATTCCCATTAGATCATGTGAAAAACATAGACTCAATTTGATAAGGATGGATCAATCTGATCGTGTTATTCTCTCTCGTTTCTCTCTCTAAGGAAAGAGAGATTAAGTGGTAAGACTCCAAATTCGTTCAAGATATTGAACATATAGTTTTGGGAAAAAAATCGTTTTTATACTTAGGTTTAAGTTTCCAGAAACTATATTCAGGTCCCTAGGAAAACATAACCTTCATTAATGCCCAAAAACAATAGTTATAACTTATTTAACTTATCATAAATGTTATAAAAACGTCATTACTCACTCACAACATTATTTAATTTCAGGAGATAAATTATGATCCATTAACTTTAATCATTCCTCCAAAATAATTTTAATAAAACTTGATTAAATAATATTCATTTGAAAGACAATTTTTCTCATTTTCACTTTTTATACATAGATAACTTGTGAATAATTTGAGAAATAAATTCAATTAATATTATTCTAAAATTGAATAACATATAATTGAATCGAAAAAAATTTATTTACTCAAGATCATCCACACTTTGGTGTTCACTGGCCTAAGAACATGGGCTCCACTTTTTTTTAAATTCTAATTCATATGAATTAGTGAAACTTATGGACACACTTTATATGTGAGCCTATAGGACCTTATCTCGATATTAGTGAGTCATACTCATAGAACAAAAGAGGTTTCCAGAAACACATCACATCCGTAAAGAGATAAAGATAATTCATAATTATAATAACATCTTATAAAAACTTATCATGTAATATAATTTCAATGAATCATGATATCTCATAAAGAAGTATGTATAATTTGTGTCATCATCCTTTAATGTATTATTTAACTATATTGGATTTAAATTACTTCATCTTACATGGAAGTGGATTTAGTCAAGGAGATAACACCCTAGATAAGTGACCAAAGATTCTTTTTCCAATATTCGTAAGTATCAAATCCCACCTTGAACATTCAATCAATATCATATAACGAACAACACACCTGATACATGCTACCTCACCATAAATATATATTGTTGTGGTTTTCATCATGCATCAAAGTACATGATTGAATGATATACATTATAAAATATGTCAATTATAGGGACTAAATCACATGATCATAGAAAATAATATACAATCATACCTAAAACATGTGGTATTCCTATTATAGGTATGGTCCTAATGATATCCTATACTTGAGATAACTAACTGAGAACTTCATGTGAAGAAGCCTCAATACTTATTATCCCTCAACACTAGATAACCATACATAAGATGTGTCACATCATTATGATGTATCTTGACCATATGACATATGTTTAAGGTTATTTGAAAAATATATCAAGGTTTTCATTATAGATGGTAATTTCTATAAAATTTTTATATGATAAATAATCCAAAGAAATTACCATGAAAATAGTGTATGGATAAGTAATAAAACTATTATGTCAAGAAAAAATCACGTGGGCATCTATTTATGCATGATATGATAAAAACAATTCTACTCAAGTATGTACAAGGGAACCCAGTCTCACAACACTCCCACTTCCACAAGATAAAACTTCTAACTATTCTCAAATTATTAGTTATCAATTAAAAAATCATACCTCTATTGAGTTACATATTATCCATTAGGCCCACCACATCTTCTTTTATGTCTACTATACTAACGTATACTTCATCTCCTTGTGTAAAATAACTCAGGAGATAATATCATCAATTTATAAATATTTTATCCTCTTTCATAACCAAAATCCTTAGCTAGTTGGTTTACTATAATATTATCACAATATTTCACTTTATTTTTAAAATTATAAGAACCAGAACAAATATTTATAAGTTTGTACTATTTTTTAGCTACATTAGAAGCCAAAACAAACTAAAATTCTATAAAATCAATTACCATTTACTATAATGAGTTTCTATTTATGATTTAGAAAACTACACTATGATATTAGATCAATTTGATCCATTTGAAAAGCTAGTTTTTATACCCCATTTCATAACTAGGTTTTATTCTCCTTCAAGTACTAGGAACATTTCCCTTGTAGTTTCTCAAGTACTATCAAATAATCTTGATTTCTACCCTCATGCATCTCTAATGGTTTTTTAAAATGTTTCTTATCATGCTTTATGTATTGGAAACATTAAACCGAGTACATATCATGAAATATGTTATATATGTAATCACTTAAGTGTATAGAGTTGTAATTATCTTCTAAATTTCCTAATATCTCTAAACACATAATCTTGTAGTGATTTATACAATATGTCATAGGAAAAAATATTCTCTCTTGAATTGTTCTATGATATATTTTTTTAATAATTTTTAGTTTCTGTAATTTGACTTTGTCTAAAAACCTATATAGATCAATCTCAATAGATATTATTATTAGGATCACTTTGGTATGACCACACCGAGAGAAGTGGTGAAATAGAATGGGATGATTTTTTATCACTTTAAACTTTTATCTCTTTCATTAAATCTATTACTTATTCAGTAAATGGATCTCTTTTTGTATTCACCCATAATTATCAAGCATGCACATAAAATAGTAATGTACAAATGACACCAACATTTTTAATGAGGTTCACCACTAGTGTGGATGACTACATACTCAGTGTACGGTGGTTATTATCCCAATCATGCATATATTTCCATTTATTATCATGAAAATACAAAGAAATGGTATGATCTTGAAATGAGGTGAAGATGGAAAGAAAATAAAGGAACTTGAAAATAAAAGAAAATTTGAGAGTTCCCTTATGAAAATTCTGCAGCATAACGACTATGCAACATGGTTTTAGAAAACATTAAAAAAAATAGAGTGGATAGGGGTAACCCATTCATAAAATAACCATAAAATAGTAGAGGGAAAAAAATATGGAAATAAGAACATGGTTTGATAACTTGAAATACATACCACATAAAAGAGAACTTGAATGGAAAAGAGAAGTTGGGAATTACATTACCTTGTAGATTAACTCCTAATATTTTAAGGTTGGGACCTTGTGATCTTGAGGACACCTTTTCAGGACTAATAGGGAGGTAAAACAATCAGATATTAGACGATTATGAGTTTGGAATGAAGGAAAACGAAGGAATGAGTGGGTATTTATAGTAAATGAGAGGGAGTTTTTTTATTAATTTAAAAGGACACCACATTAGTGGTTTTTGTAAAACCATGGGATTTCCCATGGTATTATCCACTTGAGGCACCTAATATCTTATTTTACTATACACAAGTCGGCCAATATTTTATTTTAAGTAGTACATCATTATGATGTCATTAAACATATCAAAAACTCAAAAATGTATTTTTACTAATTATAGGAAATTCAAGTATTTTAGAAAAATCCCAAAAATTCACCCTAACCATTTTTCAACTTGTAGATTTCAAAAATGAACTCCATTTTTTAAAAATATATTTTTAAAAGATTATTAATTTAATTTTTAAATAAAATCATAGTTAATTCAAAAAATAACAATTTTAAAGGTATAGTTAGTTTTATATCACATTGAAAAATTAATTAAGATATCATTATATTATTACCTTAAAAAATAAAATAATAATAATATTTACTATTCATAAGGGTCATATTACTATTCTTAAGGATATGTTACTATTCACCAAAAATCAAGTCAATTTTATTAGACTCCAAATGACTTACTGATCACAACTCTAGATGACCATGTTTTTGAAATTCAAAACATAATAGAGACAAAGTTGTTCATAACAACTAGATTATAAAATGTGTTGTTTTGTAGGGACACAGTGTTTCATGCATTCAATATTTATTTTCAAAATCTTGGGGTGTTACATTCTGCCATCCTTACAAAAATTTCATCCTCGAAATGCATAAAATGTTACCTAAAAATATTTGGTTATATCTTTAACATAATCTCCTCATGATCCCATGTTTCCTCTTAGATTTTATGATTTCTCCAAAGTACCTTTACCAGGAGAGTCATCCAATTCCTCAACACTTCTGCTTTATTTTCCAAAATCTGAATAGGCTCTTCGCATTAATATAGGTCAGGTTCCAACTCTATACCTTCAGAAGTGAGGAAATGTGTTAGGTCTAGCATGTACTTTCTTAGCAATGAGACATGGAACACATTGTGTACTTTGGATAGGCTAGGCGGTATAGCCAAAAGATATGAATTAGATATAATTCTATTTAGAATTTAAAAGGCCTAATTACCTAGGGATTAGTTTCCCTTTCTTTCCAAATCTTATAACACCCTTCAATGGAGATACTTTCAAGAAAATGTGATCTCCCACATTAAATTCCAGATCGTTCCTTCGATTATCAGCATAAATATTTTGTCTTCTTTGTTCTACTTTGATATGGACTTGAATAGTATTTACCTTTACTATTTTTTCCTCTACAAACTCTAGACCCAAAATCCTCTTTTCTCCAACTTCATCCCAAAAAGTTAGTGTATGAAATCTCTTTCCATACAATGCTTCATATGGCAAAATTTGAATACTTGAATAGAAACAATTATTGTATGAAAACTCTTCTAAAGGTAAGTATTGATCCCACATACCTTGAAAGTTAAGTGAACATGATCTCAATATGTACTCTAAGGTTTGTATCTTCCTCTCTAATTGCCTGTCAGTTTGTGGGTGGTAAGTAGTACCTAATCGAAGTTCTGTATCCAAAGATTTATAAAGACTTTTCTAAAATTTCGATGTAAATCATGGGTCATGATTAGACACAATTGATAGAGGTTCTCCATGAATTCTCACAAATTCATTGATATAGAGTCTTTTTAGGTACTCTAGAAAAAAAATCCTCCCTTATAGTGAGGAAATGAGAAGATTTTGTAAGTCGATCCACAATTACCCATATCGTATCATTCTTCCTTGGAGTTTTGGGAAATATAGTGACAAAATTTATGGTGATGTCATCCCATTTCCACATAGGAATAGGTAGAGGTTTCATGACTCCTTTTGGATGTTTTCTTTTGGCCTTCACTTGTTGACAAACTAAACATCTTGATACATAATCCATAATTTCCCTCTCCATGTTATCCCACCAGAAATGTTCCTTAAAATATCAATAAATCTTAGTGCTACCAGAATGTATGGAGAAATTAGAACTATGGGCATCGTCCAATAACTCCCTTTTTAGCTCAGGTACAACTGGAATTCAAAGACTCTTCCCAAATTTTAGAACACCATCTTCACACACAATGTCAACTATCTTCCCATCTTTCCCAACATTAATTTTCTTTTGAAGGTTTTTGTCATCAAGCTAAGAAGGTTTAATTATTTCTAATAAAGATGGTTGGGAAACCATTTGAAAAAGTAATGATTTTCACCTTCTTTGATAATTCCCATGTCCATCCTTACTAGATCCATGTAGAAAGGATCCTTCTTAATACTCGTTTTGTTGAGAACTCCATGATCCTTCTTGCTCGATGCATAAAATACCATGTTTTCCTTTCTAGGGTGGTAGTGTATGGTAAAATCATAATTCTTGAGTAGTTTGAGACATCTCCTTTGCCTCATGTTGAGTTATTTCTGTGAGAAGATATACTTCAGACTCCTGTGATCTGTATATATCTCATATTTTTCACCATAGTGATAATGTATTCATATCTTCAGAGAAAATATTACTTCTTCCAACTCAAGATCATGAGTTGGACAGTTTTTTTGATGAATTTTTAATTTCCTTGATACATACGATATAACTCTATCATTCTGCATTAGGACACAACCAAGTCATTTCTTTGATGCATCTCTATAGATCACAAACCCATCATTCCATGATAGTAGGGTTAGGATCAGATCATTTACTAATCTCCTCTTCAATTCTTTGAAACAGTCCTCACATTATTTTTTCCATATGAACTTAACCAATTTATGTGTAAGCTTGGTCATTGGGTTGGCTAAATAGGTGAATTTCTGAACGAAATTCTAATAATAACCTGCCAAACCAATAAAACTACATACCTCAGTTATGTTCATTGGAGTAGGCCATTCTTACACAACCTTTGTCTTTATAGGATCAATAGATATTCCATCTTTAAAGACAATGTGTCCTAGAAAGAAAACTGATTGAAGCCAAAATTCACACAAGATGAACTTCCCATATAATTCATTTCTTCGAAGAGTCTTTAGAATAGTGTGCAAGTTATTTTCATGATCTTTATAGATTTTAGATTATACCAAGATATCATCAATAAATACCACTTCAAAGTCATCAAGATATTCCTTGAAAACTTTATTCATTAGATCCATGAAAACAGAGGGTGAATTAGTCAGTCTAAAAGGCTTTACTATAAACTCGTATTGCCTATACCTGGTTTAAAATTCTGTTTTTGGAATGTCTTCCTTCCTCACAAGAAACTGATGATATCCAGATCGAAGATCAATCTTCGAAAAATATTGGGCTCCATGAAGTTGATCAAATAAATCATCAATGTGAGGTAGGGTATACTTGTTATTTATTGTTATAGAATTGATCTCCACATAGTCAATGCATAACCTCACGGATCCATCTTTCTTCTTGAAAAAAATAATAGGGTCTCCCCATAGAGAAACACTAGGGTTAATTAATCCTTTATCACTCAATTACTCTAGTTGTTTCATCAGTTACACTAATTACATAGTGGCCATTCTATAAAGTTTCTTTGATATGGGACTTGAACAAGGATTTAATTCAATGGAAAACTCAATTTCCCACTCTAGAGGATGTCCACGTATGTCATCTGGAAACACATCAACATATTCTTGCACGATCAGTACATCCTCTATTTGAACATTCTTCTCCTCACCCATAGTTATTTCATTCCCTTACTCCCTAATAATTGAATTCAGTATAGCTAATGGGGGTGGATCTATATGAGAATCATATGGTGATGTTTCTTCCCTAAAGATAAAGGATTCCACATCATCCTCAAAAATTATAACCTCCTTATTCTTGTAATAAATTTTCACATCATTGTTCGAAATCCAATCCATTACAAGTATTATATCAAATTCAATCATGGGTATGTTAATAAAATCAGAATATAAAGCACATTTATATGCCATAATGGGGAATTCCTAAAACAACTTTGTTACAATGATACTTCCCTTAGGAGTTTTGACTAACAACTCACTTATTAAATCAAATTGAGAATATCTAATTTTCTTAGAAAACTGGGAAGATATGAAAGAATATGATGATCTAGAATCAAAAAAAATCATTGGATAAGTTTGAGGAAATGATTAAATCACCTACCACCACATCATTAGAAACTTTAATATTAGCAGTTGTGATTGCATAAGCTTGTCCCCACTTGAATCTTTGGAAAATAATTATTATAGTGTCCCATCTCCCTAAAATTATAGCATTGAACATTAATAGCTTCTTTCCTCCCCTTACAATCACCAGCAAGATGGCCTTTCTATCCACATTTGTAGCATTCTGCTTTTCCTTTTAAGTAGGCACTAGGGTGTTTCCTTTCACAATTTTCATAGGGTGGAAATTCAACTCTTCCCTTATTCCCTGTTTCCTTATTTCATTTTCCAAAGTTTTTAGAATCCCTATTCTTCTCTTTCTTTCCATTAAATTCACAAGTCTTAGAGAATTACTTTTCCATCCTGATAGCTCATGAAACTATATCTTCATATGATAAGAAAATTTGGGAGACCAGTGCCCATCGAAGGAATGGCTTTAGGCCATCAAATAATCGATCAATCTTTCTCCTTAGATTTCGTATGTAGTCCACAACATGCCTTTCTAACATTTTGAAGTTAGATTCATACTTTTCAAAATTATTATCTTCCTTTTGTTTCAAATTTAGAAACTTACTTTCCAAATCCATTTACTGTTCACAAGGAAAGTATTTTTGTTGGAAGATTTACTTGAAGTCCCTCCATTCTATGTATTTTATCTCTTACTCCTCCTTCGTGTTTTGGATTAATGACCACCACTAATCTGCATATCTTGATAGATGATACACTACCATGACAACCTTCTCTATTTCATTACATCCCAGAGAGAAATATCTTCTCTAGGGAATATATCCACTGATCTGCTACAAAAGGGTTTGTAGTCCCATTTAATGATGGAGGTAGTTGTCACATAAAGAGATCTAAAATAGCTCCCCCACGTGGATGATCTGGATTCTATATATGGGTAAGGTTATTATTCATAACCTTATTTATCTATCCCTGTATAGTTATAAGTTTCTCAACACCATTCACAACACCAGAGCCAACATCATTATCTTGCATCGGAGGGAAATCCCTATATGGGGCACGCGTGTTCATGAAGTTTCAATTCCTTCCACTTGGCACCATTTATAAATAATGGAATACACTAGATTAGGGTATGAATCATAATGTATCATCGTAATGTAGAAAAATACTTATCATAAATTTAAATTCTATACATATCTAATCTCTTAATCATAAACATGGTTGCTTTGAGGAAAAATTTACATTTAAATCCTTCATAACGACTTTTAAATAAAATGTGAATTATCCTAAGAATATCAATCAGGAGTGTCAAACCAGGTAAATAGTAAGACCCGTTGTCATGTACCAGGATACCTTGGGTCAAGCCCAAAACTCTTTGTTAGAGTTTTCACTCCTAGGTACATCTGTTCCATAACCACGTCCACTTGTAGTATTCGGACACAGATGTATTTGCTAGAAATATCTACGTAATATATTCCTTACCAAAATACTAGGATGTTCTTGTATGCCTATCCTCAAAGACTATCTTAGGGATTTGTTCCATAATCTACGTTTTCTAAATCTAGTTTCCATATTTTCTAATAAACTTCCTCTCATACCAACTATAAGGACTTGACCCCAGTTGCCCAGAGTCACTGCCTTATTTAATTACATTGGAATATAAACTAGGAAAATGTATCCAAAAGGACCAAGTAGTTTAGTAGATTATCGAAACAAGATACATACATATGTTCAACATTATAACTTGAAAAGAAAAAAAATATAAAATTTCTACTGGTAACAACCACCCCTCTAAGATTATCCTTGAAATTCATTCATAATATACTTCTTCATGTCTAGAGAAAATGAAACATAAGAAAGGGGTGTGATCAAATTATCAGTAATAGAAATCAATAAAACAGAAGATATCATAAACCTAAACATTAGGCAAGGTGAATAATTTAAAACACATGCCTTTACAAATATTAAACTCAAACACATTATGGAAGGAATATGAGCTGAGTAAATAATTCCATAATAAAACATAATCATGAGTATTATAATAGTCTAATAACCACATAAACTTTCAATTACTAGCTTCATAATAAGGGATGTTCATATTCCAGACATTATAAAACATACCAGAAAGGCCTCATCCAATACTTCTAAAAAGTATTAAGGCCTCAGCCAAAACCATAACTCAAAATGGGAAAGGCCTCAACCAATTCCTAGTCTATTTGTCTCAGGAGACCTACCGATGCATAAAGGGGATATAGAGGGCCCCAACCATCACATAATGAGTCCAATGAATTCCTAATATAAGTAGGGATAAACATAAACAACATATAAATTCATATTGAAACTAACATATGAAATGTAAATAACTTTCCCCGAACATTAAACGTAAACATTAACCATTCAGAGTAAATTGGTGAATGGTTTTAAGATAGCACATTCACAATCAAAATAATAATAAACCATTAAATTAAATATGGTAGATGATATAATAAGAGGTTAGTCCCAAAAATACTTAAGAATCAATGAGAGTGTTGAAACAGATGAAGGTACTCATATAAAATCATCGAGTAATTCTTGAGATAAAAACTCTTTTATTTTGAAAAGAATTATTCTTTTGGAAAATTATTTGTATAAAACCATAAGTGAAGTAAGATAGTATATTCACAATAAAATGAGTTATTTTATAAAGATAATGGTTTCCAAAACAGATTATATAGTTCCCTTTAAGATAGGTAATAAATTTTGAAATTCCCTTGAAACGAGCTTGTATTTCAGAAAGAATTTTGAAAGTTCCGTTTAAAACATGTAACTCTCCATAAAATAAGGAAGTATTATGGTTGGTGAACATATATATAACACTAAAAAATAATTTATGAGGAGAAAATATTAATAATTAATAATTTGATTGTGGTAATTAGACAATAAAAGTAACCCGAATGAAAATGGAGGTTTGGGTGAAAAAACCCATACCTTAAGTCTGAATGTGTTCCGCTCTTGAACTTAAGGTTATAGAATATGAAATTAGACTTATTAATAAATTATTTCTGAGTCTATTAGACATGTATTTAGTTTATCATAATTTTATTAAGTTCATTATTTCCTTATTTATTAGTTATAAGATTGAATCTTGTCATTCCAGAGTGTTCGTTTTCTTGATTTTCATAATAGGTTCACTTATTTTTAAGTAATGGAGTTCATGTGGAATGGTTGTAAAACTTCAGAATTAAAATTACATAATATTTATGAACATAAATTTGTGTTAATGGAAATTTATATCATTTGGTTACATGGAATTAGGAAGAATCATTAGATCAAATATTAATGACAATCACTTAGATTATTTTAGTTGAATTTTGATTATTAGGAACTAGTTTGGTCATATGATTTAATATTATGAACATATACTGGTTCTTGAATAATAATTAGGTTATAATACATATATTGTAGTCAGTTTCAACCCTCAAAAATGGTTTCATGACCAGAATTTAAGAAGATTATAGAAATTGAAAACCCGTCATCCTTGAATGTGATAAATGAACACATCTCGGATGGTGTTTTCATTTATAGTATAAAATAATGGGAAAGGAGAGATGATGATGAATTATTCCATTATCACAAAAAAAAATCTTGTAAATTTAAGGCATTATAGATACCATAAAATTTGTATTAAAGGAGTTGAGGAAGGAAAGAAAATAAAGGAACTTGAAAATAAAATAAAAGTTCATAGATTCTTTACGAAAATTATGCAGCATAACGACTATGCAACTTGGTTTTAGAAAACATTAAAAAAAGTGAGGGGACAGGGGTAACCAATTCATAAAAGACCCATAAAATAGTATAGGGGTAAAATAATATGGAAATAAGAACATGGTATGATAACTTGAAATACATACCACATAAAAGAGAACTTGAATGGAAAAGAAAAGTTGAGAATTTTCTTTCCTTGTAGAGTAACTCCTTAGATTTGAAGGTTGGGACCTTGGGAGATTGAGGACACCTTGGGAGGACTAATAGGTAGTTAAAAAACCAGATATTCTAGGATTATGAGTTTGTAATGAAGGAAATCGAAGGAATGAGTGGGTATTTATTGTAAATTAGAGGGAGTTTTTTATTAATTTAAAAGGACATCTCATTAGTGGTTTTTGTAAAACCTTGAGCTTTACCATGGTATTTTCCCATGGTATTAGCCAATTGGGACACATAATATATTATTTTACTATACAAAAGTCTACCAGAATTTTATTTTAATTATTATATCCTTATAATTTTATTAAACATATTGAAAACTCAAAACTATATTTTTACTATTCATGGAAAATTCAAGTATTTTAGAAAAATACCAAAAATTTACCCTAACCATTTTTTGATGTGTTTATTTCAAAAATGAACTCCATTTGTTAAAATTTTTTTTCTAAATATTATTAATTTAATTTTTAAATAAAATCATAGTTAATTCAAAAAATAACAATTTTAAAGGTATAATTAGTTTTATATCACGTTGAAAAATTAATTAAGATCTCATTGTCTTATTTCCTTAAGAAAATAAAATAGTAAAATTATTTACTATTAATAAGGGTCATATTACCATTCATATTACTATTCATAAGGGTTAGTTACTATTTACTAAAAATCAAGTTGGTTTTATCAGACTCTAAATGACTTATTGATCATAAATCTAGATGACTGTTTTTTGAAATTCAAAACATAGTAGAGGAAAAGTTATGTTTAACGAATAGATTATAAAATGTGTTTTTTTGTAAGGACAAAGTTTTTCATGCATTCAATATTTATTTTAAAAATCTTGGGGGGTGTTAATGTGTGCCCAGATAACGCTTTGATTAATTGGGTAATGTACCATGTCTTTCAAGGAAAGAAGGAGAATGTTACTGAAGATATTATCCTATGGATTTAACTAGGATCTAGTTATTTCTGACATGGGTTTAAAAAAAATTTATTAATTTCATGCTCTAAGTTACTGAAAAAGGGTTTTAATTTGTTTTTATGGGTTTTAACAATTTTATTTGAGCTAAGAGTGTGTGTGTTTTCATGTGGAAATGATTTATTTCAATAGATAAAAGAACATTGAGATAAATGTAATTATTACCTGGGTGTTCATATTTTTCACTTGACTAATTGTTTTCATTATTTATGTTTGTTATTGATCTTTTTAGGTTCATCACACATTTTAAAATGTTTTTAGAGGATCTTAAGGAAGAGTCACAAAGTATTCATGAGGTTAAGATTCTAAGGATGATACAAAACAACTAAGCTCATAAGGTTAATATTTATAGGGTTCAGCTAAGTCCTTGTTATGTTCTTTTAATTTTAATGTTTAAATTCACAATGTTCATGTTTTCATCAAAAGGTATATGTCTGTATGGTTTACTTTGTAAGTTTGTTTTGCATCATATGGTTTTTTTGATGAGTTCAGAAGAGTAACTTACTTTTCTGATTTAGACATTGGAAGAGTAATCCTACAATTTGGAAAAGTAAACACATAGTTCGAAAGAGTAAAATCTTAGTTTAGGATAGTGAATACATACTTCAATATAGTAATACTAAACTTTATAAAATTAAAAGACTAATAAAAATAAAAACATACTCAACTTCAGTAGGTTAGAATAAAATTTATAAAACTTAAAATCTTCAAAACATAGAATTAAACTATACACAATATATGCTAAAATACAACAAGAATAATAAAAAAAATACTTGAACATTAAATAACTAATAAATCAAGACTAATTAAACCAAATAGTAAATAAAATAGTGAGAAATTATAATTATCCATTATTGTAAATGTTATGTATTTTAATATTCAAAAAAAAAAGAAACGATCAATCGAACTACAATACTAGAAATATACCCATTACTCAAACATGGCACTAATAATCTGCCCCTTTTTAAAATTACAAAGCTAAATAATAATTTACAAAAACTATCCCCCTTTTGGAATTTATTAAAAAGTTGTAAAATTATAAATTTTTTAAAAAACTCTCCCCTTTCCTTAAAAATAACTTTCCTTTCAAAATGGCTTGACCATTAAAAATAATTAACATGATGAAATTAGTAAAACAAGTTGTAATAATAATCATTAATAAACATAGATGAAAATATAATGTTAAAAATATACCCCTTAATAAATTCACAATAACTTAAATATAAGTATAACAAATTATAAATTCAGTAGAAAACAAAACAATAAACTTCAATTGTCCAAATGTATTCTTAAAAAAAAATCATTACTACATAATAATTATAATTATTAATCAATAGTAGACACTTAAAATTTAAAAAATTCAAACAAAATCTCTATCATTCCAAGTTTAAATTCTCAAACTTCATTTCATCAAAAGGTTTTGTAAAAATATAAGATAATTATTTTTTATTTGACACAAATTTCAAAACAATATCTCATTTATTAACATGATCTCTAATAAAATGAAGTCTAAAATAAATATATTTAGTTATTAAATGTTGTAAAAGATTATTTGAAATTAAAATATCTAAAGTATTATCAAAATAAATAGGCATTATATCAAAATAATCATTAAAATCAGATAATGTTTGTTTAATCCATAAACTTTGAGTATAACAATTAGAAACCACTATATACTTATCATCAACTATGGATAAAAAACTGATAATTTCTTATTTTAGATCCCTGAAATCAAGCATTTGAAAAGTCAATACCTACTTGAAGTATTCATTTTGTCAATCCTACAACCTTTAAAATTATAGTTATAATAAGAAATTAAATCAATATAGTTTTTATTGGAATAAAATAAACCATAATTTATAGTTCCTTTAATACATTTATTTACTCTTTAAACACTATTTAAATGTATTTATTTAATATCATATTTGAATCTTGTACACATAAAAACACTAAACATAATATGAGTTCTAGAAATAGTCAAATAAAGTAGAATTATTATCATTCCATTGAACATTTTAATGTTTACAATTTTTTAAGATTCATCTAAATCTAATTTAGAATTATTACTCAAAGGGCTTTTAAAAGTTTTACTTGAGTCAACAAAAAACCATTGAAGTAAATATTTAGAATATTTAATTTGATTCAAAATTATTTAGCTGATATTTGAAAATTCTGAACTCCAACTAGTGTAAAAAAACGTTTTAACATCAGTTTTTAACTGTTGTTTATAAATTTGATGTAAAAAATAAGGTTTTCAGCACTGCCTTTCTAAAAACCAATGCTACCAATTTTTTTTAGAAAATTTGGGCTTGTTTTCAACACCCATTATTCCTATAAACTGATGATGAAAAGGATCTTCGATGCCAATTTCTAGTAGTAACTGACATCGAATGGCCATTATTTTTGGATTTTTAGCATCATTTTTTTCTTAAAACCGATGCCGAATTTTTTTTGGATTTATTTTTGGCATTAGTTTTATTGTAAAAACTGATGCTAAAAAAGGGTTTCTACACCGGTTTATAAAAAAACCAACACTGATTACACCCACACAAAATTATAATCCCTATAATATAAAAAAATACCTACAACCATTAAAAAACATGTATCATAGATTGTAAATCTATAAAAACAAACATACTTTTAAAAACTTAATCAAAAAATCGTTATCTACACATTTGTTTGATAAAGTATAATTAAAAAACACATACCTAATAATTTACAACATAATCATTAGATTTATTTGCTGAATAATTATTTGTATATCATAATGTTTAAACACCTATTATAATAAAATAATTAGTTTTAGAACACTTGTTATTAAGAAAATTTAATATTAATCATAATCATTAGAATATACCTAACTTAAATCATAAGTATACTTAAGAGATAATTTGAAAACAAAGATTGAAGAAGGGTTAGTTCATATTTCATATAAGACTTGGCATCATTTAATGTCTACAATAATATTGAATGATATAATATTAAAAAAGAGAATATTATGACATAAAATATAAAATAATTAATATAATCAACCTTATCAAATTCAGTAGTTACCCTAGTTGTGATTATCTCATACATAAATTGTAAAACATAATAACCATATTCAATATTTCTTTATCGATGATGAAAATGAAGTTATAAAACATTAACTTGATAATAAAAACCATTATATATATATATATATATCAAAAATCAGCATAATATCTAATATAAAAAATAATTATTGTTACTTTCACATATTGGATTTCAATTGGGTTATTTATCGACAAGTGATCTCTATTTAATTTTTTTCTATGACCTACATTTTCATATATTCAACTAATAATACATTTATATACAATAATAATTAAATATAATGAACTTATAAAAAAAGAAAAATTACTTGTATAACAAGGTGGTAATTTTTTTACAAACATCACCTAATAAAGAGAAAAACCAATATAGGGTGCATTCACTTGGGCATAATATGTCTAACATCCAATTCCCCCTACAATACAAAAAGTTCACAATTAATGAAATTATAATTAACATTAGTTCTTAATTATGCTTGTGTTATTACCCATCAAGAAATCAAAAAAACCAATACCCAATCTCCATCTTTAATAATCAAACACATATATATGTAACTCTATCAACAGTCTTCAAATATTACATAGATGTGGAAATGAATTCCGAATCTATTAGACCATAAACATCTATTTTGTCATTTTTAATAAGAATCATGTGTAGATACCTAATTAAAAAATAAATATAGTTAGTCCATTTAAACCATATTTAGTTAAATAAATAAAAACTGAATCAACAATTTCCTTACATGGAAAAAAACTACAACACATGAATGATGAGCTCTTCAAAAATAAATTAGATCCATGATATATTTTTTTGAATATTTTAAATGGATAGTCTCTTCCACATATATGATAAATCATCCAAAACTCATAGATATTACCCAAGGAAGAAGAAGCTTGATATAATCAATGTATCCCATCAGAAATATCAGAAGTATCTACAGATGTTTGTTCCTAAACCCTTTGTTTCCTTTGTGACATTTCTTTTGATTTTAGATACTTATATATAAGTTAAATGTAAAAATAATTATAAGTAATTCTCAATCAGATTTAAGTAAAATTAAAAAAAACACATACATCATATTAAAGATAATGAAGAATTGTAGATGTCTAAAGTAAAAAATGACCCATAAAATCTCCAAATCTGGTAACCTCCTCGGTAGGAAACAGTAGTAGAGAAGGAGGATCAATAATATCATGTACTAATACTCTAACCTAAGTCATATGAATAGGCTGGTGATGTACACAATCCCCCAAAAAATGTACGAATTTTAATGCTATAATATGTACATGAGGATCTCTAATATAAAACTCACAGTATAAGGTTGGGTCTGAGTGAGGACTTGGAGGATCTGAGTAGGCATGATGGGAAAGTTGGTCCAGCTGGGAGGGCTTAATAGGCTATGTAGCCGGCTAAAAAGGCTGGACAGGCTGGGAAGGCTATGTAGAATATGACTATGTCATCAATTGTTTTAACATAGCCTGCACAATTAATTGAATTTGATCACCCATGGGCTATTTCATATATTTCTTATCAACTTTTAATGATTTTATTTTTAGGTCTCTTGATTACTTACTTTGATTACAAAATTTTCTGAATACTAACACCCACCCCATATCCTCTAATGTGGGGGAGATAGAGTAATGAAATGAACCTCATCAGAACCACTAGTAGACTGAGATCTTAATGCTTCAAAATTTTCCTAAATCATTTTTTTCTCTAATAAATGATCCCCTCCATGTGATAAAGTATGAGGATATACATTTTAAAATTGGATGACTTGATGGGATTTACTAGATTTCTATTATATTAAAAGTAAACTAATAAGTAATTAGGTATATATATAAAAAATTTTACAACATAATATAATTATTATACCATAAATAATTCATAATGATGATTAGAAACAAATTTCTTCCATGTATTTGCATATAAAAAATCACACTTGTTGCATGATTTTTCATTTTGTCTCTTTCCAAAAACATAATTTTTTGTCAACTTTGCCTTGAAATCTCTTCATCGAACCAACACTAAAGAAATACATATTTTTTGAATTTCTTTTATTTCTTCTAAATTGAGTGTCATATGTAATTGAATAAAATAAATATTATTCATTTAAAATATATCATATTCTAAAAATGAGATAAAATAAATCAATTGAGATATTATACTATCACAACCTCCCAAATAAGATCTATAATCATCTAGCTGACTGCCTTCTGATCAGGATATAAAATATTAATCCTGCAATGACTTTGTATGGTGATATAGCTAATAAATTGTATTTCATTTTGGAAAGTTGCATTATTATCATCATCATCAAAATTAATATTTTATTGATTGTCTCCATGAGAAAGTGATAGTTTTGGTGAACATCTAATTCCATGTTTACCAACTCAACCACTCGATTTATTAACAGTAAAATCCAAAGACCCCACCAATGAAGTCTCATCAGTAGTATTCAAATTATTTTTTGTAAATTAAAAGTTTTTTTAAAAAAATATTTATATTACTAAATATTTAATAATTTTTAAAAAATAAAAATACCATGGTACATGTTCCTCTATTTTTGTATCTTTATAAGTCATTTAAACAGACAAATGTAATTCAATTATTTTGTAGCTTATTTTTATTAGACAAGTGAATAATTAAAATATAGAAAAATAAAAAATATAAGTAAAAAGAGTGGTGCAAATGTGTAAGTTTTTTTAAAAAAATAATGATTTTATGATTCTTAAACAAAAAAAATATACAGGGTAAACTAATAAATTTAAACATTACTTCTAAAATGATAGAAACATTTATAAATTTAAATTTCAAAGTTCCAGAAACTATTATCATATGTGTAACTTTAACCACTATATAACAACTTATATTAGGTATTTCAATGAAAAATGTTTAATCATAACCGTATAATATCAAAATTTTACACAAAAAATCATATAAATAATCAAATATATATATAATTAAATATCCAATAGTTATTAAATAATTTAGTTTTTACACATGAAAATTGAAAAAATAAATATAATGTAAATAATTACCAGATTAATTAGGAGAGTAATTTAGTGTTTTCCTATATCCCTTCAGCATGATCATTTTGTACTACATACACTATGTTTGTTGTGGTCATTGTTATCGGGAAATTGAATAATAAAAAAAGAAGCCTCATATAAATCAATAACATCATCATCACCCTCATCCTCATCACCCAAATGGATTCTTTTCCCTTGAAAAATAATTTACCACTGATCATTCGATGGATCAATAACATAAAATATTTTCTTTGGATGTGTCTCCATTATAAATGGTTCCTCATTGCAACTAAATATTTTCAAATCAACTAGTTTAAACCATATTCATCATGTTTCACACCACTATTACTAGCAACCCAATTACACTTATATACAATGACTCAAAATTTAGTATAATTAATTTACCATATGTCTTGAAGAACTCCGAAATATGTCATTGATGCAGAAATTGGGTTTTTATCCTTTTCACTTGAAAAATGAAGTGCTTGAACAATGACCATTACACCACTATTTTGAGGGGTACTCTTATCATCTAGATTTTTTTTGTGATAAATGTGTGCCCATTAATATCAAAAGTAGACAATGTGATCACATTAAGAGACAATCCCCCTACAAACCATTTCAATATTTCCAATGTAGATATATCTGTGATGACTTTCTCTTTAAACCATGAAACAAATGTCTTTTTATGATCAATCATTAACCAATTTTCATTTTTTTTGGATATCGTACCATTAATTCAACAATATGTGATGATATATATGATTGAAAATCATCTGTATTGTTCAAAATATAGAAATGTCCCCACATCACTTCATTAGGTGGAATGAAATTTACCTTTAAGCCTCGAGTCCCTATACCTTTACTATCAACTGTCATATGTCGAGATATAGGGAAGAAATATGCTCCACTTTATACAAATAATCAGTACAAAACTCAATCACCACATCCAATTCATATTTTTGAACAATAGAGGCCTCTTTTCGATAGTTATTTTTAGCATATACCTTCAAAATTTTCATATATGTTTTCAAAATGATACATCCATAATAAATAAACAGGCCCAAATATTCTATCTCATGCACTAAATGAATCACAAGATGAACCATTATATCAAAAAACATAGGTGGGAAATACATTTCAAGTTGATAAAGTATACGGTAAGACTCATTATCCAACACATATAATAATTTTATATTAATAGATTTGTTACAAATGGATTTTAAATAATTACATAACCTGATGATAGACTTTCTGATAGCTGTTGGAAATATACCATGCAGTGCGATTAGTAGAATTTGTTTCATTAATACATGACATTAGTGAGATTTCATACCTATTAATTTAAAATCCTTTAATGACACAAAATTCTTCACATTTTAAGAATATAAACTGGGTACATTAATACCATCAAGACACTAATAAAATTTCATCTTCTCATTCTTTCTTAATTTATGAAAAGCCATAGGTAAATATGTTATGTTTTCTTTCATAATGGGAGTTAAATCCAAATTTATTCCTATTAATATCAAGTAAATTTTTTCATTAAATCCATATTTTTTCATTCATTTTATTTCTATAAAATTTCCAATAATACAATCACATATGTTTTTCTCAACATGCATCAAATCGATGTTATGTTTATCAATAAAATTCTACAATAAGGTAGTTTGAAAAAGATAGACTATATATTCTAGTTATTTTCTTGAAGGCAGAACTTCTTTTCATTCCAAATGTCAAATAAATATCTTTCACCCTATCATAATATTCATCAACTAACAATGGTCGTGGTGGGAGATTATATCCTTGTAAACTATTAGATACTTTTTTTAATCTATGATAAGAATGATCAATTCGAAAAAATATTCAATGTCCCATATACACAGTCTTTATTCCATAATGAAATTGATAATATGAAGTCTCTTTTTCACATTATGTACCATAATAATATATCTAGATAAGTTCCCATATGTAGTAAAGTCATTTATACTGAGCATTTTAATAGCACACAAAAGATAATACTCTTTCTCGTATGCATCGAAAACTATAATATCTATCTCAAATAGAAGTTTCAAATCATCAATCAATGGTGAAAGATATAAATCAATATCATTTCCTAGTTGTTTTGGTCCAAAAATTATCATTCTCATCATAAAATATTTTTTCTTCATACATATCTATAGGGAAAAGTTGGAAACTACCAAAAAAACAGACCATGAAATATATTGGCTACATAGTCTCTGATATGGATTAATTACATATGTACACACTCCCATTATGATATTTCTAACTTTACTTCCAAAATCATGAAATTGTTTATCAAAACTATTCCACTGTGATGAATCAGAAAGGTGATGTAAGTTAATATCATAAATGCACTCATCCGAATTCCATCTTAACCTTTTTACATAAATTGAAATTGAAAATAGACACTTCAAATGATGAATTATTGGAAGGTACAAAATTTATTTAGCAGGTTCTTTGATTCTGGTACCTGAGAATGAATTAGAGTTGATTTATTAGAATTATATGAAGGTAATATTATAAGGAATTATTTTATTTAGCATGAGGTTATATTCCAATAGCTAAGAATGAATTTGAGCTGACTTTTTAATCCATATTATAAAGTGATGTCTCACATATAAGACATTTTGATAAATATTCATATTCTTTCCTATACAACACATAATCATTAGGACATGAATGTATTTTTTATACCCCAATCCCATTGGGAATAATATTTTTTATTTCCTCATAATTGGAATTTATAAGTCTATTGCCTTCTAGAAGTAGCTCTTTTAAAAGATCAAGTAAGTTAAAGAAACTTTTATCACTCCACCTGTTTCTTTCTATCAAGTTAAGAAATCTCAAAACTAATAATAACATTGTATACTTATTACAACTTGGGAATTATGGTTTCTTGGAATATCCATACAATCATTCAATAATTGATGTTTTTTTGATGGTTTTGACACCTAAATCATGAATTAATTCTTTAATATTATCCTCTACCTCATTATGAATATTTTTCATCAAAATTAGGTTGAATTCTCAGTTCTTTCACCATGCCTGATCCAACGAGTATAATTAAGGCTAAAACCTTAGAAAATGAGACGATCCTTGATTTATCTAGAATTTAACTGTCTCATATTCAAAGACTTCAGACATAGATAGAAAATAAAATATATGTTTTGAATATTTCATTTAGTAAATTCCAAAAAAATTAGAAACTCATTTTTTATATTCACTAATGGTTCTTCATAAATTTATCCAATTATGATCCATTCAATACCTAAGATCTCAATATAATCGATGAATATATTAAAAAATATAAACATTCAAATATATATATATAAATAGATAAACTTCAAAATAAACACATACAATAAAAATAATTAGTAATATAATAGGAAATATCTACTATTATTAGGAATAAAATAAAAACTAATATACTAAAGGTATTTAATTTGTGTGATGTGTGTCATGTTAATCCAAAAGTAAACAATTTTGTTAGAATCAAAAATGAAAAATATAATGGGTTCTAATTTCAATACACACACACACACACACACATATATATATATACACACTCACACACACACACACGCATATATATAAATATGTATATATCATTTTTGAATTTTTTTTTGATAATTTAATCAAATAAAAAATTTAACAAAATAAAAAAACTTTAAAAACGACATTTATAATTAAAAATCAAGTATATATAAAAAAAATGAATCAATAACTCAAAATTATAACTAAATGATAAATAATTTACCTTCAAAATTAAAAAAAAAACTTAAAAAATAAGATTTCAATAAGAAAATTGATCCTCATTTTGAATTTTATCCCTATAATTTGTTGGAAGAATAAACTTAGTAATATTTAACAATTTTTTTTGTAAATGTTAATAACTAATAAGAAAAAACCAAACAAATAAAGAAAAATGGTTTCCAAAGACAAAATACTTATGTAGATGGTCAAACAAAGATAAAGGAAGAAAGAATGATGTCCACTAATCATGGAATTATGATTAAAACTAAATAAATTCAATAAAACTCATCATTGAGGATCCTCAGATGGCCGTTGGAGTTAATTCAAGTCAAGAGAGAAAGTTTTGTGCAAATATGAAAATGTGGGTTTCGTGACACAAGTTTATTTTAAAAGGTTTTTGTGTCATTTTTTATAGAAAATAACACTATTTTTTAAATTATTGGCATTAGTTTTTTAGGAAACTGATTCCAAAAATGATTTTTTTAAAAACAAAATCATCAGTTTTTATAAAATCGATACCAAAAATTCTCTGCAAACATTGTTTACGTCAGTTTCTTATAAACCAATATCATATTTGTGACGTTAAAAACAATATTTCTACTAGTTTCCTAAAAATAATTTTAATTCTCCCATTAAACTCATATTAAATTCAAAATTCATTAATTTAAAAAATTCATTTCAAAGAAAAGTACTAGAGGAACAAAAACAAAATTTTCAACATATATTTTTATAATTGAAATATAATTAGAAACTTTCTTAACATATAATATTGGATCAACTTTACCTTTATTAAAACCATTATTTAACCCAAAAAAATATATTCTATCATTAAAAACTCTAGGATCTTGATTAATACCATATAAGCTTTATAAATTTCATTTTCTAGACCAGGTGGTTGATTCACATAAACTTCCTTAGAAATTAAACAGTCTAAAAATGAAATTTTAATATACATTTGAAAAAATTTAAATTTTTGAAAAGAAGAAAAATCTAATAAAATAATAATATATTTAATCCTAGAAACCGGAGAAAAATATCCATAAAAATCTATTCCTTCCTCTTGAAAAAATCCTTAAGAAACAAGTATATATTTGTTCTATAAAATGTGACCAAATTAATTCATTTTATTTCAAAACATCCATTTATTTTATATAACTTTTTTATCTTTAGGGGGTTCAATTAAATTCTAGAAATTATTATTTGAAAATTTATTATGTTCATATTCAAATTAAATAATCCAATTAACATCTTTCAAATCATTAAGCACATAATTAGGTACAAATTCTGAAATAGAAGAATAATTAACATAAAAAATCATAGTAGATTTCTTAGTTTTAATTATAGATACAAAATCACTAATTAAATTATCAAAATAATTGTCTTTATGAGTTTTCTAATTTTTAGTATTATATTGATAAGTGATATCCTCCTCCTCAAATAATAAATTATTATTTTTAGAGTTATCTTCATTAATAATTTAACTCTCTAAATTCTTGTTTAGTTTAATCTAAATATGAATTCAAAGTTAAGTTATTTTCTTAAAATTTAATATTAATAGATTATTCCATTATCATAGTTCTATTATTAGACACTCTATTAGATTTAATATTATTAGAATAACTTATAATTTTTTTATCACTTTTAGTATCAAATTTATCTGAATTATCTTTAGTATTTAAAATAAAAACTTTACACCTAATAACTCTAAAGTATCCAACCTTAGGTTTATTTACATTGAACAATTCATAAAAGGTTTTATTTAACAAAGGTTTAATAAAAATGATATTTAAGATATAACTTATTGTATTTACATATTCATCCCTAAAAATTTAGGAAAATTAAATTCATTTATCATAGTCCAATCCATTTCTAAAATATTTTTATTTCTTACTTTTTATAACAAAATTTTGTTGTAATGTTCTAAGTGTAGAAAAAATGAGAATATACATTTTCTTAAAAAAATTTCTCAAATTCTAGATTAAAAAAATCACAACCTATATTATTTATAATAGTGATAATTAAGTAACCCTTTTTATTTTGAAATTATTTCTAAAAATAAGTAAAAATTTTAAGGTTTCATTCTTATGAGACATAAAAATAACTTCAAATAAACCTACTAAAATCATCAACTATGAAAAAAAAATATTTCTTTCCTCATAAACTAGTAGTTTTTATATGAATAAATAAATCAAGATGAATAAGTTAAATATGTTTTAAAATTTTAACTTCATTAATAGATTTTAAAGTTTCCTATGTTGTTTTCCTTTTAAACATGATTCAAAATCATGATACTTTTTTTCAGCATAGGAAATTCCATTAGTTGTTCATGCTTAGAAAATTTAAGCAATAATTGAAAGTTATCATGTCCAAGACTCATATACCATAAGATACCATCTTTTCATATAGCTTTAAGAAGATTAAAGTTTTTATTATTTAACTTCAAAAAACTAATAGAATAATGTTATCCCTTCCATTATCAAAAAAAAAAATTCATTCTTAAAAACCAAATGTTTATTATCTTCAAACTTAAAACTAATTCTTTCATCAAACATTTATGAACTACTTACTAAATTTTGTTTTAATCCTCCTAGAAATATTAATTTAGAAATTATAATAGTTTTAGATATTCCTACATCTCCAAATCCTCTAACCTTTCCTTTTCTGTAGTAACCTTGACTCTAGTAACCAATATTCAATGTTTAATTTATTATATTGGTACAAGATTCAAGGGATCACGCCTTAAAAGATTAATTAATTTTTAAGACTTAGAAAACTAGAAAAATACTTGAATTATAAATTACACTGGAAGATAAAAACATAGTATGAAAATATTTCTTTCAACCTTGAAATTCATTCAAATATGTCTTCTTCATGTCCAGGGGAAAGGAAAAAAACAATGGGTGAGACCATATGTTCAGTATGGGTAGTGTATAATGAAATATATCATGAGTAAATATGTTAGAATAAATATTACATGGTGGATAATAAAAATACATGTCATTAAATTAACAACTTGAGCTCAAAATACATCAATGGATAATGTCAACATAAAAATCCCATGGATAATAATAACTGGATTCTCAATAAAAGAAATGAGTAATGTCATACATTCATGATATTACCATCAAGGAATAATTACAAGATATAAAGAATCTTACTATCAAGGCCTTATTCCAAGATATATTACATACCATATTTTGTTAGTGGGTTCCCTAGACCCAATTTATATATATACTTTGATTACCACTACATGTATACAGTTTCATATATACATATGTTTATCTTACCAGAATAGTGATGATACTTCTACATCCACTATATTTATGGTAATGTCCTTATATTTCATGTCATATCAAAAGGTTATAAAAGTTCCCAAGCTATAATGAAAACTTGGAGATACTATGATAGTGATATTAAACTAATATCATATAAACCAGATACATCATACCGATAGAAAAAAGATGATGTGTGACCATCAGGTGTTGGGGACTCATAATCACTGAGACTTATTTTAATTAAGTTCACACATGGCGATATCAAATAATTGATATCCTGAGGATAGACCCACCAATAGAAACACCATATGTTTTAGGTGTCATTGGTTGTTCCTATCTATAGACATGTTTGTTGGTCTCCTAACTTGATATCATTATCAATGTGTACCATTTGATCGTGTACTTTGATGCAAGGAAAAAAACCATGACATTGAATTCATGGTGAGGTATCTTGTGTTGGGTGAATCTTTGTTCGTATGAAATTGGTTGAATGATCAAGATAGAATTTTTTTCTTCCAAGTTGAGGAAGTAATATCTCAGACCTAGTTGACCAGGATGGTAGTAACTTCATTAAATTCATGGACATGGTGGAAGAAAGTAAGTTTGTGCAGTCAAATAAATAAATAATAAAGAAATAATGGATGATGACACAAAATCTACATCCTTGTTTATGAGATGTTGTGAGAAAAAGAGATTATATTACATGACATGTGTTCATAGGATGATTTTTATTTCTATGACTATTCTTTATCTCCTCAGGATCCATGATTGGTTATTGGACTCTACTCTGGGTATATGAATAGTACTCACTACTATCGAGATAATGACCTAAATGGTCACACATAATAACATATTCAATAGTCATCATTATTCTGTTGAATAGGTGTATAGTACATAGGGGGCCCCACCATGGGGTCTAAGAGATTTCCAAGTGTTAACGATCACCGATGAATAAATAAATTCATTATTATTCAAGTATAGAATAATTAGGCTAAATTTATTTATCAAAATTAATTACATGTATTTAAGTAAATACATGAAAAAATATTAGATGAATGAATATTATTTTAATAGTCAAGTTTTGTTTAATATTATAGGAATTACAAGTCAAGTTAATGACTCAGTTTTATTGGGTAATATATTAATTATATATTACAAGTAGGTGATAAAATATAAGTGACTTTTATGATGTAGTTAGTTCATCATAACGAGTCATTTATAACTTATTTAATGGGAATTGGATATAACAAGGACAGAGAACCCTTTTTGGATATTTTATCTCACACTATATAAGTATTGGAGAATCTCTTTTATATATAATATTCATGAATTCTAAAGTGTGAGATTCTCTCTCCTTATTCTACATCTAAGAGTTAAAAAAGTGTCGTCTGGTCATTTCATCTCTGATCGCCATCATGGATTGAAGGAATGAGATCGTGGTGATTGTTATGACACTAAAGGATTAATCGAAGCTTCATGATATCACCTATAATTCGATTATCTTAATTCACAAAGTCTCTTGAAGTGTGTGTAAATGATCTAGAGGGGTTCTTCCTTAGATCATTCTAGCAACGATCACTGGAGACAAGCTATAGTTGAACGCTATGTTGTTTTGAATGTGGTAATAGTTTATATTTTTATATGGTTAAATAATTCATATGAGATCCTCATAACTTTACTGGGGCTCATATCACTGAATAGAATGAAGTTTTATCACTTTGGTGATAAATTTTTTTAAATCCATGACCCACTGGCTTCTGCTACGTGCCCTAGTACCATCACCATCAAAGCCTTATTCCATGAAATTTTCATTATATAGGATGACATAAACCAAGAATTACCCATTATTTTTTTTCCTCATGAGACTTATTGATGCATCGATGGGATATCTATTACCAGGACCCACCCATCACTTACATATGTCCAATGCATTACTTATATATTGAATCAAAAATTTAATATATAATCAATATACATTATCAATAAAATTGAATCAAGAATATGGAACATAAATATTCCATAGTAAATGAAAAAACATTCTTAGTAAACTTCCCTTAGTTTATATTGTGTATAATAATGACTATATGGTTTAGTCAGTATTGGCATGAAGAATGATAGAGAACATATATTCAAGGAACTGATATCACTTCTTATGAAAAAACAAGGCATAAAGCATAAATCTGTAAAGGATGATAAAAGATCATAAATTCTTAGGAATGATCATATTAAGTAAAGAAAAGTCTTTTGATAATTAGAGAGTAAAATGGTATTGAAACTTTTAAAAAATTTCCATAAATATTTTGAAAATTTGTTGTAATAAATGTTACAAATAATTTAAAAAATATTTTCTTGGTTTATTAAATAGAATTAAAAAATATTCATTATAAAATAATATAATCATTAAAAGATACTATTACTATAAAATAAAATGAAGAGAATAAAATAAAATAAATTTAAGTAATATGAAATCTCTTTTCAATACTTTTAAAAAATAATGCCTTTAATTTTTTAAGATAAAAATTCATAGAACAATAAAAAATTATTTTATTTCAAAAATAATAGAAAACTATAGAGGAATATAAATAGTGAATAATGGTTATAAAGGTTGTAAAATTGGTTCACACAATATATGTTAAAAATACATTCCTTTTACACTTGTATAAAAAGTTGATAAATTACTTATTTAGAAAATTTTGAAAATTTACTTTTCAACTACTTTAAATAATGTTAAAGGTAGTATAAAAATAAGTTTACCAATCACTAAAAGTATATAAAAACTTCATTAAAATAGTTTTAAGAATATGGATATGGAAGAGAAATATTCTTGATCAAAAAATAGAAATAAGGCCAATTTTATTTAAAAACATTTTTTCGATCTTTGAGTTCCAAAGAGAGGAAAAGTTGGAAGAAAAAATATAAATCTTAGAAATAATCAGAGGAGAAGAAAATATATTCGGTTTAATAAATAGAAATCATATAATTATTTTAGTATAAATTTAAACATGAACAATCTGAATAAGAGTGAGATTATAAAATAAAACATTATAACTTTAATAACTTTTGAATCAAAACCCATTAAAATAGAAAATTTGAATTGAAAATTTCAATACCATGAATAAAGATGAATTAATTATATAATATTAAAAAATTTAATTATATAAACTATATAATATAAATTTGGTGCATAATATAAAATATGTCTCAAAGGAGTGAAATTGAGACAAAAAACCCTTACCTTGGATTCCTACTAGGTAAGATGTATTATATCCTCTAGAATAATAAATTTAAATTCATTAAATACTTTCTTAGGAAATTTTTTATCTCTATTTAATTTATTATAGTCTTTATATCATCATCTAACACCCATTCTTTGTATAGATATTTCTTATATCAACCACTTAAGGTTGTTCAGTCAATTTCTATAAAATTACTTTAGTATGTTGACAATGGATAAATGTGTTATGAAATGGTTCCATAATCTAAATAATGTTAATAATTTTAGGAATATAATTTTTATTCACTATATATAATATTATAATCATACATTTAAGGCTATAAAAAGATGACTGAGGAAACCCTCTAAAGCTGGTATCCTTACCAATTCATTACTTAACCAATGGGAATTTTCGATCCCCATGGCTGGCGATTAGCATCTGGGCATCAAACAACAACTATAAGAAATGATTTATCCAAACTTGAAGTAATATAAATGACATATACATACATAGTGGAATGAAAATAATAAATAATAAATAATCTATAAACAATAGAAAAAATGGTAGCGATAAAACCCTAAAGAAAATAACAAGGTAAAAATCTAGGTATATGTACAATAACCAAAAGAAGAACTAAAACTAGAAATAACAACTTCATTTGATGTGTGTAAAACATACCTCCATCTCACCACCAACTACCAATTACCATCTGACATAAACCTCACCACCTCACTATGATTCCTTACTTTTTCTTGCATTCAAATATAATATAATTTATACACATTCCCATGGGAATGTGCAGGGTGTGAGATAATAGGATCAGTAGGATCCCACCTAGATGTTCCATGACAAGTATTTATACAATAATCCCAATATTATTAATTTTATGAAAACATTTCATGATAATTAGTTAAACAATTTTATATCAAAAGTACATTGAACAATTTACTTTTTCCACAATTCCAAAAAAAATCTAGGTAAAATGGTTTCAAATCATACTTTCAAAAAACTAGTAACATTTATCAAAAATAAGTATATCAAATCCAAAATATTAGAAATCCAAATCAAAATGGTAAAAAAATCAAAGGATAACTTATAGTTAGGATATCTAGGTCACTCGTACTTCAATTATGACTAATGCACACTACAAGTCCCAATGACCCATGCCTCAAGGTTTAGACAATACAAGAACACCCCCGAAATCGAGGCTTCCTACCATGTAAATCAAGTACTATATGTAAATAAATCTTGATATAGGAATGGAAGAATAATCCATAAAGTGAACCCCTTAAAATACAAAAGGATGATCCCTAATACAACACCCTCCACCTCAGTACCAAAGGATCCCATGTGCATCATTTATCAAATCATTCCAAAGGGTTTATCACATATCAAAATAA
This sequence comes from Viscum album, assembly GCA_963277665.1. Lineage (NCBI taxonomy): Eukaryota > Viridiplantae > Streptophyta > Magnoliopsida > Santalales > Viscaceae > Viscum > Viscum album. The sequence continues at coordinate 1,799,915,932 of OY728141.1, forward strand.
ATTTTCAAACATCCCTTTTCCATTAAAACCTAATTTGAAAACACATTTCATAATTAATTTTAAAATGATTATAAGAACACATTTATTTACCAAAATGAGGGAAAACCATATTTTCTTAAAACCTTATTCACACACACAAATAAATCAGAAAAAAATCATGCCAAATCATTTATAAAACTAAGGGAAATTCTAGTTTATCTAATATAGGATAGAGATAGAACCACCTACCACAATCTTGGGTTATACACCACCCACAACAGGATCCACACACAAACATTAGAAGTAAGGAAAATAAGACTAAAAAACAGAGGCCCTATCATCGATTCTCACATCTTAGAATCAAATTCCATAATAAAAAAGGGTTTGCAAAGATGTTATATCAACACATGCCTCGAGAAACCCATGTTCCACACCATAAAAAACACTATATCCGACCTTTGAAAAAAAAATTCATTAAATAATCTAAAAGGTATTTATATAAATCAAAAATTGATCCATAAAACCCATAAGTGTAGCCCAAAACCACTTCCAATGCTTAGATAAATGAAGAGAGAATAAAAAAATTTCCAAATGATAATCAACTCACCACATCGGAGATCAAGGCACATAAAAAAGACATTAAAAAGAATAGAAACCACCAAAAATTACCTATAAGAGATCTATATTTCTTGGTAGAATTCTCCACATCAAATGAGTTAGGATTCATTCTTGTATCACATAAAAATTCATTGGTCATAAATGGTTCACATCATAAGTCTTTGATTCACAACATGAACTCTTGTAGTTGCATGTATGTCAAAAAAGGCATCAACCCAACATAAAAAATCCCAATATATGAATTAAATGAATGAATTATATTCAACTATTTTAACTATTTCATTCTCTAAAACTAATTCATGACACATTCCCATAACCAAACTCACACCGTGTATCCAGTTCATGGTGTAAAGTGGTTCTGCAGATAGTTCTCAACACATGCCTTGTTGAAAATACATAGTTGCCTCCAAAAATCATAAAAAACCAAAGAATAACCTCTTAAACATTAAAATATATAATATTATTAAATAGGATATTAAAATATCCACACCATAGGACTTTCCATCCCTAGAAAGTCATGAAGAAGAAGGATGATCCCGGAAGAGGTTCGACCACTACTTCTTCATTGGTGATTCATGCACCCAAGTCTCATGAGAATCTAATACATACCACCAAAACACATTGGAAAATGTAATAGACCTCCCACATAGTTCTTCCATCTTATAATAATTAATATCAACTATTTTATCTACAATTTAAACATTTTTCTTTAACTTAATCTATTTCTTACTCAGAACATAAAAGAGATTATAATGATACTTCTTGATCTGAGATATGTAGAAAACATAATGAATTCCCATAAACTGAGTTGGTAGTGATGAACAATAAGAAACCTTTCAAAGACACTCAATGATCTCAATTTTTTCAATATATATTGGATCCAACTTCCCCAACTTCCCAAGTTGAAAGTGAACCAACCAAGTAGAGACATTCAAGAAAACCTGGTCACCAATGAAAAACTATAAAGGAAAGAGTTGATGATCCACCTATGATTTTTCCAACTCTGAGTAGTAACTAAGAGTCAATGTATATCTTGAACAATACTTGGTCCCATAATAGAGGCCTCACCGACTTCTACCCAACAAAGAGGCAGCCTGCATGGGTGACCATACTAAGCCTCGAAGGGATCTATTCCAATTGATGACTGGTAACTATTATTATAATCAAACTCAACTAGTCTCAAATAGCTATCCCATGATCCATCAAAATCTATGACATGGGCATGAAGTATATGATCTAAGATATAGATAGAATGCTATATCTTACCATACGTTTGTGGACGGTAAACTGTACTCAATTGAACCAGAGTCTCCATAACCTCCTGGAGAATTTTCTAGAACTTGGAAGTTAACCTAGGATCACTATATGAGATAATTCCTTAAGGAGTCCCATGAAACCTTATGATTCCCTACACATAAAACTTACCCAGATATTAAACCTTATAAATGACCATAATTAGAATAAAATGGGATGATTTTATCAATTGATCAATCACACCCATATAACATTATTTCCTTGGGGATTCCATGGTAATCCAACAATGAAGTCAATAGACCCATCATCCTATTTCTAAACTAGAGCCATAAGAGGATGGGGAAAACAAGAAGACTTATATTTTCTTTACCTATTATTCGGTGTAATAATGGTATACATAATCAGAAATGTCATGCTTCATACTCAGCCACCAGAAACACCATCTCATGTCATAATACATCTTCTTAGAACTAGGGTGAACATCCCATGAAGAAACATGAAAATCATAAAAAACTAAACTCATCATGGATGATAGGATGAAACTTTGATCCCTAATATGGAGAAAACCATCATAAGGGATATACCAACCAGAAAAAATATCCCCACCATAGAAGACTTCCCAAATTTCTATGAATTCATCATCATACAGCTGACTCAAAAGAATAAACTCATGGAGATATGATGATAACTAAGTACTAGTTAGATCCATACTTGAATCATCTACCTACATGTCAAAATAAAACATAGTGAAAAGACTCATCAGGTTTTAGTCCACCTTTGATTCCAAAACTTTATGTCATGGAACATTCCTACTAAGAGTTTTAGTGACAAAATTCCCATTCCCTAGGGTATAGGCGATGTCAAAGTCAAACATCTGGATGTATTCCACCCATAGCCTCTAAATGAGATTCAGGTCCTCCTGAGAAAAGATATAGCTCAAACTCTTATGATCATAAAATACAATGAACCTTTCCCCAAATATATTGTGTTTTAAACACTTAAGTGCATGCATAACTACAGAAATATATAAATCATGAGTGGGGTAATTTTTCTAATATGTTCAAAGTTGATGAGAACTATAGTATGAAACTTGATAATCCTATATAAGAACACAAACCATACCAGCACCAAAAGACTCACAATATAACTCACACCCCTTATCGAGCTCAAGTATGACCAAAATAGGAGTTGATGTCAGAATCCATTTCAACACATCAAAAGAAGTATGAAAATTTTCATCCCATGTGAACATCACCCCTTTCATGGTATGATAAGTCAAGGGTGATTTCAATTTAGAGAAATCCTTGATGAAACATTGATAGTATCTTTCCATACATATGAATCTTCATCTCTCAAATATGTTATGTGTCCCTTTCCATAACAAGATACCCTTCATCTTCTCAGGATCGACTAATAGAATACACTCATAAATCATGTACCCAAATAATTTCACTTATTGGAAATAGAAATTACATTTCAAAATATTCTCATAAAGGTAATGACTCCACAAGATTTCCAAAAATAGATTCATATGGTGCTCATGCTCACACTCAATTGTCTAATAAACCAGGATATCATCCATGAACACCATGAAAAAGGTGTCAAGATGCTGATAGAATATCTAGTTTATCAAATCTATAAAAACAATAGGACCATTAATAATAATAATAGGTGTTATAATATATTCCTAATGCTCATACCTTATCTTGAAAGTGGTCTTAAAACATCTTACTCCCAAACTCTGAGATGATGATAACCTAACTGAAGATCATTTTTTGAAAACTATTTCACCCCCTTTAATTGATCAAAAAAACTATCCACACAAGGAAAAGGGTAATTGTTCTTAACCATCACCTCATTAAACTTCTAATAATCCATGCAGAAATTAAGAAAACCATTATTGTTCTTGAAAAAGATCATAGGGGATTCCTAAGGTGAGATAATAAATCCCTTCTTAAGAAGATCGTTCAACTAAACCTTGAGTTCTTTTATCTTAGCAAGTTCCATGTGATAAGAGGGTACCAAGATCAGATACGTACCTGGTGCTAGATAAATTGTAAAATTTTACTCCCTCTTTAGAAGAATACCAAATAATTATTCTCAGAAAACATTGGGGAAGTCCCAAACAACCAAAAAAGGTCAACTATAGAAGGGATATCATCAAACTCAACAACAAAATCAAACAACAGACTCATGATCTCTAGGTCAAAAGGTACAGAATAGCTTGAACATGGATCTCACTCTCCTTAAAACACCTGAGAGACCCCATGGACAACAAATAATGAAACATGCCAATGATACCAATCGATCTCATCATAATAAGAAACAATCCAATCCATTGTGATGATGATGATGATAATGAAAAAATCCAGTTCAAGAACAAGAAAAATATTAGAATAACTATGTATTAAATATCGATAGAGAACACATTGGACAAATAAACTATTCCCCTTTATCTTTAAAAGAGGTGTCACTAGCTCAATAAAAAGGGAAATGATCTCTATTGGATGTTTTAGGACATAAAAAAATAGGAAGATATAAATGAGTGGTTTGAACTTGTATCAAATAGAGCAGTTTTTATAGAAGATGCAGTAAAAATGGAACCTCTCCCTATCATTAGGCCCGAACCAACCTCTACCAGTAACTTATCCACTATTTGAAAGTGATTCACTCTTGAGATCTATGGTTGGAACCCTGTGGACTTTGAAGAATATTAATAAACCATAGTGGGCTTCAGAGATGAAGATCCCTAACCATAATGGGGTGTAGAAATAAACTGTTAGAACCTCTGAAGTTGGCCTCTATGTCCACAAGAACTATATATATTCACGGGTATGAAAAAAATGTGTTGTTTGTTTCACACCTTTCCACATTAATAAAAAGTCAGGGACACACTAATGATAGCTACTGATGGTGCGATGGGAGTCTGCTGCTAGGAACTACGTCCACCACTCTTGCGATAATCATGCCACTTTCTATTCTTCCCTTACACACCACTAAAATAATATTTGGATATAAGAGAAGATATAGAGAATCCATTTTTCCCATCATATCAATTTATTCCATCATAACCCTATCAACTGTCTTAGCATAGTTGGAATGGTTTATCATATACACCTATGATGGGATATCTGGTCACAAACCCTGTAGTTATTTTTGTATCTTTAGAAGATCATTCATTACCACCTCTAGAGAAAAGTGAACCTAATACATAAAATAGTTGGTGTAATTTGACACTGAGTGTTCTACCTATTGTAAAGAGAGGAACTCCAAAGGCTTTTTTATCATCAGAGACTCTAGGAAGAACTACTAAAAGAAGAGGGTCTTGAAACCCCTCCAATCTAAGACCACATGCTGATTTTCCTATACCATAGAATCCCACCACTACTTGTTGGGAACCTCAATCTTGAATGTCATGCACTTCACCTTAAAATATTTATATGTATCTAGTAATTTGAAGAATAGATTGATATTTTACAGTCATTCCTTCACCTCTTGAGGTTCATTTGTATCCCTAAAGGATGAGGGCTTCTTATGTAGGAACTCTCATGAATGATAACTATCTACTCCTTCTCCTGGATGTGCTTCAACAACTGGGTATTGAACTCACAAGACATTCTGGTTCATGACACTAATTTCCTATAAAATAGACTTTAGAAGATTCTAATCCAAAGGATGATTCACTTGAGGAGCATATCTAACATCACCCTCTCGTGGTACCCATGGAAGATGTCTCATAGGCATGTTTCTGTACACCAAAAATGGAATAAAATGGTTATAAAAGAAGGAAAATCTCAGTTTAAACCAGATAAACCAAAGAATAAACTGAGATCAATATAAAAAACCCCAACATAATAGATGAAAATTCCCACATCCCATGGTAACTTGAGTCCTGTCATGATAAGAGCTGGCTAGGCACTCACCACTCACCACAACCCACCACTCATTTCCTAAAAATCCTATCTCTTATCTACCATATTCCCCATGACAAGGTCTCTTGAGAAAAAACCACCAATGATACCAATTGTAATGAACCGATCTAGGAAATCATCCAAACTTGTCACCTAGACTGATTCTCTACTAACCCAAAGAACATTTCTGATCCCCTTGAGTTGACGACTTGCACCAAAGAATCCAAAAAAAACTAGAGGAAATGATTTTACCAACTTGATGTAAGATACATGAAAAATATATACACAATGTAAAGAAATAAAAAAAGAAGAAATATTCCATAAATAAGAGAAACAGTGGTAATGATAAAAACCTAAAGAAAACATTAAGATAAAAATCCAGGTATATGCCCAATAACCAAAAGGATACTTAAAAATGGACATAATTACTCCATGTGATATGTGGGAAATGTCCCACCATCTCACCACCATCTACCCATACCCAGCTGACATAATCCTCACTGCCTAACTACCAATCCTTGCCCTTTGTGCATTAAAAGACTATACAAGATCTATACATTCCCAAGAGAATTTACAGGGTGTGAGTTAATAGGCTCAGTAGTATCCCACTCAATCATTTCATGTCAAGTCACTATAAAACAATCCCAACATTCAAATTTTTTGGAAAACATGGATTTATAAGAAGTTAAATATTTTTATATCAAAAGCGTGGTGAAAACTTCCCTTTTCCCATAGTTCCAAAACAAAGCCAGGTAAAATATTTTCAAATAATAATTTCGACAAAATAGTTACATTTTTAGAAAAATGGTATATCAAATCTAAAACAATACAAAGATAAAACAAAATGGTAAACACTCCATGGATAAATTATAGTTAGGCTAGCTAGGTCACTATTACATCAGTTATGAATAGTGTTCACTACAAGTCCCTATGACCCAAGTATTAAGGTCTAGGGAATAGAGGAACACCACAAAAAGTGAACCCTATTACCATGTTAATCAATTCATATAGAAAAATGAATCTTGATCTAGGAATTAAAGAAAACCCTAGAAAGTGAACACCCTTACAATACTATATGATGAGCCCTATTAGTATACCCTCCACCTAAGTACACAGGGCTCCCATGTGTTAAATTTATAAAATCATATCAATTGGTTTATCACATATCACAATGTAATTTCAAACCCAAATTTTTCCATAAAAAACCTACTTTGAAACCCTATTTCACAATACATTTCACAATGATTTGAAAATTACCTTTATTTTACCAGAATTTGGAGAAACCATATTTTCTAAAAAACAAATTTACACACAAATCAATCAACACCAAATAATTCCAAATAATTTATAAAAAAATTATAAAACCTTGAGAAATTATGGTTCATACAATGTATGCTAGAGACGAAACCACTACCTCATGCTAAGGTTTCAAACCACGCACAATGGGATCCACACACCAAAATCAGAAGGAAAGGAAATTAAACAAAAAAAATGGGGTCCCTATCATTGATTCTATCATCTTATAATCAAATTCCACAAACAAAAAAGTGTTTTTGTAAAGCTTAGGTCAACACATACCTTGAGAAACCCATACTCTGCACCACAACCAACACTAAAATAGGAATCCATAAGACAAAATAATGAAATAATCTATAAGTCATTGATAGAAATCAAAAACCGATCCATAGAACCCACAATCTCATCACAAAGCCACTTCCAAAGATTAGATAAATTAAGATAGAACCAAATAATAATAAAAGGAGAAGAAACAAAACACATCAGAGATCAAGGCACCTAACAAAGTGATATGAAATAATAAAAACCACCCAACAGTGTTTGGAAGAGATATAGGGTTTGTGGGATAAGAGTTTATGTCAAATGAGTTAGAATTTGGGCTTGTAGTATATAAAAAACCTCTATTTGTAACAGATTCATGTCATGAATTGTTGATTCACAATATGAACTCCTTCAATTTCATTTACGCCAAAAAACCATCACCCAATATTAAAAATATATCAAGCAATGAATTCATGGAATGAATTGGATTCACAAATTTTACCCATTACATACTTTGAAACTAATTTGAGTAACCTTTCTAGAATAGAACTCATGTCCTGTATCCAGTTTACAATGTGAAATTGTTTTATAGCCAATGCCTAGAACAACCCCTGAAGAAAACCCCCAATTGCCTTTGAATTCTCTCAAAACCAAAAAAAAACTTATTAAACATTACAAGAGATAATAAATTTAACCAGGATGATAAAAAGGTGTTAATATAAAAATGGAATGTGTTGTTCATGGAGGCGGTAGTTTGCACAAATGCATGATGACATTTTCATTTTTCTAATGGTTAGAAAGGAAAATAAGTATACAGTAATTAATCTTTCCAGAATCATATTAATTTCATAAATATCATATATCTTCATTAATATATATTTATTATTATCCATGTAAAGTGGAAATAGAAAATTAATCAAAACACTTTGTGGAGCTGGTAGTCCACACGTACGCGTGAGCGATGTTATATTTTTTCCAATGGATGAGAGGGTATATAATCTTTAAATAATCATAATTATGTCATATATATAAAATATATGTATTAAATTCATCTTTATAAACATATTTTCTATCTAGTGATAAAAGATTATACACGTCATTTTGTAGAGAAGGTAGTCTGTATGTACGTACGAGCGATGATTTTATTTCTCAATGGATGTAAAAGGAGATGAAAAGTGGTTATACCATAAGAATAAGAATATTTAATAATATTTGTATACTAATTTTATTATATAATAATGGTTATGATAGGTTTAAAAATGTAGAATAATAAATAAATAATAAAAAACTCAGTTAAGAGTTATACCTCTTCTTCAGAAAACCTCCTTTGGTTTAAATTTTAAGCCTCAATAGGTTGGTATTTTGGTGTGAAAAATGACTCAAAAACAAGGGTAAGGAATATAAAAAGGTATTTTTATTGGTATTTTCCTTCCCAAAGTGCTAAATTTTTGTGAATAAGTTAGGATATGAGGTTATCTTTATTAGTGAGGTGGTTGGAAAACATGTAAATACTAAAAATTTATTATATAATGTTTTACTCAAGAAAAGTAGCTTCAAATTGTCCCAGTTTAGAATATTATAATTTTAAGATCTAAATACAAATAACCAATTATATGTAATAATTTTTTTGTGGTCTCTTGAAGACTTATCCCTTTATTTTAACCTTTTTTAACTCAATTTACCCTTATCCGAGGTGAGAATGTTTTACCATGGTTACTATTATTTATGATCAAAACATAAGTTTAACTCAATACCTAATTTAAATTATTATAATTACAAATATTGGATCCATTATACAAGACAAAATTCCTATAAGTGGAATAAATTACTTTTAATATAAGTTCACAAAATACAACGAAAACAATTTTTAGAAAAATGTCATTTTAAAACATAAAAATGATTTTACACCAAAATAAACTAAAATTTTGATTCATATGGTATTAATTTTATTATTTTAAATCAAATTATTTTTATTCTAATTTAAAACAAAACTAAAATATGAATTTACCTTGTGAATACATGATTAAAAGGTAAGAACCAAAAGCATTATATTTGAATAAAAAGCATTACTTAGATTTCCAAAATGTCAAACATAGATTTATAAGTTCAACATTACATTTTTAAATGAATTATATTTATTTATAAATATTTATTTATTCTATTAAAATGTTTTATAAACTTTCAATTCACTTTTATATCTTGATAATTTCATAAAAGTGATGGTGTTTGTAAAATAGTTATTTTTCGCTATTCACCTAAAAATAAACTATTTATGAAAAATCCAAAAAATCACCATAAGAAATTTTTATATAATTATATAAAAAATGAATTTAATTTTATTGAATAAAATTTCTAGAATTGGTAGAAAATAATTCTAGTATTTTCATACAAATGCGTAAAAATAGTTTTTAGAAAAAATGTATTTTTGAAGCATAAAATGAATTTATTTTTAGTCCTTGAATATTAATAAAAATTAGATGAATGTTAATTTTAGTTTATTGAATATTTTATCAATAAATTTAATAAAAATAATTAATCAATAGTTATTACTTAAGTTATTATGATACAAATACATTACACACTTATTTTTTTAAAGAATATCACTTTTTTACCATCAAATGATTTTATCTTTAGTTATAAAAAAATTACAATCAATGTTTTTATGATTATTAATTTGTTTAAATGTATAAAAATACTTTTTTAATTAATAAAATTCTCAAAATAAGAGAATTTAATCTTTTAAATGAAACATAAATAATTGAATAAAAACCCCTTTTTATAGAAAAAATGACCCATTTAAACTTTGACGGTTCTTAACCTTATATGATTTAATTATTATCATTCAAAATTGTGTGATTATTTCATAGTAATTAATAAATATATTTTATTATGAAATATTTTCTATATATATTTCATAATGTTATTATTCTCATTCATACCCGCCAATCCAATGACTAAGTTATAATGATTATATAATAATAATTTTATAGTATATCATGTTTTTTAGGCTCAGTGTTATGTGTATCATAAGCTATCATATGTAGTATTTATAAAGTAAAATATTGTGGTATTAAATTTTACCCTTCTTATAAAAATTATGTCTTTATAATTTTAATCCATTTTACCCTGATGGGTATAATAATTTTATAATGAATTTTATTTTCTAGGTTAACACTAGGAAACTTATTATTTCATAAATAAATATTTTTTTTAAAACAGTATGTCAGCCTTTATAATACTTATACTTTTGAATATGCTTCAAAAAGAGTGCTTTGATTTCCAAGTTATAATTTTTACAGAAAACTTGATATATTTATCTTATGTCACTTGAGTGTGAGGAATTATAAGAAAAATATAATTACATGATTTATTTCCTTAGTTCCATTTCAATCAGTTTTCTACCTACGATTCATTGCATATTCAAAATGATAAATGAACAAGATGAATTTTTCACGCATGGAACACAAAAATTAACTTTTAAGGGACCATGAAATTCATTGAGGGATAATATTCCTTTTTATTTGAAAGATTTTATGACCGGTGATTCTTATCATTTCTAGACATTTAATTAAGATGAAAAATATTAGCATAAGTAAAAATAATACTTGATAAAGTAAACCAACAAATGAATGAGTAATGTCTCCAAAACCTCAATCATGAAACCCAAGGTTCAATATTAATCATTAAACCCTAAAACTATTTAAAATATTCTAGACCAAATTTGAATATATCATAATCATATATTAAAAAAGAATTACTATAATTAAGCTTAATTAAAAACACATACTAACCCTAAGGATTATATATGATTGTGAAGGTCTGTATTGTATTATAAATATCCACAAATATTCCATCCCTGGATACAATATTTCCTAGAAAAAAACATTATGAAGCCAAAACTCACACATGATAAATTTCTCAAACAACTCCTTTCTTATGAGATTCATATAAATGATTCAAAAATGATTCTCATTCTACTAATATATTTTATAGTATACAAATATAAAATCAATAAATACCATAATTAAGTTATAAAAGTAATACTTGATACTTGGGGAATTGATTCAAATAGTTCCTCATCTCTTTATAATTAAATAATTGGATATTGGTGGCTTATTTATTTCCTTTAAACTCATGAAACTTATGTTAATTATCTCCACACTTGTAACAAACTACCATTCCATTTAAACATTTACTAGGATTTTTCTTTTCATAATTATTAAATATTGAATGTTCTAATCTTTCCTTATTCTTTATCTTTACATTTCCTCTTTTATAGTTCTCAGTAGTCCTCTTCCTCTCTTTGTTTCCTTTGAAAATATAAGTCCTGAAAATTATTTTTCTATCTTAATAGAACATGACACCAATCATCATATGATTAAAATGTTTATGGAACTAAGACCCTTTGATGGCTTAGCTTAATCTCATAAAATAAATTGTCAATCTTACTTTATGGATTATTTATGTAGTATGAAACATGACTTACTAGTCTAGTAAAGTTAGCCTCATGCTCAAAAACCTTTTTCTTATCATTTGACTTTAAATTCAAAAATTTAATTCCCATACCAACTCATTATTCTCAAGGAAAATATTTCAGAAAGAATATCACCTTAGAATTTCTCTATTACATAATTTTTATCTCTTTTTCCTCCCCAATATTTTTAATCAATGACCACTATTGATCCATATCTTATTTTAAATAATATACTAATAGAATACCATTTTCATTTTCATTACATCCCAAATTGAGAGATATCTTTTCAAGGGACTTTATCCATTGCTCAGCTACCAATTTATTAGTAATTCCATTAAAGGATAAAGGCTTATTCCACATTAATTAGTCTAAAATCATTGAAATATATTGATAAGTAATTGGTTGTTCATTATGGGAAAGGTAATTAGTCATAACCTAAGAAAACATACCTAATATAGTTGTAATTTATTCAGCTAAAACACCAGTAATATTGACTATCTATGGTGGGAAATCTATGGGTGTTGATATGATTTCCCTTCCATTTATTAGGATCCATATCTAAATAATGACACACACATAGTCAACTAAAAACGTCATGAATATTTAGCCATGGAATAGAAATCCCTATGATAATAAAATTTATCAAATATCAAAGGTATTTATCCTACTGGTCATACTATCTATGTTCTTAAAAAATCTAGTTCCCAAGGATCCTACTAAAGTTCCTTTGATATAAAATGTAGTAATCTTGAATCTAGTAACCTAGATCCAGTGTTTACTTTATTACATTGGTATAAGATATAGGGGATCACACCATGAAGGATTGATCAGTTTAGTAGTTTTAGAAAACTAGATACCGACATGACTTTAATATTACATTGTAAGATAAATCCACAACATTCAAAATTTTATTTCATCCTTTAAAGTAATTTAATGATGAATTCTTAATATCATGGGGAAAGGGAAAGAAAGATAAAGGGTGAGATCAGATGCTCAGTAAGGGTAGTTTATAAAGGAATATATCATGAGTAAATAAGGTATAATGAATTTGGAAGAGTGGATAATGAAAAAAAATTACATTTAATTAATTAATTAATAACTTAAGCTCAAAATACATCCATGCCTAATATAAATTCCTTTTTCCAAGAAATCATGAATATTATAATCAAGGCCTTGTGCCAAAATATCTTACATATCATTAAGTTCTTATAATAATACATTGTCATTGTATGAGACAATATACACCAAGGAAAATCCATTATTGTTTGTTTTATGAGACCTATTGTTTCATAAATAGGCTATTTATAAATTCCTCCATATTACTGACATATGTATGATGCTTTCCTCATATATTGAATCAAAAATATAATACATAATAAATATGACCTATCAATTAATAAATATCCATATTGAATCAAGAATAAGAAACATCAAAATTTATCTATAAAACGGAAAAAAATCTTAGAAAAATCCAATTAGTTCATTCTATATATAATAATGAATATATGGTTTAGTAAACATTAAGATGAAGAATGATAGGGAACATATCCTAAAGGAACTAAGATTATTTTTTTGAAAGGTAAGGAACTAAGATTATTCCTTGTGAAAAAATGAGGCATAAAACATAAGTCATTAAAAGATAATATAAGACCATAAATTCATCAAAAATTAAAATTTAATGTAAAAAAAAAGTCTTCTAAAAATTATGGAGGAAAATAATAGTAAAAATTTAAAAATAAATTTCCATAAGTCATTTATAACTTTATTGAAAAAAATGTTATAAATTATTTCAAAAGTATTTTCATGATATTTTAAAGAGAATTTTAAAATATTATTTTCAAAATAATATAATCTTGAACAGATACTATGCTTATAAAATAAAATTTGGAGTGAAAGATAAAATACATTTACGTAATACAAAATATATTTTGAATCATTCTAGAAAATAATTTCTTTTTAATTTTAAACTAAAAATTCATAGAATAATAGAAAAATATTTTCTTTAAAAACACATATATCTTTTAAAAGGAATATAAATATAAAATAACATTTATGTATTTGGGAAAATCTATTCATGTCGTACATTTTAAAAAGAATATTCTATTCACACTTCTGTAAAAAGTCAAAAACAACTTGTTTGAAAAACTGTAAAAAGGTTATGTTTAAACCATTGTTAACAAAGTAAAATTAAGTATAAAAATAGATTTACCAATAATTTAAAACTATATAAAAAATTATATAAATTAATTTTAAGAATATGGATATGGAAGAGAAAGATTCTTGGCCAAAAAATATAAATAAGTCCGGTTTTGTTTAAAAATATTATTTCAGTATTTGAGTACCAAAGAGAGGGAATGTTGGAAGAAAAACATGGAAAAACTATAAATAAATATATTATAATAAAATATATGGGGTTTAAGAAATAAAAATCTTTTAATTCTTACAATGTAAATTTAATCATGGAAAATATGAATAAGAGTGAGATTATAAAATTAACCTTTATAGCTTTAATAAATTTTTGAATCAAAACAACTTTAAAGAGAAAAAATGGATGGAAACCTTAAATACCATTAATAAAGATTAATTCATGATATAATATTTAAAATGGTAAATATATGAACCATATAAAAAACTAGGTGCATAATATAAAATATGTCTTAAAGAAGTGGAATTGAGACAAAAAAACCCTTAAGTTGGATTCTTTCTTGATATGGTGCATTATATAATCCTAAATAATCAATTTAAAATTTTTAAATACTTTACTATAAAATTTAATCATTTATATTTCATTTTTAAAATCCTTTTATAATCATTTAACATCAATTCATTGTATAATTCTTGCTTACATCGACCACTTAAGGTTGTTCGGTCAATTTTCCTAAAATATCTTTGGTATATTGACCATTGATAAATGTGTTATAAATTGGTTTCATCATCAATTTTTTTAATAAATAAATTAATATATTTTTTATTCATTTTATATAATATCTTAATAATCCATGCTAGTTGGTAGTATAAAAATGAAATATGTTGTTCATGGAGGTGGTAGTCCACACGTACTTATGATTACGTTTTAATTTTCCTAAAAAATTTAAAGGAAAGAAAGTATATAATAATTAATATTTCCAGAATCATATTCATATCATAAATATAATTTATATTCATTAAATATATCCTTATTATCATCCATGAAAAGTGTAAATGAAAAGGAATCATATCGCTCAGTGGAGGAAGTTGTTCACACATACGCACGAGCAACATTATCATTTTCCAACGAATGATAGGGAAGGAATATAGAAAAGATTTTATCATTATAGAATTATAATTATGTTATAAGAATAAAATATATCCATTAAATATATCTTTATAACCATCCATATGAGATGGTGATAAAAAATGATACACACTGCTTTGTGGAGACGATAGACTGTATGCACACACAAGTGATGCTCACATTTATTATTGGATGTAAAGAGTAATGGGAAAAGGTTATACAATAATCATAATAAAATTTAACTATATTGAAGATAGTTATTTTATTATATAAGAATGATTATTATAGTTTTTATTGAGGTAAAAAAGGAAATAAACATGAAAGAACTCAGTTAAGAGGTAGATATCATCTTCATAAAAAATTATTTGGATTACACCTTAAGCCTTCTTTGGTCTATCTTTTGGTGATACCAAAAATTCCTAGACATGATTAAGGAAGGTTAAGAATATATTTGTGTAGGTATTTTTTGAGATATAGAGCTCAAATTTTGTAAATAAGTGAGGATAAGAGACGCCCTTTTATAAGTTTCGTGGGTGGAAAACTTATAAATACTTGAAACTTTATTATATAATATATGTCTTCGTCAAGTAAAATGAATCCCAATTATCATAGTTTCAAATATGATAAGGTTAAGGACTAAATAAAACCAACCAATGACATTTAAGAATGTTTTTTGTGTTATCTTGAATCCTTTTCCCTTCATTTTAACCATTTTAACTCATTCTACCCTTAATCGATGTGATTTTTTTTACTATGGTTACTATTCACTATATCAAAAATAGAAGTTTGAATCATTAAATAATTTTAATTGTTATAATTAAAAATATAAAACCAATTTTAAAACATTAAATACCTATATGTTTTAGAAATTACTATTAATATAAGTTCACAAAATGTAATAAAACCGTCCTTTAAACAAATGTTCTTTTTAAACATAAAAATAATTTTGTAGAAAAATAAAGTATAATGTTGATTATTATGGAATTAATTATACTATTTTAAATAAAATAAGTATTATTTAACTTTAAAACCAAATAATAATATAAATTTCCCTTGTTAATACATGATTGAAAGAGAAGAACCATTTTTTTATTTAAATAAAACATTACTTAGATTCTTAAAATGTCAAATATAGATTTATAAGTTCAAAATTATATTTTTAAATGAATTTTATTAATTATTAAATATATATTTTTCTATAAAAATGGTTTTATAAAATTTTATGTCACTTTTATATTCTAAAAATATCATAAAAGTGATAGTATTTGTAAAATCGATATTTTTCACTATTCAACCAAAAATCAACTATTTTTGAAAAATATAAAAACATCACCATAAATTAATTTTGATATGTTGAAATAAAAAATGAATTAATTTTTATCAAATAAATTTTATAAAAGTGGCATAAAATAATTCTAATATTCATGCACAAATGTATAAAAACCATTTTTAGAAAAAAAAAATATTTTCAATGAAAAAAATAAATTTATTATCATTTCTTTCCTAGTAAAAACCATTGGATGATAATTAATTTATTTGATTTAATATATTATCTATAAATTTCATAAATATAATTAATCAATAGTGATTAAATTAATTTATTAAGATAAAAATACTTTACACACATAAAAATATTTTTCTAAAAAATATCTCTTTTTACCATTAAATGATTTTATCTTTCTTTATAAAAAAATGATAATAAATATATGAAATATTATTAATAAATTTTAATGTATAAAAAATAAATTTCTAATAAATTGAATACTCCAAATAAGTGAATTTTAACATTTTAATGAGACATATATAATATAAGAAAACTCACTTTTATTGAAAAATGACCCATATAAACGTTAACCATTTTAACCATATATTATTTAATTCTTATCTTTAAAAACTCAATAGTTATTTCCTAGGAAATAATAAATATATTTTTATTAGGAAAATTTTTCTATATATATTTCATAATGCAATTACTCCTATTCATACCCGCCAATCCAACGGTTAGGTTATAATGGTCATGTAATAATAATTTTATAGTATATCATGGTTTGTTTAAGCTCGATGTTGGGTGTATCCTAAGATATCATATATAGTATTCATAAAATATAATCTTAGAGTGTTAAATTTTGAGTTCTCTCTGTATGTCATAGATCCTCCATCAATTGATTATAAGATAAAAAGTTTTATGCATCACTAATAATATATCTCAATTAGCCATTGTCCATGCACCATGTGGCCTTGACACTCTTAAGGAATATTTCCAAAAATAATTCAAGTTGAAGAAAATTGGTTCCCATTAAATATTTTTTCTAATAAGATTAGGTACTCAAATAAATTTTATAAAATTAGTATTTGGAAATCAAGAAGAAAAAATCACAGAAATAAAAGTGTTAGTATATTATAAATATTGAGTAAATCTTAATGAACATTAATTAGCATAATGACTTTTCATATTACACCTAAAAATGTAACATAAAAAAATCTTCCTTTGGAAGATTTAAAAAATAAGTACTTTTATAATTTAGGTACTTTATTATTATATATTTTTTACCTTTATTCAGTTTATTCTTAATCATCATCTTACCATAATCATCCTTTCCATGAACAAAAGTATATAAATATTATTTCAAGATAACATTTTTTTCTTAATATTTCCATTCCCTTTTTGTGAACTCTCTAGGTAATTGTAAACTTTTTCATTAGAGTAATAAGATTTATTTATAAGATTCTAATTTTCTTGAGTAAGTTTCTTATTTTGTTTAACAAGCATCTTATTTTATCCTTTTATCTTTCTATAAAACTTAGAAATTATTAAAATATTTTTTAGTAATCATTTATTTTATTCATATAGCTATTTAGTATTATAATTTTTAAAATCAAAAACATATCCTAATTTATAATTTGAATCAGTACTAACCCTATAAATGTTCATAGACATCAAGAACAATTTAGATAATTACTTTTGAATTTTATAATCCTTACTTGGGTTTGATTCTTCTGTAAAAAATCTATACTAAATTTGTATGTTTTACTTCTTCCTATTGTTCTGTTAATTTTTTAGTTTCTTCAATTTAAGATAGTTTTACATAATTTTTCCCATATTTATGGACTCATAACAGGTTAGTTATAAAACATCATTATATTTACTAGTATTACCATTATTATTTTCTATTTGATCTTTCCTTATGAAGTAATTCTTGAATCCCTTTTCATTTTCCATTAAGTTGTAGATTCCTTTAGTCATGTAAGCTATCTAATATTTATTAATTATATAATTCTCAGAATCAGAAGGGTCATAAGAAAAAAAATTATATTTGATTTAAATGAAATGAATTTATTCTTTTCAGTCTCAACATCTATAATGTTATTTATCTTGAGTTCATATTGTAGTATCAGACCAAAAAGTTTAGCCAATGTATAATTTTTAAAATTATTACTATAATAAATTTTCACCTTCTTTACATGACACATTTTTAGTATAGATCAAATCACTCTTTCAACTATAATAGTATTATCTAATGCCTCTCTAAGTTCACTCATTCAATTTATGATATTCTTGATTTTGTGAAACATCTGGTTCACCAATTCTTCTCTGCTCATCTTATTGTCTTGGTATTCTACATGAATAATTCCCAATTTTGTCTACTTGAGCTTGTATATATAGTATTCAAGGACTTTTAGTATCATTCAAATATCTTGAGGAGTATTACATGGAATTACTTGGATAAAAAAAATTCAACTAATAACATAATATAATATATTCATAACTTTTTAATTTAAAACACAATTTACTACACCATTACTAGTAAGAGTATTTGGATCAATATGCAGTTGTTTTCATGATATTATAATTATTTTCAAGTGATATATACTTAAATGTTTATGGTACACTTCCATTCTCACTTTTCAATAACCGTAATCATTCATATCAAAGTATTGTGGTTTTTGAGGGATTCATCCATCATTATAATCCATTCTTAATATCTCAAGAAAAATTCCTCATATGATTAAGTATAATATAATTTTATTATGATAAAAGTACAAATACTGGAACCTATATCTAAAAGTAATAGGCAATGATACTAATTTTTTTCCCAATGTGAGATGTTGAGATGGTCTAGGGGTGAATAGACCTTATAAAATTTTTAAGAGATTAATAACACAATGTTAAATATTTGAGTAACAACAAAAATAATTTAGATAAATAGTGAAATTTAAAATAATATTAAAGTTCATGAAATTGATAATGTAGAATTAAGAATAATTCAATGCAGTGAAAAATAAATAAACAATAACACCTAATTTTTATAGTAGTTTAGATTAACATGATCCTACATTTAATTTTAACTCCACTCTTCTGTATGATAGAAATAGAACCCACTAAAACAAAAATTACTTTTGAAAGGATGTGATAACATTTTTCTACTCTAAATTTTTCCCACCTGAAGGAAAAACCTAGAATAGCTAAACCTGCATTTCAATGGACCAAGAAACAACTATAGAAAAAACTCAAATTTTTATTTGATTCATAACTCATAAAATTTATCTTTTGTTTAGGAGGTATAACTAAAATAAACTTTATTTTGAAAGGGAAAAACATAAACTCATAGATTTAGCACAAACAGAATTAAAACAAAATATAACTTTGAAAACAGAATGGAATGAATAAGTAATAGAGTTTAGTTGTATCTTGATCGCTTCAACAATAAAATTACATGTTGAAGTTAATTTGTGATGAAAACAGTAGAATATGTGTTGTAATAGCAAAATTTTAACACTATTTTATTTCTCATATCAGATCATTACACTACTCATCAAGTTCCCTTTATCAAAATTTATAATTTTTTTTCCAATTTCTTGTTCATGACCTCCATGATCATCTTCATGTGGGTTCATATATTTTGAGAAGCCTATAGAATGAGTTTCTAAATCTTGTAGAAACTTGAATATGAAAAACAAAAACCAAGTGTGAAACAAATATTTAAATAATAATAAAACACATTTAAATAAATATTAGAATATTTTAATATTTATAATTTTAATTCATAAGATAAAAAATATATTATAAGTTATAAAAATCATAAGGTTAAATAAATTTTTGTATAGATGATAGAGAGTCATCATAAGTTTATTCTCATATAGTTGAGATAAAATAGTTGAGCTCATATAGTTAATCTTCATAGGGTTAAACTAAGTCATTTTAAGGTTTATTTTGATAAGTTTATTTTCATTATAAGTTTTAACTTTATAAGATTTGGGTTTTCATCATAAGGTATAAGTTTATAAGGTTTACTTTGTAAGGTTCTTTTACTTCATAGAGTTCTTTATATGACTTTAGAAGAGTAACTTTATTTTCCATTTTTTGACATCAGAAGAGTAATAATACAATTCATAAAGGTAAACACATAGTTTTAAAGAGTAAAAACTTGGTTAATAAGACTAAATACATACTTTATAAGAGTAATAATGAACTTTAGAAAAGGAAAATACTTATAAAAAATTCAGCATACTAAACTTAAAAAGAGTAATTTTTTTTATAAAAACATAAAATCATCGAAACACAACATTAAGCCTTACATAGTATAAGATAAAATAATTTATGAACCACAATATAAAAAATTTAAACATTAAATAAGTAAAAAAGAAGGCTAATTAATCCCTAAAGAAAATAAAACCGTGATAAATTATAATTATCCAAAATTATAAATGTGTAGTTTTATAATATTTAAAATATTAAAACAAACAATCAATGAAACTCAAATATTAAAAATCTTCTCATCACTCAATCATAACACTAATAAATTAAACTATATGATTGTTTTAAAAAATTAATGATGCATAAATAGTCACATTTATTATCGACTAAACAAATTTTATCATTTCAGGATTGCTAAATACCCTATGTGATCATGTTACACCCACACATTCAAATAAAAACTTAATTAACCATGAAAGATAAAATAAATATCATGATAATGAAGTGTATATTAATAGTAGATATATCAAACATATAATGGACCAATAGAGACCCCAGGGGAACTCTTTGAGTTATGTATTGACTGGAGTTGCAGTTTCCACATTCTTCATATGTATTTATCCTATTTAGATTTACACTGGTTCTCGCCTCAAACCATCTTGTCATGAAGACCACCTTATTTACAAATTTATACTCACATGTAGGTGAGAGGAACTCAAGATATGAGATTACATTTAATTACATAAAATTTAGACACAAAACCCTTATATATTTTTAAGAGGGAGGGATGATTCATAGATCACTGAAATAATTATTTAACAATTTAACTATTATAAACCATGCACCAATGAAATAATTAAAATAAATAAATAAATAAATAAACATACACAAGTAGATCTCAAATCCTGGTTAGTTGATAAAAACTTTTATTGTATAATAAATAATAAATAATTATTTTTTAATTTATTATGTAACACAGTGTTGAACAACTGCAATGGCATGGAATTACAAGGGTGTCAACACCTAGGTGGAGATCTTATTTCCTTCTCAATGAGTGGGGAAAGGGATGATTCATATATAGGGTCAAGATTCACCACCCATATAATTTTTTTCATTTTTTAAAATTTATTCCAAGAGCCTTTAAGAATTAAAATATCAACAAATAATTTTAATTCATATTCAACAAATCCCATTCAAACTAACACTACCATAGAATCGTCTTAATCCAGCACTACCCTTTATCAGCACTAAAGAAATATCTGATAAATGAGGTACATTTATCAGTGCTATAAAAAGCACTGATAAAAGTTGTTTTTATCAGTGTTTTTTAGGGATGATAAATGTTACTTTTATATGTGATAAAATTTTTTTTATCACTGATAAAATTTATATTTCATAAAAAATTAATTTATCATTAAAAATCATAAATTAATATATATATATATATATATATTTATATTGATATAAATATAATATATTTTATAAAATATGATTTATATAAGGCTAAATACGTATTTATACTTAATATATATGATTTTTTAATAAAAAAATGGATTATAAAATAATTAAAAATATAATATTAATTAATAATTTTATAACTATTATTGAGTAATAGTCATTTAATAACAATTCCAAGATAGAAAAAATCATCAAATTAATAAATGATCAAAAATATGTTGAAAATGTGACTAGAACTTCCAACGACTATAACTTTTGATCTGGGTGTCTGTTTGAGTTCTAATACATATCAAATCAAAGATCTCAAAAATATCTACACCATGGTGGATAGGGGGAATGAAAATAATTGTTTTTTGGGGAAAAAAAGTCTAGAATACCTCTAAAAATATGATTGTTTGTCGGGGTTCTCCATTTTTAAACATTTCATTGAACTTCATCCGCGTTTAATGGAGTCTTCTTATCCTTTTTTGGTGGAAACTGAATTTTTTTTCAAGTCTAACCCTCATATGGATATTATGAAATTAAAATTTTATCATCTTTTATATTGTACTATAATTAATAATCAAATATATAAAAATATATAAACATTTTATATATATTCAGATATAAAAATTTGATTTTATAATGAAATTTGAAAACATATTTAAATATAAAATATATTTATAAATATATAAAATATATTTAAATAAAAAATAATATCCAATTTATTTAAAATAAAAAAATATTAATATTTAGATACCTATAAAAGGTGTGTGTGTGTATTTGTGTGTGTCTGTATTAACAAACTGATATATATTATCTATATATTATAATATATATATATATACTGATATATAATATATGTAACTGAGTATAAATATGTATAATTATATTTATAGATACAAATATATATAATAAATAAATATGTATTTATTTATTTATTTATAAACACACACACACAAAAAAATCTTATAATTGTGTTTAAAAATAATCATATAAATATACGAATAAATATATAGATAAAAAATATAACTATATATATATTTATATAAATATATATATCATAAAATGGATAAAAAAAAATTATGGAGGAGTGGTAATGGCGTAGGCGCCTGAGGTTGGGGTCTTAGGTTCAAAACCCATTGAAGGCAAGAGCACATGGGCAGGTGAAGGTGGTTCCTAGCACTCTTAAAGGGGGGATTTGAGCACAGATAAAATGTGTGGTCTCCAACTATGAATTTTGTTTTTAATTTAAATTTTTTTTCTTTTTAAAAGTTTATTTTTTTACTTTTATCTGGGTTTTTATTTTAGCGATGATAAAGGACCATTTTATTAGTGCTAAAAAAGTTTCGATAAAATACCCCTTTTATCAATGCTTTTTTCATCATTGATAAAAGATTCTATTTATCATCGATTTTTTAGTACTGATAAATGGGTCCTTTATTATTATTTTTCTTATCATTGATAAATGGGACCCATTATATTATCAGTACTATTCTACTGCTGATAAAAGAGAAATCTATCTCTGATAAAAGGAAGATTTGTGTCAATGTAAAATATTTTTGATAAATTACAAATAATTTAATTTATTTTTGTTTTTTTATAATTATTCAAGTATATTTGAATCTAAAACAAGTCTTGAGGGTGTTTATTGGACCTTATATAGGCCTTTCGGTTTGGGTATGTTAACTCTAGCCTACGAGGGGTGCCTTATTTATGGGGCCACAGCTGCCAGCATTGTGGGTGGGAGTAATAAAAGTATAAATTTATTGAAATATCTCTTAAATTGAATGTTGATTAAGAGTAATTAACTACATTGGTCAACATGTAGTTGGGATGGTAAGGGTAGTGAGAACGAGTTTCCATTTCAACCTACTTGTACATATATTGATTTTTAATAAATTAAAAACATGTTTTGTGCATTTTGTTCCACACTCGACCTGGGCGTAATCTCCTACCTAGAACACCCAATTACTTAATAGACTTTAGATAGTCATATCTCCTCCATACAATCTCAAATTTTTGAACAATTTATGATGTTGAGACTATATCATCACCCACTTCTTTAATCTGGGTAAATTTAATTAAAATGTCAACTTCAAAAAATTACATGACCACTTTGATTCCGATCAAAGGAACCCCATTGTTGCAAAAGCATTAATAACTGATATTTTTGTAACTTTTGGTCATATTTGCTATCATAAAACTAGTTCTGACATACTAGTGTTCGTGTTCATCCATATATCACTTGAAAATAATTGAAGTATGAAAAATATAAATGAAATGAAACCCCATTCATTCACGTGATCTCAGTGTAGTCTGCTTGATGTCAGATCATCATAGCTCAAAGGAACCAAGTGTACATCCATCTTGATCATCCAAACATATACCAAAAGAATAAAGTTCATTTTTTAGCTTGAAAGAATCAAGATGTTTACAATGCCCATTCGATCACATGAAGAACATGGAATCAATTTGAGAAGGAATGATCAATCTGATCTTGTTATTCTCTCTTTTTTCCCTCTATAAATGTTGAGAGAGGAAGTGGGAGGACTCTAAATTCATAAAAGAGGTTGTATATAGAGTTTTCGGCTAAAAATTGATTTTATACTTAGGTTTAAGTTTCCAAAAATTTTATTTCTGTCCCTATGGAAATATAATCCTCATTAATAGACAAAAACAATACTTATGGCTAATTTAACTTATAGTATATGTCATGAACACTCCATCACACACTTGTAACATTCTTAAATTTCATGCAATGAATTATGATATATTAAAATGACATGTTCCTCCTGAATAATTCTAATTAACTATGAATAAATAATATTCATTCGAAAACTATTTTTCTCATATTCACTCTTTTATAAAGAAATAAATTATGAATTCATGGAGAAATATGTTTAATTTTTTTTATTATAAACATGAATAATATATAATTTAATTTATTAATGAATTTAATTCAAACCATTCATACTTGAACATTCATCACCCACACACATGGGGTCCACTTCTTCTTAAACTCTAATTCATCTGAATTAGTGGATCTTATTTATATACTCTTTATTAGTGACCCTTTAGGATATTATCTCCAAAATAGCGAGTCATAATTATAGATAAAGTGAGGTATATAGACACACATCATGACTAATTAATTGGGAAGGACATGTCTTAGATATGACAACCTCTTAGGAAAAATTACTGTGTAATATAATATGTTTTTCCTGTGATATCTTATATAACAGGATGTATACTCTGTGTCATTATTCTTTTAAACTTTATTTAACTTTTTTTAACTGTATGGGATGGAATTCTCTCTATATACCATATAAATGGGTTTAATCAAGACACTATTATCCTAATGAAGTTAAAAAGGATATATTTTTCTTATATTTGAAAGTAAAAAATCTTATCTTGATCATTTAATCATCATCATGTCACTAATGATGCACCCGAAAAAAGATACCTCACCATAAACATATATTGTCATAGTTTTCATCATTTATAAAAGTACATGATTGAATAATGTACATTGATAATGATCTCAAGTTGATATTCCATCACACATGCTCATAGATAAAAACATCCAATGACATATGGTGTTCCTATTGATGAGTGAATCCTCATGATATTCTGTTCTTGAAATCACCAAATGCGAACTTCATGAGAATAATACTCTTTGTTTATCAGTCCCTAACACCTGATAATCAAACATCTTTTATGACCTATCAGTATTGTGTATCTAGATCAGTTGATATAGTTTTGATATTATTTTAATAGTATCTAGAGTTTCTCATTATAGTTGAAAATGTTTACAACATTTTGATATGAAAGATAATTTAAGGACATTTACCATAAAAATAATGTATGTATGCCGAAGAAGTAATACTATTATAGTGAGAAAAAAATCGTGTATTACTCTATAAAAAAAATTCATACCATTATGGAGATCCGATCCATGGTGTAATTCTCCCAAAATTAAACACTAAAAAACAAAATTTAGCTTTATGAGACACTCTATCATCAGT
This sequence comes from Viscum album, assembly GCA_963277665.1. Lineage (NCBI taxonomy): Eukaryota > Viridiplantae > Streptophyta > Magnoliopsida > Santalales > Viscaceae > Viscum > Viscum album. The sequence goes on from OY728141.1 coordinate 1,799,941,940, forward strand.
TGGTAATGCTTCTTGCAAACCAATAGGAAAGTTGAGACATTGAAAATCATCAAAAATCACTCATTGAGTATGAGGAAGAATTCAATGTTATGTGTGTGTGTGTGTGGGGGGGGGGGTCTTTCTTCCGTGCACATTGATGATTTTTTTTTCATGGGGTGTTTTTTATATAGTTTAATGTGGGTATGTTAGATTTATTTTTGGAAATGGTTTGATGATGCACCAAATGAGTTGGTGATTTTTGGAGAAACACAAAAATTCCAATTCAAGTGGCGCTTCCCCCCCTCATCTTCATGCCCCCTTCCCCACCCACTTTCCTATTATATATATATATATATATATATAATTATACCCATTTCCAATTATATATGCACAATTATATATTTACAATTATAAATAAATTATATATATATACATATATATAGATATTTATATAATTATAATTATAAATATGTAAATATATAAATATAATTATAAATATGTTAATATATTTATATATTTGTAACAAAATTATATTTTAAATTATTTGGTGTTTATTAGTCTGGGTGGTTTCAGGTAATATTTTTAAAACATGAACCATTTCTGAACCAGATTATGGGGTTTATAAGCACGAAATACATATTTATAAATGTTTATATATATATATATATATATGAAATATATTTATAAATATATTTTGAATTTATATGTAACTATATTTTAATAATTATATATTTATAAATATAAATATATTTATATATTTATAAATATTTATTTATAAAGATAGATTTATAATTAAATAATTATAAATATATTTACTATATATATATCTATTTATAGAAATAAATATATATTTTTAAATATGTATTTATAATTATATATATTTGTGTGTGTGTGTATTTAAAATTATATTTATTTATAATTTTAAATATATATTTATATAAATAATTTTTTTATAATGGTATATTTATAATTATATTTACAAATGCATAATCATAATTCTTTAAATTTATTTAAATTTAGAGATACTTAAATTATATATAGTTCTTTATATATATATATATATAAATAAATCTATTTAAATTATATATATATATTTATAAATTTAATTATATATATGTAGATTTATATTTATTTATTTATAATTGTAAATATATATTTATATAAATAAAGTTATATTTTTAAATGTATATTTACAATTGTATTTATAAATACATAATTACAATTCTTCAAATATATTTATAAATATATATATTAAAATATGAAATTATTTATAATTTTATTTATAAATATATTTATAATTATGCAATAAAAAAATATATTTATAAATATATATTGATATAGTTATAAATATTTATTTATAAATGAATTTAAAATAATTTTAAACATATAATAAATTGTTAATAATAAAATTATTATTAAAAAATATATTTTTTATATTACCAATTTAATTAAGATTTATTTTTAATTATATTAACAAATAATTTATTAGTATTATTGGAATTATTATTCATATTATTAATTAATTTATTGTAAATATTTAATAATATAATTAATATTTATTAATAATTTAATTAATAACATTCAATAATAATAACATAATTAATAGTACTTCAAAATAATGTAATTCTTAATATAATGATTAATTTTAAATATGACCATAAATTTATTAATGTGTAAATGTAATGATTTTAGACAATAAAGTCTGTGTTATTTAAATTAGTTTTTATTTACCATATTTTTTATTTATATTTATTTTTCAATACTTTTTTTTATATTTTTAGTCAGTGTGATAAATTAAATTTTAGATAGTATGTATATTTTATAATTTCTATGCCTTCAAAGTCACCTAAATGAAATATAATAATGTAATAAGTTTGTGACTTTGAAAGTCTATAAATTATGAAGTATAAATACAATTTAAATTAAATTTGAAACATTGAAGAAAATTATAAAAAATAATTGAAAATAAAGAGAATTTCATAAAATCGGTTAGTGAAAAATAATTTTCAAGGCACAAAACAATGTTGTTTCAAAATATTACATTTTTATATATAATTTTTTTTATATTCCTTCTAGTAATGGAAATATAATATACCCCAATAGAATAAATGCCAGGTTGTTCCTAATAGGGAGATTTGATGCTGCTGAATGATGCAGGGATTCTAAGATGCTACAAAGGAGAAGAATCAGTGATGTTGCTAAGTTAAAAGAAGATTATGAACACCGTTTTATCATTTCATGTAAAGCTTGACACACAAGCTTTGGATAAATTTTCCCCTCTAAAATACAGAATCAAATGTTGATCTATAGGAATTAAATGTTGAAAATTTTAATATCTTTCAAATAGGTCAAAAAGAGCTTGAATCCGACATTTATATCAAGAGATATCATGAAAAATTAGTGAAATATATAAACTAGAGCTTCTGAAAAAGTATTTGAAATGTTTCAAAACTTAGGTCACTTTTAAAAAAATCTAAATGAAATATTTATACTTTTGTGTAGTTTAATTAAATTTATAAAAAATTATTATCTTTAAAAAGAAACAAATTATGTGTGATTCTGAAGTACAGTGAAAGAGATACCATTGAAATAAAAAATCAATTTTGGAAATTCAAGAATTCCAGAACTATTTCATAAACTTGAGGATTTATTTACACCAATTAAACAGAAAATTAAGACTTCAATTATGTTAAATAAAATGTAGATAAATCTATTAGATATACACCGGATCAAGTGACATGAGTATCTGATCTATATAACTCAAGTTATCATTAAATAACATAATAAAAATATTAAGTAGTTTAAACTAAAAATATTCTTGAATAAAAAATCATGGGGCAAGTTCGGGAAAAACTTAAAACATGTTAGAGATTGATTTAAAATTTGAAGTAGATGAATAAAATAAAGACATACTTATTATCTTTCATAAGTAAAAAATGGAATTATTGAATTCCAATCACTACAACTCATGTTATAGTAAAAATACAGAGATCTAGTTATAAATGATTTTCACATAAAATAATAAGAGATTTTGGGATTATTCGAAAACATAAACTAACATATAATTAAACAAAAGAACACATGAATGCACGTGCACAAATACCTTTTTTCCATAAGAGTATCTTCTACTTAAAAATAACTCCATCTCAATGTACACATGCATGTACATGAAAAACACCTTTTCTCCTCCTCAACATTGCCTTAGTATCCATGCATATTTCGATATCATATCCTTTAATTTACTTTATTGGTGTAGATTCTATTCCCATTAATGAATGAAATTTCAAAAATATTTATACATACAAATGTTATGTTTTGAAACAAAGATGTTTTGTGCTTTTAAAATTATTTTTCATTAATCGTTTTTATGAAATTCTATTTATTTTTATCTATTTTTATAATTTTAGTTAATGTTTCAAATTTCATTTAGATTGTATTTATACTTTATAATTTATAGACATTCAAAGTCACATACTTGTAACATTATTATGTTTGATTTAGGTGACTTTGAAGGCATATAAATTATAAAATATACGTACTATCTAAAATATATTGGTCACACTAACTAAACATATAAAAAATTATTGAAAAATAAATAGAAATAAAAACTAAAGTAAACGGAAACAAATTTACATGATAATAACTTTATTGTTTAAAACCATTACATTTACACATTAAAAAATTTATGGTCATATTTCAAATTAATTATTATATTAAGTATTATATTATTATGAAGTATTATTAATTATGTTATTATTATTGAATGTTATTAATTACATTATCAATAAATATTACTCAAGATGGAGTGAACCATGGGTTGTATCCCATGGATCCAAAATTTATTTAAAATAAAAGAACAAAAACATACAAGGGGAGATGACTAAAGAGGGTCAGGACAAACCACAACTCTAAATATGAAAAAAGACCATGACCTAAGAAATAGAGTATCATTATCTGTGGGAGCAGCCACCACCTCTACCTCGGGAATAATAATATTAATAATTCTAATAAAGTAGTCAATAATATTATTAAAAATATTTTTTTTGAATAAATTAGTAATATAAAAAATATAATTATTAGTAATAATGTTATTATTAATAAGATATTATATGCTTAAAAATATTTTAAATTCATTTATAAAAAAAATATTTATAACTATATAAATATAGATTTATCATTATATAAATATAAATATATTTATGAATATAATTAGAAATAATTTCATATATATATATATATTTATAAATATATTTAAAGAAATTTAATTATGTATTTATAAATATAATTATAAATATATATTTGTAAATATATATTTATTTATATAAATATATATTTATAATTATAAATAAATAAAAATAAAAATAGATATATATAATTATAATTATAAATAAATAAATATAATTTAAATAGATTAATTTATAAATAAATAAATAAATATATTTACCATAATGAATAACTATAAATAATTTAAATATATATATAAATAAATTTAAATAATTATTATTATGTATTTATAAATATAATTATAAATATAATTATAAATATTAATTTATTTATATAAATATATATTTACAATTATAAATAAATATAATTTTAAATTAATAAATAAATATAAATATGTATATAGTAATAAATATATATTTTTAAATATAAATTTATTTATATAAATATATATATATATATATATAAATAATAAATATATTTATAATTATATAATTATAAATCTATCTTTAAAAATAAATAATTATATTATGTAAATATAAATATATTTATAAATATATAATTTTTTTAATATAGTTACATATAAATTTTAAATATATTTATAAATTTATTATATATATATATATATATTTATAAATATATTTTAAAAAGTGTAAATTTGTATTTCAAGCTTAGAAACCCCATAATCGGGTTTGGAAAGGGTTAGGGTTTTAAAAACATTACCCGAACCCACCCAAACTAATAAAGGCCAAATAATTTTAAATTTAATTTTGTTATAAATATGTAGTTATATAAATATATTTACATAATTATAATTATAATTATATATTTATAATTATAATTATTATTATATATTTATAATTATATAAATATATATATTTTAATTATATGTATTTATTTATATCCGTAAATATATTATTATATATATAATTGGAAATGGGTATAATTATATATATATATATATATGAAATTGGATGGGGGAAGGGGGAGGTGGAAATGGGGAGGGGACAAAAGCACATTTTGTGGTTTCTCCAAAAAGCTCAAATTCATTTGGCTCTTTATCAACCCATTTCCCAAAATAAATCTAAGCTACCCCTATTAAATTATATAAAAAAACAAACATCCCATAAAAAATTTTTCCGCACGTCTACAGACATGTGGAAAACATAGGGGCGACATGAAGATTGTAGGAACACAACCATACTTCGAAATGAAATTTGAGTTTGAGTTTTTTTATTTTTTTATTATATTAAATGGGGCTACGTATGTTTTTATATGGGATATGGGTTGATGATGCGCCATTTGAGGTGTCATTTTTGAGATAAAACCCAACGAAGCATCTGAAATGGTGCTTTCACCCCACGCCCCTCCCCTCTAACACGCCCCTCCTACCCCCTTACACCCCACCCCCTCCACCTAATATATATTTATATTATATTTGGATACAACTGCCAATGGAATCAGACAAACAATACAAAGAAACTGCATGTAAATCTGCTGGCCTAGGGACTTGACCCCACGACCATGCCCCAAACCGCATCTCTCGCCTAATTTACATTTATAATTGTATATATAAATATATTTATAAATATATATTTGAGAATATAAAATTATTTATAATTATATTTATAAATATATTTATAATTATATAAGTATAAATCAATTTTTATAAATCTATATTTATATATTTATAAATATTTATTTATAAATAATTTTAAAATATTTTTAAACATATAATAAATTTTTAATAATAAAATTATGATGGAGGAATTTGGGAGTTTTATGCTAAGAGATGGTGAGTGATTTACCCTAACTCATTCATGGACCGTGAATCTTCATTCATATGTCTCGAATCAAAAGTATGATCGGTAGAGTTCATCTCCTCCAAGGTAGAATAATGGGAGCACATAAAAAGCTTTGAAGGTATTTTCATCCTTCGATGGTTTCTCAGGGTGGGGGGGGGGTTGTTTGTCCCACTCATGAATCAGATTTCTCAGTGAATCATAAAAAAAAGGCTCCATAGGTCATGTTACAGCCTTGTATGATGCCATTTTAGAGTGTCTTAATCTATGTAAGAATTCTGTTATTGCACTTATTTCTTCATCAAAGGGTATGAATCCCAAGAAGGTTATTAATTTAGTATCTCGACTAGTTTTTATTTGGGATTTTCAGATTTTAAGTGTGTGTCACTAGCTCGAGGTTTCCTCCACCTTTTATTTCCTACCACTGAATTGAAGGGAAGATCATGGGGAGTGGGCTCAGTAAACCTTAAACTAGGTACTCTGAGTCTCCATGAATGGAGTATGAGCTTTAATATTAATGACTTTCAAGACACATATGCAAAAGTTTAGGTGAAAATCCATGGTCTTAATTGGGTTTTATGGCATCCCCAAATCCAGTTTTATATCACATCAATGATTAGTATTCCAATTACATTGGATAATGCTAGAGAGATGGTTAGTTATGGAAATTTTTCTCATGTCCTTATTGAGGTTTATTTGATCTTTACATTAATTGATAGGGTGGTTCCTTTGACACCAAATGATGAGATAAATCTCATTATTGAATTTGAAAAAATTCCACCATTTTTTAATGGCTATAAAATTATTGGACTTGATAAATCCTCTTGTAAGAAAGATCTTATCTATTATAATTTCCAGCTTATGGAACATGATATTCAGTAATGTCGAAGAAAGGGGCATTGTGGGGATGACCAACCCAAAAATCATGTTTTTGACACAAGAGAGACTTCTGTTGATAATGTTTTATACCATCCAGATGGTTTTATTTATGTTACTTTTTAAGGTCCTACTTAGGTTGCCAAAGGTATTGACTCTGATGGCTATTCCTGAAAGGATAGGTACACTGAATCTCAGAATCCTATACCTATTTCTCTACCAAAAGTTTCTACTGATTTTGTTTCCAATTTTCATGTGAAACATGGCACCAATTCATGGTATGACATTGATGAGGAATTCCATAAGTTTGAAAAGGATGCACTATCTAGAGGCATTATTGAAAATCTTATTTATGAGGACTGTGAAGAAGATCAAGAATTAATATAATATGAAGCACAAGATGATGCAGATATTAAATATTGGAAGCAATAGTTAATTATGCTCTCAAGGAACAAAAAAGGGAAAGTGAAAATTGATGTTTTCTATTTGAAGAAAACTTGGTCCAAAATTACACATACCTCTCAGCATAAGCTTGGTATGTCTGTACCTAAAAAGGGGAATAAAAAGTTGTCAATACCTGCTAGACAATCTTGTTCCTTATTTCATGATAAGAAATCTATGGATTCCTCAGGTAACACTTTGGTACTTAATTATTCTATGGTACCTGCTATTTTGATTCTTGATATTGTGAATAACGTGGATGTTGTAATGGGAGAGAAAACACCTTGGAGTGGTCATGTACCCTCAAAGAAAATTATAACTACTCCAGTAGATGCTGGATATAGTATTCAAGAAGGAAAGGAATTTTCTTGGAGTTTGTACATGGTATGAACCAATAAAATACTTTAGGGTTATTGAGGTAGCTGGATCAGTCGAGGCTCAGTGAATAGAATGTTGGTGTTGGACTTAGCCTTGGTAGCTTGCATACACAAGCATGGAGGGTGCTCTCTTTGTATCTTATGCATGGAATGATCATTCTTCTATTATAACCTTCAACTCAGGGAGGGTGGCTATTGAAGGGGTTGGTGTTGAGGATCATGATAAATAGATGGTTCATGCTAAGATTGTCCTTGGTGGAATGAATACTCTTGCAGTCCCACTATTTAAGCCTACAATTGGTTTACGATTTGAACCTGCTAAAGGCAATGAGGCACATGATGTTGTTATTGTTCTATCAACAACTTCTTCTTCTGTTCAACCACTAAAGAGTAAATTTATTTTGAAGGCTAGTACATATAACTCCTTTGATTTACATGCCTCTGGAAGCAGTGAAGAGGATTTTTAGGGAAGTGTTAATGCTTTTGGAAAAGAATATATGGCCCTAGTCGTGGATGTTGGACTTCCGAATGATAGAGGTGGACCATGGCTACTGGTGAAAACTTGGAGACAAGGTCAAAATCCTCATGGTAAGGGAGGACACTTGTCTCACTATATCATGAGAACTCAGTCTCAAGCGATGCAATTTTATGGTTTTTTCACTTGGTTTGTCTTGTGGATTTTTATGGTTTGTATGTTCCTCCTTGCAAGTTTTCTGGTTTTTCCATATTCAATAAATGTGGCCTTTGTTCCTCAACATTTAAAAAATAAAAATAACAATAATATTATTATTTTTATATTACTAATTTAATTAAAATTTATTTTTAATTACATTATTAACTACTCAAAGCGGTGAAGGTCATTAGTTTTTTTGGCATGTGGTCCTGAAACCTTATTAAAAAAAGTAAAGTGTACAGAAACAACAATGGGGAAAAATAGTTACTCCCAAACACCCAATGAAAAAAAGGTCCAACAAGGATGGGATATAAGAATCCCCAAAATTCATAACCTAAAAGGCCCACAAAACTAGCCTGAAGACCATCCAAAAAACTTGGGCGAAGCCCCACTACGGGGTCTCATGCAATCACTATGAACTTGACTCCTGGGAAGACCCCTGCAAACCCAAAGTCCAAATGTCATCGTGCCACTTTCCATAGAACTCCACCACAGGCACGTCGTCGTGACCTCAACATTTTCCCTTGTGCATCATCTATGTACCATCACTTTGAAGTTAGTTTAAACCCATTGGAGTCCAATACCACCAATACCTCATTACCCAATAACATGTTTTTATATTATTAACTACTTTATTAGTATTATTGATTTGGGAGGGTTCAGGTAATATTTTTAAAACCCAAATCTTTTATGAACCTGATTACAGGGTTTTCGAACCCGAAACATATTTAGAATTATTTATTTGTTAACATATTTATAAAAATATATTTGTAACTTAATATTTATAAATAAATATTTTTATATTTATAGATTAATATATTAATAAATTTATATTTACAATATTTATAAAAATTTATATGAATACATATTTATATATTTACATCTAATTATACTTATAAATTTATATTTATAATTATATTTATATATATCTATTTAAAATTAATTAAATACATTCATAACTATATAAATTTATTTATATAAATATTTTTAAATAATAAATATATTTGACATTCATATTATTATATAAATATATTTATTTATAATTCTATTTATAAATATCTATTTATAATTACTTATTTATAATTATATAATTAAATATATATATTTATATATAAATATTAAATATATTCAATATTTATATGTAAATATATATATTTTCATATAATTATAAATATGTTTATTATTTATAGATATGTTTATTTAAATATATATAAGTTTATATTTAGTATTAAATTTATAAATACATATTTATAATTGTTTAAATATATTTAAAATTTATCTGTATATATGTTTTAACATTTATATAATTATAATTATAATTATATTTATATAGTTATAAATGTTTAGTTATAAATATATTTAAAATAAAATTAAAAATATAAAAAAAATTAATAATGAAATTATATTTTCTATGTTAATAATTTAATTAAGGTTTATTTTTAATAATATTGTTAACTAAGTAGTACTCAACCCATGTATTTGCACGACATAATCATTTAATTATAAATTCACATATAAAAACTCATAATTTAGAGTTATTAAAAATTTTAGATAGATGAAATATACGAAGAAAAATGAAATATTAAATAATAGTTGATACATAAAACTAAATCAGATCACAAATAAATGGTTGAACGTATTAATTTACTTTTAATGAGCCAATTCCATTTTTATTTTCATCTTGTATTTATGTTCATTAAATTGTTATAGATCCAATGAATTTGAACCATCTCTCCTGAATTCAATGCTCAGTTGTATAAAATATTTCTTTATAGAATTCATGTTTTGAGCTAGTGATATAAATCTTTGAGGGAAAAAAGTATAAACCTAGATTCACTTAAAATATATCTAAAATGTATAAATAATAGGTTGGAATTTAATACAATGAAACAAGAAATGGAGAAAAATTTTCAATATGTTAAAAAATGATTACTCCTCATATATTTCTTATACTGCTCCCAACATCTATGAAGAAATATCCATCATCTTCAAATTCCAATGATGTAACTTCCTATACGTCCATTAAGTATTGATATAACCATCTGCATAACCCTGCATCCTCTTATGACTAAAAAAAGAACAATAACACATAATCTGAGAAAAAGTAAACTCATTCTACCAGGAATAACTATAGAAGACAAAAAAACTTAATCCAATTGGTATAAATTTATGTCTATATAAGAAAAAAATGTTATAAAAGAGTAGATATATATTCATAAATTATAAAAAGTGAATTCTCTGAAAAAACATTGATTCCATGTAGTTGACCAATATAATAGGAGTATAACTCCACCACAAACTTGTATATTATAAATTACTATATTTAAAAAAATGAAACAATATTATTAAAAAATATGAACATGTATATTTTTGTTAAAAAATATAAATAGATATGAACTAATAATTATAATTTTCAATTTTATATAAAAAATATGAACAAATATAAACCAACATGTTTAAGTGGATCATCTATTTGTAAAAAAACTTGAACTTATATGAAAATATGTAAACCTTTTTATAAATTGTTGTTATTATAAAATTATTTTTATACAGTAAGTAACAAATATGAACCTATATATTTAAGTAGAATCAAATTTTTTGTTAAAAAATATTAACATGTATAGCGAAACATGAAAAAATAATTTGATGAAATAAAAACATTAACCCATACAGTTATATAGAATCAATAATAATTTTGTTAATATATAAAAACCTATTTATAAAATAATGAAAAAATATAAACCAATATAAAATTTATTTTGAACATCAAATATGATATAAAACCATTTGGATTAAATAATCCAAATGAAAAAAAACTACAACAAAACCAAATCATCATACCTATAATTGACCAATTCCATCTAAAACTGGATTTCTAATGTTTTACTTTTCAAACCATTTTTTCTTGATTACATAAAAACATATAAAACTAAAAATAATTATACATATTAAAAGGAAATAGATAAAATTTAATCAAAATTTTAATAAATAAAGAAATATATGAAATTTAAGAATGATGGTTTAAACATCAAATTTCCTTTCTAAGAGGTTCTTGGAGCTTCCATATATACACAATTTTAAAAAATAGCTGAAATTATAGTGTGAGATGTCATTGATTAAAGAAAAGAGTCAAAAATTAATATAAAGGTATTTAATGAAAAATATTTGATTTGGTGGTCTAAAGAAGAACTCATGCATAGTTGTGTATAAATAAAAATAAAAAATAGCTTTTAAAAAAATTCTCATAAATTAAAGAAACACTTGGGGAGAATATAAAAGAAGCTAGGTACTGGTGATGTGAATGATGAATAAGAATAAATACCTAAAAAATGGATTTACACCAAATATGAAAATTATATCATGAATATGGGGAAAATAAATACATTAAAAATTAATAGAACAAAGATTAATGTTAATTAGATATGATGTGAATGTGAAATCCATTGCAAAGAAGAAATATTTATACATACAAAGGGAGAAAAGAAACTGTCGGCCAACACATGTGATACAGAAGGTAAGTACTGGTGACGTAGATGATGTAGATGATACAAAAGCCATGTACCAGTAGGAGGGAGAATGAAGAGTACTATGGGAGGGTTTTGATTGATTTAGTATTTTTAGAAGATAAGGGAAAGGGAGGGAGAAAGGTTTGATGGAGTCGTTTGACGGAGAGCCATAACTAAGATTATTAGAGGTGAACAAATAAGAGTATGTAGGTATTAGAAGAGGTAAAGATAGGATATGTACTAAGGAGGAGAGTGAATAGGATGATGTAGATATCAAAAGCAGTAGAGAGGTAGTCACATAAGGTGAATGTATGTGGTGAAGACATGTGGCAGGGATGAAACATCCTTTAGTATATATAATAGATTTAACAGTATTATTTACACTATTATTCATATTTATTAATGTAATTATTGAAAATATTTTATAATGTAATTAATATTTATAAATAATGTAATTAATAACATTCAATAATAATAAAATAATTAGTAATAATTCATAATAATGTAATTTATAATATAATAATTTATATGAAATATGATCACCAATTTTTGAAAGTATAAATGTAATGGTTTTAAAAATTAAAGTTTTTATCATGTAAATTATTTTTTGTTTATTATATATTTTTATTTTTATTTATTTTTCAATAAATTTTTATATGCTTATTCAGTGTGACAAATGTCATTTATATAGTATGTGTAATTTATAATGTATACGCTTTGAAAGTCTCTTAAATGAAATATAATAATGATACAAGTATATTTCTTTAAAAATATATAAATTATAAAGTATAAATACAATGAAAATGAAATTTTAAACATTTACTAAAAATATGAAAAATAATTTAAAATAAAAATAATTTCTTGAAAACATTTAATGAAAAATAATTTTAAAGGGACAAACCATCATGGTTTCAAAATATAACATTTGTTTCCAAAAACCCTCTTATTATTTTATGTGAAAATGAGTTCTAACTAGCTCCCTATATTTTTACTATATCTTGAATTGTAGTTATTAGAATTTTATAATTATTATTTTATATGAAATATAATAAGTATATCTTTATTTTATTCAACTATGTCAAGGACTAAATTAATCTTTAGTATGTTTTCATTTTGGTCTGAACTTATTGCATGCTTTTGTTTCAAAAATATTTTTTGTTTAAACTTCTTAATTGGTTTATTTCTTTATTTAATTATAATTTGAGTTATATAGATTAGATTCTAAAAAAACATGTTTTGTTGGATATCCAACAGATTTATCTACATTTAATTTAACCTATAGGATGTATGAATTTATTGTTTAATTAGTGTAAAAATTTTCTTAAGTTTATTCAATAGTTATGGAATTCTGGAATTTCTAGAGTTTGAAAGATTTTTTATTTCAATGATATAAATTTCAATATACATCAGAATCACATAATTTTTGTTTATTTATAAATATATAAAGTTTTTCTACATTCCATTAAGATTAATTAGAGTATACAAATGTCATTTAGATTCCTTAAAAATTGACCAAATTTCAACAACATCTCAATTTCTCTTTCTAAAGCATTAGGTTATATATTTCAGTATTTTTTATGATATCTATTGATATACATGTTGGATTGAATAATTTTTTGATCTGATGGAAATGTGTTTAAATTTTATACATTTAAGTATTCATGACCAATATCCGATTCTATCATTTAGATGGGATAAACATTTTCTAAATCTTGTGTGTCAAGCTTTACATGAAATGATAAAACATTTTTTATCATCTTCTTCTAACTTAGATACTTTCTTAGTTCTCTTACTCAACAACATCTTAGAATCCCTAAATATTTCACCATCATCAAATACCTATGTTATTCACATCCTTTCATTCATTCTATTGGTGTATATTCTATTTACAGTAGTGAAAGGAATGCCAAAAATATTTATACGCCAAAATGTAATGTTTTGAAAGAACAATGTTTTGTTCCTTCAAAATTATTTTTCATTAACTATTTTTGTGAAATTATTTTTTATTTTCAATTAATTTTTATATGTTTATTCAATATCTAGAATTTCATTTATATTGTATTTATGATTTATAATTTATAGACTTTCAAAGTCATATACATATAACCATATTATTTTTCATTTAGGTAAATTTCAAAGTGTATATATCATAAAGTGTATATTTTATCTAAATTAAATCTGTCACACTGACTAAATATATTTATAATTATATGAATATATATATTTATATATAATTATTAAATATATTTAATATTTTATGTAAATATATATATTTATTTATATAATTATAAATATATTTGTAAAATTGTAAATATGTAATGATAAATATATAGTTATATATATAATTATAAATAAATATTTTTATATAATAATATACCTGTCAAATATATTTATTATTTATATATATTTATATAAATAAATTTATATAGTTAGGAATATATTTAAATAATTTTAAATAAATAAATATATATATATATATATATATGTAATTATAAATATAAATTTATAAGTATAATTATATGTAAATATATAAATATTCATTTTTATCTAGATGTATACTTTGATCCCTGTGATGTCTTTATCAGACCACTGAAGAGGGTGGTGGAACCGTCTTGTGCTATCAAGACTCTTGATGGTTTGTCTAATTTTAAGAATGGATCTTCCCCTACTAGAAAACCTCACTATTTTTCCTTCTGATTTCAGAAGTCCTTTAAATATTTCAATCAAGAGAAACACTGGGAATGGGTTTCTCACTGTGGTTGAGGCAAGTCACGACATCCTTATGGTGCGAATTGTGGAGTGCAAGCATTATATAATCATTCACCCAACTCTTACTCTAGAAGGTGATTCCTAGAATATTGAGGATCTTCAAAAGAGACATCTCTCTATCTAGGGATTTAGTGGATAGAGAATCACATCCCTCAGTAAGGATTTTTACATGTCATTTTTTTATTCGAGTGATCTAAAGCTCAAGGCTTTGGGTATGGGTTTTGTTTCATTCAAACTGAGTTTCCTCTAGATCCACGATTGGGATCCTTTTTTCAACCTATAATTGGCCAGGAATTTAATTACAAAAAATTGGATCTACATTCATAGGATAAGTTGGTTCTTATAGAATCCCCAGATTCTTTGAGACGTTGCCTCTATTGTGGGGGTGATGATCAAATTCAACAAGGATACAGAGCATGCCAGGTATGGGTAATTTTCTAGAATCCTTGTGTAAATTGATCAATATAATTAACTTATTGATACCATGGTGTTTATTGCATATGATCATTAGTTGTAACTTATTATTGAATATGAGAAGGTCCATGTTTTCTATAGAAAATGTATTTTCATTGGGAATTCATTTGATAAATTCCGCAGAAACCTACACTACATTAGGTGTAGGAGAAATGGTCACTTAGTTGAGAAGTTCAAAAAACAACAAACCAATGGAGGGATCATTTATCTAGATCCCAAAAAAAACCACTTGTAATAATGGAGCCTTATAAGATAAGGTCATAAGAAGCTAGCTACTCGAAGGAAAACTCTATAAAGATGGTGAGTAACATGATGGGAGACTTTATTACTCATACTGAGGGGAAGAGCATACATAATGAACTCATTTAGTAGAGTATGAAGTCAATGGGAATTTCATGGATTTCCATTGTGAATGAGGGGCATGTTGAACCTAGTAAATATGACCGGTCAGTTTGCAAAGTTGATTCAAAAATGGTTGTTGATTCCATTTTTTTTGTAAGGAATGTGATTTTCCCCATAAAAGGACTAAAAAGTATTGAAGATGTATCTATGTTTTAAAAAGTTATGTTATTTACCTTATACGAATTCTCCTCTATAACAAGACATGATCCATACCATGTAATCTCTTCCTACTGTGGATCCTTTTTCATCCAACAATCAATATGATGTTCAGCAACATGAAGTGTGGGGAGGGAATCAAAATAATTATGACCAAGTGAAACTAGAGATTGATGTTGAAGGTTATCTGATAGTGAGCATAATTGGGGAAAAATTTTCTCATACTAGTGATTGTGTTTCCAATAATAATCATTTTTTAGAGTTTGTATCTCAGTTCCAACTTTTTGTACTTTCATTACATGAATATTTGATGTATTGAATATTAATAAAACTTATTATTTCATTTTTTTTGTTCTTCATGGCTCTAATATAATAATTTTCCAGAATATAAGTTTCATTGATAAGGTCATATCTGTTCCCCGTAATGATGAAAACCTTGATGTGCTATGATGATTTTCTTAAATAATGTTCAATGGTTGGATAACATACTATGATGGGACACATAGTATATAAACTATTATGTGTGAGTACTCTTAAGAAGGTGAGGCTTATTCTCATGAAGTTCACACATGTTAATCTTCAAAATGGGAGATTATGAGAACTTACCAGCCATGGGGTGGTGCAATTAAGGTAATGTGGTGAACTAGCTTGGGGCACCAGACATAGTGGCACCCAGTCCAGGATGTTACAATAACAGCCAATTGATAATCCACAATTAAAATAATCTATAAAATAAGAGTAGAAAAATATACCTTAGACTTATCTTCACCTTCTTACAAAACCATATAACTCCCTTCCATGGAGATACATTTAAGAATATGTGGTCCACTTCTTGAAATTCCAAGTCATTCTTCCAATTATCAGTATAACATTTCAATAAACTTTGATCCATTTTGATATGAATGAAGTTATCACACACATTATTAGTTTTATCTTCAATGAGTTCTAGACCAAGTGACCTATTTTCCTCAACTTCATCCCAAAAGGTTAAATAAAGACATTTTTTCCTACATAAAGATTCATACAATGCGGCTTGCAAGCTTGAATGGAACTATTATTTTTTGAAAATTACATAAGTGGTAAGTACAAATCCCAAGTTCATTAGAAGTCAAATTATATTTAATTTAATATATACTCTAATTTTTGTATATTTATTTTAGATTTCATACCAGTTTTAGGATAATAGGTAGTGTGCCAATGTATATCAGTGTTTAGGGATTTTTGAAGACTCTTCAAAAAATTTTGTGACACCTTTAGATATTGTGATTTTTAATTAGTTTAATCTTTTTAATATTTTTCATTTCATAGAACACTAAATAAAGATTCTGTTATAAAAAATCACTATGTTTGGATTGCATTATATGAAACAACAAGTTAATCTTGCATTACATGAAACACTTAGATTGTCTTGTGGTACATTAAATACTATGCTTGTCTTGTGTTACACAACATACTGAGTCCCTTTGATATCCTGCATTACATGCAAGATCGAGTTTTACTAAACTACAATATACTCTTAATACTATTTTTAAAATATTATTATAGTTACCACATATCCATTAGAATAAAATTTATGAATAAAATTAACTAAATTTTGAAAATATGATTTACAAATGTATATAAAATAAATCATTTGGTTATGAATTAGTAAAATTGAATGTTAGAACTATTTGAAAACAATGAAATTACTTTTCTAAGAAAACTATTTTTCTATGTACAAAAACTATTTTATATCAATCAATTAAATAAAAAAATTATGAATGTTTTCAATAAAATTTATATATTATATATTCAATAAATATTTTTGTTACACATCTAATATATTTCATTGGTATAAGATAAGATTAAGTCTAATTTTTTGAATAAAAAGATATATTTTTCTAAAAGGTAATTTTACCACCTTTAAATGGTGAACCAATTTTAAATATAATTTTTGAAAATTTTATAATTTTTAAAATTAATTTTTGAAACTGAGATATCAAAATTTACTTTGGGTGATTTTTTTTGTTTTTTAGAGATGTTTCATAATTTGATGAATAGTGAAAAAACAATGAATTTTAATTTAAAAATATTTTTTCATCTAATTTATTTATATATTAAAATTGTATTTTAATTTATATTTAATGTATAATTAGAAAAATTATATATCAATTAATCCAATTTGTCTCATTTTAAAAAAATTTACATTGAAATTGGATATAAAAACACTTCAATCTTTTGGATCTTTTCCCTTTAAAAACCCACTGTCTCGTCCCGTCTATGGGATTAATTTTAAATTAATTTATGACACTTATATGATTAGAATTTAGAAAAATGGATTACATATTTGGAATAAGAATAAAATATAATTTATAATAAGTTCAAATTAGTTTTGGATAAAAAGTATTAGTGAAATTAATTAAAATTAATTACATTGATTATCATAAAAACGATTACTTAGTGGTTAAACATTAATTTAAGTGGCCAAATAACCTAGAAATATGTACAAAATCCATTGTCTGTACATATTTAGACCAATTATCCTCTTTTATAGAAAATTAAAAATTATCTTAGGCACATGATGTAAGGTATACCTCTCAATAGTTTTTACCTTTTTATATTTACAAGAATACCACTCCTCCTCCACTATAAAAGGGAACTACCCCTTACTTCCTCAAACCTATCTATACACTTTGTCTCATCCAAAACATGAAAACCTAATCTCAAAAATTCCATCCTATAAACCTATAAATATCACCTTTTCATAAATACAACCAAGTAAGACCCTTGGTGAAAACCAAAAAGAGTTACCTGAAAAAAAGGGGCAACATTATTCAACAGGAATATCTGTTTTGTTTCATTATCCACCCATTAAGTTATTATTATTAAAATATTATATATTAACATAAGTATCCTAAATATAATTAGATATTTTTATTTTAAGGTTTTTATCTACACCTATACAAACCTCCATTAAATTGGTAACGTGCTTACTGTTCGTGTGTATGGAGGTCTACCACCTCATGAAATGATGTTGTTCGTTCTTCCTTTAACACCTAACATGGTTGTAAATTATGATGGTCATAATATTTTTATATGATATATATGATATTTATTATGTCTTTATGATTCTATAATTATTATATAAAACATAACTTAATGATTTTAATTTTTTGTAAATACGATCACTTAGTTTGTGAACTGGTGGACCGCCTTGCCAAAGCAACATGATTCATTCATATTTTTCAAAAAATGTATTAATTATGGTTTTAGTAAATGTATATGATATGTATGAAATAATAAATATAATTTAATTATAATATATACACACACATATATTCCATTTACTTTCTTTATTTTAAAATAGCAAAAAATAGAAACAATGTTTATGCGTACGTACGACCTACCATCTCCATGAACGGTGCATTTTAATTCATTTTTTTATATTATATAGAATATTGTAAATATTTATATACTGAATATATATTATATTTATATAATTTTTTAAATTATTAAATTTATTAATCATGATCTATGTAAAAGTGTCAAGAATTACAAGTCAAAACATATATGAAAAACAAAGTGAATATTACCCAAAACATAATATTAATATGGAATATTTAATAAATTGGTAATATAAAGTCATAATTAAATAACATATGGTATTATCTATAATAATGTGGTTATTTGATATATTTTTAATAAACTTATATTTATTATATAGGAGGTTTTAATATGTATGAAGAAGTTCAAGACTTAAGGTAAGGGTTTTCTTGTCTCACTTTTATTTCTATGAGATATGTGTTATATTCACCACTTATTCTTGTTGTATGATGTATATACTTTAATATTACATGTCATATCAGGAATTTAATTTATTTAATTATATTAAAAGTTTCATTTTATGTTATTCTTTCATGGATCTCCTGATTCAAAAGTTACTCAAGTTGTAAGGGTTTCCTCCTATTACTTTTATTTCTTTGATACTTTTGCCTTATTCAACACTAATTTATTTTATGTGGTGTATGTAATTAAAATGAATGTATTATATAATTCTTATAAATAAATTTATGGATATTTATATCTCCATTTTTTTATCTTTTTTTCACGGGGTTTATGGTCCAAAAGTTACCAAATTGATAAAGTGATTTTTTCTCAATTTTCCTTCTTTATGATACATGCCAGGTTATGCACCTATATTTTCCCTATGAGGTTTATATAATTCCATTTTAAATGTTATATCATGAATCTCATTATATTAATGATATTTTTAGATTCATGTAATTTTTTATTTCTATAGTATTATGATTCAATGTTACCAAAGTAGTAATGGTTTATTTCTACAATCTCATTATTTATCGAGATTGTTTATGATTATGATTACATTGATGAAATATTATGATACATATCTCAATAAATATCATGTTTTTTTGTATCATATGGTTATCTATAATATCGAAATATATTGGTACTATTTTTACACTCTTTTTAACTTAATACAATTAATAAAGTGTTTTTTAAAAATATGACTTTATTTCTCTCTTTGGTCAGAAATTTGTTTCATTCACAAAACCAAGTTTTCAGAAAATGTTTTCAAGAATTTTTTAATATGATGTGCAAAAGATATTTTTACCCATGTTTTAGTTTTTTAATAAAAAGGGGTTTTAAAATGAAAATCCATGTCATTATCTGATCAAGGCACTTTCCTAAGATTTTTACGGTGCAAAAGGAATGTTTTCCATGTACGGATTTACCCACTATCATGACTGTAATTTCCTTAAAGCTTCCTTTGAAAGTTTACATGGTTATTTTTAAGGAAAGGTTTTTTCCTAATATTATGGAAATTTTTTTTTCAAGTTTCTTTCAAGTAAAAAGGTTTTCAAAAATGATTTGTGTCTAAAAAGTGTTTTAAATAATTTTCAAAGATTCCTTTATAAGTTTTCAAGGTTATTTTCAATGAGGAAGGTTTTAAATTTTTTTATGATTTAAAAATAATTTTTTGAAGTAGAAAGGATATTTTAATTAATGAATTTTTAAAATTATTTTTAAAGTTTACTTTGTATGTTTTTAAATTCATTTTCAAAGAAAAGTATTTTGAAATTGTTTCGTATTATAAAAAATTATTTTCAATGAAAGGTTATTTCCCCTCCAAGTGATCATTCAAAATCCTTCTCTAGATAATATTAAATACTTTGATATAGTTTATTATTTAGTTGGGATATGATCTAAGGAAACCATTATCAATATATCTCTGAATGGTTTATGTTTAATATGTCAAGTTTTTTAATGAAACCCATTTCTCTTCCATGGGTTATTCTATGACAAAATGTTTAGGAAATTGAATTCTTTTGATGGGTTATTCTATGAAAAAATGATTATGAAACCTATTTATTTTCTATAGTTTATGATATTATGAAATGTTTATGATACCCATTTTATTTCATGGGTTATTTTATGATGAATTTTTATAGTCTTGTGGCACATGTATGTATGATTTCATTATGTGATGAGAGGGACCTATATATCCCTCCAATTCATTTGGAAGTGATAAATGCATTATGATATAAATGGTAAACATGAGGGAATCCCATGCCTGAAATAGGAGGGTACATGGGAGGGCATCCCAAGCCTGAAATAAGAGGGTATACTAAAGGTAATACCAATCCAGAAACAAGAGGGTACATGGGAGGGAATCCCAAGACAAAAAAATATGGTACATATGTAGGAATACCAGGACTGAAAGAAGAGGGTACATGGAAGGGAATCCCAATATCAAAATAAGAGGGAACATATGAGGTCATTCCAAGCTCTAAATAAGAGGGTACATGAGAGGGAATCTCAATTTGGAAGTAGGTATATAGGTGATTAACCCAAGCCTAACATATTATGAAGGTCTTGCTAAGTATCCTTGCCATTGGATTTTCTATATTAGTGTGTATACCACAAATTCTATGTTTGATTCCTATATTATATTCTGATGGATTATGATATTTATTCCTTTATTGTTCATGTCTTATGAAATTCCAGTATTTATGCCATGACTCATGTATGTGATCTTTGATATGGATGGAATAATCTTCAAATATTATTCCAAGCTCGAAATAAGAGGGTACATGAGAGGGAATCTCAATTTGGAAGTTGGTACATAGGTGATTAACCCAAGCCTAACATATTATGATGGTCTTGGTAAGTAGCCTTGCCATTGGATTTTCTATATTAGTGTGTATACCACAAATTCTATGTTTGATTTCTATATTATATTCTGATGGATTATGATATTTATTCTTTTATTGTTCATGTCTTATGAACTTCCAATATTTATTCCATGAATCATGTATGTGATCTTTGATATGGATGGAATAATCTTCAAATATTATTCTCATGTTATCATACCATTATATTCATGTCATGACCCTTTCTTATGTTTCCTTTCCCCAAGTTATGAATAAAGGTTTTAAGTAGAAGTACTAAAGGGGAATATATTTATGGAAAACATTGAAGATCTTTCATCCGATTAGAAGATTATGTTCCATGTTTACAAAGAAACTAAACTATTACGGTCCTTGAGAATGTAATTTTTTAATGTGCTTAATATTCATTTAAATTGATGTAATATCCATTTATGTCAAGCTTGGGTCACTATAGTTGGTATCAAATGAAAGGTTGATTCAATCATTTGAAAACTATAATGAGAAAATATTAGTGATATCCCTAGGAATATTTATAAGGATATGTCATGGGATGTCTCTAAGGATAATCCTAAGGTGTCATAGATTTAAAAAATGGTGTCATAATTTAGACATGCTATAAGTGATTTTTCATGATTATGTGGTTTTTTTCTATGATAAGTGTTTCTCACACTATGATTTCTGGTCTTAGTCAAAGTAGGAACTAGAAGATTATAGGTTAGAATTGAATTTTTTAGATTTGGAAAGTATAGGAATTATTCAAATCGATATCCTAATCAGAAATATAATGAAGAGAATCATGAAGGCTGAATGATTATTAGTTATATTGCATAAGATAAAGAGACTGTGAATGACATGTGAAATGTATGGGATGTTCTAATATTATTTTTTATATAATTAAATTAAGGTTGAGGAACCTTAAGAAATGATTCATATATAGTATTCAAGAAAATGGGTATTAAGGAATAAGATGATGAAGCCTAAGATATGGTTTAAAAA
Source organism: Viscum album (assembly GCA_963277665.1). Lineage (NCBI taxonomy): Eukaryota > Viridiplantae > Streptophyta > Magnoliopsida > Santalales > Viscaceae > Viscum > Viscum album. The sequence goes on from OY728141.1 coordinate 1,799,964,782, forward strand.
TAAATTTGAATAATTGAAGTTTATATGTATAGGAATTAAAGAATTATGTTATATAAATAATAAAGTATATGTTTTCCATTATGGATTTTTAAAAATATATTGAATGGCAATAATGTACTAGAATGGTGATATTTGGATTAAGGGAAGGAAACCCTTAATTTGTTCTTGATATTGAGAAAATCATATTTAGCATGGATAAACTGATGATTATGCATAAATTAAATTGGATAGTACTGATTACCAAAGAACTAATTATTGACTTGTGGGCACAATGGTTTATGCTAACACTGATAGATTTTATGACATTTTTGGATTTAAGGAACATATCCAACAAACATTGGCATAAGGAAACATGAATGTTTTCAATAAGTATTTATGGTAATTTGGGTTATTACAATGTTTCAAGAGAATACACATAAAGGTATTCACATGTTTGGAATGTGAAAATAAGAGATACTATATAAAATATGGGGGGATCAATGTTAAGATTGTTTTAAGAAATTTAGTGACCATGTTTATAATGTTTTGGACATCCATATTGAAGAAGGGTTATAAGGTTAACCATTTATGAAATGGATTGAATTAAACATTCGATGAGGTTTTATAGGTTAATGTATTATCTCACCATATGAATATTTATACATATTGGATAACATGTGCTAAACTTTTTGCTGTGATAGCTAATGACACATGGAATCATCTATAAATCTATTTATGGATCTTAGTTTTTGATAATGCTTCAGGAATGAAAAATTCACCTTCATTTCTTGGAATACGAGATGAAGTGGAAATTGATTGAGGTGCAATAATGGATGATATGTTCTAAAGTAAAGTATGTATATCTTCTCATAAAAATTATTCAATATTAAAAAAATGGTATAGAAATAAAATTTTATCATGTTATCATCATTTTTATTATATTAATGACCTCTTTCACGCTTCTTTAGTTTATGGTTTTTGGGATTGTTAAATTTATCTTGATCACACACTTTCTTGTGATTTGTGAAATTTATGAATCTCTATGATTATTTATGATTTTATTCCATGTTTTTTTTCACCTTCCACTTATTTTATCCTATGTGGAAACCTATTTATGAGTTAATTTGGGTAACCATTATGTTTCTAAGCTTCCCTTTTTAAGGGAATTTTTAGTATTCATTTTTATGATGTGGGTTTCTATGAAAAGAATTTTAAAGTATCAAACCATTGATAAACTAGATGAATTTCGAGAGAGAAATTAATTTTAAGGGGGGTAGAATGTAATACCCAGATATTTTTGTGATTTTTTGAATTAATTTAATCTTTTATATATTTTTCATTTCATGAAACACAAAATATAGATTTTTTTGTAATAAATCACTAAGTTTGTCTTGTGTTTTACGCAAAAACAATTAATATTTTACTACATGAAATAACTAAATTATCTTTTGGTACATAAAATACTATATTTTTCTTGTGTTACACACAATACTGAATCCCTTTGATATCTTGCATTACACATAATTCTGATTTTTACTGAACTACAACATACTATTAATATATTTATCAAAATATTATTATAGTTACCACAAAACCATTGGAATAGAAGTTATGAATAAAATTTACTAAATTATGAAAATATGATTCAAAAATGTATATAAAATGAATAATTTGGTTATTAATTAGTATAAGTGAATGTAAGAACTATTTGAATATAAAGAATGTACTTTTCTAAGAAATATTTGATTCTATGTAAAAACAAAGTTTATCTCAATAAATTAAAAACCAATTTTGATTTTTTTTTTCAATAAAATGTATATATTATATATTTAATAAATATTTTTTGTACTCATCCAATAGATTTTATATGTAAAAGATATAAATTAATCCAATTTTAAGAATAAAAAGATTTATTTTTATAAAAGGAAATTTTACCACATTTTAATGAAGAACCCACTATAAATATAATTCTGGAAACTTTAATAAATTTTAAATATTATTTTTAAAAATGGGATACTAAAATTTAATTTGGGTAAATTTTTGGGAATCCAAATCCTAAAACAAAAGGGTACATGAGAAGGAATCCCAATCCCGAAATAAGTGGGTATATAAGAGGTAATCCCACACCAAAAACAAGAGTGTGCATAGGAGGGAATACCGACCCCAAAAAAGGTACATGGGTGATTAGCCCAATCCTAACATGTTATGATGGTCTTGGTAGGTATCCTTGATATAATATTTTCTATGATTATGTGTATGCCACAAATTTTATGTCTTATTCGTATATTATGTTCTCATGGATTATGATCTTGATTTATTTATGATTCTTGTATTATAAACTACCAATATTTATGACATGAATCATGTATATAATCTTTTATATGTAGGGCATGATATTAAAATGTTATCCTCATTTCTCATACCCTTATTCACATGTTATGATTATGTATCTCCTTTATTTAACCTTATTGACCATCTGAGATCATCATTTATTATATTTCTATTACCCAAGAAACAAATAAAGGTTTTATGTAGAAGTAATAAAGAGGAATATATTTGTGGGAAACATTGAATTTAATTCACCTAGTTAAAATATTGTGTTCCATGTTTTTAAAGACACTAAACTATTACAATAATCAGGCATGTACATTTATAATATGTTGAATATTCATCTAAATTTATTTAATATACATGTATATTAATCCTAGGTATCTATAATTTTGATGTGAAACAAGGTTAATTATCAATTAAAATTTATAGAGGTGTGCCATTAAGACTCCCAACTCATTTATATAAATCCCTGTAAGTTTCTCATGGGGTATATCTTTTCTTATTAATAAAAAATGTGATGAATTTATAAAGTGATCCATAATGAATCATATTAAATCATTTCTCTTATATTTCTTAGTAATCCCAATTAAAAAATCCATTTTGATATTATCCCACTTCCTCATTGGTATTGGGATTGGTTTCATAAAACCCTTGGGAAGTTGTCTCACCTTTTACTTATTAGAATAATAAGAATCTTGACACATAGTTAGCAATTTATAAATTTGTTTCATCACAATTGAAGTGATCTATTAAATACTTATACATATTTATATGACTAGGGTGTATCAAGAAATTTGATCTATGATATTCACCAAGAAATTTCCTCTTTAGACCAAGTACTGATGGTACAAATAGTATTTTTCCAAACATCAATACACTGTATTCGTAGATGAAGCCTATCAATCACCCATAATTCATTAAATTCATCTTTTTTATATAAAATTATCATATTATTGAGAATTATTTATATATTATAGTAAATATGGTTTTTAAATTACTTGGAAAATGAATTTTGTTCCCCTTCCTTAATAATTTCCATTCTAACTTTTCTAAATCCATTAATATTGGATCCCTATACATCCTTATCATAGATAAATCTTACTAATATTTTCTAATCAATTCATCCTTTACTTTTTTCCCTTCCTATAGTGGCAGTGTTTTTCACTTCATAGTCATTGAGAAGTTCCATCCATCACCTTTGACTCATGTTGAGTTCATTCTGTGTGAATATATACTTCAAACTTTTATGATCCATATATATGTCACATCACTTACATTAAAGATAGTGTATCCATATCTTCAAGGAAAATATTATAGTCCCAAAATCAATATCCTGAGTTAGATAATTTTTTCAATTGGTATTTATTCTCTTTTATACATAATAAATAACTATATCATTTCATATAAGGATACACCCTAGTCCTTTATTTAGTGTGTCACAATACATAACAAATCCTTTCATTCATAATGATATGGTTAATACCAGTGAATTAATTAATCTATTCTTCAGTTCCTAAAAACCATCTTCAAATTCCTTTAACCATGTGAATTTGATTCTTTTACGTGTCAAATTGGTTAATAAATTAGATAATTAGGTAAAAGTTTCAATAAATCACTCACCATAACCAACTAAACCAAGAAAATTATGTGTCCTAGTTATAATCAATGGAAAATTACATTCTTTTAACACATTGGTATTTGAAGTGTTAAAAAATATCCTGAATTTTAGATATAATATGGACAAGAAATGAAAATTTTTAAATACAATATTTGCACCTTTTGAATTTCCCATATAACTTCTTTTCTTCAAGGATCTTAAGAATATTACATAAATGGTTCTCTTTCTCTTCATATAATTTAGTGCATATAAATATTTCATTAATAAAAACCATAAAAATATATCATGATTATCCTTTAATACTCTATTCATCAGATTTATATTCACAAAGAGTTCATTTTTTAATCTAAAGTCATTAATATAAACTCATATTTCCCACATTTCATAAGAAAATCCATTTTTGTTTATTATTATTTTTAACTTTTAATTTATTATTACCAAAAGAGGGATCAATTTTTGAGAAGTATTTAGTCCCATTAATATGATAGAATATATCATCAATGTTTAGTAAATGTTACTTTTTCTTAAAAATAATGACATTGATATCCCTATAATTGATTCATAGACTCGTAGACCCATTATTCTCCTTAAGAAATAAGATGGGTTCTTTCTAAGGTTAGAAACTAGTTTATATGAATCCCTTATCAAACATATCTTGTATTTTATTATTTATTTCCACTAATTCCACTGCATACATATTATATAGAGGCTTAAATATGGGGTTTTTATTAGGGATAAGGTCAATGGAGAATTAATCTTCATGATTAGGTGGATATTTAGGTAATTAATTGTGGGAATGAATCAATATAATATTGAACAAAAGATACGTCCTTTAGTCCTATAATATAATTATTTTTAATAGATTATAATTTATCTTCTCCTCTAATAATTTTATAACCCCTAGAGGTGGTTCCCAACAAGAATCGAGCAATAATGTTTCTCCTTTTTAAAATAAGTGTTTACTTTCCTTCCTCATGGATTATAATCTCATTATCTTAGTAATAAATTATTTCATTATACTTTTAGTGACAATCTATCCCAAGAATTATTTCAAAGTTAACCATTATTATAACATCTATGTTATTAGCTATACAACCTTTATTAATTATAATAGAAACAACCCATTATATTTTCATCACAACAAGATTTCATTTAGATTTTTTAACTGTAAAAATCCTTCCATAAGGTATAACTTCTAAATAATGGATTTTACTTAATTAGCTCATGAATAAAACTATTAATTATAAATCATAGTTTATAATTTATATATATTTATTTTAAATTAAAGAAAATTATTATAGAAACATTTCTTAAAAATCCTAATGTTTATTATAAAGGTATATTGTTAAACTATGATATTTTAGGTCTATTTCCTAAGGTATTTCTTCTAAATTTTATCTGACACAAAATGTGACAACCCTAACTATAGAAACCCAAAGCTAGTGATTATTTACTGCAATGGTATAGAATACATAAGATGAAAATACACATGATATATTATTTTAGTAGTATCAAGTGACTAGATACATACATGATCATTAGATGATATTAGAAACATAAAATACATCATATGAATACATTAAACATTATTAATCATATAATTCTTATCCTTAGACTATACAAAATATTATTCATGTTTTCCTTACAAAATGGGGAAATAATATAACACAGTGAGTTTAGATGTTCAATTAGGGGATGTATACAATGAAAACGATTATGGAATAAATATTACATGCTTAATATGATAGAAATTAATTATAAAATAATGTTATATAAATGATTACATGAGAATAATATATCTAAAAATAAAATAACAATTGGAATAAACTATCACATAGATAAAAATAACCAATATCAGAGTGATAAAATTAATTATATTATACATCATTACTATACCATCAAGGCCTCATGCCAAAACATCATACATAAAATGGTATATATACACCAAATTCCAAATATCATTTGTATTATGAGTCCTTCCAATACATCAAGGGGACATATAATTTAATTCCTCACCCATAAAATAATAAGTCTAATTCATACATCATATGATGGAATAGATATACAATACAATACATAATTTCCCCTAAGGAACTTATTACATAACTTGGTTGAGTAATTAATAAATACTCTGTATAAAAATAATAGATATACAAATTTTCGAGTTTAATAAACTTGGGACCTGATAGTGGCTCCACATGATATATTATCTTCATCATTCCTTATATGAAGACCCATATTAGAAATAATGCATCTATAATACCATAAATATGTTGAGATGAGATGTTTTTGAGAGACATTGAGTTCTTGGGATATTTTCGAGACCCAAGTAAATGTTTCTGTGGTTTATAGCTAAATAAGTTTTTTCTCATATTAGGTATTTTTTATAGGGAATAAGTTTTAGAGAAAGAATAAAAGGATATATTTATTAGATTTTATTTTTTTCAATGCCTAAATCATATTCAGATTCAATTGATATATATTGTTTAATTTTGGGTGATGTATATTCTATGGTGATAGAGTATTTAAAGGTTATTAGAAGTTCCCTGGAGAAGTTTGGTGATGTTTGGAAGTGTTTTTGAAGTGGAGATATTTTGGTATAAAATTTTCCTATGTCCTTAGAACTTAATAAGATCAATTTCAACTCTATATTAATGAAATAGAAAATGGTTTTCTACTTCATAAGATTAATTCGTCACTTTATAATAGTAATCCAATGCAACTAATTTTAAAAACATAACAAATGCACGATATCCTAAGTATCATTAATCACTTAATAAGAGTAATTCATACTTCATAATGATAATTAGTTGAGATTTTAAGTAAGATTGTATAACTTTAAAAGGATCATTTTCGACTTTATAAGTATTGCTAAATAATTTATAAGGTTAAATTTAGACTTATTAAGGTTAACTTTCAAACTTCATAAGGTTTACTCAAACTGCATAATGATCATTTAAACCTATAAAATTCATGATTTCTAGGATTTTTATCATAGGACTAAATCCTCCATGTAGTTCATATGGTTCATTAATAGTGAATAGTCGAGAAATATAGTAGTGTAAAACCATAAGGTTTATTCCAATTTCATAGGCTTCATTTCAAAATTGACAAAAAAAATTTTCTCTACAATTTTTTAAATAATTCAAGGGTTATTTATAAATTAGACGATGATAATGGTTTTCATTTTTGGTTTAAAAATTAAAAATATGATTTTTAATTCAAGAATAGGGAGAATTTATTTTGTTCTATGAAGAATATTTTTTCACTATGAAGTAAGGAGAAGGTAGTAATAATTTAGGATAAGTATTTTTACATTTTTAATGAATATTTTTGTGTTGTGTGTTTCACCTGGATAGAACCATAGATCAAAAGGTAGTAGGAAAGAAGCAATCAGAAGAAGAAAAATTTGAGAGTATTGAGAGACAGTTATCTATATGAATTTTAAATTTTAAATTTAAATTTCAATGAAGGGAATAATGGACGATTGATATATAATAATTTCAGTGCTACAAAAATATTGTAAGATGATGGGTGATAATACATAATTAAATAAAAGGCAGATAGATTATTAAATAGAGATAAAGGAAGAGTAAGAATAAGATAATTGTAGTTGTGTAAGTAAAAAAAAAGAAGAATAACGAAGAAGAAGTGACCAAGTGGAAACTTAATAGAAATATTATTTGGGAGAAGACTCTCATATTGTTGAAAATATCTATATATTATTATATCTATATTGTATAAATTAAACAATATTTAGAGATCACATATTTAATGAGTTTAAGTATAAACATATCCCATTAGTAATTTACAAGATGAAACAAGTGGAGAACACAATATTTAGTGAATTAGATTCATTCAAAGGATTATCCTTCTAATTTTGAGAGGTTAACATTATAAAAATATATCATTCATATTGATATTATGTGTAAAAATTCCTAAAGTAATCACTTTAATAGAAAATGATGGCTGTTTAAATAAGAAACATAAAAAGTAATTAAAATCACTAATTCAACCCCTATCTAAGTGATTTCACTAATATTTTGGGTCTTTTTAAGTGGTATCATATTTATGGTTCCCATAAAAGTTTATTGAATATTTTAATTTTGGAGATAAAGTATTATTTTGTGTTTGGAAAGTTGGTACTGAATTTTCATTGGTAATATAGTCAACCAAAATTCAATTAACAGCAAGGGGATTACCACTTTCAATGGGAAACATTGTTACTTATGGAAAGATCAGATAATGTCTTATATTTTATCATTCATTTTGGATGTTCAATATGATATAATTGATGTATTTTTTCCTCATACTGAATGTTTTTCTATGATATAAACTCATAAAAATAATATATAGAATTATGACCATTATTATAATTTCATTATTTCATCTCTTTTAGAGAAGGTATTTCTGAAGGTAAAAGGGAATAAGATAAAGAAATGCACATGAGAAAATCTGGATAAAGTCTATGAGTTCATTAAAAATATCAATGAAGATAAACTACACATTTGGTGGTTGAATTTTGAAGAACCCAAAATGAAAAAAGATAAAACTGTAGATGAATTATTCCATAGATTTAATTAAATAATAATCACTGTTAGAGTTTTTTGTAAAAATATGGCTGATATAACAACTTTTGAGAAGGTAATATGAATTCTTCCTAATAGTATTGATGAAAAATCCTTGAACATAATGATCCAAGTAAACTTACTTTGGATAACATACACAACATTCTTATTGAATATAGAATGTGTAAGGTAAGTGTCTTAAAAAATAAGGAAAAAAGATGAAAAGGAAATTTATTTTAAATCCATAAGATAGGCAAAAAGAAATGAAGAGGTTTTTAAAGACAAATTTAGTTTTTCAAATTTATAAGAATATATTGAAGAGAATTTTTAAAAAGTAATTCCACTCATATCTATAAGTATAATAAAGGGAAAAGAAAGTTTAAGGGGAATAATCCATTAAAGGTTTTCAAGTGTGGAGCCAATATACATTTCACAGAAAAATATCTCATGGTGAAATAAGAAGAATCTAGTGAATATGAGAAAGATAGGGGAAATAAATCCTTTAATAATAATGCTACAAAATATTATAAATCAATGTCTTCCTCAAGAGGGAAGGGTAGTAAATTATTTTAATTTTAAAATATAAATTTATTATCTATGTTTAATTATGATGATAGTAGTAAAGATCATGAGGAAGTTGAGGCTTCCCATTAAATTGACGAGAAACTACTGATTGCTAAAGTGAATAAGGAACAATTCACTAGTGATGAAAGTAATAATTTAGAGAGTGGTGAGGAATCTAAGATAGAGTTTATTTTGAAGTGGTAACTCAACAAATTATTTTCAATGATATAAAATTTGGAAAAGGTTATAAAAAATTTATGGAATTATAATAAATCTTGAATTAATAAAAAACATGTTCATGATGAATAAGAATCAAGGTTTCTGAAATAGATTGATGACTTGAATAAATTTATTGCTAAAGATAATAATTTTAAAGTTAAGGTAAAATAGAAAGTTTAAATGATAGATAATGAACCCGAGGATATCTAACTAAAGTTTAGTAATGATGAGAAATAATTAGATAAGTGAAAATCAAATATTCAAAATTATTCAAGAAGTTAGTGATATATCCGAGAAGAAGGATATGATATTTTTTGCAGATTTGCATAATAAAGTCAAAGTTTACTAACAAATATCACTCTAAAAAGTTTCAAATGATCTTAAAAGTTTTGGTAAGAAGTTAGAATTAAATATATAGGTAGAAAAACCATGTTTGTGGGAAAATATAATGATTCTTAGAAACCTAGAAATTCATAGAGTACTAACTTGAAAGAAAAAACTATGACAAATGTTGATTCGATAAAGGTTAAAATTAATTATAGAGTGAGAAGGAATATTTTGGGAGTATACAATAATTTTGGTTTATATAAAGTATCTAAAATGGATTACAAAAATAAGGAGAAACTGTTGGTGGACTAGGAGCTTAATTTCCACCAGATAAGTTCCAAGAGAAAATACATGAAGGAAAATACCATTTGGGGACTTTTAATTTCCTAATTAATTATATAAAATAATTAAATGTATCTATAATAAGTTAGGAAAGGTGTATGTAGATTAACATAATAGATAAAAACACATAACTATTGAGTTGTTACTTGAGAATTCCTTAAAATTGAATTGATAAAGTTAGCATCATGTCCTCAATGAAGAACTCAAGCAATGGTAAGACTTGATACTATATGGATTGGTATTGGAATTAGGAAATGAAAGAGTTTTTATATATGAATACCTTAAGGTTGTGAATTTTATAACCTTTATGATTGAATATAATCAACATATTTGTCTCAACCTTGACATAAAGGATCTATCATTGAAATTATGAAACGTCCCCTATGGATCAAGATTTGTACTAGTGTTTATTTTTTATTATGTGGTTAGGCCAAGGTAGTTCCATTTGAGAGTTCCCACTCAACTAAAAAAATTTATTTTTATATTTTAAAAAGTAGAGTATGAGAGAAATCTATTTATAGAGGGAATTATGCCTTTTGTGGATACTATTGTAACTATGTTGGATTTTAGAACATGAAAATAGTTTCATAGTTCAATTACTAATATTATTATAAGCCTAAAAGAAATTAGAGATATAATTTTAGTGAAATTTATCCTACTAAAAGAAGAAAAATTCATAAGGTCCCATAAAAATATGGACTAATGGTTGGAAATAAATTTTTATCATTAGAAGAAGTTTGTGGGACATGACACCAACTATGTCACTTTTTAGAAAATTGACTCACTATACTACTAGCCTAATTTAGTATGAATCACAATAATTAAAATTATTGTATGAATAAAGATAGATGAAATGGAAAAGATTTTTTGCTTAACTAGCACTTCAACCATATAAATGGGAATGTACATCTATTTTAAATAGTGTATGTTCTTCACATATGAAAGGAGATTAAAATGTATTATAAGACGCTAAAAGGTTTAATTAAGTATCTGCGACCTTTTTAAATGATAGGTCACTTAAAATCTAGGTAGTTTCTTCAATGGTTATCAGTAAAGAAAAGTTGAAGTCCTAGAACACATTATTTTTTGATGTGATGAAGCACAATTAGTTTAGTGTATCTCAGTTATGTAATTAATTTAATGAATTGGTTTTATAAAAAATTAATTCTTGGTCAAGATTTTTAATTATGTATGTGTTTTTAAAAGAGTGAAATGATTAAGTGGAAATGTGCTCCATATTGGTGATGTGGAACATTGATGCTGTCTAAGTTTAAAAAAAGAAAATAAATTGTGTCATCGAAGGGTTGGTTTTATTTTACAAAATAACATGAGAAAGATTACCAAAGGACATAATGTTTATGATCTAACTTTGTTGAAGAGAGAAATAATCTGAATGTGTTATACTTATAAAAAATGGTGTATTTTAAATTATCTTCATAAGAATGTTGATATCCAAACATCTCATCCATTAGAGATTATCAATTCAAACATTTGTGGGCCCATGAGGAAGAAATAAATTAGCTAAGATAAATATTTTATTCTATTTATTAAAAAATTTACTCATATCAATTTTATGACGTTTATGAATCATAAATTAGAGGCCTTAAAAATGTTCAAAAATTATAGTAGAAGTGTTGAAAAGAAGGGTGGTTTCTCCTTAAAAAGGACCTAGATAGAAGATGGTTCATAATACCCTAACATAATATTTGAATATTATATTGAGAAGCATAGTATTAAAAATTAATAATGTAAACCACATACACCACGGAAAAATTGTGTTTGTGAATAGAAAAAATAGAAGTTTGGTAGATATGGATTTGACTAGATTGATATAGAAAGATACTTCTAAGTATTTCTGGGGACATGACATCAATGAAATAGTTCATATTAAAAACCATTGTCTGTATAGATTAAATTTTGATATGAAATCATATGATATGTATTATAATAAGTCCCCATGTTTTAAATATTTTATGGTGTTTGGTAAACCTTGATAATAAATGTTAAAGATGAAAATCATGGGATGTTTGAGAATAATGGAGTTGAAGGAATATTTATAGGTCATCCTCAAAATAGAAGAGGATATCAATGTTACAAAAAAGATACTAGGAATATTGTTGATATTGTTGATGTAAAGGTGATGGAATGATCAAATAAAAATATTTATCATCAAGAAAAAAGTTCAAGAAGTGACGATGATGACACTGTTTTTATTGAGAAGTCGAAAGAAGTTTATGGAAATAATGTGAGTCCATAAAAACCGTGGGATGAAGATAATGATTAAAATAATTATATTGATGAGAATTAAACTCAATAATCTTATAAAAGGATGAGAAAGTAGGATGGGATTTGAAATATAATTATAGAATGGGGACAATTGGTTCAAACTAGATGAACTTTGAAGAAAACAACACATACCACGCTATTTTTTCCTGTCGAACTAAGAGGTTTGAATGAATCATTAGAGAATAAAGAGTGGTTTAACGCTATAAATGAATAACTAGATTAAATTTAAAAGAATTGTTCTTGGGAGTTGGTACCCAAGACCGAGTATAAGAGTGTTATCAGAATAAAGTGGGTGTTTTGAAACAATCTAGATGAAATGGGAGAAGTTATATGAAACAAGGAAATACTTTTGTGCATAGGGTAATCAAAGGTTGAATGAATTTATTTTTATGATAAAATTTCATTGGTTTTTATACTATAGACCATTTGTATATTTATTTCTATTTCTGCATAATGGAAATACAAGATTATAAAAATATATGCTAAGTCTGCCTTCTTAAATTGATATTTGGAATAAGAAGTATATTTTTGAGTAGCCTAGTGGTTTCTCTCTTGGTGAAGATGAGAGTTATATTTTTAGGATAAATAATGATCGATATGGATTAAAAAATATTTAAGAACACGGTATTCCAAGTTAGATACTTTATTAAAGAAGATAAAGTTCAATAATGGGATAGTGAAAATCTATATATTAAATGTGACAAAGAGGTGTCACTCAGGGTTATTATTTATATTGATGATATTATATTTCTAGAAATGAAGAAGGATTTTGTGAAGTGTTTTATTTAGATATAAGAAAATTATTTGAAATGTACATTTTAGGATATATGAGATATTTTTCGGGTATATACATTTCTCAAGAGGAAAATTACATCTTTATTTCTCAAGAGAAGTATGCTTGGGATATTTTAAATAAATTTGGAATGAAGGATTAAAAATAAATTTCTATGCCTATTTCTGTGGGATATAAATTGTAAAAGTATTATAATGGAAAATAAATTCCCCTAAAATTATTCATTAAGCTCATTGAAAGTTTATATTATCTGAAAGATTCAAGAATAGATATTGTATATGTTGACACATTATTTTCATGGTATTAAAGTGCACTGAAGGATACACATTTTATGGATGGAAATATAATTCTTATGTAAATAAAAGGCATGAATTATTATGGATTGAGATATGATAATAGTATAAAACTTTTTCTGTTTATCTATACAAATGAAAATTAGGCTGAAAATATATATGACAAAATCTCTTCATTCGTTTGAGTTTTAATCTTACGTAAAAGGTGTGTATACAAGCACATAGAAGAGAAAAGTTATGTAACCTTGAGTATTACTAAAGTCAAATATTAGTAGGTAAGTTAAGACACAACCCAATTTATGTGGATGAAGTCTCAATTAGGATATATCAAGGAGGAATTGGATCTACCACTACTTGTGGGTTGTGATAGTTATAGTGCTATCAATTTATTAAGAAATAATACTAAACATTCAAGATCAAATCACGTTGATATAAAGTATCAATTAATTAAAGAGCTTGTAGAGAAAAATATATTGAATCTATAATTTGTTCTAACAATGGATAAAATAGATGATGGTTTTACTAAACCACTTACAATGGATTCATTTCAATGATTGAGGTTGATTGTGGGAGTTAAACACAATTCCTTTCATGTCTCAGGTATGATAAATCCATCATCCCTGACTTGTAATTTGGGTAATGTTTTAAAAGGGGGATAAATATAACATAAATATATTTTTTATTTTTTCTTTATGTATTTAGAAAATACATTTAGAAAGTGGGAGAAACTATTTTTAGATATATATAGAGATATTTGTTTTACCAAATGTGGGAGAGATCTATTGTTTAAGGGGATTATGTATTTAGAGAGAGCTAATAAAATATGAAATCTTTGAATTTGTCATGTGGGAGTGTTTTTTATTTTCATTTTTGAAATATTCTAATAGTGTTGGTGAGTATGTGAGCATGAATATTTCATATATAGGTTCTTTAAATAATTATGAGAAGTTTAATAAAATAATTATTATAAAAAAAGTCGTATAAAAAACTACAAATAATTATTTGTAAGTCACTCTTATAGAAAACTTGATTTTATTGTTTAATAATATTGTTTCCTATATTGTGTTTTCTTAAGAAGACATATAATTATTCAATAATGATTCATTGCTAAGAAAAATAAGTTTAAAAGTATTTTTTGTTCCATGGTTACCATAAAAATAAAAAGGGGTATATTGTTGATCCATAGAGATTGTTTTTGGAGATATTGAGATATTTGGAGATTTTGAGACCCAAGTACATGTTTTTTATGATTTGGAGTTGAAACATATTCCTCCAATATTTGGTATCTTTTTTATGGAAGAATTTTGGGATAAAAAATAAATGGGTATGTCTGTCATGTTGGATTTTTCTATCAATATATAAATCATATTCAAAATCAATTGATATATGCTGTTTCATTTTAGGTGAAGTATATTTCAGGGTTTTAGAGTATTTTAAAGTGATTTGAAGAGCTCTGGAGAAGTCTAGTGATGTTTGGAAGTGTTTTTGTTGTGGAGAAATTTTGGTCTGAAATCTACTCATGTCTTTGGAACTTTGTAGGAGTCATTTTAGCTATGTATTGATGAAATGGGAAAGGGATGACTAATTTATGAGAGTCGTCCATGACTTAATAAGAGCCACCCAATTCTGATGTTATTAAAAATATGATAAATTAATGACTTCATAAGAGTCATGAAACACTTATTAAGAGCCATTCATGATTCATAAGGATGATTTTATGAATTCATAAGGACGGTTCTATGACATCTTAAAAATCATTTTTTTGACTTCATAATGATCATTATAAACTTTATAAGGTTAACTTTAAAACATTTTAAGGTTAACTTCTAGACAGTGTAAGGTTTACCTAGGATTTTTAATATTCATTTAACAATATTAAATTCATAATTTTTGTTATTTTTGATAATGGCGTGAATCCTAACTATATTTAGTAAAGTTCATTCAGAGCGAAGAGAACGAAAATTTGGTAAAGTTAAATTGTAAGGGTTATTCCTATTTCATAAGGTTTATTTCAGACTTAACAAAATGTTTTATTTTTTCCTTAGAATTTTTAGAATAATTGATTGGTTATTTCTAAATTAGACGATGATGATGCTTTTCATGCATGGTTTAAACATCAAAAAGGTTATTTTTGGTCAATCAAAGGGAGAATATAATTTTTTTCATGAATAATATTTTTACATAGTGAAGGAATAAAAATGTAGTTATAGTTGAGGATAGTTTTTTGGCTATATCATAATTAATACTGTCATGCCGCGTATTTCACTTAGACATAATCATTGACAGAAAAAAAATAAGGAAGAAGAAGAAGTTTAGAGGAGTTAGATATATTTATATGTATAAATTTTGAATTTTAAATTAGGATTTTAAAGAAGGAAAGTGCTGATTCTTGATAGATAACACTACTAGAATTCAAGGTATTTGTGATAGGTTATTTGCGATGGGATCCCATCGCAAATAAGCTTTAGCGACGGGCTCGTCACAAATAATATTTTTTGCGACGAGAAACTTCACCGTCGCAAATAAGTCTACAATGATATACTTTATATATATAAGCTCTTTTGCAATGGGCCCATCACAAGTACTTTTTTGTGACGGGCCTGTAATCCCGTCGCAAATGCTTTCTGAAAATATTTTTAGACTATTTGCGATGGACCTATCAGAAATAGTATTTGCGATGGGCCCGTAATCCCATCACAAATACCTTTTTTAAGAAAAAATTATTTAGACTATTTGCGACGGGATCCCGTCGCAACAGATCCCGTCACAAATAATATATAAATTTTTTAAAAAATAAATTTAATAAAATTATGATTATTGAAAAATCAATTTTAATATTATTAAAATAAAAAAATAAAAAACATTAAAATTCTCAATATTCACAAAAAAATATAAATAAAATCATAAAATATTATTATGATTATTGAAGAATTAATTTTAATATTATTAAAATAATAAAAAAATAAAAAATATTAAAATTCACAATATTCACAAAAAAAATATAAAAAAAATCATAAAATATTATAATGATTATTGAAAAATTAATTTTAATATTATTAAAATAATAAAAAATATTAAAATTATCAATATTCACAAAAGAATATAAAAAAATCATAAAATATTATTATTATTATTATTATTATTAGTAAAATAAATAAATATCAAAAAATATAATACTGAAAAAATATATTTAATAAAATTATGATTAATGAAACAATAATATTAATATTATTAAAATAATAAAAAAATAAAAAAAATAAAAATTATCAATATTCAGAAAAACAAAACATAAAATTTTAAAAATTAAATTATGTAATAATCACACCGATATAAAAGACAGAAACTGTAAATAGTTTATATTACAACAAATTTAAATTCAAATGTTTTTGACATAAAAAAATCACTGGGGGTCATCTTCTGGAGGAGGTGGAGGAACTGAAGGAGCTGGTGGAGGAAACTTCATCCCTAAACTACGAGTCAGACGGTGCATGTACTCCATCTTCTCGTGATGCTACTGTAGCCATCGACGCATCTCCTCCTCATGCTGTTGTTGTTGCTGCTGCTGTTGACACATCTCTTCTGGCTGCTTCTGCAAACTCTCTATAAGGTCATTCTGAGCTTGGAACTGCTCCTGATACTGTGATCCAGAAGATGATGCCTCTCTATGAGATCCTCTCGAGCTGGACACCGACATCACAACAGTACCATAATAAGTACCAGGAGTCACATGAGAGCCGATACCAACTACTCGGCGCTTCTCAAATCCATACTGAGTCGCCTGCATCCATGCCGCCTCGTAGAAATGGTGGGCACTAGTCTGATCAGTTGCCTCATCCTGACCCTCAGCCTGTGTCTGAGAATTCTTAGCCTCAAATGACTCCTTCAATTCCAATTTGAAATTAAAATTGTGAAAATATTATATACAGTTAATTTTCAAACTGAAAAAAATAAGACTAACCACAATCTGACGCTGGCGATCACCTCTAATCTCTCTGGTGGCTGGATCACTATACATCCTCCGATAAACATCATACTCTGTAATATCGGGATGGTCGACTGCCTATATGAATATAAAATAAACTGTTTATATTTGATGTTATATAAAATATTTAAAAAAAATACTCAATAGATGCTCTCTATGCGTACTGAATGTATGGCTACCAGGTCGATGTGTCACCTCCCGTCTCCCCTGATTATGCCGACCCAATGAAGATCTCCTCTGAAATCCACCACCCAAACTGTGTGCACATAATCCATCCCAAACCTGAGATGAAATTTACTCTAGTCGGTGGTCTCTACATGACTCATCAAATACCGTCGCTCCTACTTTCTTAATGGTCATCTTTCTCAAATTGTGCTAAAACTGACACAAACGCTCACGCATAGCCACCTCCCATGCTGCATGGATATCGTCACACATGCTATCATCGATGGGATACCATAAACCCTAAAAATAATTTATAATATCAAGTTATTAATAAAATAAATTTCAAAATAAATATTATATATTTACGTACCAGCCAATTATTATACATGCCGAGATGCACATCAACGGGAATCTATTCCCATGTGGTCCATGGCTGAGAAAAATAATTGCACAAGATAGCGCGAACTCAGGAGTTAAATCAATATCATCGTGACTTTCAGTTTGTTGAACAGATGGACCTACAACATCATGTACTAAATTATTGAGTTGTGACAGATCCAGAATCAAGTTATTAGTATCTCCTCTGGAACTACATTCACCATGTTGATACCAAAAAACATAATCTGGTTGAAAACCAAACTGCAATAGATGTCCCCCAACTTTGTCAAATGTGTCAAACGTTCTCAGAGAACATTTTTTACAAGGACACTTAATTGTTCCTTCTGAAACATATTCTGGTTTTGATGATACAAATTCTAAGAAAGCTTCAACACCCTTAATATATACAGGATTTAAACCAGAACCATTTGGATTTCTGCACTGATTTATCCATGCGTGATCATCTAATAATGACTCATGTCGAATTTCTTATTCCATATTTTTCTACAAAATATAAAATCATCACTGTATTTGAATAATTTGAAATTATAAAAATACTATCTGAAAAAAGAAGATAAATAATTACTATTACTTCTTAATAATTACCATTAATTAAAGGTGACACAATTTCCAGTGGATTGATGACTGCTCTTTTTTCCAACGGCTCATTTACTTGCATCTTTATGACACTGAAATCAAAATGAATAATCTGGTCAAAGGAACGCATATTCATTCTCGTATGCACGAGAATGAAAATACGTATCTCCGACTAGATTCTTCATTGTGATTTCAGTGTGAGAAAGATGGAAGTAAATGAGTCGTCAGACAAAAGAGCCCCCTTTTTGTCGATGAATCGTCTTCTTCCAACTATCACCACCGGAAAACATTATAAAAAATATGGTCCTACGAATGCATGTCCAATCTCATATATACGAGATTGAATATGCCTATGTAGCAGAACATTTTTCATATTGTTTTGAGTTGGTGAGATTGAAAGGAGAAAAGTCATCGAGCAAAAGGAGTACCATCAATCCACTGGAAATTGTGCCAGGTTCTTGAAATTTAGTAGAATTTATTAAAAAAATTCTAACTGTTCTTAACTAATTATTACTAATTATTACTAATTATAACTATTTATTACTAATTATACCTAATTATTACTAATTATTCTTATTTATTAGTAATTATTCTTATTTATAACTAATTATTCATATTTATTACTAACTATTACTATTTGTTACTAACTATTACTATTTATTGATATTTATTACTATTTATTACTATTTATTACTAATTATTACAATTTATTACTAATTATTACAATTTATTCTTATTTATTACTAATTATTCCTAATTATTGAAAATTATTCCCATGTAGCAGCACATTTTTCATATTGTTTTGAGTCGTTGAGAGTTGAAAGGAGAAAAGTCATCGAGCAAAAGGACTGCCGTAAATCCATTGGAAATTGTGCCAGGTTCTTGGAATTTATTAAAATTTATTAAAATTTCTTTCTAATTATTCCTAACTAATTATCACTATTTATTACTAACTATTACTAATTATTACTATTTATTGCTAATTATTCCTATTTATTAATAATTATTCTTATTTATTAATAATTATTCTTATTTATAGCTAATTATTCATATTTATTACTAACTATTACTATTTATTACTAACTATTACTATTTATTACTAACTATTACTATATATTAATATTTTTTACTATTTTTACTATTTATTACTATTTATTACTATTTATTACAAATTATTACAATTTATTACTAATTATTACAATTTATTCATATTTATTTCTAATTATTCCTATGTATTTCTAATTATTCTTAATTATTGCTAATTATTCATAATTATTTCTAATTATTACTAATTATTTATATTTATTGCTATTTATTTCTAATTATTGCTAATTAGTTGTAATTATTCCTAATTATTCCTAATTATTGTTAATTATTACAATTTATTCCTATTTATTGCTAATTATTGCTAATTATTGCTAATTATTGCTAATTATTGCTAATTATTGCTAATTATTACTAATTATTACTAATTATTCCTAATTATTTTAAATATTAGTATTTATGAGTAATTATTAGTAATTATTAGTATTTATTAGCAATTATTACTAATTATTGCTAATTATTACTAATTATTGCTAATTATTCCTAATTATTGCTAATTATTTCTACTTATTGCTAATTATAACTAATTATTGCTAAATATTACTAATTATTAGTATTTATTCCTGATTATTAGTAAATATTACTAAATATTAGTATTTATTCCTAATTATTACTAATAATTCTTATTTATAACTAATTATTCATATTTATTACTAACTATTACTATTTATTACTAACTATTACTGTTTATTACTAAGTATTACTATTTATTACTATTTATTACTATTTATTACTATTTGTTTCTAATTACTACAATTTATTACTAATTATT
Source organism: Viscum album (assembly GCA_963277665.1). NCBI lineage: Eukaryota > Viridiplantae > Streptophyta > Magnoliopsida > Santalales > Viscaceae > Viscum > Viscum album. The sequence goes on from OY728141.1 coordinate 1,799,985,100, forward strand.
ACAATTTATTCCTATTTTTTACTAATTATTCCTAATTATTGCAAATTATCGCTAATTATTGCTAATTATTGTTAATTATTGCTAATTATTCATATTTATTTCTAATTATTGCTAATTAGTTCTAATTATTCCTAATTATACCTAATTATTGCTAATTATCATAATTTATTCCTATTTATTGCTATTATTGCTAATTATTTCTAATTATTGCTAATTATTGCTAATTATTACTTATTATTACTAATTATTCCTAATTATTTCTAATTATTCCTAATTATTAGTATTCATTAGTAATTATTACTAATTATTAGTATTTATTAGCAATTATTACTAATTATAGCTAATTATTACTAATTATTGCCTAATTATTGCTAATTATTCCTAATTATTGCTAAATATTACTAATTATTAGTATTTATTCTTATTATTAGTAAATATTACTAATTATTAGTATTTATTTATAATTATTACTAATTATTCCTAATTATTACTAATTATTCCTAATTATTACTAATTGTTGCTAATTATTACTAATTATTCCTATTTATTAATATGCATTGCTATTTATTACTAATTATTGCTATTTATTACTAATTATTACTCATTATTGCTAATTATTTCTAATTATTTCTAATTCTTCCTAATTATTTCTAATTATTTCTATTTATTTCTAATTATTGCTAATTATTGCTAATTATTGCTAATTATTGCTAATTATTTCTAATTATTATTATTTATTGTCTAATTATTGCTAATTATTGCTATTTATTCCTAATTATTGCTATTTATTATTAATTATTTGTATTTATTGCCAATTATTAGTATTTATTAGTAGTTTTTACTAATTATTAGTATTTATTACTAATTATTACAATTTGTTACTAATTACTACAATTTATTACTAAATATTACAATTTATTACTAATTATTATTAATTATTGCGAATTATTTCTAATTATTACTTATTAATCCTAATTATTACTAATTATTGCTAATTATTACCAATTATTGCAAATTATTCCTAATTATTGCTAATTATTCATAATTATTGCTATTATTACTAATTATTAGCAAGTATTACTAATTATAAATATTCATTCCTAATTATTCGTAATTATTCCTAACTATTACTAATTATTCCTAATTATTACTAATTATTCTTATTTATTAATATTTATTTCTATTTATTACTAATTATTGCTATTTATTACTAATTATTGCTGATTATTGCTAATTATTACTAATTATTCCTAATTATTCCTAATTATTGCTAATTATTCCTATTTATTTCTATTTATTGCTAATTATTTCTAATTATTCCTAATTATTGCTAATTATTTCTAATTATTAGTATTTATTAGTAATTATTAGTAATTATTAGTATTTATTACTAATTATTACAATTTATTACTAATTATTACAATTTATTACTAACTATTACAATTTATTACTAATTATTATTAATTATTCCTAATTATTAGTAATTATTCCTAATTATGAATAATTATTCCTATTTATTACTAATTATTCCTATTTTTTACTATTTATTGCTATTTATTACTAATTATTGCTAATTATTGCTAATTATTGCTAATTATTCCTAATTATTAGTAATTATTACTAATTATTGCTAATTATTACTAATTATTGCTAATTATTACTAATTATTGCTAATTATTGCTAATTATTGCTAATTATTTCTAATTATTGCTATTTATTACTAATTATTGCTAATTATTTCTAATTATTGCTAATTATTCCTAATTATTAGTATTTATTGCTAATTATTAGTATTTATTAGTATTTATTAGTAATTATTAGTAATTATTAGTAATTATTACAATTTATTCTTAATTATTACAATTTATTACTAATTATTACAATTTATTACTAATTATTATTAATTATTGCTATTTATTACTAATTATTGATAATTATTACTAATTATTGCTAATTATTCCAAATTATTGCTAATTTCATCTAATTATTACTAATTATTACTAATTATTAATATTTATTCCTAATTATTCTTAATTATAACTAATTATTCCTAATTATTACTAATTATTTCTATTTATTGATATTTATTACCAATTATTATTAATTACTACAAATTAATAATTTACATTACTAATTATCGTTAATAATTAATAATTACTACTAATTATTAAAAATTAATACTAAAAATTTCAATTTATTAGTACAAATAAATACTAATGGCAAAACAATTTAAATTTAATTTAATTACAACAAATCAATAATAAAAAAAATTAACATAAAAAATGAAATAAATAATAAATTAAAAAAAACATAAATACCTTTAAGTATGATTTTCTATTGATGCAGACGACTTCACAACTTCTTCGTGAACAAAAAAATTAACTTAGAAAATTTCTCTTTCTAAAATCCGAGTTTAGAGAGAAACATGATCTAAAATTTGAGAGGAATGCGAGGAAAAACCGATGAGGGTATATATAGGTTAGATTATTTGCGACGGGTATCCCGTCACAAATAGTATCTTTTGCGACGGAACCTGTCACAAATACCTACACCCGCATTAATTATTGTCGGTGGTTAAAAAGTTATTTGCAACAAGACCCGTCGCAAATAGTTTCTGCTAACACACCTTTTGCGACGGGACGACATCCCGTTGCAAAACGCTATAAACCGCCATTGGTTATTTGCGACGGGGCCGTTGCAAATAACCTTCGCGCTGTTTGACGCGCTATCCGTGCCAAACTATTTGCGACGGGAGACGAAATCCCGTCGCAAATAGTTGGTTATTTGCGATGGGTCGTTACCCCCGTTGCAAATAACCTCTTGGACAGACCTTTTGCGACGGGATTTATTCACGTCGCAAAAGGCCAATCGCAAAAATCCCCTTTTCCCGTAATGTAATATTTATAATGAAATGAAAATATTGTAAGATGATGGATGATAATATTAATTGAAAAAAAGTCAAACAAATTATCGAAGAGATATAAAGTAAGAGGAAGAAGAAGATACTTAATGGTGTGCAAGTAGAAGAAGAAGAAGGAAAGAGGAACTGCATAGTGGCAACTCGATATAAGTCATCTCTGGAAGGATACTCTCTTGTTTTTGAAAATATTTTTATATCTATGTATATGTGGGGGAGAACTTAAACATTGTAAATAGACCTATGTGTTTCATGATTTTAAGGATAAAAAATGCTCATTTTTATTTCACGTGATGAATCTATTGGACTGAATGACATCAGGTGAATCTGAATCATGCAAGGATTAACCTTATCATTTTGAGAGGCAAACATTGTAAAAATCTACTATGATTGTTGTGATTATGTATTAGAATGTATGAAAATTATCTAAAGTGATCACCTTAATTGGTGGATAATGTTGTTTCAAGAATAATTTTAAAAATGAATTTTAATCACTCATTCACCACCTCTCAGTGATTTCATTGATCTTGAGGATCCTTTCATAATACATGGAATATATATGTATTTGAATAATAGAGTTTACATATATGAAAGTATTTTATCATTTTAACAACTTATGGAGGTGGTATAATTAGAGGTAATGGTGTTCACTCATTTATATAACAGTAAGGAATATATAATAATGAATCATAAAAACATTTCATATTAAAATAAAAAAGGAATAGGAAAAGACTAACCAAAAGAAATAAAGAGAGGATATGAGAATGATTACCTTTCTAAGAGCTTCCAAATGCTTGCGGGGTAACTACTTAGAACCTTGATAACTACATAGAATGGATCTTGAGAAGGAAATTGAGAGTAGAAACATGCTCAATGATTTTAGAGTGAAGATGAATGGGAAGATGAGTGGGTATTTATAGAAAATGAGGGAGAATTATTAACTATCATTAAGACCCAGGATTTGGAAATCTTGGTTATAGAAAATGCAATACCATGGGATTTTCCATGAGTTTATACCATGATATTTTTACATTTAAGGCATGGTTTTTTATATTTTTAAGTTAAAGGACCCAACTAATCTTTATTATATTATTTTTTCCAGGGAAATTTCATTCTTCTATAAAGATTTTTTTTAACCATAATTTATTCTTAAGACTTTGGAAAGTATATTATGGGTTTGTAAATTGATTTTAATAATTTAAAATACATTTATTTAATAAATTGACATATTTAAGGTTGATTATTCATTTATATTAATCATTATAAAATTATTTTTATCAAGAAGAATTCATAATACGTACCATATTTTCTTTATATGAAAATCATATAATTAAATAAAAATCTTAGTTTATTTTAAAATCATGAATTTTATGCCAAAAATCTAAAAAATACTTTTTAATAAAATTTATTTTTATTCTAAGACATATGTACGTAATTACATTCATATTTTTTGAAAAATATACATTATTTTTAATTATTTATTATACGATAATCAAATTATGTTATGTATTTTATTGAACATTTGTATGTTATAAATAATAGTCACATCACTATTTCAATGATCCTATTTCCATGTTACTATTACAATAGTCACCTTACCCATCTAATGGTTATATTACCCCTTATAAATACATGTTACTCTAACTTCTAAAACCATTCATGTAATTTTCTTAGTTTTTATATCAATTCTATTCCATTTCTTAATGTTTTCTTCATAATATCAATATATATTTTATATTTATTATTATTTATAGAATATGATCCTCTAGAGTTCATGATTATGGTTCTTCCTATATTTTTATGTGTCCTATAACACTATTTCTAACCTTTATAGTGTAATTTTATAGTTTTTAGTATTATTATGATTGAAAAGACTTTTTATAATATGATAACTATTATAATGAAATATTTATTTATTATAATAGTATATAAAATCTTATATTCCTTGAGGAGTCAATGGGATGAAAATTGAACTCAGATAAGTTAAAGACAAAAAAACTAGAATGGTTCTTGAAGTGTAAAATGAGTCAATTTCATAATAGGTTATGGAAATAAAATTGACTTGGATTAGATAACAACTTTAAAGGTTTTGTATGATAAGGGATTGGTATCCCCAGGGGTTGAATTTCAAACCCTTTCTAAATTTGTTTAAGACCTTTGGGCCACTCCTTAATATAAAAAGCCTTCAACTCACCCTCAAATGAAATGCCTTCTTGTTGCCTCTCAACTTTAGGCCAACATAAAAATTCCTCTAATATAAGCCCCTCGAGTCAAGTATTTTTATTTAAAATGTGTCATTCATTAAGGATGAAACTATTACCAACCCAGATTTAATAAAAGGTTCAAATTAAAAAAAAAAGTTTTTATAGGTTATGAGATATGATATGGACTCCATATATGCTAACAAAGTTTGGAACTTGGTGGATGTAACTGAAGGGATGATACGAATAGGGTGAAAGTGTTTTCTTTGTAATAAAACTATCATGTATAGTCAAGTTAATATCCATAAATCTCACTTAGTAGAAAATATCATGGTTTTTAATATGAAGAAACCTTTTCATAGGTAATGGTGATAAATTCCATTTAGTTATTCCCTACCATGAAAACTCATTTTGGTTATGAGATATATCAAATGGATGTGAAAAACACTTTTTAGAATGGGTAATTTGTTAAATATGTGTATATGATACATAACAAAGGTTTTGATGATTTAAATAATACTGCTAAGTTATGGAATTTATAATGATTTATTTACATATTAAAGAATTATTATTGAATTTGGAAAATATTATTTGATGATATGAACAAAGAGTTTGATTTCATAAAAAACATGGATAAATATTGTGTATAAAATAATATTAGTGAGAATGTTATGGTATTTTTAGTGATGTATATGGATCACATACTACTCATAAAAAATATTACAAAAACATTACATTATATAAAGATATGGTTGGGAAAATTATTCCCAATGAAATATATGGATGGACTAGCCTAAATTCTAGGTATAAATATTTATTAAGATGGATTTAAGAGGTTTATTGGTATGAGTTTAAAGACATATATTGGTAAAGTATTAATTAGGTTTAACATGGAGAGCTCAAATATGGGGCCTTTACTAGTATCTCAAAGTGTGAGTCTTACGAAGGCTCAATGTACTTCTAATGGGTAATAATGGAACCATGTGAATATTATTCAGTATTTTTTGAAAATAGGATCCATCATGTATGGAATATTTTATACTTATATTGATGTCTTATATGATTTGAGTATTACTATTATATTCCAATATAATATTAGGGAAAGTAATTGGATTACAAAAAATAAAGCACTTAATTACTTGAGAATAATTAAGGATTTACTCTTGGTCCTTAGAGGTAAGGAAAAAATTATTCTAAAGAGTTGTATTAATTATATCATCCTACACTACTATTAATTATACAAACTACCATGGTGAAAAGTCCTGAATATAGGACCAAAAATCATGGATGTAGGTTTAAACCATAATTTTCATATAATTTTCCAATGTTGTTATAGAAATAGGGTCTCAATCACTATTATATTAAAACCATGGTTGAAACATATCACTATCGTTATGGATCATTGATATATTCCCACCACCATGGTCCAAGGGCATGAATTTATCTACTTCCATGGTCCCTACCTATGGTAATATATCTAATTACATGGTATAAACCATAATAATAAATCCTATTATATATATATATATATAATTCATGAAATTATCCTCCAAACATGTAAATATAAATTTTTGAAAAAAAATAAGCGTGATGATGAATATATTAATAATAGGATTAAAAATATCACTTGAAAATATATAAATTTTAAGTTAGTCACCACACATATGTGGTGATATAAATGTTCACCATGTATAATTTCATTCATAATAAATATTAATAATATCACTACCATATCTATATCCATGAACACCCCCACTAATATCAACATCAACATCCAAATCATCATCCATAACTTCATCACCATGATCATTATCACCACATTATTCATCACCACCATTATCATTGAAATGATAAATATCATTATCTATATCATCATTAATATATAAATATGAAATTAGAGAGTCATGTATAGTTAAATAATTATAAAATTAGCACATCATCAATAAAAAATCATTATCCAATATTTTATTCCCATGAAGAAGTAAAAAATATACATATAATATTACTTTGATAAATTACTCATTCATCTTCTTTTAAAATTGATGAGATTAATGTTAAAATAATTATGTTTATTTTTTTAGGATGATATTAAATTTATTCTATAACCATAGATACAATGGTGTTGTTATAATTATTTCATAGAGACTAATATCTTAATGTTATAATTATTTTTACAAGTTGAAAACGAACCCTATCATGCTGTTTATTATCCAGGATTTTATGTTGATGGTAGTTTTATAAAAAATGTATGATTCTATTTTTTCTAGAAATTTTATTAGTTCTTATGGAAAATTTGTTTTCATATATTTAAATTATAAATAAATTAAAAATATAAAATATAAAACGGAAATTTGTCTTATAATTTTTCTGACGCCTCACAATTGACTAAAAATCCATATTTTTCCCTAATTAAAAAAAATATTTTGGAACATGAATATAAATATTACATATTTTTTTCCATACAAAATTATATAAATTATAACCAATATATATATTTCTAACTTAAATGAATATATTTCGTGTGTTTACGCGTGATTTGGCATAGAAGTGCACCAAAGGGTTGGACATATTTCAGGGAACTTTTTATTATTATTTTATTTGGGATAAATAATTTTTTAAAAAAGTAATATAAATATTAATAACCCTTAATAGAAATATGAAAACTATTTAAACTATATAAAAAAGTATTTTTCAAAATAAAGAAATCTATTTAAGATGACAATTTGTGAGGAATGATATACCCTTAAAATCACTTTATATTTTACTTTTAAATCCCACATACAAGCCATGATTATAAACCTATATATTTCTCCCAAATCCATTAATCTAAAAAAAAATTCTTTTTGAACATCTAGAAAGCTATATCAATGTATCATTACAAAAAAAATCTTAGTTCTTATCTATAGGTAATGATATTTGATTTCTAAAAAAAATATTAATATGATGTCAACCAAAAAATTATTATTTATTTGTTATCTAAAATTTATCAAGGGAATTATTTAAATGATAATAATATTATTTTGTATGTAATGTGTCCCCATAAAACCTTTTCATTCTCTATTATTCTTCATAATAGTTTTTTATATTTTTTATAATCAGTCTTATTTTTTTTGTATTTGTTACAAATATCATGCATATTTGTGTAACATAATCACCTATTAGTATAAAAAAAATAATAGAGGAAAAAAATAATTAGTAAACCTAATAAATTAATTTAAATTTAACTTATATTTTTATTATTATATTATAGATATATACCCAAAGTAATACAATCATTTTTCTCATTTATATCAACTGTCAAAGCAATAGGTGTGGTGGAATTTCCCAATACAGTAGTAAAAGGGATAACAATAAGAGGAATAAATTGTATAGTAGATTGTGGATACAAAAGTAGTGGAGGGATATAAATAGGAATAATACCCTATATAATAATTGGTAGATACCAATTTGATAGAGGAACATTAGTAGGATAAGAACCTTGTACATTAAATTATGGATATAAATAACAATGTGAGGGGATAAAAATATTAGGATTACTATTTTGTATAGAAGTGGTTGTAAATTAATAATATAAAATATTATCCATTATAAGATATAGGAAAATAGTTAATAAATAATGGGTAGAATATTTCTAAGTAATGAAGGGTTAAAATCCAGAGATAAATTGAAGAAGAAGGGGTATTGATAAGATGAGCATAAGTGTTTCATATAATAGTATACTTTAAATTACAATTTGTATCCATAGAAGATATGTTTTTTTTCCTGAATGAAGACTCATTATAAATTTATAATATATCAACATATAAATATAAAAAAATCTTATGAAATTAAAGTAAGATGTCCTTAAGAATCCATAAAATTTAAAGGTGTGAATGAAACCACACAACTCTTAAAAGTTTCATAAAATATCTTATAGTTTGAACTATTGACAGAATATATCAAAGGTATTATAATTCTTTACTTTTAATATAGAGTTTTCAAATAATTTTCATCATAAAATTTACACCATAATAAAGAGATCAAAATCATGTTAATGGAGGGTTATCCAGGGGAAGTAGAGCTAGTGGATGGATAGAAGAATCAGTTAAGGATGTTAAGGTAGAAGAAATAGTGTTGAATAGATACAATATTGGTCATAAAAAAGGATTATAGGGGGACCATTATCATCAGAGACTTATAACATCAACCATCATAGAGGGTGTTTGGGGAGGAGTGATGGAAATTATCATGTGGGAGGATCTAGGGTTATGAATGAAATAAACGAAGAGGGGGAGGGTCACATGATTTAAAATTAAGTTGCCTTAAATCGATGATCCATTAAAATAATTTCCATAAATAAATCCTATATCCACAATCCAAATGAACTATAACAATATCTTTATTTGAATCCATGGTCAAAATGGACTGTTGTTATAAGTTGATTTACAATGAACTATATTTTTGGTCCATGTGCACCATTGATATAGTCTTACATTATAGTCAAGGTTCACATGGAATTTTGATATATCTATCCCTATAGCCATAGTTTTAATAAATTGTTTCTATAAAACCACTGAAATATACTATTTTCATGCTATTGTAAACTAATAAGGATAATTAAAGATCTTAATATTTTTTTTATTTTACCTTTATGATTGAGATATTAGTTGAAAATCTTGTAAATCATTTACATAATTGGTGGGAGGGAAATATGGCAGCTGGTATTATTTATTCTAAAGGCGATGTAGAAGTACTGCTTTAAATTTTATCTAATAATGGATCCCTTCCCACTATGTGTAAGGATATTATACTTGGGGATTACCAAACACTTCATTATTATATTTACCCTTTAATAGTTTTTTTGAGACTTCACTATTTAATAAAAATTCTCTATTTGTGAGTGTGTAGATATTAGCTATAAGAGTTTAAAAAACCCACCAATGAAAACTCAACAAAAGAGGTAAATTAGACCATTATATAATTAGAATTATGTTTTTTAGATCTGGAAGTACATCATTAAACTTGGGGCGGTTCCTAGTATATTGGGATTAATAGAGCATTACTGTGGAAATAATGGAGTTATTTCTCATTCTAATTAATTCATGTCTGACCGTAGGACAAAACATATTCTTTATACGTACCATATTACTCAAGAAATCATTGAGAGGGATGATATAAAGATATGTTGGGTGGCTATATAGAAATATTTAGTAGATAAATTAATAAATCCATTATTGTAGATGAATATTCCTAGCATAGTGGAAACTCCTCTAGTGGGTGTCAAATTAAAATTTCTTTTAATTTAAGGTTTCCCAAAATCCTAATATACTATCTTTCATGTTAAATTTATAATTATTTTATTTTTATCTTAAGAAATAATTACCTCATCTTAGTATCCTTTAATCAATGATGTTATTGATCTTCCAGTACCCTATTGGGTAACCTTCGTTGCACTATTAGGATTCAAGTGTAGAATCCCTCTATCGATGATCCATATGTGATACTTTAATCTATAAGAAACACCAATTTATTTTTGGATGATAGAATGATTAATCAATTGACTTGAATTATTCATATTTATTGCTCTAAGATCTTTTGGTCTTGAAGGAGTTATTCTTGTTCTTGAGAGGAAGAGAGGAGAAACATGAGAGAGAGAGAGAGAGAAGTCTATTTTGTGTAACGATTCTATATTCTTAATTTTTGATTAAACCTATACAATAGATATAACTATTTATTTATAGATTTAATTTTTAGGTTAAAAATATTATTTTCTTGCATAATTTCCCTTAAATAAAATTATAATCTTTATTAGACCCCATACCAAATAATAAAAATGATATTTTTATTATTTTTTGGCATATGGTAACCTGATCAATAAAAAATATTATTCTAATGGCTTATAAATTAATATGTATCATCAAACATGGACTTGGTCTATTCAAACTCATCAATATTTATTTAATTCCAAAATAATTATTTAATTAAATACTTCATTCATCAATAAATATCTTTGATCGATAAAACTTTAATAAATTTATTTCTAGGTCGTTTGAGAAATGTCTATTCTAGTAATTAAATTGAAATATAATTTAATCTTGATCCATGAAAACAATTAGTGTGTTACCCTCTAGGATTATTTCTCATTGGAATTAGGAAGACCTAACTAAAGTCCAATAATGTAGTCTAGAAATGAGCCAAGAAACCCAATATAATGAACTTAATTTCGTAACATCCACAACAACATATGAAATCTTATTGTGTAATGTAATCCCTTTGTATCAATATCTCATCAAGAAGGTTGTACATCTATGTCATCAACCTATATGATTGATACATATTTCTTTGACTATATAAAATAAACACATCATTACACCACATCCATGGAATTTAATGCAAGAGTTCTATTCTAATTAGAGGGTTGAGATATAAGATTCCATAAATATGGAAGGGAAATATCCTTCCTCAACCTTTTCATTCATAACATGTCATTCATGAATCACCCAACATACCCTAATTTCCTCTATCATATGGAATGATGGTTTTGGTGAGTAAATCTATGCGTGTAACTTATGATATGCATAAATGATAATCTTAAAGTCTAAGGACTATTATATACACTCACAAATAAGAATATCTAATAACACCAAAACATGTGGAATTTATACTAGAATGTATATTCTTATAATATCCCTTCTTTGATATTATCAAGTGTGAACTTCATGAGAATAAGATTCATTTTATTACAAGTACTCACACATAATAGTCTATATACTATGTTTTCTATCATTATATGTTATCCAATTATAAAACTATATTTATGAATATCATCATAGCACTTAAAGGTTCTCATCATAGAAGGGAAATTCTATAACCTTATGAATGTGATAGATACCCTAGAAAATTATTGTATTAAATTCGTATATAAAAATTAAAAATATGTAATATTATGTTTTATTAATATTAAATTCATCAAATATGAATGTATGAAAAGTATAATAAGTTAGAATAGGACATCAAATTCAAAAGACTCTCAATTGGACTAGACACAACTACCTATGAATTTCAGTTCACTAGACCTCACATGATAATCATGTCTCTACTAAGTCAAAGATTTAGTCAAGGGATCCACCACATTTTCTTACATGGAATTACTTCTCATTGAAATCTCACCTCTCTTAGAAAAATCCCTCACGAGATGATTCTTTTTAAGAATATTCTTCATCTGCTGATGTGACCTTGGATACATAGAAAGTGTTACCCCTGTAGTATTATCACAATAGAGTGTGATAGAGATATTTAATTCTAGTTACAATGTAAATCTATTGGATGAAGTTTTTTTATACAAAATTCTTATTTATCTACCCTATAATCTTCAATATACTTAGACTCTATGTAGAATCTGAAACTACAACCATATTTGACCACTTCCATCTCACATTACCTCTATTTAAAGTGAAGATGTATCCTGTTTATGATTTCATATCATCTTGATCTATTTGTAAACATTAATTTTCATATCCTATGATGACTAGTTCCTCATATCCTCCCCAAACATGAAAAATATCATTCACATTCCTTAGATACTTAAGGGTAGTCTAGACTACCATCCAATGGAATTTACCTAGGTCATCTTGATATCTACCTACAATACTTAAGGAATAAGTAACATATAACCTATAAATAGAATAAAATAAATGAATAATCTAATCACTAATGGATATGGAATCCTTTAAATTATTTTTCTTTTCTCATGTGTTTGAGGACAAATTTTCTTGGAAAGAAAAATGTCATGGGACATTGGCAATAATCCCCTCTTATATTTTTTGTACTAAACCTATTCAGTATTTTATCAATATATGTACCTTGACATAGGCCGACCAGCCTCTTAGATCTATCATGGTGGATCTTTATCCAAATAATGTACTCTGCCTCACCTATGTCCTTCATGGAGAAGCATTTATTCAACCAAGACTTAATAGACTGTAAGAATAGTCTTCCATTTTCTATAAGTAATATTTCATAGATATATAATATTATGAAAATGACTACACTCCCACTAAACCATTTATAGACACAAGGATCACATTATTTATTTATGAAACTAAATTCCATTATAGCCTCATACAATTGAATGTTTCATGACCCAGATGCTTTATTTAATCCATAAATTATTTTTTATCAATTTTCATATCTTGTTTGAATCATTTGGAGTCATAAATGATTCAGTTTATTTCACATACAAATCTTATAAAAGGTTCTAAATAAGGAAGGATTTTTTGAAATCCATTTTATAAATCTAACAGTTATGGAAGGCCACAATTACAAGTAGAATTTTGTTGGATTTCAATATTGAAATTGGTGATTTTTTTATCATAGTCTATTTCTTGAAGCTATTTAAAACCTTTTACAACAAATAATAACTTATAGGTACTGACTTGAACATCTGTTTCTAGTTTCTTCTTGAATACCCATTTACAACCAATGGGATTTACATCCACTAGGGGATCCATCAAAATTACAACTTGGTTTTGGTATCCATTTAAGAAGTCATGGATTCTTTCCACTTGGAAACATCTACACCACTTATTTCTCCCTTATAGATTATATTATCATTATTATCAACTAATAATGATTAACCTTCCTCGGTGATGAGAAAACCATACTAAACTAGTTCTCTAACCTACTTTTTAATCCTAAACATTACTTGTGTTTGTGGAACATCTTCTTCTTCTATGGGGATTTTTGGAATCTATTCCTTTTCCAACTCTTGTGTACCTTAATCCACAACTTCATCAAAGTACATCTCACTCCAACTATCACTTAAAGAAATGTGACCCATCTCAAATAATATAGAATTTATTTACACTATTACCTTTTTCCTTAGTTATCTTATAGGTAATATCCCCTTATTTCCTTAGGATAACCTATAAAGGTATTCTTCTTTTCCTTGAGGAGAGAGTTTGTTATCCGAAGAGGCCTTAACAAATGATTCACAACCCTAAACATGTAATTACGACAACTTGGGTTTCTTTCCGTTCCAAAATTTTGATGGGATACCATCTTATACTCTAATTGGAACATGGTTAACTATTTTTTACTTTTGTTTGTAACATATATCCCCTAAGGATAATGGAATACTCACATGACTCATAATTGATCCTACCATGTCCAATAATGTATGGTTCTTCCATTCACTTACACCACTCTAGTGAGGTGTATAAGGAGGAGTGAGTTGTGATAGAATCAGAAAATCCCATAAATATTCTATTAAGTCTTGATTAAGATACTCTCTACCATGTTCTGAGTATAGTTTCTTAATCTTATTACCAAGTTACTTATCAACATTATTCTTTTATTCCTTGAATCTATTGAAGTAATCAGACTGATACCTCATCAATTAGACCTACCCATATCTACTAAAATCATCAGTAAAAGTTATAAAGGTTGATCACCCATCCCTTGCATCAACAAGAAATGGTTCACACACATCAATATGGATTGATTCAAGAATCAATGTATCCCTTTCACCTTTTCCACTAAATGGTGATTTTTTTATTGATGTGGTGTTATTTTATCAAACTTTTCCACGTATATTTTGGTGAAATAAATGTTTTTTATATGTAAAGTTGATCTTACAATGAAGAATATTTGAATTGAGAACATATATTTATGAATTTTGTGTTTATTTAATACTATTATTGAGATTTCTATTTTTTGGTGATCAATTCAATAAAGTTTTTGGTGGAAGTATTTGTATCATCTATGAACTATTTAATATTTTTAATGAATTTCAATCAATGGCTTCAATGATTATTAATTTAAAAAAAATATATTTTTTGTTAGGGTCCATAGTGAAAATATGGTAAAGGGTTGAAGTAAATACAAGTGCAATTGGATCAACTATGTGACTATCATTTACTCAATGTTTATAAAAATTTCAATATTTTGGAGAGACTGTACATGCATCAGGATTGATTGTACATAAAAATAGATTGACTGTGTATCTTAACAATGGTGTAAAGGGTTATATTGACCAAAAGGATAATGAGAATGACTATAATATCAAGGGTGAAGTTCCTAAAAGATATTTCCTTTGACTGAATGTAAAAAAATGAAGCTAACATATTATGAGATTATAAAAATAGTACATTGACTGGATGACCATCCAAGATACCATAAGGCCATCAATATTGATTTCATATAATTAAAAATTTACAAAGTAAAAAATGAATATGTTTTATAAAATAGGGGAAGTGTCTTAACCCCTCTTTATGGTTATTTATTCTGATTGGCCATGATCTGGTGCCTTGCTTAAGAATATATAGAAAATGACATTCTTCCCTAAGTTTAACTTGTAGTTAAAAATTATTTATGAAACTATTTTATACCAAATCAAATTTATAAATACCAATGACTAAGATTGACAGTGTTGGATCTTCCATTACTAAATACGATAAAGATGATTCCACCTCTACTGATGTTGGATTCCCCACTTAAAAATGGCCATAATTGGAACAAAACCCCAGGAAGAAAAATATGATTCCTCTCCTAGGATATAAACTAATATAATAAAATATATCCTATTGAGAAACCCAAAGGTTGTGAATAGACACATAAAAATTCAATAGGAGACCATACTTACACACCCATTTCTGAATCCCGATGCCACACCTCTCACAAGCATGTTATTTTTAAAGCTCAGTTAGGGACATTTAAATAATCGGTTGTGTAGGGCATGAAAATTATGTCTGAGCTAAGAAAGATGAATTAAGAAGACACCCTTCTCATTTTTGAAGAATTTATGACACAAAATGCTTCAAATTCAGTGGTAGGATGAGCTGGGATGGAGTTTGAGTTGTTGATTCCTTTGGAGCATGTACAATTTTTGAATCCCATTAATCAAATCTCAAGATCGCTTGATAAAAACTGAAAAAAATAATTTAGTTTCAAATAACCTAAAATTAGATGCCTATGTAATTGAGTAAAATTTCTCCAAAAAATACCATCAAAGCAATCAGTGTGGCTGGAATTTAGGAAATCATGCTAGTCTCCTAACTTGAGGAGTTAGTAGGGCGTGCAAGGTTAGTTGAAAAAAATATATTCCCTATAAATGAGTAGGTATGAAAGGGAAAAAATATCTTAGATTTACCAATATTTATAAAGGGGAAGAATAAAGAAATGAGAGGATTAGTACCCAATATTGGACTAATACTGAAGAGAAGGATGCAAGTAGAAGGTATATTACTGTCGATTTTAGAGAAATATTAAAAGATATCATTGAGATATTCTTTATTCTTTATTTGTTTTTTTCCTGTATATTTCAGTAATTTTTTTAAATTCATTGATACATTTTCTATAGTTTTTGGAAAAATTAATATATTTGAATGAGATTGAGTTGGTAAGAACTTTTACTACATTCAATATTTAAGGGTGTATGAAACTACCCTTTTCTCATTGATCAATTTGAATATATACTTCAAATGATAACAATAAGTGAGAACTATATTTGTTTTGTTGGTTTTTATCCACTTTTCATCTGGAAGTCTGTTTGAGAAGAGTAAATTCCATAAAAGGGTAGCACATTAGAAAAAACTGATAAGTTGTTTCTGATCTATCTCTAGTTTCTTCATCGAGTTGATTAGTGGATTTTGTAATTGAGAAACTGGAGGGTCCATTTATTCACTAGTTAGCTATTTTAGAGAACTAATCATCTTATTTTCACTATAAAAACAACACCCATGAATGAATTAAGATATAAAAAGATCAAATATATATAATTAAATAAAAATCAACCCATAAATTCTACTGTTAAATCTATAGACTTCTGCCTTTCTTGAAATTGATCTCTGTGCTCACTCTTGTGCTGTTAATCATTCCCATACTTTTTAATTGTTATCACTCAACCAATTTTACCACTATCATTTCTCTCACAATTTCACTATTTATTGAATTGGAACAGTTTTTTTTGCCTGCTGATTTTCCCATTTTGGATATGAAATATGGCCAGGAGGTATCTATCATTCTTGGCACACCCTTTCTTTCTACAAGGGAGGGGGTATCTCATTTATATGTTAAAGGAAAATTAATAGTTAATATTGGTGAAAAGAAAGATAAATTTAAAATTTTTATAAGAATTTATGAAATCAACCAAGAATGACCCTTTCTATAAGATGAGTTGTTAGAAGTTAAATAATCTATTGATGTGGACAAAGGGTTTTTAATGATGTTAAAATAAATCAATGGCACACCTATGTTACCTGTAGAAACCTGAATGTGAATTAGTTCCCTGAAACACCTAGATGAATGTGTTGTCGAACACATCTTAACCCCACTCAAGGAATCTGGATGAGGGGACTACTTTTCTATAACAATAGTGATAATACATAAGCTATATAAACTTCCTTCATTAAGAAACACCATGAGGACCTTGGACCCCCCAAACCCAACTATATTCTCTCGAGAAAAGTACCACCTAATTTAGAGCTCAATATCCTATAAGCCCATTTGAAATAATAATTTTTCGGTTAGTGTTCAACATTAGAATTCATTATCTCATACAAATTATAAAGAAGTCAAAAGTAAATCCTTCTTGTTATTTTGAGTAAGTTTATTTATGTAATTGACCTGTATATTGTTGATATTAAGGGATTGATTCCATTATACTACATGTATAAAATACCCATAGAACCTGAGTGTAAACCAAGATTAGAAGCACAATAAAGGATTAATGAAAACATGAAATAGGTAGTTAGAGTGGAAGTTATTAAAATACTTGATGATAGAATAAATTTTCCCATTTCTGATAGTCTATGGGTTACTCTAGCACAAGTTGTACCTTAGAAGGGAGATGTCACAATCAAAAATGATGAGAAAAAAATCAAATTTAAGTTAGTAAAGACACTATGTAAAGAGTCTTCATTGATTATTAGAAGCATAATTCATCCATTAAAAGGTTATTTTTCAATTCCATTTATTGAAAAAATGCTTGAGAGGTTGGTTTGGAATAAATTTTCTTGCTTTTTGGGTGGATGTTTTGGTTAAAATCAGATTCCCATATCCCTAGAAGACCAAGAAAAAGCCACATTAACCTGTGCATTTTTTAAATTTGATTACAGTAGAGTGACCTTTTTTTTTTTGGTTCTCCTTACACCTTTTAAAGGTGAATAATGGCCATTATTTTTATATTATTGGGAAATTTTTTGAATTATACATGCACGATTTTTCCATACTTGGTTCTAATTTTGATAATTGCTTTAAAAATCATGAAACTGATTTACAAAGCTGTGAGGATAAAAAACCTGATTTAAATTGGGTGAAATTTCAGTTCATGATTACTGAAGGAATTTTTTTGGGTCAAAAGGTTTCCAATAATGGATTAGTGGTTGACAAAGCTAAAATTTAGGTAACCCAAAATTTTCATCCACCTGAAAATTCCAAGGGAATTATGATATTTTTAAGACATGCTATATTTTATAGGAGGTTCATCAAGGATTTTTCTAAAATAACTAATCCATTATGTTCTCTTCTAACTAATGATGCACCATTAATTTTGGTTGAGAAATATGTATACTTCTTTAATTTTATTAAGGAAAATCTAACTTCCTCACCCATTATCACTTCCCTTAACTTGAAATTTACTTTTGAGTTTATGTGTGGTACCATTGACATCACAGTAGAATATTTTTTAGGCTAGAAGAAGGATAATAAGTTTTATTTATTGTACTATTATGGTATACTATTTGATGAGGCTTAAAGGAATTACACTACAATGGAGAAGAAACTTTTATAAGTAGTTTTTTCTATATGAAAATTTAGGTAATATTTTACAGGATTAAAAGTCATTATCTTTACATTCCATTTAACTCTTAAATATCTATTTTCTAATAAAGACTTTAAACCATGATTGATATGGCAGACTCTTTTATTAAATAAATTTGAATTGGTAATCAAGGATAAATATGAGGTTAAGAATGTTTTGGATAGTCATCTTTCTAGTCAGCCCAACAATCAAAATGAAGACCTAATGGGGATAAAATATTCATTTCTATATGAATTGATTCTTGTTGTTTTTTATGGAAAACATCCATGGTATTTTTACTTTTTTAACTTTATTGCTTCTAGAGTTATTACAATGGACTTTTATTAGATCCAAAACAAGTATTTTATTTTTGAGTTGATGTTTTTTTTCTAGGATGGTATTTATTGTTCAAGAGTTTTTCTGATAGAATTTTGAGGATTTGTGTACCTGAGGAATATATACTTCCTACTCTTGAGTGTTTCCATTGATGTCCTTGGTAAGGACATCATGGTAGTGATATAACTGGTCAAAAGGTTTTACAATCTGGTTTTGTTTGTACCACTCTCTTTAATGATGTAAGAAGTCTTATTATAAGATGTGAAAAATGTAAAAGACTTGGTATTGTGGGAAGGAAGCAATAGATTCCCCAAATGTGTATTTTAGAGATAGAAATTTTTGATGTTTCGGGGATGGACTTTATGGAACCTTTTTCTTCATCATGTGGGAGTGAATACGTCATGGTCACTATTGACCATGAAACAATGTGGGTTCAAGTAGTGGAATTTCTAAACAACTAGTCTAATAGTGCGATTATATTAATCAATAAGAATATTTTCTCTAGGTATGGTGTGCCTAAGGATTTCATTACCAACAATGGGTCACACCTTAAAAACTGGATTTCAAAGCATTAATGGAAATGTATGTCTATGTTCACAGAGATGGTATAACAAATTATCCACAGTCAAGTGGACAAGTTAAAGTCACTGATAAGAAATTGAAACATATTTTAGTGAAAACTATGAGAAGTGAAATAATGGATTGGATCTAAAGTTGGATGAGGAATTATAGACTGATAGGGATTCCTTTAAAACCAAAATAAGTATATCTTTATATAGGATGTTTTTTAGAATTTATTTTCATCTAAATACAGAGCTACAAAACATATCATTTTAGTAAATTAAGTCTTTGAATATTGATTTTAAGTCCACTAGATAAATGATATTTCTTGAGTTGATTGAATTGGATGAAATAAATAGAGAGTATTATGACAATGACCAAATTTTTAAAGGTATAACAAATGATTTCCTAATTATATAATTCAAAATATACATTTTATTATGGGTCAAAAAGTGCTCCTATTAAACTCTAGACTTAAGTTATTCCCTGATAAACGACCCGTCCAAGTGGTATTTCCCATTCAAAATTCTAATAGTGTTGGTAAATGGGGCTATTGAGTTGGTTAGGAAAGATAACATTCCATTCTGGATTAATGGGAAAATAGTGAAGAATTAATTTAAGGGGAAGTTTAAGGTATTGGATACTACCTTATGCCTTAAGAGTTGAACCATTTCTAAAGTCTAATTGAAGACTCTAAACTTAGTACTTCATGGGACTCAACAAATGGTTCATTGTTTTTATTTCTTTGTTATCTATTGTCTTAAATAATTTTTTTCCTGCTTTCTTTCCAATACCACTTCAAATATGTTCATTCTCTTATTTTAGGAAAATGAACCTAATATGAAATTACCTGGAACAACACTTCAAATGATTTAAAAATAAAAAAGAGATCCTTGATGAAGATACATGGATAAAGAATACTCTAACTTCCACCTATGGTTAATTTATTTCAAATATTTTAATTTTCATATGTTCATATTCTTTCTATTTAAACTATATAGGATATGAACATGCAAACTAGAGGGTTATTATTAAAGGATTGGGAGAGTACTTTTGGATGGACACTAATAATCAAGATCCACATTTAGAAGAGTAATTTTTTAATTTCTCTGAATTTATACCATTTCTAATATCATGTTGCATACTATATAAGATTAAGTGTTGGGGAACACCCCTTTTTTCTTGTAAAATATTATGAATATACTTTTCTTTCATCGGTGTCTAGTTTTTTGTTATCTAATTTGTTGAAAAATAAATTTATTATGAATTTAAAATCTAGATAGAATCCCCAAACAAATACTACTACTATTTCATTGTTCACCATTCTCATATTTAAATTGAATTAAAAAATATTTTTTCTTTGTACAATAATAAATTGTTTGATTTTCTTTAAAAAAATAATGTTTCTGGAATCTATTTGGATACGTGGAAAGGTTATTTTGAAATTTTATATAACCCCCTCAAAATTACTTAAAAAATTTAATTGTAAATTGATATTGAATCAAAAAATTTCCCCCAAAGTAGGATTCAATATTGGAAAAGATATTGAGTTTTAAGTCGGGGTATATGGGACACTCTCTATGAGTTAGCTATGTTTCAATTATACTACATAGAAACACTGATATTTTTTCAAAATGTATCCCTTTTGAGAATTAATTCAAGATATCTATAAATAAAATCAATATTTTTTCTTTAAATGCGTCTCTCACTAGGTTAGGAAAATAAGAACTCTTTTTTCCTTCCCAGGGAAAAATATCATGACTCGTTTTGAGGTATTTCACTAGATATGAGGTTGTGAGGATTTATGTGTTTTTTGAGTAATGTTATCCACTATTATTATGGAAATATAGTTTCAAATGTTGGAAAAATAAGTTTTATATGTTATATTTTTTTGGAATTGGAATTATAACTTTAGGAATCTTTAGTTTTAACTTGAACTATATCACTTAGCCTGGGTGAAATGGAACACCTTTGGGAGACAAATCAATCGAGAGTATTATAAATCCTTCGAATTTGGAGTAAAATGGGAAATTGGGATCCCAAGAAAAATTATTTGAGATGAGTAAACGAGGTGAATTTCTATAAATAAATTCAAATTCAATAAGTAATTTGCACTGTTCTATACACAAATTTATGGAAAGAAAAAAAATAAAATTAAGTGCCGGAGTAAAAAATGAGATTATTTAGGTGAGGGAAGTATTTAACCCAAATAAACAATGGGTAACTCATTTATTAGTAAATATTTTTAATTGATCAACAAAGTAGTAATTGGAACTTTTTTTTGGGAAATGTAGGAGAGAGTGAAATATTTTTTCGACTTGTTATTGATTTAATTCTACTTGGTTCTCTCTCATATATACTCATGGAACTGGTATTTGAGTTTTTATTAAAGTAGGGTAGTGAGAAGAATAAACATACGAGGAATGAAATTCATAACAAGAGATAATTCAATGACTTTCTTTAATTTTGGAATGTGAATTTTAACCTGGGAAGGATGATCATCATGTTATTTTGGGTGTATTTGTAAATAAATAAATTGAATAAGTCTAATTTCATTGGAGTGAAATTGATTAAATGTGGGGGAATTTGATGCAGAATTAATTTATCACACATTACTACATCTATTTTGGTGAAATTAATCTTTTTTATATGTAAAATTGAG
Organism: Viscum album; assembly: GCA_963277665.1. Lineage (NCBI taxonomy): Eukaryota > Viridiplantae > Streptophyta > Magnoliopsida > Santalales > Viscaceae > Viscum > Viscum album. The sequence goes on from OY728141.1 coordinate 1,800,007,554, forward strand.
CATATAATGAAGAATATTTTAATCAAGAATATATCTAGTAGAATTTGGTGTTAATTAAATATTGCATAAAAATCTCTATTTTGGGGTGATCAATTGAATAAATTTCTTAGTGAAACTAGTTGTATCATTTATAAACTATTATACATTCTTAATAAATTTAAATATATATTTTAAATGATTATTAATTTGAAAATATTTATTTTATATTAATATTAATAGTGAAAATATGGTGATGGGTCAAAGAGATTTCAAGTGCAATAGGATTGACCATGAAACTACCATTTGCTCAAAGTTCAGAAAAAATGAGAATATTTTGGACTGGTCGTACTTTATTCATGATCAATCACACATGAAAATAGATCGAACCTGTATATTTCTAATAGTGAAATGTGTTGGTTAGATCACAAGGCTAATGGTAACAATTATAAGTTCAAGGGTAAATCGACCACATCGGTTAGTATTTGAACACAAGTAAAGAAATTTTAGAAACTGTGTCATAAAATTTTAAAAATAGTACATAAAAAAAATGATCATCCAAGATACCATATGACCATCAGAATCAACCACATCAACTCAAAAATTGAAAAAGAAAAAAGGCACATGCTCTATAAAATGGGAGAAGCATCTGCACCCCTCTTCATGGTCGGCCATCGTGATTAGCCACACTCGAATTCCTTATATAGAAACCTATAAAAACTAAAGATTGAACATGATTTGACATTTCAATTGAAGATTACCGATGTAGCCATTCTCCACCAGATCATTTTTGGAAATGCAGGAAACTAATCTTTACACCATGGGATCTACTAGACCTGAAGAGGATGAAGTCAATGTTGCCTTTATCGATGATGAATTCCACACATAAAGATGACCATGATCTGAACATAACTCCAAATATATGAATTTAATTCTACTCCCAACATCTAAACAGATCTAAGTTGATGTCACCTATTAAGATGCTTTGAAATATGATTTGAGTTACAACTTTGACACCCTATGTTGAAGCTTAATGATTCATCTCCCATGATCACCAAACACCCAATTTTTGAATCCTAGTTGGGGATATTTAAACAACCAATTGAATAGGGCATGAAAATCAAGACTGAGATAATAAATCACACTTTTTAAGGCACCTTTCTCAATCATGTGGTTTCTCTTGTTGGGACCAAGATAGAAATAAGTTTTTTTGGAAATTGGAAGAAGTTTGTGCTGAAGGAATTTTATTTTTCTTATCAAGAAAAGAAATCAATTCACTTCATATGTTTTTACAAACGAATGAATGGATTGAAGATTTGGTAATTAGACTCACCATTGTAATTAAAAATTAGAGAGAGAATTATTAAGAAAGACCATTAGGTTATGAAGACATTTTTCTTTGAAAAGTTTAATCAAACTCACCTTAGGTCCAAAATGAATGTTTTGATCATATTGAGGAACTTTATAGGAGTCTAAATGGATCTGCTGAAAATCTCACAATTCTTTATTAGTTCGTAATTCCCAAATATCATAAGTTATAAGAGATGCTTGTGATGAAAGCCTTATAAAATAAAGGGAGAGAACAAGTCCTACCAATTATATTTAATTTAGGTTGGAAAGAAATAATTCACTGAAACGATTTAAAGTTACAATACATTCCAATGTAAGTAAAACTATGCTATGATAATCTTAAATGTTCTAAAAGTCATGAGAAAGTTATGATACAAGTAAAAGTTCATATAATAACAAAGTTATTGAAGTCAAAGTTTTCGATCTTATTTCATTAGTGTGAGATCAATGGATGTAGAATTGCTTAAAGTCTAAGAAGTTTTTTTGTAACATGAGAAGATGAAGATGTTGGTCCTCAGTCAAACCAATAATCCAAAATATATAAATCTTCATAAAACGAAATTAGAGTGTACCATAATCAGAAAAAGAAAGAATTTTATGCTAACACTGGTCTATTAGATGTGGTGTTCCACTGATCATTGGAGTAATCCTGCCACCATTCATAAAAAACAATGATGGTTGAAAAAGGGAATCAGTGGCAGAAATTTTTTTTGAAGAAGATTAGTAAGTATATTTTTTTGAGACCGATGAAAAATTAGAATTTGTTGGTTATGATGAAAAAAGGGATTAGAGATCAATCGAAAATGTATTAAACCATTTACATCATTTTTAGTGGATTTTCAATTGGGTCAGTATCAAAAAGAATAACTATGATATGTATACAATTGGGTTAAGATTCATCATGATGTAACTGACTCCAATTTATTAGAGTGAATCAGAGACCAATCTATCAGATGTAGGATGACACAAATAACTTCATCAGAAATTGGATCATTAGTCTGAGGAAAATAAGAAAAGAATGAAATGTTTTGAAGTATTTGAAAAAATCATGACAATGTATTGTCAAGGGAGTTTGAATCTAGTGATGAATTATTTCCAAGGAAGTGCATTAATCTTTAGAAGTTTTGACTATGTTTATGGAAAAATAAAAAGCAATTAAATTCTAATGAAGTAGAAATAATGTTTTTTTCATAATGGATTCCAAGTTTTATATCCATTAGTTGGTTTGAAGAATCAGAATGAGAAGTTTCTTTTAGTTGGTTCTGAGCTCCATAATGAGAACTAATTTGTTTTACATATTTCTAATTGGTATAGAGAAATGTAATGAAAATTTTTTTTACATATGTTTTCATTGTATTGGAGAAAATCTAAATGAAAATAGAAATCATATTAAAGAAGGTATATAAAGTTTGAAGAGAACTGAAGATGTGAGATGATTTGAGAAGGTTCGAGAAGAATCAAGAAGATTTGAGAATATCTAAAAAAGTCCAAGATGTATCTGAAATTTAAGGGAAATTAATGTTTTGGGAAATTTGGTTAAGTGAGAAAAATTTTCAGATTACCACATAAACTATTTTTTGTGCACCTATAAAAGGTAGAGAGTACTTTTTTACTTTCTGATAGATTTGAACATTGTTCACTTACAAATAAAGAGAGACAATATATAATGTTTTATTGATGATTTTCCTAATAGAAAATTTATGAGGACATTTTTTGGAATGAATAATGAGAAGAAGGAATATCATATTCCGTGGTTATCAAAGTGGACTGAGTCATTGGACTGTGAGATTGGACTGAGATTTATGGATTGAGTCCAAAGTAGCTTAGAATTATTTCAATGGTATTATAATATAGTTATATTTCTTTAATAATCAATCATACTGGTGTATCATACTGAGTATCATTATGAATCCCAAAGAGGTTCTTACCTAATCCTAGGTAGGAAGGAAAAGAATTTTGTTTAAGGTTATATTTTTGATAGTTGACAAGGTATCATAGTAACATGTTTTGAATAAACTGGTGAAAGGTTCTTAAATTATTACATAGTCATGTATTAAATCTTTTTTTGCTATTGAAGAACATGTACTATTGTATTGAACAAAGTGATACAAAAGTGTAATGGAATATCCAATATGTTTTATCCGCACAAAAGTATTGTTTTCTAGTGAATTGTGTGGTTTTTGATTGTTTCCAAACTATATCAAGTATGTAGCTACTCTTGTTGAGTAGTGAACCTTATAAATTCTTATATTCATGTGGATGTGGGATTTCATTTTTTAAAAAAAGTGACAAATTTTTAATAGGTGGTGAAGTTTGTTTCTAAATAATATAAATATAAAAGAAAATGATATCACTGATTCACCCCTCCCTTCATAGTGATTCATTGATCCTGACTGGTCAATCTCAATTGGTATCAGAGAAAAGGTTCCCTTCGTTTACACATTTCTAATGTTTTTGAAGAGAAGTTGTGATAGAAAATCTAAATTGTGTGAAGAGTAAGTGGATTCTGGTATTCGGTGGTAAGAGCTATCATATATATAAAGATAGAATATTGCCTTATCTTATGTCTCTTGAGTATGATGTTATTGAGGATGTAATAGATGAATTTTATCCTATTGATGAAAAATTTCTTCTTACATCTATTGAAAATAAGAATCATGAGAATGATGGAAGATCTAAGAATGATTTACTATCATCACTTTCTGAAAGTGAGTTTCTAATATTTAATGGAATTCCCACTACCAAAGGAATTTGGGATAAGTTGAAGAACATTTTTAAAGGCAATACAAAAGTAAAGAAGGCAAAGTAACAAATCTAGAGGATTAAGTATGAAGATCCCTAAATAGGTGAGTATAAATCCATTAGAGACTTTTTTACCAGGGTGAAGGAAATTTTTAAAACAATTATATGTCTTGGTAAAAAGTTGGAAGATTCTACTATTGTTGAGAAGATCTTAATGATTCTCCCTAAAAAGTTTTATGCCAATGTTTTTTTTGAAGATAGAAATCCAAAAACATTATCTATGGATGATTTCTATAGTACTCTCATCACTTATGAAATGAGAAGGGAGAAAGTTATGGAAGGAAAAATCAAAATTTGATAGAGAAATGTCTTTAAAGACTACCAAGAAATAAAATCTTAAGAATATTATAGAATAATAAGAAGTTATAGATTCTCATTCTAAAAAATGAGGTATGTAAAAATCTTGATGTATTATTATCATTTTTTTCCAAAGATGTAAAAAGGTACATGTAAATATTAAGGAAAAATACCCTTGAAGGGTTTTGAATGTGGAATTATTGGGAACTTTGCAGCTAATTTTCCTTGATGAAAGAATGAAGAAAATAGTGATGAAGATGATATAAGGTAGAGAAGATCATGGAAGAAATTGGGTGATAAGGATAAATATGGTTCTAAAGGTAAATATAAAAAGTTCTCCAAATAAAAAAGGAGAAGTTTTTTGTTTAAATATGATTTAGAAGATGATAGTGAAGTTGAATTTGAAGATTGCACTAAGAATTATTTAGAGAATACTTTCATTGATATAGTTAAAAATGAGGAATCTAGAAGCAGTATTTTTTTAAGAAGAAGAAAGTAGATTACAATTTCATCTGAAAGAAGAATTGAAATAATGTTTGAGAAATATTGGAAGGCTTTATAAATAAATCTGTAAATTCAAAAATGAAAATTTCTCAACAAAAAATCAAGAATGTTTTCCTAAATAGAAATTTAAGATATAGTAAGAGATTGATCATTTGAGTAAGTCTATTGAGAAAGTAAAGAATCAGAGTGAACATCTGGAAGTAATGTTAAAGGTAAAATAAGAAGAGTTTGAACTTGTCCAACAACAACTTTCTAAATCTGAATAGAGAGTCACAAGTTTCAAGAATATTATCCTTGAAGTTGGTGGAATATATTGAAAGGATAAACCTCAGAAGTATCAAAATTAACCTTCAAATGTTGACAATAAAGTTAAAATTATTTATAATAAGAATAAATATTATAAAGTTATGCATGTGGTCAAATCCAACAAAGTGGATAGGTAATAAGTTTCTAAAAATTACGATTCTAAATAATTTCATACAAATTCAAGTTTATATAAGGCTAAAAAGAGAACCAAGATAAAAAATAAGATTCTAACTAATAACAAAAAGTCTGCTGGATAACAAAGTTTTGATAAGAAAGATAATAAGGTTGCTAAGAATCATGATCACAACTTTATATAGTATACAAGTTACTAAGTCAAATATTATTTCTATGGATACTGTAGGTATTGTGGTGGATTAAGGAATATTGAAAATAAGTATTGGTTTAATCAACTACATTATAATTATTCCCCAAATTATAGAAGTAATAGTTTTAGGGGGAGTAAATCCTCTCAATGGAATTATTCTAAGAAGGATATTTTGATGAAATATGAGAAGGTTGGTGTAAAAGCGTAAAATAGGTTCCAACCTCCAGAAACTATTTTTGAAATATGTGAACAACTTGGATATATTGAAAAAGTATTTCCTGTTTTGTTACAATTTTTTTTAACAATTCTTAGAAGCCAGATGTGGAGAAAAATAATGGGAAAGAAAAATCTCTTATAATTGAAACCGTTTCAAAGATATAAAAGGAGAAATACCATGGATCTTGGATGGTGGGTGTTATTATCATATTATAGGAGACTTAAAATTGTTTAATTATGTCAAATAATTCAAATAAGTAACAGTTACATTTCAAAATGATGAATCTGTCAGAATCAAAGGTGTTAGATCATCCATCAATAGAGAATAAAAGTTAAAATACAAGAAATATCTATTTGTTGATGGGTTTAAATGAAATTTTTTAAGTGTCTCCCAAATTTATGATGAAGGAAACAAAGATATCTTCAGAAAATATATTGTTTTTGTAAAAATAGAGAAAGATGGAAAGATAGTCACAAGAGACCAACGTAGAAAAGGGAACTTGTTCCAAGTTGGATAAATACAAAACTATTATTTTTTAGGCATGGCATCTGACAATTATTTGTGAAATAAATGGTTGAGACACATGTGTTATAGAATCATGAGCATGTTATCAAAGAAATACAATTAATAGGGAATTTTAAACATTTTAATAAGGAGAGACTAGTGTTACACATTTTTTATGAAAACAAACATTACAAACTCCATGTATAATAAAGTTGACATTTGTTTAAAATGTCCCCTGGAACTTATTAATTCAGATATCTACGAGACATGAGAAAACAATCAACTCATGGAGGTAAGTTCTTCATTACTTTCATTTATGGTTTTACTCTCATTACATGTGTCATGTATATGAAACATAAGTTAGATGCCCTAAAAATATTTAAAGTCTTAAGAGGAAAAATGAGAAGGAATGTGAGTATTCAATAAAGAGGTTAAGAACAGAAAATGGTGGTGAATAGAAAAATAAATAATTTTAAATTTTTCTTGAGAATCGTGGAATTTAGATTGTGTTCAGTACACCCTACACTCCTTAACAAAATGGTGTTTCTGAATGAAAAAATGAAAGTCTTGCTGTGATGGGGAAGACTATGTTACAAGAACATAGTATCTCTCATTCCTTTTGGGGGAAATCTATAATCACTACTATTTATATTCCAAACTAATGTTTCTAAATACCAAGTTTAGATATGACCCCATATGAAATGTTTTATGAAAAAACTTCTATTTTGAAATATTTAAGAGTTTTTGGGAGTCCCTTCATCATAAAGAAGAAAAGTAGAAACCTTGTAAAGTTTGATCAGAGAGGTGAAGATATAATTTTTCTTAGTTATGGTCTGTAAGTAAGAGGATACAGATGTTTCAAAAAAGAGTTAGGAATATTGGTTAACTCTATTGATGTGAAAGTTATTTAAAATGTTGAGGAGGATGTTAAACAAAATCATTCAAATAAGGAATATTAACAATAAGAAATAATTATTATTAACAATTATGATAAGAATGAAATTTTTTTTAATCCTACTCAAGAAAAAGAATTAGACTCAACTATTTCTAGTGATGAGGAAGAACCTCAAAAATCTCATCCTAGACTAAGGAAGAAAGTGGAAGCTCCAAACATTATTGGTGATCAAAATCAAAAGGTTCAAATAATAATAACAACAAAAGTTATTTCACATACTTTTTTGTATTCAAAAGTTAATCCAAAAGATATAAATGAATATTTAGAGCATCTTGAGTGGGTTCAATATATGAATGATGTGTTTGATCAAATATAAAATAATGATACCTGAGAACTTGTACCTAAACAAAATGATAAAATTTTATTTGTAAAAAGTGGATTTTTTGGAACAAGTTGAATGAATATGGTGAAGTGATAATAAAAAAATTAATATTAGGGTGAAAAGGTTACTTACAGATAGATGGAATTTACTTAAATGAGACTTTTTCTCTAGTGGCAAGGTTATAAAAAATCAGAATATTTCTTTCGTTTTCTACACAAAAAGGTCAAAAACAATTTTAGATGGATGTTAAATCAGTATTTATGAAAATTAAACTTTATGAGGATGTTTATATTGAACAATCGTGAGGACTTGTGATTGGGAATGATGAATGTAATGTGTGAAAAATTGAATAAATATTTATATGGTACCAAAGAAGCTCCGAGGTCATGGTATTCCAAATGGGATACCTTCTTAAGAAATATGGGTTTTAAGATGGGAAGGGTTGATAGTAATCTTTATATCAAAGAAATTGTGTTATTTTACCTCATTTTAATTTTTTATATTTATGGAATTATATCTATTGTAAATGATGAAGGAATTTGTGAAATATTTTTTAAATAGATGAAAAAGTTTTTTGAAATGTCAATGATGGGTGAAATGAAATACTTTCTTAGGTTAAAAATCTCACAAAAGAAGAAAAACATATTTCTTTTCCAAGAAACATATATGAAGGAACTTATTAAGAAGTTTGGAATGGAAAATTAGAAACTAGTATACATACTAATTTTAGTGGGAACGAAGTTGAAAAAAGTTTTAGAATGTAAGGATATTGACAATAAAAAGTTTTGAAACCTGATTGGAAGTTTGTTATATTTGACTACCTCAAGATGAGACATTTTTTATATTGTTACCTTATGTTAAATATTTTAGAGTGCTCCAAAATAATCACATATTTTGGTTGGAAAAATAATTCTAAAATATATTAAAGGAACAAAAAATTTATGAAGAAGATATGATAACTTAGAAATTATTGACTTTTTTAGGTATTCAGATACTGATAGGGAAGTAAATGTTGTTGATAGACGATCCACACATGGTGGAGTTTTCTTTATGGGGAAAAGTTTTGTTACATGGCATAGTAATAGAACAAATTCTGAAACTCTTATCATGGATAAAGTTGATTATGCTATTTCCACTCAAGCTACTGCCCAACTCATGTGGATGAAGACTCAATTGGTAGGCTTACTTGTTGAAGTAAAGTTTCCCTTTCTCTTGGGTTATTATAATCAAAGTAAAATCAAACTTATGAGAAACCCAATATAAAATTCTCACTCAAAACATATTGATATCAAATATCATTTCATCAGAGAACATTTGTAGAAGAATGAATTTAAGATGGAGTATATTCCTACTTCAGAACAAGTTTTTTTCCATTTTCCACAAAACCTTTTCCAAAGGAATATTTTTTCAAACTAAGGTTGAACATATGCATTCAACATATATATAATCAAAGTTGAGATATTTGTTTTTCCCCTATATCATATTTTATTTGGATAGTTTTGTCAAGGTGGATAATTGTTTCATAAATCTATCCACTGATATGAGATAAACCTTTTAAGGAAGCATGTATGCAGTGAGAGTTGTGGGTAAGCTTTGAATTCACCATGTATGTGTGTGAACCATTATAATAGTTTTATGGAGTGGTTTTAGGAAACTTTTGTTGATAATAAAGATTAATAAGTTAAGAAATATGTGGAGAAAGGTTGAACATGTTTAATAGGTCACTAATTTTGGACAAAATGATTTTTCTGTCAATGATTCTTGTTTCCTAGAATGTGATTTCTCACATAAGATTAGAATTCATTGATAATTAATCCATATCTTGAGTTTAAAAATTTTATTGATTCATAAACCATAGTTGAAAACAAAATCCAAATGGGTTATCATTGGGACGATGTTTGTAAGAAGTTGTTTTTGAAGTTGGAATAATTTTTTGTTAAAGGTATTATATTTTGTTATCAAAAAAATAAATCAATTAACATCACCAGTTTTGATGAATGGATTAATGGAATTAATATTTGGTAATCATACTCACCATCATAATCAAAATATTAGACACATAATGCCTAATAAATTCCATCAGGTTGTGAAGAAGTTTTTTTGGAGAAGAGGTTCATCGGGCTCACCTTGGGTCTGGAATAAAAGCTTCGATTGAAATGAGAAAATGTATCAAAGTATTAAAGGATCTAAAAAAACATGATGATTATTTTCTGGTTTGTAATTCCAAAATATCATAAGTTATCCAAGAAAATTGTGATGCAAGTCTTATGAAGGAATTTGAGAGAACATGTGTTGCCAATAAGATTGAAGTTAGGTTGGAAAGAAATAATTCACTTGAAGGATAGGAAGATACAATACTTACCAATGTAAGTTAGATGATGCTAGGATGATATTAAAAGTTCTCAAAGTCATGATAAAGTAATTATAAAAGAAGAATTTTTTGGAATATGGTTGTTTCTAAAGTCAAAGTTTTCAGTCTCAATTCACCAGTGTGAGATTACTGAACACAAAATTGCTTAAATTTTGGGAAGTTTTGTTTGAAACATGAGAAGATGAGGATGATAAGTTTCTATCATATGAATAAAACACAAGATAAAAACATTCTAGGATATAAATTAGAGTGTACCATAATTATAAAAAGAAATAATTTGTTACTGACACTGATCTATTGGATGTTGCATGCCACCAATCATCAAAGTAATCCCAACATCGATCATCAGACATAGTGATGGTTGAAAAATGGAATAAAAGACAAAAAAGTTTGTTGAAGATGATCAGTAAGTAGAATATGTTGAGACTGAAGTGAAATTAGAAGTTTTTGGGATAAATAAAAAATGGTATCTAAGATCAATCAATAATGTAGTCAACTATTTTCATCATGTTCAATTGTTTTTCAATTTGGTTAAGACTAAAAATAAGAACTCTGATATGTCTATAATTGGTTTAAGAGTCATTGGACTAGCAATGAAAATTATTTATCAAAGTTAAATAGAGACCAATCCATAAGATATAGGCTTACACTAATAAAATAATCATATTGAGGACCATCGGTCTAAGAAAAAGAAAAAAAAAGTGAAATCTTTTGAAGTAATTGAAAAAATGATGAAAAAATATTTTCAAGGGAGTTTGAAGCTGGTGCTGAAGTGTTGTTGAGATAGTGAAAGAATCTTTAGAAGTTATTATTATATTTATGGAAAAATAAAAGTAATAAAATTCTAAAAAATTATCAATATTGTTTTTAGGATAATGGTTTCGAAGATTTATATCCATCAGTTGGTTTATATCATCAGAATGGGATGTTTGTTTTTAGTTGTTTCTAATAATTATAATGAGATTCCATTTGTTTTACATATTTTTAATTGGTATAGAGAAAAGTAATGAATAATATGTTTTTGTAAAATGTCTTCACCATGTTGGAGAAAATAGTAATGGAAATCGAAATGAGACTAAAGAATGTTTAGAAAGTATAAAGAGAGATATAGATGTCAGAAGATTAAAGAAGGGTGGATAAGAATTGAGAAGAGTTGAGAAGTTATTAAGAAGTAAAATATGTATCTAAAATGTAAGGGAAATTTATGTTTCTTGAAATTTGGTTAAGTGGGAAAAATTTTCAAATTCCCGACTAAACCATTTTTGGTGCACCTATAAAAGGAGAATAATACTTTTTTACTTTCTGATAGATATAAAAAATTATCATGTGAAGAAAAAGAATAGAATACATGAAGTTTTAGTGAAAAAGAGTTTCTAGATAGATCATTCATGGGGAAGTTTTATGAATATAATAATAGAATAAATCAAGATCATATTCAGTGGTTATTATACTGGACTAGGTCATCAAGCTGATATTTCTAGATTGAGGCAAAATCAGTTCAGAATTGTTTCAGTGGTATTCTGGAAGAATTATATTTTTAGACCAAGTAATTGGATTGAGGAATCATACTGGTGTATCATACTAAGTATCATTACAAAGTTAATATAAGTTCTTATGTGTTACTATGTATAAAAGTGAATATTTTTTTATTGTTATATTTTTTAATGTTTACAAGGTCACACAATAACATATTTTGAAGTAACTGGTGAAATTTTCTTAACTTGTTACACTATCTTCTATTACAACTTCTCATGCTACTAGAATCACATGCTTTGTTGTACTAAACATAATGTTGCACAAGTGAAAGGGTATATCCTACTTGTTATATCCACAAAAAATGTTTGTTTTCAAGTGGATTATGTGGTATTTTATTATTTCCAAACCATATCAAGGATGTAGCTACTCTTGTGGGGTATTAAAACTTATAAATTCTTATGTTCCTATGGATGTGTGATTGTTTTTTTAAACAAAGTGATAACGCTTTAATAAGAGGTGAATGCAGTTTCAAAAGAAAATAAAATTAAAATAAAAAGATAGCACTGATTCACCCACTCCCCCTCTCAGTGATACATTGATCCTTACATGGAAATCTCAATACCTCTAACACATGACACTTCAAATTCTATAGAAAGATGAGATGGGAAAGAGTCTGAGTTGCTGAAACCTTTATTGTATGCCCAAATTTTGAATCCCAATAACCAAATACCAAGCCCACTTAGTAAAAACCCAAAAAAAATAATTCGAAGTCTAATAACATGAAAATAATGCATGCATAGTTGAGGAAAATATCTCCACAAAAGATCATCTAAATAATCCACATGGCAGGCATCTAGTAATTTGTTCTAGGATCTAAACTTGAGGAGTTAGTAGGGGGTATGGAGTTAGTTGGAAAAGATTATATACCTGTGAGGGAGTAGGCATGAAAGGAAAAAATATTATATAATTGATCTATATATATAAAGTATTAGATGAAATAAAAAGTGGATCTTTACTCGGGAGTGGACTAATATTGAAGAGAAGGAAGCAGGCATGAGGGCGATTGCTGCGGATTTTGGGGGATGTTTAGAAGCTATCATAGAGATATTATTTACTCTTTTTTTTTCTTTATTTCATCTATATTTCAGTAACTATTTTAAATAAATTGATAAATTTTGTTATGTCTATTATCTGAATTTAAAAAGGGGAATGAGATTGATCTGGTAGGAACTTTTTCTTTATTCAAGTGTTATTTGTGGATGAAACTACCATTTTATCATTATTCAAGTTGTATATATCCTTCAACTATCGAAAATCAATGATAACTATCTCGATATTGTTGGTTTCTATCTAATTTTCATATGGAAGTCCATATGAGAAGTGGAAAATCCATTCAAGGGTAGCACATTATGAATAACTAAGAAGTTTTTTCTGACCTGTCTCTGGTTTCTTTATCGAGCAGATTAGTGGATTTTATAATTGGGAAACTGGAGGGTCTACTCATTCCTAGGTTAGCTATTATAGAGAACTCATAATCCTATTTTCCCCATACCAATAAATCCTATGCATAAATAAATATAGATAAAGAACAAAAAGATATAAATAAATCAAAAAGGCAATAAAATTACCCTATTCAATATCTAGACTTCTCCCTTGCTTGATTGTGATCACTATTGTGTTTTTATACCATTACCCTACTTCTCAATTATTCTCACTCCACTGATTTCATCATCATAATTTTTCCACCATTTCACTCTTTATGGTATTATCATGATTTTTATTCTTTTTTTACTATTACATGTTTTCACTCAACTAACCTCTTTAGAAGTACTTCCTTATGGATAAACCCTTATTCACTTCTTTTCTTGTATTAAATAGGGGTTATAAATAATTAATTTCCCTTAAGCCTAATTGATAACTTATGAGCCTGATCAGTCATTTTTCCTTGTAAACATGTGTGACATACACTAAGTGGTTTTAGATCAAAAGAATATAAATATCCAGTATTATGTAATTTATACAAATTCTTTTTGTTTACATGACCTAGCTAGTGATGCCAATGTTTTTTGTGGTGTGAGTCATGTGAAGTAGTTTCTTTATTGATTTTCATTACTTGGTTTGTTTAATCCAACTCTAAAAGACAGTTATATAAACGAGCCTTGAGAAAAAAATTATTTTTTGTTAAAGAAGAAACTTTTATTCCCAAACATGAAAATAAATCCATTTATATCAATTCTGTATATAGAAAAAAATTAATAGATGGAATAAAATTATAATCCTTCAAAACTAAGATCATTATCATTGGAAATATGGGGTGTTATTCCCCAATACCCACTGTAACACTCCAAGATTTTGTGAAATAATTTTTTACAAATAAATTTAAATTTTTTGATTTTTTAAATTACCCAAAACATATTGTTTATATTTCATTACAAGAAACATTTAGTTTGTCTTTGTTACACACAACATTGATTTTATCTTGTGTTACACGCAACCTCGAGTTTAAATGAAACATAACATACTATTGATATATTACTATTTAACATAATAATTATCACCTATCCATTTGAATGGAGAGTATGAATAAGAAAAGAAAATTATTTACACATGTATATAACATTAATTCATTGATGTCCAAGTAATTATAAATAAAAATAATAACCATTTTAAAATAATGGTAATCTTTTTATGAAAAACTATTTTTATGAACACAAATGTGTTTTACATAAATAAATTAACAAAATAAATTTTGGCGAGTGATTTTAATTAAATTTATATATTATATATTCAATAAAATGTTTAACATTCATCTTATGTGTTTTTTAGACAATAGATAAGAATAAATCTAATTTTTTGCCTAAAAACTCTTTTTTTCTTTCTAAAAAGAAGTTTTGTCACTGTTTATGAAATTATAATAAAATTAAATTTTAAAATTTTAATAAAATAAATTTTAAAAACAAAATTTAAATTTTTAAATAATCATGTAAAAAATATATTTGAGTGGTTTTTTGGTATTTTTATGAAAATATTTATTTTTTGAAAAATGGTCAAAATACTGGTTTTCATTAAAAAACAACCTTTTGATTTGAAGAATTTATATAAATAATTTTGGTTTTAAATGATTTTAAGATTAAAATTAGTTCAATTATATATCTATTGATCCAATTTAGGCCATTATAATCAATTTTAAATTGAATTTGGATATAATATTTTTAAACATTTCAACTTTTTCTTTTTGAAAAGAAGATTTCTCATCGTATTTGTGGGTTTAATTTTAAATTAAAACTTTCCACTTATATGATTTGAATTCGGTAAAATGTATTCCATATTTTGAATCATTATAATTTATATTACATTATAAGGTTAAATTAATTTTTTGACCATAATGAATAGTGTAAAAGTAAAAATTAATTACCATGGTTAAGCTAAAAATGGGTTTAATTGGGGTCAAACTAAGAAGGTAAAGGTTAAAATGAATATAACACTTCTGAAATTACTATTGGATGTAAATATTTAAATATTAAACTTAAATATTTTTAATATATGGTAATTTTTATCTTTTTTCTTGGGAATGAAATTATTATTTTGGATTATTTTGGGAAATTTTCAAGTAGTTTCTAAGTGATTTATTTTCTCCCACTTATAAAAGGCCACCACCTCCATTCACTTATTAAAAATTCTCAAGAAATATAGTTCAGAAAAACCCTACCAAAATACCTCCCAAAAATCCTTATTTATTTTTAGATATTCTAGTCCTCCCAAAATACCAACACTAGAGTCCTTAATAAGAGATCCAATGGAGGTGCTTCTAAGAGAAGTTAATTTCCTTCACAAAGCTCATTCATTTTCATTCTAATTTTACACATTTAAATATTTATTAAAAATTGAAATATAATAAAATAGTATTTACTATATACTGAGATGTTTTTTTAATATAATAACCTATATCCATCTCCACTTACATCAAATGGGAAACAATGCTGTCGATCATGTGTACGGAGGACTACCACCTCGCGAGCTGATGTAGTTTTTTTTCTATCACAAAATTTCAAGGATTCATATAATAATGTAATTAACATATGTATATGATATTTATGACATTAATATGATTATTAAATTATTATATCCTAGATACATTCTTACTTTCCATTTCACGGGGGATATGATAATGTCGCTCGTGTGTACAGAGGATTACCACCTCATAAAGTGATGTGATTTGTTTTCAATTTCACTTTACATAGAAGGTAGTAAAGATAAAATTAATTAATATAAATTATATATATGAAATCAAAATTATGCTTTAATTATAATATGTTATATACCTTTATTTTTTCAATCCTTTTATAAAATGGAAACGACATTCCTGCATACGTACGATCTATTATCTCCATGAATGGTGTAGTTCATTATCTATCTATAACTTTTATGGATTAATCTAAATACATATATACTAAATATAAAAGATATTTATATCATGGTTAAAATTCTATAGATTATGGAACCATGATCAAAATAATAGGATCAAAAATAACAAATTAAAATATATATGAAAAACAATGTAGTTATTGCCCAAAGACGACTTTAACATATAATTGTTAATAAAAATTTAATAAAAGGTCATAAGTAACTCATATATGGTATGATATATATATATATATATATATATATATATTTATTCAATATATTTACTATAAAATTATATTTATTATACATGAGGTTTGAACATGTATGATGGAAGCCATGATTTAAGGTAAATGATTTCCATCTCACTATTACTTCTATGAGACACATGCCATATTAACAACCTATTTATTTTATATTATGTATATATTACCCATGAATTTATTTTATGATGATATCCCTAAATATTATTTTTATTTAAAAATCCATTTGAGTATCTCTCTTTTATGGGGTCTATGGTTCAAAAGTTACATAAGTAGTAAGAGATTTTTTTCTTCAATTTTCCTTCTTTTAGATATATGTTATATTATTCACATATATTATTTTATGAGGAATATATACATACACATTGGAATGAAATATAATAAAATTATTTATTCTTCTGATATTTTAATTTTAAATTAATTTTATTCTCTCACATGGCTTATAGTTCAGTTTTACCAAATTGGTAAGGGTTTTATGATACAATCTCATAATTTATGATGATTTTTTATGTTTACGATTGCAATGATGAAATATTAAGATCCATATATCAAGGAACTCATGAATTTTATTTTCATATGGTTATTTCATGATAATACAAACTTTACCTTCTTTTTCCTCTCTTTATGTACTCAATAATTCAAACTAATGTTTTTAATTAAAATCATATTTATTTCTCTCTTCAATCTGAAACCCATTTTTCATCAAAAACCATTTTTTAAAAGTGTATAAAAAATATTTTTTTACATTCCCCAATGATTTTTTAAATAAAATCTTACCCATGTTTTACTTTTACAATGTTTTTAAAAGGAATATTAATGTTGTTTTAAATAAACAATGCTTGTTTGGATTTTACTAAAAATGTGAAAGGAATATTTGTTTTAACGTGTATGATGTGGACAAATTTTACCACCATAATAACAAATGTTTTATTTAAATATTAAATTATAAGTTTCAATGTTTATTTTCAAAGAAAAATATTTCCAAAATGTTTTATGAATTTATTCTTTTAGAGATTTATTTACAAAATGGAAAGAATATTTTCCTCAAAAAATGTTTTAAATCTTTTTTGAAGTTTCCATTATAAGATTCCAAGGTTATTTTTAAATAAAATTATTTTAAAAATGTTTTATATTTTAATTTTTTTTCAAATTAGAAATCTATATTTCTCAAGAAATGTCCCAAGTTATCTTTCAAAATCATTTTTATATCTGAGATAACATACTTTGATGATACTTTTGATTTACTAGGGATAATATTAAATAATACCATCATTATTCTTTCTATATATGTATAATTTTTATGTTTATTAAATGTTTATGAAACCCATTTATATTTCATGGGTTATTCTACGAGCAATTTATTAAATGTTTATGAAACTCGTTTTCTTTACATGAGTTCTGATATGATGAATGTTTAATGATATTACAACACACATAAGTATGGTTTTCATTATGAGATGGGTATGACCTATATATCCCTATAATGAATTGGGTAAAGATTTATATCTCATGAGATAATAATGGTAAATATGTCCAAGGTCTTGATCTACTATGATAAATAGGTGCATCCTAATCCAAAATGGGAAACAAGTGTGTCTTGAACCATTATGGGAAACAGGTGCATCCTGATCCAGAATGGAAAACAAGCGATAATTTTTAATCCACTATATTGATGGTAATGATACTTAACCTTGACATAGGAAATTTTTTTCTATATTTATGATTTCCAAACACTTTTATAACATGACATTATAGTTCATGATTGATTTATGATTATTTTTCACTCTTATGGACAATGTTTTTTGAAATGATAAAATTTTATACCATGAATCATGTTTACGATCTATGAAAGATTAGGTATAAACCTTGTAAGTTATGTTCATGATAAAATACCATTATTGTTATCTTATTCTTTCATATGATCATAGATTTATATGTCTTATGTTTACCCTTACCAATCATATGTACTCACCCTTTATTATGTTTCCTTCCTCAGATTATGAAGAAAGGTTTAGGTAGGGTGTACCTAAGAGGAGTACTATATGAGAAGATATTTATGGGATATGTTGGATATATTTCTTGAAATAAGAATATTGTGTTTCTATTCACTAAACACACTAAACTATTATGGTCCTCAGGCATGTATTTATGAGATGTATTGAATATTCA
This sequence comes from Viscum album, assembly GCA_963277665.1. NCBI lineage: Eukaryota > Viridiplantae > Streptophyta > Magnoliopsida > Santalales > Viscaceae > Viscum > Viscum album. The sequence continues at coordinate 1,800,025,792 of OY728141.1, forward strand.
TTTAAAAAGATGTGATATCTTTGTATGAAAATCTTGGGTCCTTATAGTTGGTATTAGAGGAAAGTTTTACTTAACCTTTGAAAAATAGAATTAGAAACATCAGTGAGATACCAATGGATATTTATAAAAATATTTCTAAGTATACAAAAAATTTTAAGTATAACAATGATTTAAAGAATAGAAAAATATCCTAGTTTTTTTTATAAAGGATAGAAAGAGTGGTTTTCAAGAAATTACACCCCTATCTAGATCTTACAGGTGGATATAGAGCCATCACATAGGTAATTAGTGGTAATAACTCCATAAAGGATGCATTGAGGTGGACTTGATTGTCACCTAGTGTACAGTAATCGGCCTTGCTGCCCACCTCATTTGACACTCTTGAGAGATAAGTTTTGAAAATTTAAAAACTCTTTATAAACCATAATGGAGGATTTAAATAGATGATGACCATGAATGGCCTAGGTTAAGCCTAAGGTGTCATAGATTTAAAATAAGGTGTCATGATTTAGACATCCTATAAGTAATTTTTCTTGATTATGTAGATTCAAACTATGATTATTGTTTCCTATGATATGCTTTTTGGTTTTAGTTAATGTATAGAACTATGAGGAATCATGTTAACACTGAATCTGATAGATAATTTAATGATTATAAAAAAATTGGTTGATTACTTGAGAGAAAAATATTTTGATTATTCCTAATTAGTTAAAATAATATATAATTAAATACTTGAAACTTAACCATCTCTCAAACATAACAAAGAAGATAAGGATATAGTTTATTATGATTTAAGGTGGTGGAGACTATAGAGGAAAGTATATTTAGTTTCCTATATGTTGATAATGTGGGAAGAAGAACTCAAGGGATTATCTCAAAGGAACTAAAATATGTTTTATGTGTGGAGAAGAAGAGCATAGGGTAATCAATTTTTGAGTGAAATTGAAAAGTTTAGTTAATGCAATGGAGGTGAATATTAGTCTCTCTAAGGTATTATCAATGGATGAATGTTTTGAATGTGAAAAGTATAGACATTAGGAAATTTATTTCCTATGAGGAAATATTTTAAAGAGAATCAGAAAGGTGGTATGAGTAATGGATATACTGTTGATGATGAAGAGACCACAAATGAAATATGAAAGGCATGGACTTTTCTAATAGTATTGTTTATGTCAAATGTAAGAAGAATGATTAAATTGAAGATGATGAATGTTAAGAAATGATTCATATTTCATATTTTAGGAAATAGGTATTAAGGAATAAGATAATGAATCATAGTTAATGGTTTAAGAATTAAGTGGAATGATTGAAGTGTTTATTTATGGGAATTCAATAATTTTGTGATATAAATCATGAACTATATAAATATTATTCTGTAGAATATTTTCATTATGTATTTTCAACAATATTTTTAATGGTAATGATGATCTAGAAAAGTGATTTAATGTCAAAGTGATATTTTATGGAAACACATGGTTAGGTGAGATAAACCAAAATATGTTCCTAATGTTGAGAAAATGCTGTTTAGTTTGGATAAAGAGATGATTGATATGGATAAAGTAAACTATATAGTATTGATGACCCTAGAACTAATCAATGATTTGCTGAAAAAGTGGTATATGTTATCCATGATGGAGTTTTCAATATTATTGGATCTATATAATTTATTCAATAATATCTGGTTTTATTTAGGAAATGATGAAGAATATTTGTTTTCATTGAGGATTTATATAAATATTAGTTATTACCATGATTCAGGGGAATATATAACCAAGGTATTCGTATATTTGGCATGTTTCCATTAATAGATACTTTATTATATTTGGGGGATTAATGAAAGGTTTATTTTTGAAAATTTAATGACCTTATTTATAAATTTTGAGCTTTAGAAGGGTCATAAGGTTAAACATTTATATAAATGTTTAATTTAAACTTTGGATGAGGTTTTATATATTATTTTATTTCTTTACCATATGAATATTTATGAATATTGGATAACTTGAGATAACCATTTTATTATGATGATAACTGGAGATAGAATGGATGAATTATCATTATATTATGTATATTTTGATCTGTTAGTGATTCACAAATAAAAAAATTATATTTTTTATTAGATTAAGATATTAAGTGGAAATTTACTGAATCAAAAACAAAGGATGAAAAAAATTACGATACAAAGGAAACTAAACCCTAGATATATTATTCTCTTTGATATTATTGATTATATCATTATGGTATCTCACCGATTAGAGCCTCCACTGAACCTCACTCAAGTCCATGATGTGTTACATGTATCTATCCTGAGGAAGTGCATACTAAATACATCAAATTTACTAAACTCAAATGTTATACTGCTAAAGCATGATCTTTCTTATAAGGAACAACTGATGGAGATTTTGGATTGTACAAATAAAGTTCTATGAAACAAGACCACTCACATAGTCAATGTTTTGTGGTGAAACTAACATATTTATAATGCTACAAGAGAACCTAATGATGTAATGGGGAAGAATTATCCTATGTTTTTGGTACCAAAGTGACTAATTTAGATGGTGAAATTCATTTTAAGGGGGAATAATGTAACACCCTAAAATTTTGTGAAATATTTTTTTTCAAATAAATTTAATATTTTTGACATTTTTTGTTACACACAATATATATTTTTTCTTGAATTACATTCAGCAATTATTTTTTTCTCATTACATGCAACACTGAGTGTATCTTGTGTTACAAACAACATCGTGTTTAAAATAAATATACATAGTATTGAAATATTATTATTAAATATAATTATTATCACCTATCCATTGAAATGGGGAGTGTGAATGAGATTAAGAAAATTAAGAAAATACATTCTTTAAACATAATAACGATTTGAAAATAATAAACATTCAAAATATATTCTTTGGTGGATAGTTAATTATAAATAAAAATAATAACCATTTAAAAATAAAGGTAATATTTTTTTAGAAAACTATTTTTTTGCATAAAAATGTGTTTTAGATTAATAAACTAACCAAAAAATTTTTGGGGAATTATTTCAAATAAATTTTTATATTATAAATTCAGTCAAATTTTTTACATTAATATTATGTGTTTTCTAGATAATAAATAATAATAAATTTAATTTTATTCTTAGAAACTATTTTTTTCTAAAAAAAGTTTTGTCACTTTTTGCGCGCTTATAATAAAATTAACTTTTGAAAATTTTAAAAAATGAATTATAAAAAAAATCATTTTTAAAATCATCATTTAAAAATTTTATTAGGGTAAATTTTTGATATTTTTCTGGAAATATATGTTTTTTGATGAATAGTGAAAAATAATGGGTTTTATTGAAAAACTAGATTTTTGTTTAAAGAATTTATATGGTTAATTTTGTTTTTAATTATTTTTAAAAGAAAAATTAGTTCAATAATATATATATATATATATATTAATCAAATTTAGTTTATTATAATCAAATTTAATGTTGAATTTTGATATAAAAACTTTTTAACCTTTTGATCATTTTCTCTTTGAAAAACCACTTTCTCATGGCATCTTCGGGTATAATTTTAAATTAAAATTTTCCAGTTTTTTAAAATTGAATTTGGTAAAATGGATTAAATATTTGGAATCATAATAATTTATATTATATTATAATGTCAACTCTATTTTTTACCATAATGAATAGTGGAAATAGTAAAAATTAATTATCGCAGTTAAGGTAAAAATGGGTTTACTAGGACGTTAAAATAAAAAGATAAGGGTTAAAATGGTTATAAAAATTTTAAAATTACTATTTCATGACCATAATTCCATATTATAATTCCCAATTTCTAATATATGTTTATTTTTAATTTTTTTTATTGGGAATGAAATCATTATTTTGGATTCTTTTGGGAAATTTCCAAGTATTTTTCAAGTGGGTTCCTTTACCCCACTTATAAAATTCCACCACCAATATTAAATTATTCACATATATAAATAATTATAGTTTATAAATAACCTTTCAAATCCCTCCCTAATATCATTATCCATGTTATAAATTTATTGGTCCTCCCAAAAAACCAATATTAGGGCCTTTAATAAGATACCCAAAGGAGGTGCTTCTAAGGAAATGTAATTGTCTTCACTAAGCTCCTTCGTTTTATTTCTTTCTTCTACACCTTAAATTTTTTATTTAAACATAAAATATAATAAAACCAGTATATACTATATATTTATATTTTATAATGTTAATATAATAACCTATATCCATCTCTACTTCCATCAAATGGAAAACAAAACTCTTGATCATGTGTACGACTGACTACTGCCTCACAAACTGATGTAGTTTGTTTTCCATAACTACCTTTAAAGGCTGGATATAATGATGAATTTGAAATATTTATATGATATTTATGAAATTAATACAATTTTTTAATTATTATATTATTGATTCCTTCTTACTTTCCATTCCATGGGAGATGCAAGAATGTCACTCGGGTGTAAGACAGACTATCGCCTCACGAAGTGATGTGATTATTTTTCTCTTATGATTTACATGGAAGGTAGTAAGGGTAAATTTAATGAATATAAATAATATATATTAAATCATAATAACATTTTATTTTAAATATATTATTTACCTTTTTTTCAATCTGTTGAGAAAATAGAAACAACATCACGGTCACATACGGCCTACCATCTCCATGAACGATGTATTTCAATATCTATCTATAAATTTTATGGATTAATCTAAATAAATATACAATAAATATATAATATATTTATATAATGGTTTAAATTCTGGATATTATGCAACCATGATCAAAGTAAGAGTTCTAAAAATAAAAAATCAAAACATACATGAAAAAAAGCAGTAATTACCCAAAACATGACTTTAACATAGAGTTGTTAATAAAAGGGAAATGAAATGTAATAATTAAATAATATATGGTATGATATATATATTTATGGTTCTGTAATAGATTTATAATAAACTTATATTTATTATAAAGTAGTTTTGGTTATGTATGATGGAAGTCAAGATAGGTAATGGATTTCTGTCTCACTTTTAACTTCTGTGAGACACATGTCACACTCACCACCTATTTATTTTTTGTGATGTATATAAATAAAATGAATTTATTTTATGATTTTAAACCTAATTATTATTTATATTTACACATCAAATTTTGGATCTCTATTTCATGGGGTCTACAGTTTAAAAATTACCAAATCGGTAAGGGATTGTTGTCTCAATTTGTCTGCTTTGAGACTTATGTTATGTTATACAACTACATTATTTTACGAGGTGTATATACATACCAATTGGCATTTAATATAATGAATTTATTTATTCTCATAAAATTTTATGTTTCTTTTAATGATATTCTCTCCTTGGGCTTACGATCTAATGTTACCAAAGTGGTAATGGTTTTATGATAAAATCTCATCGTTTATCAGGATTGTTTATATTTTTATTTATGATGATGAAATGTTATGAACCAAATCTCAATTAACTCATGAATTTTATTATAATATGGTTATTTCAGGATAATACATGCATTCCCTTTATTTTCTTCTCTTTACATACTCTAGATTTCAAACTAATGTTTTTATGAAAAATTGTATTTATATATCTCTTTGTTCGAAAAATCATTTTTCTTATAAAACCATGTTTTCTAAAAGAGATTTAAAAAATGTTTTTTATACTTTCTAAATGATTTATTAAACACTTTTTAACCCAATTTTTAATTTTACAATGTTTTTTAAATGGAATATTCAAGTCATTTTCAATAAAAATCTCATTTGTATTTTAATGAAAATTTAAAAGGAATATTTGATTTAACATGTATGAAATGAATGATATTTACACCATGATGACCATTATTTTCATTGAATATTTCTATATAATTTTCAAATTTTATTTTCAAATAAAATGATTTTTCAAAATGTTTTATGATTTTTTATTTTTTAAAAGTCATTTTCAAAATGGAAAAGATATTTTACTCAAGAAATTTTTTTAAATGATTTTTAAATATTCCTTTATATGTTTCCAAGGTTATTTTTAAAGAAAAGTATTTTGAAAGTGTTTTTTATTTTAAAAGGTTTTTTCAATGTGGAAAGGCTATATTCCCTAATAAATGTTCAAAGTGATCTTTAAAATCATTTTCCATCTAAGATGAAATACTTTGATGTTACTTTTGATTTACTGAGGATAAGATTTAATGATACCATAGTTATTCTTATATGGATAGTTAATGTTTATGTAGATGAAATGTTTATGAAAACCATTTATTATTCATGGGTTATTCTATGTTGAATTGAGGAAACATTTATGAAACTATTTTTCTTTACATAGGTTATGATTTCATGATATGATGAATGCTTTATGATATTGTAGCACACATAAGTATAGTTTTCATTATGATATGGGTGGGACCTATATCTGCCTCCAATATATTGGGCAAGGATTTATATCTCACGAGATAAAAATGGGATAAAATGTTGAAGGGCTTGATCCACCATTGGAAAAAACTGAGTCTTAATCCATTAAAGGAAATAGGTGAGCCCTAATCCACTATGAGAAATAGGTGAATCTTGATCCAGAATGGGAAACATATGATAAGTAACAATTCACTATATTTATGGTCATGGTAGTGAAACTTGAAATATGGAATGATTTTCTATATGTATAATGGTTCCACACTTTTATGACAAGAGATTATTGTTCATGATTTATTTATGAATATTCCCCATTCTTATGGAATTTTTTTTCTGAAATGATGCATTTTTATTCCATGACACAAGTTTAGGATCTTTGAAATGTTTGTTTTAAACTTTGTAAGTTACATTCATGATCACATTCCCTTATTCTTATATTATTCTTTCATATTATCATAGAATTATATCTCTTATGTTTACCCTCACTAATCATATGATATCACAATTTCTTATGTTTCCTTCCATAGGTTATGAATAAAGGTTTAGGTAGGGTATTCCTAAGAGGAGTAAAATATGAGAAGATCTTTGTGGGAGATTTTGAATATCTTTCTTGAAATAATAATATTGTGTTTCTAGTCTACAAATACACTAAACTATTACAATACTTTGTTGTGTATATATGAAATGTATTGAATATTTGTCTAAAAATATGTGATATTTATGTATGAAAACCTTTGATACTTATATCCAAAATAGATAGTTTGGCCCTATTGGTGGTCCTTATATTTACCTATCATTGGTCAATATTTTTAAATATACTTGGTTTTTGTATTTAAATACATATTTGAGAACCAAAAGATATATCTAATAACCAATTTGTAGGAATAAATAAATTTCACTCGATGAAAAATGCAGTTGAAGCTTCCCCTTTATTCTTAATATGGGTGTTGCTTTTCTTTTTTCAGTGGTCCTTATTTACACATATGAAAAAATAGCTTCCTTCTCCCTTACTTTCCCTTTATATTTCTATTCTTGTAATGGTGTAAATATGTTTTGGGATTTGATATCTTTGCTCTCCCTTTATATTTATTCACCATAATTAAAGAAGGTTTTTCATGAATCATCTCTTTATTTACTTGGTGAAGAAGAGTGAGTAGACCAAGAAGATACTTATCAATGTTTTTTATTTTAAAATTAATAACAAAACTGGAAAAATCTATAAGTGTGTGATGAAATAATGAGATCAGTGTGCAGTTCTACATAGATTTTAAAACCTAGAACTTCTAAGTGCTTAGTTTATCTAATGATCTTGAATACATGAGGCCCAGTTGGCACTCCCTCTCAAATTTTACTCTTTATGCGTGACTTAGATATCTGAAACTTTTATTGTATTTTTCTCTCTTGATATAAATCATGGAGATGCTCGAGCATGATATAAGAATCCATGTTTTCATGTGAATTCGTGATTTCACTTGACATAAATGATAACATAAAACATTTAATGTATTCTACATAATTCAAATGTTTTTCATAGGTAAACAACTCTTCTTCACTCGCCACCTTGGTAGGAGGATTAGGAATTGAGGATTTTAGCATGTAAGGTTTCTGTTCAGGGTTCAACACAACCTAAGGGTTTCTAGACCACTCCTATAATTTACTACTAGTGAGGAGATAGTCTATCTTTAATATATATCATAGGGATAGTGTATATATACAACTTAAAATTTTATTCAATTATAACATAGAATATTATTAGTACTTTGGTTGATTACAAATTATGTGAGAAATAATTAAATTAAGTTTATTAAATCTCCCACTATTTTATCAACTCCCAATAAACCTCTCCATCGAACTCGAAGTCTATATTTTCTAGGAAATTATAGTGTAAAGGATCCATATACCCCTTTTCATAACTCAAATGAGGGTTGGTCAAGCTATTTGAAGGTATTTAGGTAAGAAGGTCTTTTCCAACTATGGGATTGGAGGTCCTTGATCCATTGAGTGGACTCCCTAATCCTGAAATCCTATAATGTATTCCCTCAACACTTTTTTCCATGTTACGTAAAGACTGGAAAGGGATAATTCTCTTGATGTATGATGGTTATGTCAACCCATAACCTTCTTAAGAACTCCATGTTAAAAGTAAGTGTCCCAACAAGGGTTGTTCAAACACTTAGTTCTAAGGATTTATTCTTAATCAAGTAATGGAAGGAAAATTATAATATAATATTTAATTGAATGATATCAATTTATTATGCATAAATTTTATCTTGATTTATCCTTTACATGAATTTTTAATATTAAGTGGATTTTTCTTAATTAATTAACCATGTTGGATGAAACTTTTTCCCACAATACATTTATTTAAATTTAATCCTTTCACATTAATTAATTTATTTATGTGATCATGGTCTTTAATCTATAAATTAAATAATGCATATATAGAGATAAATAAATGACTCAATCATGAGCTTATCTAACTATTTATTTTTTGAGCAGATAATAATTAAACCTATGACCTAGGGGAATAACTTCTTATTCCATCCATGGAATGACTTAAAGCATTCCACTTATCCACATGTGTATCAACTGGATTGGAATCATTATGGTTCTTTCTAGTAAATCCTGTGAATTCCTTGGGACAATCTATTAATTAAATGTATTTATACCTCACACACAGTTAATGGAAACCAAATTATAGGTTAAGTGGAAATATATAAACAACCTTAGACATGATTTTCCTATATAAAAATGGAGGGAGGGATGACTCATAGGCCATCAAATTTAATTAAATATTAAATAATTATAATCACATGCAATAAATTAAATTAAAACAACCAACACATACGTAGGTCTTTGTCAAGATCATGAATGGTCATATATGTAATGATTACAAAAAAGTAAAATCGGTTACCATTCATTTATTATTTGATATTTATTATTAAGATACAAATTATTTATTTAATTTATTTATTTATTAATTCCCTTTCATATTAAAAACCATCAAAATTATATTGGAGATACCCATAATAAATGAATTCATGGAAAATAAATGATAGAAGCAATTATTACAGATTATTATAATAAATTAATTAAGTATTTAATATTATTCAAAACCATCATTAAATTTTCAAACAAAATATGTTCCAATCAATATAATGAGGTTGTAATTCTTCAATTTGTAATTTAATGTAATTTTAATTTTGTCCTTTATTGGGAGACTACACAACGTGTATTGTCAAGATACACATTATGTGTATTAGTTGCTTTAAATCTAGGGTATAATTATAGGGAATTAGTATATTACTCAGAAATAATATATGGCATGTCCTAACCAACTACACATCATGTTTTCCTCTTAATGTGTGTTCTTGAAACCCACCAGAAAAACTCAGCATGTTCATCAGAAATAGGACAAAAAAATGTGTACAATCCATCAATGCTCCATATATCTCACATGTCGTGTGTCCATATAACTAACCAAGTAAATTAGGGTTTATTTTAGATACGATAATTAGTAAACTACATGTTCTGTATTCTAGATACATGTCATGTAATTTATTAATGCTCCAGGCTTTTAGTTTCCTGCTATTTTGACCATGTATTTGACTACATGGTTTGTGTGAATTTATTCGTTTAACTATGTAGACTATAGGACATGTACAATAGATACACATCATCTAATCTAACATTCTTTTTACTAGATTTGACGATTCAACATTTTGTGTGAAATAAATGCACTATGTTTAGTTACTTATTGGTGTGTTGTGTATCCTTTCTTTGATGAGGTTGTTGATATTTTAAAACCCTTTCAGATTTCCTTCATTTCACTATAAGGATTAAACAGTAAAATCCCTCTAGAAGTGATCCACATGTACTTATTTGATCTCTGGAAAACACCAATTGATTCATAGGTGCTAGCTTTGTGAAAAATTATCTTTCATTATTCATCATGATCTCTCTAAGATCCTTCTGTACTAAAGGATTTCATCTCATTATTGAGATCAAGATATGAGGAACTTTAGAGAAAGTGGTATAAGTCTTTTGTGTGTAATGATTTTCTAGTCTCAAATTTTTATTAAACCTACAAAACAGAAATAATCATATATTAATAAATCTAGGGTTTATGTTAAAATATTATTTAATCGTGTACTGGTCCATAAATAATATTATAATCCTTATTAAACTCCATGTCCCAAAATATTATTATTATTATCATTATTATTTTGCAGCACACACTAACGTGCACAATAAAAATATTGTTTTAACATATTGTAAATTAGTATTTATAACTAAAAATGATCTTGGTCCATTAAAACTCTTGAAATTTATTGAATACCTAAATAAAAATTTAATTAAATATTTCATTCATCAATAAATATTTGTGATCAATAAAACTTTAATAAAATTATTCCTTAGTCTTGATAGTAATATTTTTTCTAAAAATTAAATTCAAATAGAATTTAATCGAGATCAATGGATACACTTAGTGTGTAACCCTCTAGGATTATTTTTCATTGGAATTAGGAAGACTTTCCTAAAGTCCAATATTATTATCTAGTAATGGGTTAAGATACCCAAGTGAATGAACTTAATGTCGCAACATTGACATCCACAAACAAACACTCACTGTTGAAGATAATTCCTTTGTGTCAATATATCATCAAGTAGGTTCCACATCTGTGTCATTGTCCTATATTCTCGATACATATTTATTTTTCTATTTGAAATAAACACATCATTACACATGAACAAGGAATTTAAAGCGAAGGTTCTATTCCAATGAAAGGGTTGATATATTAGATTCCATAAACATGGAAGGGAAAAAACCTCTCTCAACTTATCTATTAATAAAATGTCATTCATGATAGACCTCACATACCCTTATTCCTCCCAACATATGGTGTGACCATTTTGGTCAGTAAATCTAAGTTCACAAGTCATGACATGCATCTATGATAATATTATTGTATAAGGACCATTACAAACACTAATAGATAGAAATATCTGATGATACCAAAACATGAATAATTCATATTAGTGGATATAATCTTATAATCTCCAATAATGGATATTATCAAGTGAAAACTTAATGAGAAGAAGCATCATCTGCCTATGAGTACTCACACATGAAAGTAAAAATAATCTATGTCTTATCATATTACGTTATCCAACCATTAAACTATATTTAAGAATATAATCATGGAATTTAAAAAATATCATCATAGTAGGGAACTAATTTGATCTTATCAATGCAACATATATATTAGGAAATTATTACATTAAATACATTCAGAACAATGAACAATATATAATAATATGTTTTATTAATATTCAATTAATTAAATATACGTGTAATTAAAGTACAATCAGTGGGTCCTATGAAACCACATCCAACAATAAAAGGACATGAACTTAATTTTATGTTTTTGAGTATGATACAAATTAGTTAATCAATGTATTTAATTTTTTCAATATAAATATATTATGATTTTTGATAGAGCAAATATTTTCAATTAATTTATATTTAATATCATTGTTTTAAACCCACAAAATTGTTCCTCTAAGATGAATTGTTTCATTTTTATGATAATGGTGTTATTTTGAGCTGAATAGTAAAAATTGGCCATTTTGGATTTTTAACAGTTTTAAATTATTTCGGTAGATTGGACATAACATTATCTACAATGATCCAAATTGACAAATTATTTCTTTTTCAGATTCTACACATCCAGGGATTCATTTAATATATTTGGATCAAAATCTGAATCGGCCATATGGAAGCTCAAAAAAAGCTCACAAGTTGGCTCAAGAAAACTGTTTTCAGTTCTGCCTAGTTTTGATGTTGGATCCATAACTAATCCACTGTGGAGCCAAAGCTTGTGAAATTCGGTGGGTGGACGCGCAAGGAGTTTTGGAGCATCTTTTATGAAGGAATCAGAGAGTGAATCGGCCGTTTATGGGGCCATTAAAGCACCCTAATCCGGAGGAGTTCGTTTTGGAGAGTCTGACTGGACAGAATAAATTCTCATAGTAAAACGGCCATAACTCTCGGAATACATGTCCAAATCCGATGAAATTTTGAGGGGACACGGACAAGGGAATTATGAACAACATTAATGAAGGGATAAACGCGTGTAGATGCCATTTAAGGGGGCTACAACGCGTCGAAATTTGGGGAAAGAATTCTGTCTATAAAAGGAGGAGAGCTCCACCCTCTCAAGGCATCCATTCTCCACCCCATTCCTTCCGGGGCACCAAGAAGATCTTTTCGGTTTTATTTTTTATTTATTTTCTTTTTCATAGTTTTGTAATTCATTCTTCTTCCCCATTCAACTCGATTACCCTTACCATGGTAGGGTAATCTTTTGGAGTGATTGGGGAAGGGTTGGTTTTCTATATTGTAATGCTTGAGTTCTTGGACGTAATTGAATAAATTTCTTTCTTCTTCAAAGTTGTTTTCAATTTATTATAGCGGATTTTATAATCAAGTGCGATCGTTCTTGAATATTAATTCCGTTATTTATTTTTGCCTTGGTAAAATAATCAATATCTCCCTCCACTAATTTCTGGTTTATATACGATGGAATAAACTAGGAATTAGTGGTGAAGTACTCGACGATCGTCAGTACATGTAAAAGGTGTAGTGAATGTTCTTGATTGTTTGGGATAAACAAAACCCGATCGGGAATTTCCCATTTCAATTAAGGATATTCAATAAAACTATTTTACACATGGAAGGAGAGTTGACCAAACCGAGATCTTGGTAAGGTTTTCTCTCACAATAACAATTTCACCAAGGAAGTGAGAGGAAATGATTGTGGAAACTCACTTTAATCAACTAAGAAGAAGAGGTTTGAATTAAATTGAACAAGGATAGAATTATAATTAGAAAACTGACCCCGACCTAATCACCCTTTTAAATTTCATTGTTTTTCAATCATTTGAATTTCAAATTTCCGTTCACCACATTTTTACCCCCGTTTTAAAGTGACAACCCATTTTGTGTGCACTCCTCTTCGGGAGACATCCTAGGTCAACAACATTACTACATTTTAACTTAGGAAATAATTGTTTTGTCATGCCCTACGACAGGCGTGCGTCAAACTTGGCGCCGTTGCCGGGGAGGTAGTGCCGCAATATTTTTTTTAAATTTTTGACATTTTAAAAAAAAACACAAATAAAATCTTTCCATAATGAATTCAAATGATTATTATTCTACATGGAATGAAAATTACTCACAGGTGCAAGAAGAAGTCTACACTGAGGAGGCCCTCCAACGAAGAGCTGATTCACTAATGATAATGTTCAAGCAGGTGGAAAGAGGCATAACAACATGGATCTCACCAGAAGATTTGATGGCCATGGTCAATGAACTCCGAGTTGACTTAAAAAGATTCAAGGCCAAAAAGGAAGTGCCACTGGTCTTCCCAGATTTCACTGAAGACATCCATGAAGTTGAATCCAAACTCGAGGTGGAGGAGCATGACTACCTACCTCCATCCAGTGATAATCAACTCCAAGACGCACTTTCAAATCAAGAAGAGATTCAATCTGAACCAACTCAGGGAGATGATACATTTTTGAACTCAAATTCTTTTAATTTTGTTGAAACTAATTTGAATATAACTCCCAATTGTTTTGAATTTTCAGAATCATATGACTCCTATTATTCCCTAGAGGATGAAGAGACAAAAGAAGATGCACCTATTGAGGAACACCTGGAGCTCCCGGAAGTCATGGAATATTTACTAGAGGAGCCCAATCATAAAGAGATCCAAGTTGCTAAGGCTGAGGAAATAATACAGGAGGTCGAAGCCCCCATTAAGCTAGCACTGGAAGACAAGATGGTTGCACAAGTAGCAACAAAAGAGGTGGAGGTTCCATACTTCATTCTACCCCCACCATGCACGGTGTACCACATTGATAAGGGGGTGGATCTGGTGTACTCTATCTATGGAGTCCTCCACAACAAGAACAATGAAATGAAAGTTGGGAAGAGCCACATGTGGTGGTTCAAACCAAAGAAACCTCATCCACCATCAGATTGGGGATACTCAATTACAACTGCCACTCTGGAGGCAGTCAAAACCCAGGGCCCACTTGGGGGATTAAACCAAGATTTATTTTTTTTTCTTATTCAATTTATGTTTTCATTTATTTTAAAAAAATTCTTATGTTATGTTTTTTTTTACTTTTTTTAGGTTTTCAAAGAGCAACACTTAGGAGTAAAACTCAACGTTGCATTGCCAATAAGTCAGGTTGTACCTCTCTTTCACACTTTCTTGAAGTTGTGATTAATTTTAAAATTGGCTTACATGTTAAATAAACTTAAATGCATCGAGGACACTGCATCATTTAAGTGTGGGGGAGGGAACCTTTGTAGTATAGGATTTTTATTTGATGTTTGTTTTCAAAAATAAAAAAAATAAAAAATTGTGTCTTTTCAAATTTTTGTGTGTTTATTTTTCAATTTTTGGTGTGTTTCTGAAACTTTTGAGCTGAAATGATTATCAATACCATTTTTGAAACCCATTTCAATGAGTTAACCAGTCTATTTCATGAAACTGGTCTTAAATGAATACTGAAATAACTTTGTTTCAAGTTCAAATCTTTTGGAAATTCATGAAAAGTACACTGATTTTTGAATCTCATGCCATATTTCACTGTCTATGTCTTTGAAATAACATTCTTGTGAGGCTTCTGAACCATTTTTGTCATATTCTTTTCATTCACCTCATTTCTTGAGAGAACCAGACCATGCATGCTTTAACCAGAATTTGATTTATTCCTTTCAAAACTTGAGGGTTGGGGTACGTGTGTTTTAAATGATTGAGGCACTTATTTTGTTTGAATCCCCCTTTTCAAAATAATCCTTTTCATTATGGCCCACCTTTACATTTATCCTTCATTGTAGCCCCTAGTAGCCATGAATTGCCTGTTAGGTTAGCCACATTACAAGCCAATTTTCCCTATCATACCTGCTCTTGAAGTAAAATTGCATGATCTAGTTGAACTTAAGTGTGGGGGAAGATGTTTTGCGGTGTACTACCTCATTTGGTTATACTTTGGGTGGAAAATAAATTGTAGAAGAGATGTGTGTGATGCTGAAAAATTATTCTGTTGAAAGCTGTGCCTTTTCTGGAGCTTTTATGACAAGAGAAGCTGTGCCTTTCTGGAGCTTCCAAAAGAGAAGCTGTGCCTTTCTGGAGCTTCCAATGTAAAAAGAAAGCTGTGCCTATCTGGAGCTTTAAAAAAAATTATGTTTGAAAAGATTGAAATGTTTGCTGCTGAGCTGATTGAATGATGATGGAGCCTATTTTCAACAAAGGGGAAGTGAAGGAGACCATATTTGATTGAAAACTAGAATCTTGTAATTTTTCTTCAATAAGAGCCAAGCCTTCCTTTTTCAGCCTCAGAACTTTTAACATCTAAATCCTACCAACCGGAAGCCACAGAACAACCCTGAAAAGTCCTCATGAGAAACACATGTCCTTGACTCACATCGGGTGGAGAAGTAGGAATTTATCAAACCTATGGTGACTCTTGTGTGAGTTTGGATGAGAAAAGCCTTGTTCAGCCTTTACATTTGTGAGATGAGAGAAAATTCATGTGAGGTAGGTGTTTTGTGTGCATGGGATAAGAAATGAAGTGGAAATATATTAAAATCTTAAATGGAGAACTTGAAATAACAGTTTTTGTTGAGGCATGATATCTTTTTGTTTCTTGAAATTGATTTGATTGATCTCATTGATATGTGTTTTGATTTTGATTTGATTTGATTTTTACTTGTCCAGGAGTCCAAGTGCTAAGTGTGGGGGAATTGATAGAGCAAATATTTTCAATTAATTTATATTTAATATCATTTTTTTAAACCCACAAAATTGTTCCTCTAAGATGAATTGTTTCATTTTTATGATAATGGTGTTATTTTGAGCTGAATAGTAAAAATTGGCCATTTTGGATTTTTAACAGTTTTAAATTATTTCGGTAGATTGGACATAAAATTATATACACTGATCCAAATTGAAAAATTCTTTCTTTTACAGATTCTACACATCCATGGCGTAATTTAATATATTTGGACCAAAATCTGAATCGGCCATATGGAAGCTCAAAAAAAGCTCACAAGTTGGCTCAAGAAAACTGTTTTCAGTTCTGCCTAGTTTTGATGTTGGATCCATAACTCATCCACTGTGGGGCCAAAGCTTGTGAAATTCGGTGGGTGGACGAGAAAGGAGTTTTGGAGCATCTTTTATGAAGTAATCACCGAGTGAATTGGCCGTTTATGGGGCCATTAAAGCACCCTAATCCGGAGGAGTTCGTTTTGGAGAGTCTGACTGGACAGAATAAATTCTCATAGTAAAACGACCATAACTCTCGGAATACATGTCCAAATCCGCTGACATTTTGAGGGGACACGGACAAGGGAATTATGAACAACATTCGTGAAGGGATAAACGCGTGAAGATGTCATTTAATGGGGATAAAACGCGTAGAAATTAGGGGAAAGAATTCTGGCTATAAAAGGAGGAGAGCTCCACCCTCTCAAGGCATCCATTCTCCACCCCATTCCTTCCGGGGCACCAAGAAGAAGATATTTTCGGTTTTATTTTTTATTTATTTTCTTTTTCATAGTTTTGTAATTCCTTCTTCTTCCCCATTCAACTCGATTACCCTTACCATGGTAGGGTAAACTTTTGGAGTGATTGGGGAAGGGTTGGATTTCTATATTGTAATGCTTGAGTTCTTGGACGTAATTGAATAAATTTCTTTCTTCTTCAAAGTTGTTTTCAATTTCTTATAGCGGATTTTATAATCAAGTGCGATCGTTCTTGAATATTAATTCCGTTATTTATTTTTGCCTTGGTAAAATAATCAATATCTCCCTCCACTAATTTCTGGTTTATATACGATGGAATAAACTAGGAATTAGTGGTGAAGTACTCGATGATCGTCAGTACGTGTAAAAGGTGTAGTGAATGTTCTTGATTGTTTGGGATAAACAAAACCCGATCGGGAATTTCCCATTTCAATTAAGGATATTCAATACAACTATTTTACACATGGAAGGAGAGTTGACCAAACCGAGATCTTGGTAAGGTTTTCTCCCACAATAACAATTTCACCAAGGAAGTGAGAGGAAACGATTGTGGAAACTCACTTTAATCAACTAAGAAGAAGAGGTTTGAATTAAATTGAACAAGGATAGAATTATAATTAGAAAACTGACCCCGACCTAATCACCCTTTTAAATTTCATTGTTTTTCAATCATTTGAATTTCAAATTTCCGTTCACCACATTTTTACCCCCGTTTTAAAGTGACAACCCATTTTGTGTGCACTCCTCTTCGGGAGACATCCTAGGTCAACCACATTACTACATTTTAACTTAGGAAATAATTGTTTTGTCACGCCCTACGACAGGCGTGCGTCAATTTTATAATAAATGAAATATTTATTTATTAATCATTCATGTGTGTTACTTATTTTATATGATAATGGAATGATCAAATCCCCTCAAATTAAGACTCTAAGATACCCCAAATAGACGATATCATGATGTATTATGTTTTTTGGTAGTATGTTAAAATTTTAACCATTATAATTTGATACCTTTCTTATAATGACCTTGAGACTAATCTAATTAGGTGGTAGTAGTTATTGATCATGTAGTGAGTTTTTATTAATCGTGATGGTATTTTTATTCCTATATAACATGTATTATATTTTGGGTCTTGATTGAGTAATACTTTAGGGAACACATTTCCATGATTAGATAAGTTACATGTGATGTGATTATTTACTTAGATTTTTGTTATGTGATGTATTTATCCAGATTTCCTAGTCTACTCTAGTAATTGAGAATGTATGAGTTGGCCTATAATTTATTGACATATTATAATGGGATTAATTCCATGGAATAAATGATTATATGAATATACAAGATATATGTAATATATTGGTGTAGATGTTCATATAGTGATATGAGTTTTATTTGGAGGTCATTCCAGATCCCAATATAGCTTGGGTAACAATGGCATGTTTATAGAGTCCAGTCTTTTATTAAAACTATGGATTAGGAATCCATAATTTTTTTCAATGATACAATGGTTTATAGGGTCACATGGTTAGGATATGGAATTAGGATTTTTTATGATACAAATAAATTTCCCAAAATAAGATATTTTTTGCATGATAATCACCTCAAAAGGATTTTGGACGGATTTTAAAGTGCCACGAAGTTTTTAATAAAACAAATATCATCATTAAAAGTGATATATTGATAGATAATTTAATTAAATCTATAACATGACCAATAAAATAATTATATCTATTTGTATGTTATGATATATAATTCCCCAAACAATATAATGATAAACCTACTTAGGTTATGGTAGTGATATGTGATATCATTTAGGATTTTTTATAAACTAATTTCACATTTATTATTTTATTTTTAGGGATTATAATTTAACATTTGATAAAGAATTAATGATAAAGTATCCATTGAAGATTTTAATTACCACTTTCATTGATGGGGTATACATTATAAATGATATAATATTAAAAATACAAGGGTTAGTAAAATGTCAATGAAATTATCAAAATAAAATTACTCAAAGGAAAAATGATTTAGATGTTCTACATGACCTTAGCTGTACCCATTGAATAATAGAGGATTTTGAATAACAGAAATAGTCTATAGGAAATATAGGGATACTATACTCTCAATCAATTACATTTAATAACACATAAATAATTGAATCAATAAAAATCATCAAATCAAATGAAAGGATTTAAAACATATGGCCAACCATAAATAATATATAAATATCAACATGATATATCAAAATAAACTGATGATAATAATACATAAATACCAAATTAATACCCATTAAGACAACCCAATAAAAAATAAATAGAAGGAAAACCAAAGTATATCCATAACAAAAAACCATGAATCCCACCTGGAACTCATCTCCAAACCCATCCAAATACTCTAACCAGATCTTCGGTACAAGCTTTTAGTTGAAATCCAGACATAAGGGTATGAATGTGTACCAAGTTTCCCATGTAGGGTGTGATAAATAAATATTAGTAGATAATAACTAAAATATTCCCTTAGATATACATCAATATAAAGTGAATTGTTTTTTGATTTTTTGATTTTGATTTTTTTATTTTCTTACCACAATATGAATTGTATGTACGGACATGAATAAATTAAAAATAATACATTTTAGGTCATCATATACTAACTAGGACACCACAGCACCTGACCCCACCTAATATGGATTATATGGGAGATCTCATACATTATCTTAGACCGCAAACCCTAACCTATACTCCATCAGACAGGGTAAGGTCCTGCTACAAAGTCTTGATCATAACCCTTTCACTGAGGGAAAGGTCTTATGTTAGAGTTTTATCCACTACCCTCACACATAGGGTAGTGTTTCAAAACCACATCTAATTCCAAAAACCTATCACTCAAGGTAGGGTATCATAACTAAATCTCATACCAACATCCTATCACTCAAGGAGAGGTCTCATGTCATGTATCAACCACTACCATTTTACTTAGGGTAGGGTCCAATAATAGAACCATGACCACTACCCTCTCACTCATTGTAGGGATCCATGACTAAGACCTAAATACTACCATCTCACTCATGGAAGGGTCATGCATCTGACTCACACTAACTATCAAAACTAATACACAATTGTCTCAAGGTTTAGTCACACACTAATACCCTAAAACTCATTTCCTGGGTCTCCAAGAATTAAATTCATTAATAATTACACAACATGGTCAATGAATGGAAAAAATAAACACATGGGAAACATATAACATACCCACACTCTTAGCTAACCATAGATCCACACCTAGTGAACCATTAGATAATATCCCTTAAGCAGCTCAAACATGTTTTCCTTGACCAATCACACTTGCCTTAGATATCTTGATCACAATATATAGCTATATAATATATCATAATAATTAAAAACCCTATATTCCATAATCTATCTACAACCCTACTCACTAGTCATATTTAAACAACCCATGTAAAAAAACCCTCTTAGGTGATACTAAACCCACAAGGCCAAAGGGAACATAAATTATCATCCCCACTCATGCCACTATCAATTATAGTGATAATATTAGGAGTAAATAACACACTACTAGAATAATGGCCTATACTAATGGTTCAAAAATGTTTGTATAGGATAGATAACCATTAGTATAGGCTATACTATGTATTCTCTAAATTTTTGGTTAACCAGTTGTTGGTATAGTCCTATACCAACAGTTTTAAGTAAACTTTTGTTATAGGTCTAATGTAATTTCAGGTTACCAATGATTCTATCATAAATATTTTTATATCTTTATAATAACGGTTTTAAAATTGTTGGTATAGACATACCATAAAACAAAATAGAATAGTACATGCGCCCTGCCCAAATAGCCAATATAAATCACAATAGCACACAACCTTGGTCAATTACTCGCAAACTGTTTCACAAAACATCCCCAACCAATATACAAAAAATGATAACACAAGAAACTAATTAATATATTTAACTAGTGATAATACACATTAAAAACATGACATATATTCATTCAAAAACTAATCATCAACTATAAAATCTTATAAATATTAGTAAAAAATGTAATTGATCAATCTCTCCCTCATCACCATCACCATCACTATTGTCACTATAATCCCTATCATCATCCTCACCATCATCATTACCATCATACTCATGATTATCCTCAGTTTCATCTTCACCATAATCCTCTTCGTCATCCTCACCATCACCATATCCATATCCATCTCCATCACTATCTCTATCATCATTTCCATCACCATCACCATCACCATTACTAGGAATGTCACCATCCCAATAACCAATAGAATAATCACCCAACATACCATATAAAATACACAACATCGAAATATATGTATCACAAGATGATGTGGTATCTGATGGAAGTGGTTGACATAATATTTCCACAAATTTTATACATTCATCATTGGCCTTTTGACTCTATTCATGCTCCTATATAAACATTTTTTGGACTCTTCTACCTTAGACTAAGACTATGTTTCCTGTGCATGAGTTGTTTCCAACTCAGTGCTACTAGAACTAGGACCTGAAGTGGTCTAATGTATAATGGAGATAATACTCTTACATGGTCAACAACATAATATTCCATGGTACTCATGTCCCGAAACCTAATATTAATGATCATTTGGGCCAATGTTTTAAGCTTCATTATCATCAAGTTCCTCCAAAGAACATTATTAAAAATATAAATGAACTATTTTGTTACAAAATAGATATTAAATTTCAAAATAAAAAATTTAAAACTTACAATCTAATTCTGTGTTGGTTCGTTTACCTCGCTTCCATATTACTACTTTTTTGCTCAAATTTTTTTTATCAAGGCACACATAATTCAATATTAAAAACCTACCTCTATAATGACATTGAATTTAGAAAACGATAATGGAAAATAGTTTGTTAATAATTAATTTCATAACTAAAATCAAATGGATATACTCAATTAAGCAATATGATTTTCTATAATGATTGATTAATTTTTTATAGTATGACATGAGTTGGTTAACAAAAGAAACATCATATAATAAATTGGTAGAATTGAGAATATGATTAAATAATGATTTTATAAATTAACTTAAAGTGTAACTTAAGGATTCTTATTTTTATATATTATTTCCATGGATTTAAGGGAAATGTAATTATAGAATAATGGAAATGGAATGTCTTTTTAAAAAAGAAACAAATCAATATTAAATACAAGTATAATATGGTAAAATGGAAGGGTGATATTTATGCTATATGTTTTTTTATTTTTTTGTCTGTGATTCTATGATTTAATTTGAAATTGATTAAAATAAGTAAAATCAAGGTAAAATTTTCATTGATGGGTATTTATAATAATGTATAGTCAATATTAGTGTTTGTTTTTGTTAAAAATTAATATGAAATATTTGGGTTTATTGTTTATTTGGATAAATAATGTTAATTTTTAGTTAGAATGAGAGTATTTAAAATTCAATTTTTATGTTCTATTAATATTAACAATATTTTTATTGTGTTGAAATGGTGTCTATATCATTTTCCTTATGTATTAGTTAAAACAAAAAGATGTTTATTTGTTTTTTGTTTTAATTAATTTTTTTGTTTTAGTTCTTAGTGTATTCATTATATTTTGAAATTAGAGTGGTAATTAGGTTTTAATCCTTTTGAGGAGTGGTAACATGCCTTGAGGTAAGTGGTTGTGAACTTCTTTGAGCTTATAATTCACTACTATTTTGTATTACGTTTAATCTGGAAATTGAATTCAGTTTTTTTTCTAATTGTTTGATATGATATTTTTTAATAATTCAAAGTGGGATGCACTAACATGATTTTTTATAGATTAATATTGATAACACATGTGAAATTATATTATGTTGAGCTTATAATATTGTAGGTAATTAAATATGTTATGGAATAAAAGGAGTTGCATGTTTTAATAGAGACCTCAAGTTAAATAAAATGTTTTATGATGTTTTATTTTATTGAATTTATCTTGTAAAATTGTTATTATTTGGTATTTAATAATCATTACATGTTATTTAAAGGGGTACATTTATGTAATAGTGTTTAAAGATGATAAAGGTGTCAATTATTGAATTAATAATACAAAATCATATTGATGTGTTGGAAGTTTTCATTTTAATAGTGTTTTTTGTCTAGTGAGTGATCATTAATGATCTAAAATTATATGTTTAAATCATAATGTAAAATGTTGACATGTAAAATTTATTTCACATGATGTAATTTCTTTTTTGGGTTTAATAACATCTGAACATGATGTACTTTTGATCTGGGATTTTGGAAATTAACTCATGATTTTTCTTATTGTGATTATTTTTTAGGAACTTTGAGTCTCAACAAATATCTCTTTATCTCATGATATTATTGTATTGAGTTATATTCTATTTCAAATAATTTTTTTATTTTTTTAGTAACATTAGTTCTGTCTTCGGGATAGATTTAATAAACCTATCATTTTCAAAGAATTTGATGAGATTTGGTCACTTTAAAATTCTAATATTATCTCTTCTAATTCTAGTTTGGTAGATTATTGATTATTTGTGTTCCTAGATGATCTAAATACCCATTCCCTATACATATTTTTTTATTGTTTGATGTTGGAAACTTATTTCTTTTATTTTGTGTTTAACTTTTTATTACATATTATATGTGCACCATTTAATTATTAAATAATTTCATGTGATTTTTTTCATGGAAAACTAGTTATTGTGTTAAATATTAAAATTATATAATTCTTTTTGTGACATTTACTTTATAATGTTGTTTATAAGTGCAATAATTATGGATAGACATCTTTAAAGTGATTAATTAAAGATAATAATGGTAAAATAAAATGTTTAAATGATTTAATCATTCATGACATGATTGAGGTGAATAAATGAAAAGTGGAATTGATGTTTATATAGTGAATTAGGTGTGTTAAGTGTTAATAATTATGATACAAATTAATATTATATGTTTAGTGATTTTAGTTTATTATGGGGATGACTTTGTTATGTTGTTTTTTGAACCAAATTATTTCTATTGTAATGAGTATATTATTATATTAAAATAATGGTTTAAGAGTAAACACATTTAATTAATGAGGGGATTTAATGATATGTTTGTGTGATGTGTGTTTTGAGTTCGCTGTGTATTTCTATGATGTGTTTTTTTTGAATTTGTGATTAAAATACCTTTATCCTATAGAAAAAAAGGCTAAGATAATCTAATGATTGATCTCTAGTATGATCAAAGAAAAATGTACCATCCATCCTGGAAAATTACATTTATGATAATTCTCATTTTATATATAGTGTAAAATTTAAAAAAAATATAGAGGTGGATGATGAATTTTTATGGGGAACCTATAATTTCATTTTTGGTGGATGTGATCAAGTGTTTTAGAATCTATTCACAAAGTATAACCCAAAATAACAGTGTTTTTATTAAAAACCATCACCGAATAAAATATGGTCATCTTTTAATTGAAATAAGAATAAGATTTATTGGACACATATAGAGTTGTAAAATATTTATCCACATAGTACATGAATTTTAGAACAATATTTAATCCTATAGAGTTCAATAAAATCCTATACTAATGGGAAGATAAGATTAAGTGAAGAATGTACACAGTATAAGGGTGAAAATCTATTTTCCTCAAACATTTTTTGATGCTTGGATAAATTTTGTAGAAAATGAAATCAAGGTAGTTTTTTTAAAGATTCATGCTTGTCACATTCATAAAATAATGAGACAAAAAATATAGATAATATAAGACCAAAAAAATCAGAATATGAGAACAAGTAAAGGTAATGATTCATTGGATTGTGTAAAAAATAATTTATTAATCATGACTCACCCAGGAAGGCAAAGAAGAATGTTTCACCAAAAATAATAAGATAGTTATATTATGGAAGAAGAATAAATTATTTGAACTATTTTAAACAAGAATTGAGTTCTTATAATGATGGAATTATATTGATTCAAAATAAATAATAAAACCAAGAAAGAAAAAGTAGGATTGTTTTAGTAGAGGACATTCATAAGAAGCCATGTCAAATTTCCAACCAAGATGACCATGCTACTAAAGAACACATGATAATTTATCTATCCCAATTAGAAATGTATTGAAATTTGGAAGGAAAAAATAAAGTGAAATTCTAAAAGAAAATAATAGATTCCACATGAAGAAGAAATCAAATTTTATAAGAGGTTTTCAAGATAGGATGACCCAAAAACACATGAGAATCTATGTGGGAGTTGTCAGTAGTTTAGGCATATTACAAAGGACTATTTAAACATAATTCCATCCCAAATATAGATTCTATAGAAGATTAATATTACACAAGGTGATCCGTATAATGTTATTTCAATATTTCAAAGTTAGTGTATTAGCTTACGAAACAAGAAAAAATTGTTTTCTTTTAATTGATCATCATCAGTAATCTAAGTTAATGATTAATGGATATAATGTGTGATGTACTTATATTCATCATGATTAATTTTTATTCTTCTAGAAAATTATCTTTATAATTGGTATTAAATTTCTAAAATGTTTAAACATGGTTGATATCATTGAAATCTATCATAACCATTACCCACCAACCAATTTCCCATTACCTCTTAAGAGTCACCCCACTCTCTTTTCCCATAGTATCCTAACTAACAAATATAAAATTCACACTTTATTAATAGGTTATATAGGATTCCATAAGAAAATATTCTATGTTGAACCTTGTTTTATATTACCCTATAATAAGTATATATTTAACATACCCAAAACTATCTAATTATTCAATATAGTTATTTTGAAAAAATTATAATGAACCTATATAAATTAAAATTGATGAAATTTAATTTTTATGATATATTTAAACAGAAAAATTATAAAAGAATGTTATACCAGCTTCCTCTCATGTTCTGGCATCATAGTCCACCCAAAAGTGTGGAGGTATTTTGTTGTATCCTTGTTCTTTAATTCCTTTCTGACGCTTCCTAAAAAAATAATTTTCAATAATAAAAAACTAAGTATTAATGAAAATCATGGTAATTTTCATTCAAAAACCTAAAATTTTATTAATACATTAAACATAGTACTCTTCCAATAAGAAATCATTTTATGATAATGTGTTACTACACACTAATTCATGATAGGTGTGGCCTCTAAATTCATACCAACTATAGCATGTCGGCCAATATACAACTCGTTTATATGCTCTTTAAATCTCACTTAATTCCATGAGTCATGTTGTTCTCATAGCCTCTCTATCGGGTAAATTAAAATGAAGCTACAACCAAAATTTTAATTCATATAAAACATAATATTATAAAATTCAATATAATGAATTTTCTTTCCCAGATTTGCACCAAATTATTATCCTTTACATTATTTGGAATGTGTCTCCAAGATAGTTTCCTAATGTAGATGATGTCAGAGTATTTGGTAAGTTTTTCCATAAAAATCCTATATTTTTACACTAATTTTCTAATCATTTTATCGTCCTCATTGTACTCAACCATTAGTTGTGTGTGGTAGTTCAACACATCATTCATTCGTGTACACCAACATTGCCTAGTGGAAGATCCATTTGTGAAATAAAAAAATATTATATCGATATATATTATAATAAAAATAAATTATGGTAAAAAATTACTAGGGTTATATAAATATAACTGAGGCAGTCTAATTAGTGGGTGCTGCTAGAACCCCTGGATTTGATGGATCATCAACCTGTACAGAAGGAGTGGGACCCAATGTTTACATCAGAGGAACAAAATTTATAGGTGTAGAATTTAAAGGAGTATGAATGTTGAATATTGGGGAGAAGTAATTATAAGGAAAATAAGATGGAATATACATTTGTATAAATGTATAATATGGATGGGAAGTTGGATCCATCATTAGATAAGGGAATGAAATGAGAGGAGGATTAAATGAAAATAGTGGCAAAAACATAGGTGGCCTTAATATCCTAAGTTCCTCTAATAACACTATGGGGTAAAAAAGTGTGCTAGATGGTATGTCATAGGAATGGACAGAGTGTGATCAGGTATTCTGAGTGGTGCACATAGCTCCAGTACCACCCCCTCACATTATTTTGATTAATACTGCCACTACTAGGTTCTTTAGAGAATAACAATCACCTAAGTCATGCATCCTGATTAAAACTTAAAAACAGAATTAATCACATGACATTACATGTTGTTGATATATATATTTTTAAATAAAATAATGAAAAAAATAACCAAAGGAGGGATGCCCATCTCTCTCATGCGGTGATTATTTTATGTCAACCTTTTTCTTCACATCTTTTTAATTGTTTTCATTTTCAGAATTTGAAAACAAATATGGAATTAATTATATTTGCATAACTCATATATAATCAAAATAAAAAGAATAGTGGACATGAATTAATTAAAGAATACAAATTTTCAAACCAAATAAAGGATACATAGTGATATAATAAAATCACTTTATATTTAGTAGGAAGAATAACAAAACATAAAATATGTATCATAGAAAAATCAATATGTTCAAATTAACATGGTATAATGGGTATGATATAGTTTTCTTATATTTTCAATTAAATCCAATTCAATTTTGGCTAGGTCATTTGGTTCCTTTTGGTCAATTTATTTGGTTGTTTGTATATTTTTTTTGGGTTAGGCCATTTGGTTCATATTTAGGGTTAGGTTATTTTTTCATTTTTTTGGTTAGGTCATTATTTTCATTGGTTTATATTTTCATTCTAATTATTTTACTGTGTTTCAATTTAATTCATCTTATTTTTTATTCAAATTCAATTATTTCAGTTTTTTTGGTTTCGTAGGTTCTAATACAGTTCAATTTAATATTTAAAAATGAAACTCAAAGAAAAATACAACTATTACATATTGGAAATGTACATGAAGGTCATGTTTGATACAAAATATTTGTAATAAATAGTAAAGAAATTTGAATAGCATCAACCTTAACAACCCAAGTCAAGCTAAACCAAAATAATTGAGAACACTGATGAATGGTTCTATATATTTCCCACCAAAACTTTAGGTTCACAATCAACTCTAAAAATTGAACTACTGTATTCATTATAAGTAATAAATTGATCGAGGAAAATTGTAGTAGGTATGGTGTCAATTTCTTCATCACTATCATCAAAAATATGTTTTGGGATTAATTCAATAATGACACCAAATTCAAGTCATGTATGATCTTTCACAAAAAAAATTCACCATTGATGCCAATATATATGGCTCATCAGTAGAAGGAGTGTGAGTCATGTCAATTACTGAAAACCCACAATCATGAATAATTGTTCCATGCCTCTTAATTGAATAAAAAAAATTTCATTTCATTATACTGACTTGACAATGAGAGTAATAATACAATATTATAATTCTATCAATGACTCCAGAATAAGATAAATTTTCAAATTTAGGTCTAATTTCTGATGCACCAGTATAAGAGTCTATTTTAGTAGTTACCATAACACCATCATTTTTTTTCATGTTCATTTCTCACTACATGATAATAAATTTGTACACATTGATCATAGATGATTTTCATTCAAAAACCAAAAAAATAAGACCAAAATCCAAAGCTAATATTTTCTTATATATATAGTTATTTGGAAAACTCAAAACCTGAAATATAAATGAATATTAAAATTAACTAAATATTAGTTTTATTAATTTATCATATTAATACTTATACCTTTAATTTCAACTAAGAAGAAAAAGATTTTATATGAAAATTATCTCTCCTTATCAAACATAAATAATGATACTTTCTATTTATCATTTTTTATGTTCCCTACTGAAAAAATAGAAATAGTTATCAGATATGTACAATTACATGAGTCTAGATAATATATACATGGTCAATTTACTTACTTGATGTAGTCATCGAAAAAATCATAGTCAAATAAAAGTGTGTGATGTGTCATATTCTTCTCTTTAAGGATTAATGTAGTCAATGTATATGATTTTAGAATTACCCCTATTTGTGGAAGTGAAGGATAACTGAGTTCAATTTTCTAATATTTATCTTCTTCATTTTCATTAGTTTTTTCCATCTCATAGTCACATCAAATAGATACATTAAATATAAATCTATACATTCTTGATCCAGGTAACATTTCATAATAGATCCTCCAGGATGATTAATGTTCTGAAGTTAAGACTTCAATTTTTAAATATTTATTTCATTTGGATATGTCCAAAAAAAAGAAATAGGTCCACCAAAAAGTATTTCAGTTTGAAGATGGATAATTTGATGCAATATTCATGTGAAAAATTCTGGAGGAAATATTTTCTCTAACTCACATAAAATTAATGGTTTCTATGCCAACATTATTTTCAAGAAATACTTAGAAAACTTATTAGCATAAAGATAACTATAAAAATGGAACAACCGAATAACTTCCACTCATACATTATTGGATAGTAGATGCCAGATTTCTATTAAAGTCAAATCATTCAGAAGGATGTGATAATCATGATTCTTAAAATATTTTAGCTTTAAATATATTCTATTGATTCATTTTGATATCTTTCTTGAATATCCATCTGGATATTTAATAGTATATAGTAATTACAGATATTTAATTTTTCCTACAGATGTAATCACATAAGAATCACATGGAACTTTCCATTTATTTTCACTGATACACACAAGATGAAACTATGGTTTGATGCCCCAATCCACCAATTCATGCCGAGATCATAAATATTATTTTTTTATTTCCCTTATCATTTAAAATAATTAAAAGAAAAATTTCTCATATTTTTTTTCAAAGCCAATTACATCGAAGAAATGATGTAAAAAACTGGTTAACCAATAAGGAAACTCAAAGAATAAAATTTTCTTCTTCCAATTGTAATTGGTTTTAGTGGAAAATTTATTCCTCTTCTAGATTTAATTTGACCCTTCATGAATGAAAAAATGACATATTTCAATCGATTAAGTAAATTAGTTCCAAACATACATTTTTTTGGATTTTTGTTCTCCATGTCATTGTTAAACAATCAATGATTATTCCTATGTTAATTATTCATTGACAAGAATTTTCAATTTCCTAAATAACAAAAAATATGGTGATATTTAAGTCATCTGTATCATGTATTATTCATAAAAATAGGACATGATAGTTTTCTCTTTATGCTCCATCTAGGAATCAATTCATAAGTAGTAAAATCATTTATTTTCCACATAATCATAAAATGCATCTAAAATATGTTTTTTAAACATGAATCATATGTCTTCACACCAACATTCCAAATATTTTTCAAATCTTTTATTAAAGGTTTAATATATACATCTATATCATTTTCAGGATCAAACGGTCTAGATATGAGTATACTCTTGAAATTTAATTTTTTTTCATACATATTCACAGAGGAAGGGTATAAATGTGTATAAAAACTAGCTATGTGTTGTGAAAAGTAAGAATCTTACCAAATAGATTAAAAACATAACATGAAGACTCAACCTCACATTATGTACATCAGATACAAAATAAATATATCGAGCATGAAATTTCCTCCATGAAAATACATCTATAGGATGAATGAACTCATCATTATCCTTATTTCCCTCAAAATCATTCCATCACATATTGATTGATATTTCATTAGATATGAAAAGATTCTTAAGTATGGGAATCATTCGAAAGTTCCATATTACATTATGTGGAATATAGGATGGTGTTCCATCAGCATTTGGATTCCATTTATATGTACCATATTTTATACAGTCATTTTGCTCAGTATTTTCCTCCCAGAATAAGCTGTAATATTTCGGGCAAGCATGAATTTTGTTTTCAGAAAATCCATGTTCATAAACTAACTTCTATGCCATATATTGTTTTGAGGGAATATATTCATCATCTGGAGGTAATTAATTTAAAAATGTAATAATATAATCGATGGTAGTATTATAAATCTCCTACATGGTTTTCCCATAAAATAGTAAAATTAAAAATTCCCTCTTTTTCATTTTACCACATTGTTGATATACTAGATTCATGGAAGTATCATTTAATTTTTTCACCTTGTAAACATCATCATTTTCATTACATTAATCATGTGTTCTCATATCGATATATTATTGGGTCATAACCCTTTCTTTGTCAGGATGATGAATAAACAAAAACTGTTCATCTAATAAATTCAAAAATATAGTCCTCCAATTCTGATCATGAGAAGTTTGATATTTCATTTATCCCTATTGTGATACCAAAAATTGTAGTTTATTTCAAAAACATTATTGGATATATGTTAGACAACTTCTTCATGACTTAACCAAGGTGTTCCAACACAATTATAACTTTGGTAGTGTATATGACCACTATTTGAAGCATTGTTAAATTCAAAATCTAAAAATATCTCCAAATTATTTTAAAAATTTCTTGATATCTGATTACTTTCATGCATTAAACATATATCCATTAATTAAAAAAAGCATATGTCATGTCATAAAATCAATAAAATAATATTGAAGTAAAATCAAAAATATATTTAAGGAAATGGGAAATTTTCACTTTATATGAAACCATAACTCACACACTAGTCTATATGCGACTAATAATATAAAAGACAAAAAATTCTAAATATATAAAAAAATACTATAAATATAAAACCATGATATAACTACTATAAATAACCTATATACCAATGAACCTATACCAATGGTTTGAAAAAACTTTTTGTATATGGTTTTTAGTGGTAGGTTTCCCAATAGTTTCAGACAACTATTGGGATAGGACCACGCACATGAGCCTCATCCCAGTTGGTGTGGAATCCTTAAGTGCATCCAGATGACCCGAGATCAAATACAGGCGGAGACATATTTTCGGACACTGTAGCAGTACTATAGTAGGTACTGTAGCAGGAACTATAGCAGTACTATAGCAGGTACTCTTTGGCAATGTAGCATCCAAGACTATTCCACTGTTTGGGCCTTCGGGCCACCAATTTGGTCCTCAATTCTTTTAAGGCCTTCATGTCAGTAAGGCCTTCGGGCCACCTCTAGGCCTTCGGGCCACCTTAAGTGTAGATGAAAACCATAAAACCTACAAGGAACAAGATCTATAAGGAGGATAAGTAAGGAGCATTCACCATAGCAGAAGCTAAACAGATTACAATAATGAGAGGGTATAGAACCTGCCATCAGGGAAAGCCTATGCATGCATAGGAAAGCCAATCCAAACTACCTTGCAAAGGTGGAGAGATGATTTTACAATGAAGATGTTGGGGTGGATTAGTTCCAAGTAGTTAGTTTGGGTTGTATGTAATGTTTGAAGACAACAAGCAATGAATTCATCTAAGGCCTATGATCCATGTAATACTTACACCTATGGGCCTTTTAAGGGTTCTACCTCACCCCCTGAAATGTGGATTATCAAAATCAATAAAAAAATTAAGGTCTTTGGGCCATTGGAGGGATATTACCACCGTATTCAAACATTTTTAGTAAAAAATTGGGATATGGTCTTTTCTAAAAAGGTATCCTAACAATTTTTAAAAACTATTCGGAAATTTGGATCCAAATACACAATAGCCCTCAACATTCCCCCTCAGCCCACATGTTTCCCTAAACCAAATCTCCCCTCTTCCCAATCCTATGAAACTTCTTCCTAATGGTCAATCCATCTCAATCCAAGCCTTTTATACAACTTCAAATCTGTAAGTTCTAACTTAGTTATAATGTTCTCCATCAATTTATTTTTTATTTTGTGTTTTTATTTTTCCTAAATGATATCTCCCTTTTTATTCCCAGTTTTCAAACCATTCTTCCCAACCAAGGATCCATATTCAAGTCATTTTTTTCTTCCACTTCAAATCATTAATCTATAATTGAGTTATATGTTATACCTCCATTTATTTTGGATTTTTTCATTCATATTTATTTTAATATAGGGTTGTTTTTTTGTTTGTGTTTTGATCAATAATTTTTGTGCTTGATGATTTATACCTCCCTTGAATTTTGTTTTTTTAATCCATCTATAAATTGAGTCTCCTAGTTGAAATTATTGCCTTGGGAATCCATTTTTTTATAGTTTATCATGTCAACTTTCTTTTTTATCGTCACAAATACTAAATGATTGTGGGTTTGAATCTTCTCTTATTATTATAGGATATCAAAGAAGATTCATCCCATTATAATGGTGAGGTTTTCTCTATATTTTCTAGGGTGAATTGACCTTTAAATTCTCTATAAACTTATATTTAATTTTATTCTTTGTATGATGGTCACATAGGGAAAGTGGGTTTTTATGACAAGTAATTGTGTCAATATGGACTAGGAGTTCAAGTATGAGTAAGTGAGACTCCTTATAAACATAAACTATAAGCCAGTTTTGATAAATATATATTATAGTTGTGTTCCATAATTATGTTAATCCCTGGGGGGATTCCTATAATTATAATTAGAACTCACAGAGGATCTCTATCCCCAAATTGGGTATTATATCACCTTGAGAGGTAAAACAATGTGGTGTTAAAAAATTATATCTTGATTAAACAATAAGTGAATTTTATTTGTGGATAGTGTTTGTATGATAATAAATAACAAAAGAACCCATGTTTTTTAAAGTAGTTTGGATTCAAATGATCTTACATCAACTATTCAAATTCTAATCCTGAATATAAAAATTTCAACTATAGAAACTTTACTTTGAAAGAGAATGAAAAATCTTTACAACCTTTCATTTTCGAACTGGGAGGCACAAACCCAAATAAACATGGATGATAAATAAAAAATAAGGGAAAAGGGGTATAAATATAACATATGACATGAGTCATCATAATATGGTAGTAGTAGTTGGTGGAAGATGTTGTGGAGTGATGAAGTAATGATTGAAAATGTATTTAATGATATATACATTCTATATTGTTATTTGAATAAATATTTAATTTTTTTGGATCTATAATACTTGTTAAATCTTGATAATATTATTTTTTATACATGTTATTACATTCTAGGTTTTATTGTGAAATGAGTGAGAGAAAATGTTGTGCTAACTGGAGATGTTTCATAGTTAGGATATAAGGACATAATCCACTAATATGGTATTTATACAATGATTTTCTATAACATCCACTATGTTTCACATAATCTCCCAATTTATTTATTTATGATGACCTACTAAATAAAATAAATTGGAATGAATTGATCATATCCTAAGAAAACTAAATTGTACCAAACCGACCTAACTACTCTTGAAAATAAATGATCTGAAACTATCAACCCTTTATACTAAAACCCAATCGAACTAAAAAATCCTATCAATATCAAAACCAAACTGAATTGACCAAACCAACTAAATTAAATTGAAATGACTTGATTTGATCCAAGTATAATTGAGTAAACCTGAATAACACTAAATTGCATCAAACTGAACTAAAATAAAAATAATTGAACAAAAGTGAACCTAACTAAAATAAATTATATAGCAATGATAATAAATTAATTGAGTTGAATAATTTAGTTGACATAACAAAACCTATCTATATAGTATTTTTTTGTCTATTATATTATGATTATCATATAGAGTAGTGTGTCTGCTGTGGTTTTATATAAAGTAAAAAAATTATCATTTATTTGGATATATTTTTTATTAAACTTCAATCTTATTGAATTTATTTCACAAAATTAATTATTACATTTTTTACACAATGGATAGAAATTGGATGTATGAAACCAATCAGATCTGAAGGAATTTTTAAAACTATTTAAAGATCTTTTTAGATTTTTCATTTTACAATGCTTTAGATAGTGGTCACATACACTACCCATGTTATAATTGTGTTGGAAGACCTTGGTTTGTCCTTGAAGAAGATAGGTACCATATAACCAAATATTATTTTCAAACAAACTACTATGTGTAGTATCACAATGGGGAGAAAATGGAATCTCAAAATGATAATGATCCAAATGAGAGGAATGGATTGGATAATTTTTTATATGATCAATTTCCATTTATTCATAATCATGATAAGGAAAGGATATCGACCCAAGAAGACTTCAATATGAGCACACATGATGCATTTATTAAAAATTATGATGTTTATAGGGTTAAAAAAATTGAATGACGCTGCCACAAATCCAGTATATCAGTAATGTGGTAAAATGAAAAATTTATAATTTTTAATCCGAGTGTTTCACAGGAAAAATATGTATGGGATTTATAATATTTCCATTGATTACATTCTTACCTTATTGAAGGACTTACTTCCAGATGATGTAGATATTCCCTCAAACCACTATATGGCATGTAAGTTAGTTCAATAAATTGGATTAAAAAAAACTCATGCTTTCCCAAAAGACTGTAGATTATAATATGAGGAAAATGCTGAACAAAATGACTGTATAAAATGTCGAACATTCCTATGGAATCCAAATGCTGATGGAACACCATCCCGTGTAAAACATAAAGTAATGTGGAACTTTCCATTAATCCTCAGACTCTATAATATTTTCATGTCTGATAAAAATATAAATAAAAATGTGATGCCATGATACTGAGAAAAAGAAGAATAATTAAGATTTGGTTCACCTTGTAGAAGGATTTTCATAGTAGATATTTGTTTCTTGGTATCTTGATTTTATAGCTGACATGTGTAATGTGAGTTTAGGTTTTTCTTGTGAAGGTTTTAATCCATTTGGATAGATTATTACTTCACACAACACATGGAAAGGTTTCATACATATATATAACCTTCCCCCGTGGTTGTGTATGAAAAAACCTTTCACTTTCATGAATATAATCATATCTGGACCTTCTGATCCCAGTAATGATATAGACATATACATGGAACCTTTAATAAAATAGTTGAAATTTTTTTGGGATGTGGGTGTGTGCATATACGATGCATGTTCAAAAGACATATTTCATATGCGTATTGTGATTATGTGGATGATCAATTGTTTTCCTTCTTATCCAATGATGTCTGGATGGAGCCCGAAGGGAAAACTATCATGTTCAATTTTTATGAAGAATACTCAATCCAGAAGACTGAAATATCACTATATTTTTAGTTTTATGGGACATTGAGTATTATTTCCAATTGACCATCCATATAGAAATAATTGTCGAATATTTTACAATACCATGAAGACCGATGATCCTCCTCAGTATATGTCTAGAACTGATGTGCTCAATGAATTGAAAGATTTCAGTTTTTCATTTAGTAAGGGTTAAATTAAATATATAATGAGGAAGAATATTTCCAATGATACCTTTTACAATTGGAAGAAGAGAAGTATCTTCTTTTAGTTGCCTTATTGGTCAACCAATTTATTACATCATTTCTTAGATATAATACACATTGAAAAGAATATATGTGAAATGTTTCTTTCAATTCTTCTAAATGTTAAGGGAATGAAAAAAGATAATTTACGATCTTGGTGTGACTTGGTGGATTTGGGGATCAGACTAGAATTACATCATGTGTATACTAGTGAAAATAAATAGCAAGACCCATGTTCTTCTTATGTGATGACACCTACATAAAAAAATAAATTTCTAGAAGTACTAGAGACTATTAATGTTTATGATGGTTATTCAAGAAATATGTCAAAACAGGCCAACCTAAGATAGTTGAAGCTGAAATCTTTGAAGACTCATGATTATCACATCCTTCTTCATGAGTTTATTCCAATAGAAATCCTTCATCTTTTTTATAGTAATGTAAGGGTGTCAGTTATTCAGTTTTACCATTTGTTTAAAGATATTTGTGCTAATAAGTTGTCAAAGTCATTCGTACAAAAAATGTTGGAAAAGTCACTGTTAATTTTGTGTGAGTTAGAGAAAATATTTCCTCAATCATTTTTCACATGAATGATGAATATAATTGTCCAAATTCTAACTGAAATACTTCTTAGAGGACTTGTTTATTATTATTGGATGTATCCAACTCCTCTAAATCCTTTTTTCATTTTCTGGATAAACCAATTTTTGGGTTAGTGGGAACCCCACATACAGAATTCAAAAACAACATCACGCAGGATTCAAATATCAAAATTCAAAAACAAGAAACTCAAGACTAAAACCTGAGGAGATCATCATTAGCACGTCAGATAAAGTCATGTGGCCATCCATCATGATTTCCACCTATCATCGTCGTCACCCTAACACCATTGGATCCAATTATCAGATAAAGTTTCCCGAGAAGAAAAACTAGGACAGAACTTCCACACACCTTCATCAAGGACATATTCACCATCATTGATGTCAAAACACCATCGATGTCACCATAAAAGATAACCACCATACAAGATGAAAAACCTTTCATAAAACTGAAAAAAATCCTTTAACATAATCACCAAATAGAAAAACAACCACTGAGGGGAAGCTCTATGCAAGACGCACCTCTTGGAGCACCCTTCCACTCACAAAAACACATCACAAAACCTCCTCTCAAACCATTACACCCAACCAACCAGGAAAGGAGTAAGGGATCTAGAATCTAGAGCAGTGTATGAGAAGATCCGATCTCTACAGTGATCCTGGAAGAACCCAACACCATCGTCCCTATAGAAATCGTCATTGATGAACCAAAACTGCCGAAAAAGAGAGCGTGACTCCATCAGGAAATCTCCATCAAAGGATCAAAGAAAAAAAGTCATCACTGGGAAGAAACGATAGGAAAATGTGACCCCAGACCAATAGATTAAACCAAAAACAAAAATGGTAGTCATCACCAGTTGAGACAATCCACTGACACCGACTCACAACCACCAACACCATCCCAAAATCACGACAAACACCCTCATACTGAATCGATTGAGATCAAGCACAAGACGAGGGAATCAAGAGCATTTGAGGGCTAATGGTCCAAGGATAAAGTCGCCGAACCTCACACCAACACAACCCCAAACCACCAAAGAGCCTTCGTGACAATCCAAGTTGGGGTTCAGCACGGTGGTGACGATGATAAGAGCATAAATGGGAGTGAATGACAACCACGAAATGCCAACAAACAAACCACTGCAACAGAATCAGGAGAACTATAGAGGAAGGGAAGCATCGAAGAAGAGAGAACAAATCGATAAGGAAGAAACAACCTTGAAAGGAGAGAATTGCAAAGATGGAAAATGAGATGGAGAGCCAATCCGATCCAAGGCCCGAAGGAAGAACCATATATGGAGGATATGTGTACTCAAGAGAGTGTTCTGGGAGAAAACAGAGCCACCCCAACTGAAATAAATATATACACATTAAAATATTATGTCCGGAATAAGAATCATCCAGAAGGTTCTATCATGAACAATTACTTGTCTCAAGAATGTATATATTTTCTACTCAATATATTTGTTTGATATTACTATGAGAATAAAAAAACCCATGAGAAATGAAGAAGAATAGTATGAGAAAATTTCACCTAGTTTTCCATCACTTCCTCAAATAAGAGGAATTATTGGATCATATACATTGACGACATTAAGCTTTGAAGATCAAGAGATGTCACATCGCACAGTGTTGTTCAAATTTGATTTGTTCGATAAATACATCAAGTAAGTAAATTGAACTTGTATATCTCATCTCAACTCTCATAAGTTTACATATTCGTTAAACTATTTCTATTTTTATATACATGAACATAAAGAAATAATAAATAGAAAGCATTTTTATTTATATTTGAGAAGGAGAGAAACTTTATATAGAAAATATTTTTCTGATTTGTTGAAACTAAAGGTATAAATATTACTGTAATAAATAAATAAAATAAATTTTTAATTAAATTTAATATTCTTTTATGTTTCAGGTATTTAGTTTTCCTGCTGACGCTATCTTTGAGGAAATAAGATCTTTGGATTTGGTCCTAATATCGTAGTTCATGAATGTAAATCAATTGTGATCAATGGGTACAGATTTATTATCACTGAATGAGCAAAGAACATAAGAATACAACATGATGGTGTTATGCTAACTCCCACAATAGACTGTTATGCCAGTGCATCAGGTAATATACCTTGTTTTTAAAATGTATCCTATTATGGATTTATTTAAAAAATAATAATATTGGATTATTACTCTCATGGTTGAGTCACTATGATAAAATGTTAATGGTTCTATTCGATGATGAGGTAGGGAACCTTTATTGATGATTGTGGATTTTGAGTTAATGACATGACTTTCACTCTTTCTACCGATGAACCATATGTATTAACATCAATGACGAAACATGTTTTTTATGTCAAAATCATCTTCGACCAAAATTTGGTGTCATTATTGAATTAATTCCAATAAATGTTTGTAATGATGGTGATAAAGAAATTGACACCATCTCTACAACCATTGGCCCCAATCCATTTATTACTTATGATGACTGTAATAGCTCAATTGTTAGAGTATATTGTGAACCCAATGTTATGGTGGGAAATATATAGAATCATCCATCTGTGTTCTCAGTTCTTTTGGTTTAGGTCGACTTGGGTTGTTAAGGTTGATACTATTCAAAATGATTTAATATTGATTACAAATATTTTGTATGCAACTTGACATTACTGTTAATTTTTAATATTTTTTGGTTGTAGTTTTATTTGACTTGAATTTTCTAATATTGAATTGAACTTTATTCAAACCTAAAAAACCAAATACAATTGAAACAATTAAATTATAATAAAAAAAGAGTAATTGAATTGGACGTATTAAACTTATTAATATGAAAATAAAAACAAATGAAAATAATGACCTAACAAAAAAATAGTTAAATTACCTAAATAAAAATATGAACCAAATGACCAAGAAAAATAAGTCATGTCTCATATTTTTTGATTTTTTAGTTACACATTAGTTATCCTTTTCTAATTACTTCCATATTTGTTTCCAAATGAATAAAATGAAACCTATTGAGGAGTAGCAAAGAAAAAGGATTACAAACAACAATCGCCGAATGACTGGGATGGGAATTCCTCCATTAGTGCTGGTTGTGAGTATTTTATTTCAAATATTATATATATATACACACACATAACATATAATTTCATGTGATTAATTTTGTTTTAAACTTTTATATACGATCCACCACTTATTCACCAATTATTCGACGAGTAGCCTAGTAGTGGTCCCAGTACTCAAGTTGGTGGTACAAGGTGGGGTGGTATGAGATCTAGTAACTATAGTTAACATACCTGATTAGACCCTACCCCTCCCATTTATGTACCATCTTCCACACATTCTGACCCCATTGTTTTGTTAGGGACACACAAAATATTTAGGCCTCCCATGTTTTAACCATCATTTACAACTGAGCTTCCTCACCCATATTTACTATATCTGATGATGATTCCCACTCCCTATCCATATCATGCATTTGGCTATCCATCCATGCCATATTCTTTACCATCTTCTTCTTTCTCTTTGAGATTCTACATTCCTTATTCGACTCCTACTTCGACATAGTCTATGCCTATGGAGCATACATTGGGACCCACTTTACCCGTACAAGGTGATGTTTCTTCAGTTCCTATAGATCCAGAGATTCCCATTG
The DNA here is from genome assembly GCA_963277665.1 of Viscum album. NCBI lineage: Eukaryota > Viridiplantae > Streptophyta > Magnoliopsida > Santalales > Viscaceae > Viscum > Viscum album. The sequence continues at coordinate 1,800,066,325 of OY728141.1, forward strand.
ATTAGACTACCAAAGGTATATTTTAGAACCCTAATAATTTTTTTATTATAATTTATTTTCATTATAAAAAGTATTGATATAATATTTTTTTTGTTCAATAATAGCTACATATACTAATAAGTGGCATGGGAATAAAAAAATGAATACAGTGTAGAACTACCACATGTAGTTGATGGTGGAATACAATAAAGACAACAAATAATTGAAAAAATAGTGCAACAATGTCAGAGTTTTTTGGCGATGCTTTCCAAATACTCCGACGTCATTCTCGTCAGCCCGCTCTCATAGAGACAGTTTCCAAATGATGTCAAGGATAATTCTTGGGTTCAAATATAGGTAAAATAATCTGTTGGATTTAATGTAATATTTTTTTTGTATTTATATGAATTAATATTTTGGTGTCATCTTCGTTTTAATTTTCTTGATGGTGAGGGTGCACAACCATCATGTCTAAGCCTCTATTTTCGTGTCACCTTCATTTTGGTGTCAGCTTTTATATTTGGTTTTTCTAAAGTTTTTGACACCCAAAAACTTATAAAAAGACCATTTCACCTAATACTATATTAAGGAAATGGTGAAGAAACCCTATTGATAATGTATCATAGTAAATAAAGATGGTTTAGATGGGTTGTCTTGGCATCAAGGACCTAAAAATCATCAATGATAAGCTGCTTAACAAATTTAAATGGTCTCTTTTTCCCTCAGATGACCCCTCCCTTGATTTATTATCAAGAAGGTTCAAAAAGATACTTCTTAATGGGTATCCAAATTATCTTTAATCCTATTTTTGGGACTATATCAAACATTACTTCCATGAAATTATGCATAATTAAAAATGGACGGTGTCCAAAAAATCCAATATTAACTGTTGGCATAGAAATTGGATGGAGAAACCAATTCATGAAATGATGGTTGTTCCATCAGGAAGGAGTCAAATGATAGTTGCTGATTTTCTTGAAATTGATCACAAAGATGATGATATTATACCTCATTCAATTGATATGGAGATAAAAAGGTATACCTTTCTTGATTTAGATACACTCATATGGACACATAACAGAAATGTCTACTTTAATACAAAGGAAAACTATAGGATGAATTGTGTTTTCTCCTTCCCGGAACCATCATGGTTGATGAAATTTAAGGATCCTTTCATAAAAACCTCTAGTTTTATCCTCATTTGGAAAATTTGGAAAAAATCGGTTGTCTACACATGACCAATTAAAGAGATTTGGAAGAAATTTTTCATCAAGATGTTACATATGCTGTCAAGATGAGAAAAATGTCTAGCACTTGTTTGTTAATTGAAATTTTTCTCAGAATATTTAGAACTACATTTGTAGTATTTTCAATATCAAAATATATACAACCATATGCCTGGAAAATATCATGGGAGATATTGCTAAAGCATTTCAAACTAGAAAGGTCTACAACCGGTTTTTATGTGCTATTGCAGTAGTTTTTATGTGCTATTGTAGTGGTGTTATTTGTGCTATTTGAAGTGTTGTGTGAATATGTATGAAAAGGAGGGGAGGATACTATGGAAAATTTTAGGAAAACACTATACCAATGGTTTAGAACCATTGGTATAGTGTTGAACAACATATGTATACAAAAGGTTTTAATAAACTATTGGTAAAAGTCTATACCAATGGTTTTACAACCATTGGTAAACCATGTAATGATGCTATATATCATTAAACAATTAGTATACTTATATACCAACAGTTATTATAAAACTATTGGTATATTGTAATTAATAGTGTCTTATACCAATAGTTTAAAAATAACCATTTGTATAGGTTTGTCCCAATTCCATACTACCCAATGGTTCGGAAAACCATATATATAGGGTATACCAATAGTTTTCCTACCTATACCAATGGTTTAAAACTGTTGGAATAGACTAACATTCCAGTAGTGTATTGAATTCCATTATATCAATGAGTAATAACTATACATAAGACTTCCAAAACTTGTGTTTATAATTGAAATTTTTATTTTTTTCTCCTATTCAATCACTTTGTAAGTGTCTACAATGATGAGTGAAAGTGAGATATAGGTGATAAAATAGATGAAATGTATAAAAAAATTTCAAAAAATAAATTAGATTTGTGTGGGTCACAAAGTGTGGGAAGAAATGAGAAAGTTTGAATAATGAGTGTATGAGATAAAATTGTGAGAAAGTGAATTAAGAAATGAAAAAATGATTGAAATTAATAAAATAATTCTAATGGATGTATTTTAATTAGGTTTCTTAAATTTTTTTTTCTAAACACAATTAATTATTATAGGTTAACCAAGCCTAATATGAAGTAGTAATTTTGGATAGTATGTATGTATTATATTAAATAATATGATTTTGAAATTTTATTTTGTAAATTATTTTTACGTATCTTAATTTAGGTCGTTTGGTTTAAAACTAGTGATTCTAATTAACCATTAATCAAGGAATAATGTGAGGATTTAATAAGATATCCATTTTTATATTTTTTGTAAAACACATGATGAAGAGTGATTATAAAATTGTCTATAAGGGAATTTGATCAAAGATGCATAACAAAATATCATAATTATTTGAGCATCATAGAGTGGGAGGGGTTTCTTTCATATTTAATAGGTGATCCATTCAAAAAAAAAATATCTATAAGGAAGTATATTCAAGTTATCCACGATGTAACACATAGAGTTGAGTGTATGGTATTTTTTGAGACATGAAATGAATAATTTAAATTTTTAAAATTAAACATTAAAATTAATAATTTCATAAAACTATAATATTTTCTCAATAAAATAGTACTAAAATGAATAATTACATAGTTACCTCATATATATATATATCACACAAAACAATAGGTTTGTATTATATTTATATAAAAGTAGTGAGTAACTAAATTAAAAAAAATACATCACACACAATCAGATTAGTTATGAAATTCAAAAAAAAAATATAATTAAAACTAACCTTCATTCAATAAATATAGAATCTGATAAAAAAAATTGGTTATTCTTTTAGACATAGAAAATAATTGAAAATTATGGTTAACAGAAGATATGAAGTATTTGGAATGTACCAATTTAATATTCAAGAAGAATCCAATGGAAACCTTAAAGGATGAGAGATTTTTTCATATGGGGAAGAAAAATGAATGGCATAGGTCAGTTTTTTATATGTAGATAAAAAGAAAAATGATTCTTGGAAGAATATATGACTGATTTGGAACTCACCAATTTGATATTGAAGAACAACTGAATGGAAATAGAAACTGAAGATAGATTGCCACACTAGGGGAAAAAGATATAACTTCTTGTAAGGAACAATGTGGATGGATTTTTTATATGAGTAGGTGCATCCTGTGATGGACTTTTGTGGGACTCTATACCAATGGATTTTTAAAAATGTTGTCATAGAGAATATATACCAATAGTTTTAAAATACTATAGGTATACTGTAAAAAAAAGTGCACCCTATACCAAAGGTTATGTGTAACCATTGGAATATTCTTGGGATATTCCAATGGTTTTATGAAACCATTAGTATATCCATTAGTAAATTAACACACCCCAATGGTTATTAAAAACCATTATTATAGATGAATAAATACCAATGGTTTTGAAAACCATTGGTATAGGTCCATTGGTATAACCTTATTTTCCACTAGTGATCCCCCATGATACTTCTAATGCTTTCTATAAACTACACTCATAAAGAATTAGAATGGTTTCTACACTTCCATATACCCATCTAAATTCCTTTATATAGGTTAAAAAGTATATTCTATGTAATAACCATTCACTTTACTAAAAGGAATCCCTGAAACATCCCTTACATCCACTAACCCATAGGTCATACAATTACCGGCACCCACCAAGGTATACCCCACATTCAATATTCAATACTACAAATAAGGACCATGCCTTAGAATATCCAACTCTATCGTAAAGTTAGGTTCACTCCCTATAGAATCCATATCACCATCACTGTATTCTTATCAAGGTTTTATAAGGTTCTAAGGACACACCAAGACTCTTCCCATGCAATTCCATTAGCTCTCCACTCACCAAAACCACCACCCAAGGCCCTCATCAATAGAGAGACAACAAATCCTCTCTTAGGGAATCAATATAGGATATTAAATATTTATAACAATAATATTTACCACTATATGGTTCATTAAACACAACTACATGTCACACCCCTTTATGTCATAGCCATCGAGCTACCCAAAAATCACCAAATCATGCATGACATAATCAATTCACTCCAAGAGGATTTACCTTAGACTCTCACATGAATTAGGACTCACCCAACACACTTTTCATTTTTCTTAAACTCAAAACCCAAATAATCCATACGAACATCACAAAAAAGAATGCATAATATAATGAAATATAAAAGGAACCACCTACCTCAATATTAGAGGAGTTGACATGTTTTATATCATCTGGGGATTTGACCCAGTTTTCTTAAAATTAAGACTTAAAAAAATATTCCCTAAAACAATAATTACACTAAAAAAATAGTGAAACCCATGAAAATTTGAGATAAAATCTTGGTCTTACCTTAGACTCACAACGAAAAGCATCCTACTTTAAATGACATGTTAATCAGGAAAGAGATTAAGCATGTTGAGACTAAATAAGAGAAGAGGGAGAGGGTATAAAGGGAGGAGACCCGCTATGTCACATGAATAGGAGAGTGGGACATGATAGGTTTTCCAAATACAACTCATCTTGAAATCAAATAAAATTCCATTGGTAAAAATAGGGTTGAGATTCCAACTCTAAATTCATTGGAATCCACCATAAATCTATTGGTTTATCAGGGTCCCAATTCACGCCCATAAAACCCCAATAGAAAGGGTAGAATCACTTACCCAAGACACTAGAAATTTTGTGGAAAACTAATGGGGTTTTAGTGGAACACTAATACTACAATTAATCCCAAGGCACTCGCCTGATCTTTCAAAATTTTATGTGATCTCTTCTCACACCTTCTCACACCCTAAAAACATTATGTTAAACATCTTAAATGATTCCAAATACCCCTCTATTGCAAATTATTAATAAATTATAAAATTTACTAATATATAAATTTAAATGGTCCAAAATTCACTTACTTCCACCAGTCAATAATGACATGGCCCATTACAGTTATGAAAATTTAAAGTTTATATATTTAATTATGGAACGAAATAAATTCCTTAATTCAATGAATCTTTTGGTGATATTATATAATAATGATATATGAATAATCTATCGATATTTTTTCCTCATCTTAAAACTTGAAGGTTGTTCCAACATTCCACTAGAAAGAATAAGTGACACTTCTATTGTGTTCATTTATTTCAATAGTTGATAGGTAGCTATGGGGGAAGTTCATATTAATATTTTTTAATATTTATCTATCAATTTTACTAATTATGAAATATTAAATATGGATAGAAAGGTACACATTTATTATTTTATGTTATTCATTCTTATATATTGTTAATTTAATAATAGATTTATGGTTGTTATTAGTTTTCCTCTACTATTTAATCAGATGGTTTATACCTATAAAACCCATTATTTAAATCCCTATTATATAAGTTTTTATTTTATATTTTCTACAAAATCATTGATCAATTGGGGTTTGATTGTATTTTTTTATGGAAATAAAATTTATTAATCATGTGACAGATGAACCTTAGCATCTAATGTGATTTAATTTATGTTTCATGTATGTATCTATATATTGGGACTAGAAAATGGGGAAAAATTACCCAAAGGGGATGCCTATGTATACAAAATTTAGTGAATAAATATATATAATCTGTATTGAAAGAAACATTCATTATTCCCAAGGAAGAATGATTTTTAGATCATCTAAAATTGTACACACATATTTTTTCAAAGGATAAATATTGTGTAATAGTTTGAGGACCTTATAATAAAATAAGTACATGAATAATAGAAGGAATTAATTGAACTAAAATTCATTATTCTTGAGTTGAATTTATTATTTTTGAAAATATATATTTTAGTATGTTATTAATTGAATTTGGATGATTTTCTGGTTGAAAATAAAATTATAGAGATAATTTTGATTGGATAATGGTTATGATACATAATTAGAAAACCTTGTAGCTTATCCTTATTATAAATCTCACCCTTAAATAATTTTCAGTCTTTGGTGGAATTGTTTTAAATAATGTTTAGACTAAATATGCATGGTCTTTATTAAGGTAACTTGTTTTTTATCCCCTAGGGTATGTTTTAGTAAATCATTCCTTTTAACCATGTATTCTTAGAAATATTAAAAAAATCAAAAAATAAGAAATTCAAAGTGTATTATTTATAACCAATTTATACTAAGAATTCATCATAAAAATTGTATGTTCTTTCATTTTAAATTATTTTATTTCCTCTATTAGACCTAGTTATACTTTTAATATCTTCACCCACCCATAAGTCCTTCTAAGAGTGATTTTGAATTATTTATCTCCTATTTTGATGATCCTTTCACATTTTCTAGATTATTAGACTCCAGAACAAAGGTAAGTTATACATGATACATTTTATAAAACCTTTTTATAATTTTAACCTTTATCAGAAATACTAGCTTGATTATAGTGATGATAGGTTTTATATTTGATGTGGGAATTTGGATGCAAAAGTTTTTTTTATTGCATTATTTATTGAGAACATTTTTTTTCAGTGATTTATTGATTCTGAGAAATTCATCAAAGGTAGGTGTGGCTATGAACTATTTCTATATTGGTGAATAATGTATTTATATATATTTTTTAATTTTAATATATTAATGTACTTTTTAATTTTTACTTTAATTATTAACTCATTGATTTAAATAAAACCAAAATTTTCTAATTGAGAATAGATTTTACAAAACATTGATTTTGATGATAAATTTTTTCCAAACATAAAATCATGGATTTTTTTGAATTTTAATTTAATGATGAATTTTATTATTTTGAAATAAAAAATTTATATTTTGATGAAAATATTTTTGATAATGACTGGAATGGATAAAAGGACCAGCCATATTTTAAATTATCAGATAAATAAATATTCTTATAATTTAATTGATTTAATGTAAATACCTTTTTTTTCTTTTGTAAAATTTTTAAATGTTGTTTTAAAAAATTATTTTGAAGCTTGGGAAGTGGAAAAAGTCACCAAGAAATGGAAAAAAAGAAACATGAATCTGAATAGAAGCATAAATTAAAATTTTAGGATTGAATGAAAATGAATTTTATATGAGAGTATGATCACTCATCTGTGTATCCCTTATAACTTTATTAATGTAATGTACTTGATATGATTTTGATATAAGATGATTTTATTATTGTTATTACAATTAATTGATAATTTTTTTTGGGTGAACGAATACTAATATAATTTTATGTTTTTTCAATCATATCTATTGTTATAATTTTAAAAGCTATGATAATAGTTCTTCATCCTCCAAAAATTCTTGAAATTTTAATAATAAAAGTTTTATTATTACGATTCCATAAAATAATAACAATAGAGTCTATAATTATGATTTTTATAAAACTAAAACTATAGAAAATATATTGTTATGGGTTTTAAAATACTACAAAATAAGAAACTATATTGATATAATTTAAAGTAATCGTGGGTATAAATTCAAGAAAAACACATAAATCTAAATACCTACCCCTAAATCACCACTCATTCTTAATAATATATCCATGCTGATACTTAACTAAGATCCCCCATACCATTTTCATATTATCGTTTCCCACTTTCCCCATTAAACTTCTTATCACCACCATTATTCAAACAAAAATTCTATACGTTTATTCAATATGAATCCCATCTCCTCAGTCTCAAATCTCTACCAAAGGTATATGATTACTTTTTTACTTTAGTATTTCTACATGAATCTATATTGTTTGGCGGTTAATTTTTTTTTCATATCTTGATCAAATATCATGTTTCATTCAAATTTACATTTTTCATATGGGGTATTCTAATATTATTCAATTCTAACTTAAATTATTTTTATTTTAAAAAATAATATTATAAAGTCTATCACATTAAATTTATATCTATAAATTCTTAAATTTATTTACTTTAAATTGGTTTAATTATTCTCTCATTGGTGAAACCCAATTTTTTATCAATCAATATGTTACTAATAGTTTTAGGGTATTATTTATTCCATTATTTCATTTAAAAATTATAATTTAAAGAAAAATAATCAATAATTTATAATTAATCCTTAAATCTTGATTATTTATTTAACATAATTTTTTTAAATAATTTCATTATTTATGAATAATATGAATATAATTTAATATTTATTTTAAATTATGAACTTCATTAATTAATCATCATCTCATTTCTATATGCTTTATTTTCTATAAATAATTCTATTTTGTGTGAAATAACCTCTCCAATTATCTTTTTCATGGAATATGATTATAAAGTTTGAGAATCATTGATGGGGCCTCTATTGATTTTTCTGAATTCCTTCTGATGGTTGTTGATCCCATCTCTCTTGGTGTGAGACCCTAGTTTGTGGTAGGTGGTTCCATATATAGCCTATCTTGGATGAACTATATTGCTATTGTTTTATAATTTTTTTTATAAATGAATTGGAATGGTTTATTGATTTGTGTGTGTAAATGAGTTTTTGAGAAATTATGTGTTCTCCTAGTTTTGTTAAAAGAAAAGGTAATTTCAAATAATTGTGAAATGGGTTTATGTATATATATGCCATGTTTTCTGCTTTAGTTTGAGTGAAATCATTCCCTATGGTTTTTTTTCATGCCTGAGTGTTAATCTCTAGCTTATAGGGATTGGGAACTCCCTTCAGGTATACCATAGACTAGGTATTGTCCTAGTTTTTGAGGGTATCCTGGGTTGGTTGATGACAGTTTGGTATCAGAGCATGGTTATTCTAAGTATTGGGTTCTTTTTAAATGGGTTATTGGATTTTTCATGACTTGTGAGGTCGGTTGAGGTGAGTGGTTAGCTAGCACTTTCCATGAACAACTCAATTTTCCCTAGAATGTTGGGATATGTGTCTCTTATGTTGAGTTTTTGATCATAGTATAGTTTTTAGTTATGTTTTTTTGGTTTGAATTGAAATTTTCTATTCATTTGATCACTTCTTCTATTTTCGGTGTGCAGTGATATGCCTTTGAGATTTATTCTATGGGTTCCATATGAGGGTACAATAGATTCACCTCAAGGGAATATAACTTGGATCTAAATATTATAGAGGATTTCATGAAATCATTTAGTTCCATGGACCAAAATGTACCACAAATCCATAACACATTTGATGATGTACAACCAAGATCTGAGAGAGAAATGGAAAAATATTAGGAGTTTTTACATAAGAAACCATCATCCTTTATGGGTAAAAATGATCCCCAATAGGAGGAGGAATAGATGGAAAATATTGAACAGATCTCTGACTTCTTAAATACACCTAATAATTTCAAGGTGAAGCATGTGATGTTCAGACTTGAGGGTCCCAACAAGTGATGGTGGGATTCCATGGTATAGATTGAAAAGAACATAGGATTATAATGTAAGGGTTTCAAGAACCAATTATTCTAGAAGTTATGTCCAGAGTCTCTGATGATAGAAAATTATTTTTAGTTCCTCTATTTGCAGAATGGATATTGATTTTCATCGGCGTACACCAATCGATTCATAAACCTGGTCCATTTTCCTTTGGAGGTTGTGAAGAATGATTAGATAAATACTTAGTAGTACATATAGGGTTTGAAACATGATATCATGTCATAGGTATCATACCAAATATTTACACCTATACAGAGACAATAGATAGAGAAATGATGGTAGAGATAGATATGGAATCCAAGGTTAGATCTTCTAGCCCTTCTCTTCCACCTAATGGAAGATCCTGTGGCATACATGGGAAGAAGATGAAGTGGAATGATCATCACAGGGGTGGTGGAGGTGGTTCTCGATATAACACCTCATTTACACCGTCATTTATAGTCATTTGTGTACCCATGAATCTCTATAAGTGTGGAATGGTCGGGCACACCTGGTGTTCTTATTCAATACCTGTGAAGATGTGAAAATTTTGTTACTTCTATAACCATTTATAGATGTGAAATTGTCCTCTTTATTTAATTTTCAATAAAAATTACTTTATTTGATTTTATTTCCTCCCACTCATTTTATTTTTACCCACATTTTGATATGCATAAACTTCCAATTGATCACATGTCCTTTATTAGAGAGTTATAGAAAACTTTTAAGAAGAGAAAAGAGTAAGGGTTTTAGTGTTTTATTTTTTCTCTATCAATAGCTGATGTGGACTTAGTTTTGGATGTCCTTGTTCTTGATCTTGATCTATTTTAAATCTTCATTAGGATGTATTAGATTATCAATCATCATGATGAGGTTTATTATTATCATCAATGTGTCACATTTCTAGTTTATAATGGGAGCTATCAGGTGTTTAAGAGAGAATGAGATCTGAGGTCTGGTTGAGTAGGGCCTTTCTGTTTAGATATCTAGAGTTTTTTATCTCCTATTATAGTTGAGCCCCGTACTGTTTCTCTGTTGGAGATTTTACTTGGTTGTTATGGATTTTCCAAATTTTTTCCCATGTGACTTCTTTGGTATTCCTCTAGAGAGGGAGGCATATTTCATGACTAATCTAGTGTCGGGTATGCATATGATCTTGATAAACACTTATCACATAGAACCAATGGATATAAAAGAGACATGATTTAGTTTCATGATCTAATGGATAAATGTTTCATTTTACCTAGTGCTTCACTTCGGTCATCCCCAATGCTTTTTTCCATGAAGGCTCATGGTTTACTTCGATTATGTATGGACTATCGGAAGTGTAAATGGGTGAAAGTTAAAAATAAGTATCATTTTCCTTGCATGGATGATTTTTTTGATCAGTTAAAGGGGGAAAATTAGTTTTCAAAGATGTATATTTGGTTGGGTTATTATCAGCTCATATTTTGGGACTTTAATATTATAAAGAGGGTTTTTAGGAGAAGGTATGACCATTATGAATATCTTGTGATGTATTTTGTTCTGGAAAACTCTCCTATTGTTTTTATGATTCTAATTAAATAGATATTTTATTAGTATCTTGACACTTTTTTTGTCATGTTCATGGATATATTTTGGTTTATTCACAATATGATTTTAATCACAATAACTATCTAAGTTTGGATTTGGAAATCCAAAGTAGTCACTGTTTTTATATAAAGAATTTGAAATATACTTTATATACAAACAAGTGAAATTATTAGGGCACAAATTTTTTTTGACATGGCTTATTAGTTTATCTTAAGAAGGTGAAGGTTTTATTTTTATGGGAGGATCCACAAAACATCTTTGAGATTACGAACTTCCTTGTTCTTACTGGATACTATCGAAAGTTCATATAGGTTTTCTTGAAGTTTGCATCACCTTTGATATCTCTTACTTGGAATGAGGTAAAGTTCACATGGGATTTGAAATGTCAGTCTTATTTTGATGAAATAAAAAGGATTCTAACATCAACTCCTATTTTGATCTTTCTTAATCCCAATAAGGGTTATGTGGTATATTGTTATGCTTCTATTGATGTTATGGGTTGCATGAATATGCAGGGAGATCATGTTATAGCCTATGTATCTCATTGGATTTGGATACATGAGAAGAATTAACCCACACATGATTTATAGATTTTTATAGTTATTCATGCTATTAAATGTTGTAAATGATATCTTTTTGGGGAGAGGTTCAAAATCGTTTTTTACCATGAGATTCTGAGATATATATTTTCTCAAAAAGACATGAATCTCATATTGAGATAGTGGGTGGAATACCATCAAACATTTTACTTCAATTTTTCCTACATCCTAGGGAAGGGGAATGTAATTTTAGATGTTCATAAAAATATTGTGCCTTCATAGGCTATTTTGGAAGCGAAGGAAGAGTGGAACCTTATGGGGCTCTTCAATCAGTTGTATCTATGTAATCAGAAGGATATTTCATGAATGGCTCTGACCAGCGTTTAGTTATCATCATCTCTTATTGATTCTATTCTATAGGTTTATTAGTGATATGATGAGTTGAAAGGAATAAGATAAAACCTTTATAGTGGGGAGATCATTTCCTTTTGGTCTCACCCTTCAGATGGTATTCTCTATTATGGAGATCAGTTTTTCATCCCAACTTATGTGAGGAGATTAGTATTTTTACTTTCATAGTTCTTCATGAATCATTCATCTAGAAACTAAAAATATGTATCATGACATGAGATAATGTTTCTCATGGATGAGTATGAAGTAAAACATTGTAGATTACCTATCCTACTTTTACACCTTCCCATAGATAATGGTAGTGCATCTAAAACCTTCTAGTTTTCTCCATCCTCTCTTATTGTTGTTTTGAAAATGGGATGAGGAGTCCATTGGATTTTTTTTGGATTACCATGGACTCTGTAAGGGAATTATTCTATTTGGATAGGGATTGACCAGTTGATGAAATAAGCTCATTTCATTCCAATTAGGGGAACCACTAAAGTTGAATATATGGGTGAGATTTATATAGAGTATTTTGTGAGGATTTATGATATATTTCGATGTCTAGTTATTGCTCAAGGTTGATAGAAATAGTATGTGGAGCATCTACATCATCCTTTGGAGTTTTCCTTTGGTGACTGATTCTTCTGGAAGGTTTCTCCTTAGTTGGGTCACTATCATCTTGGGAAACAGGGAAACCTAGCTTTGAAATATGTTATACCATTTGAGGTCACTAAGAAGATTTAGTAGGTTTATTATTAGTTAGTATTACTGACTTAGTTTATAGGTATTCATGATGTTTTCCAAAAATATCAGCTTGAGAAGTATCATCCTAATCACTCTCATGTTCCAAGTTGGGAAGAGATTGAATTCGATCAAGATGTTTATGTTTTAGAGAATCCATTATAGATCATTAATTCTCAAGTGAAATTCTTTCATGGGAAGTCTATTTATTTGTTCAGAATGTTTTGGAGACACATATCAGATTATCATGAGACAAGGGAGTGTGAAACATTGGTGAGGGAGAATTATCCTCAATTATTTTGTGATCACCCTTCTTCTACATGGACTCTCTAGGATGGAAAGTCTTACGGTTTGGAGTTTGTGACATGAAATTACATTATTTTAGGTACTTCCTGTCTCTCTTTTTTATTTGGTTGTATTTCATGCCTTTCAAGTATGGAGAACATTTGTTGGGGAAAAAGAACTAATGTTCTGGGATGTATGTTTGTTTAAATTAATAGAGTCTGGGTATAAATGTGCAATGTTTTTAGAGGGATCTACTTAGGTTTTGGGAGCTTCAAAGTAGGTTCATTTTTGTTATACAAAATCTAGATTGTGCACTTCTTTTTATATAAATTAAAATTGTGAACTGGTTACATTATGTGAATCTGCTTCGAAGTATTTGTTGTGAACTACTTCAGAGCATGAAAAATTTAAAATATATGAAACTAGTTCATGTTGTGAAAATGTTTATTAGGTTTAATTCAACCTAAGGTAATGAATTTTTCATTTTTTTGTAAGTCATGAAATTCACAGTGTAAAGGGTATTCACATAATGAATTGTTCAGGAACATCAGTTTTTATGACACTACACATATAATTATTTTCTCATTCAATGTACTTGCCTCTACTCTCCAACCCCAGGCACTCTCCAAGTCAAATTTGGATGCATCTACTCATTTTGGATCACATCATTTGGTTCTTTATCTTCATGGTGGTTGTGTTTCATCTCTCAGGGAAAGCAACCTTTCTACTTCTTTATTTCCATTGGTTGTGATAGCACTGTTGTGCTTCATTTTCATATCTTTTTATCTTGTTGTGATTTTCTTCTTGATCACTTATAGATCTATTGTGTGGTCTTATTCTGGGGGATGGTCCTTATCGGTTTCCATGTGATAGGTGTGTGGTTCTCAAGTTATGTGTGACCTAACGTCTCTACCAACATTTTTTGTTATAAAATATGATTCTAAAGTATGAGAATCAATGGTTGGGCCTCTATTTACTATTCTTCATTCATTTTTATGGTTGTGGATCCCATATCTCTTAGTGTGTGACCTGATTTTGACGTACATGGGTCTGTCTCTAGCTTATTTTAGATTAAATATATTTCTCTAATTCTATAAATAATTTAATAAAATAATTTGAATGAATTTTTAATTTGTGTGTGTAAATGGTTTTTAAAAAAAAGGTTATTTCCCCCCTTTTTTATTAAATTAAAAGGTAATTTAAAATCATTATGAAATGGATTTATGAAATGGTTTTCAAAGTTTGGTTTTGATAAAATGATTTGGAAAATGTAGCACATGGGAAGCCTTAGGTGTTTCTGTGGAAGGTGTAGTAACATTCTTCATACATTGATACCATTAGGGGGTTTGCTCATTGGGTGTCCCTCTTCTCCCTGGGTCATGTTTCCTATGGACTTGTTAGACTCTGTTGGGAGGTTTGCTTTCCAGGGCATTATTTTAACTCTAGATTCGATGCATATGTGTAGGGACTTGACATGCATGATTGACCATGTTAGGGTATGAGTTTTCTAGCTCTCCTGGTCTATAATGATCCTTATCATGATTTTACCAGTGCATTGTAGGATCGAAATAATGATGTAGATGCTCAATTTACAAGAGGGGGGGGGGTGAATTGTACACTTTAAAAATTTCATTAAACATGGAAAGATCTAAGTTTAACAAAGTTAAACTAAGAAAATTCACAACACCTCTAACACCAATGAAAGATTGGGACAAGGTATGAAGTTACAAACTTCTAGTTCTATGCACTTGCTTAAATCTAGAAAGTGATTCTGAAAACAGGTTCTAGAAATATGGATCTGGAAATTGAAACTTAACTAAAGATTACAATATGAGATTCTACCTTAAATCATATAGAATCTAAATGAATCAGAGTAAAAGTGTAAGGAAATATAAGAAAATTATAGTTTCCTTACAATACGAAATGAAGCAGAAAACAAGTAGTAAAAACTACAAGTAACAAGATATAAATCTTTTAACCTAAAGAGAAGGGTTTCCAACAACCTTGGATAAAGTTCCCTTGATTTATAACTTCAAGAAAGTCTGTCTTACCCACACCAGGGTAAGTCCTAGATACAAATATCGCTGTCTCTGACTTTCTATCCCCGCAAGCCCTCAACTTTAAGGTAGTTGGAACCTCTGTATTGCTCAGCAAGGAAGCCCTCAAACTTCATGGTAGTCAGCACCTCTGTCTTTCTATCCCCGGAAGCCCTCGAATGTAATCACCAACATTCAGAGTTGCACTAAGCAATCTGAATGAGCGGTTCAGTACGCACAAAGCATGAAAATCTTCTCTCTCTAGAAATCACCTTAACAGTGTGTGGTCTCTAGAGTGATAAACTTGTTGTTGAGCTCTTTTAAATGAGCTTCTATTTATAGGCTCGGTTGGAACAATCAGCTCCCTCCTCCAATGGTCATATTTTCCTTGAATAACAGAGGGACCTGTAAACGTGTCACTAAACAAATGGTTAATTAGAAACAGAATAGACGAAATCATTTTATAACAAAACATGTGTAACTGAAAGCATGACATCGTTTTACAATGAAACAAGTGTAAGAATAAGAAAAACTAGAATTTAGAATGTAAGTGAATAAAATTTCGGAGTCTAACCAAAATGGAATTCAGAGTCTAAGTTAAAAAAATTTCGGATTCTATTTTATAGGAATTCAGAACCTAAAATCTATAGAAGTCCGGAGTCTGAATTTCTAAGGAAATTTGGAGTCTGGTTTCACCAGAGTTCAGAATCCGAACTTGCAGAGTTCGAAGTCGAACTAGTAAAAGTTCGGAGTCGAACTCATTAAATTTTGGAATCGAACTTCATAAGAGTTTGGAGTCGAACTCATGAAAGTTCAGAGACAAACTTCATAAGAGTTCGAAGTCGAACTCTTGAAAGTTTGGAGTCAAACTTCATAAGAGTTCGGAGTTGAACTCATGAATGTTCGGAGTCGAACTTCATAACAGTTCGGAGTTGAACTCATGAATGTTCGGAGTCAAACTTCATAAGAGTTTGGAGTCGAACTCATGAACGTTTGTATCTAGAATTCTGAGTGGAACTTCATTATAGTTCACATCCAGAATTCTGATCCTAAAAAACAGAATACTCCAATTCTTGACATTTTATGATTCCGGGGATTTGGGTATGAATCTGGTTTTTGTACTTAAGAAAAATATTTATATGTATAAGAAAAGCTAGGTTAGGGTAAATTTCCTTAAAGAAGAAAAATTTCCTTCTGGAAGTAAAATATCGATTTTCTTAAGTATAAGATTTTTGTGATTTTCAAAACAAGAAGGAATGGAAAATTCATAAGGAAAACCTTATTGACTCAAAAATCTCCCCCTTTTTGGAAAGCACAAAAATCCTTATGAAAAATAATATAAAGACTTTGAAAAATTTCATTAGACTTTGAAATTAAAACTTATCTCCCTTTGTTCATGGATAAAAGTGAATACAACTAACTCCCCCTTAGGAATTAAAACTCTAATGATTGTATTCTGAATTTCCAGAGTGAAGTTTTCATTATCATGGAAATGAAAAACTTCGTAATGAAAAACTCCACCTTACTTTAAGGATATTTTCACTTAGAAATTTTTACTTCTTCATTTTAAGTCTTTCTCCCTTTTTAAGTAGTTCTTTTTTCCTTCTCCCCCTTTGTAATTTTCAAAAAGAATGTATGGGAATGGAAAATATGGTACCTGAAAGATTAGTAATAACACTACAATATACAACCAACCAAACAAAATTTCATTAGAATTGTCAAAAATTTTACAAGGAAAGAAAAATAAAACAAAAGATCAGAGTGGGTTTATTTGTCTTCCTTTTACTTCAGGATCGGCTTCTTTAATAAGGTTTTGAGTTTCTTCAAATCCCTTTGGTCTTCATCGGCTTGCCTCTCCAAAGCAGAGATCCTTTCCCCTTGAACTTTCAAAGCTTCGTCCTGAGCCTCCATGGATTCTTTCTGCATCTTTATTAAATCATCTTGTTTTTTCAACTTCTCCTTAAACTCAATCCGGAAATCTCTTTCACTTTTCCAATTCCGAGAAACTAAATTAAGCTTCCCATTCAGGTCCCTAACCTGTTGATTATGAGAATTTTTCTCTTCGGTCAGCTTTTCATGAAGATCGTTAAAATTTTTATCCTCCATGTCAAAACCATTTTTAACTTCAGTCTGAAAATTTTCAAACTACACTAAGTCTTCATCAACTGTCATAGACCATTTTGTTACCTTACTGCAGGACTTTCTATGCACATCATAATTGATAAATAAAATTTTTTGTTCAGCTTCGATCTTCACACACTTATCCATCAATATGGATAGTGACTCTGATATCTATTTTTGGCTTAGATGAAGCATTTGACATCTAGTGTCAATGGTGGGAAAGATTGGAATGACGTCCACCAACTTTTTCAAAGACTCAACAATAAAATCACGACTTTGTGCTGATGACTCCGAATCAGAAACTTTTCTTGTAGATTGATCTTCTTCATCCTGCACCAACTACCTTTTAGAAGTACCACCAAATTATTTCTTCCTTATAATATATTTTATTGGTGTCTCTAATAGCACTTTATTCCCTTTATCATTCTTAGGAATGGGTTCCTCATCAAGAGATACTTCCTCGGATTCAGAAACTTGAATAATCTGGTCTTCATCTGATTTCTCTTTTTCTTGTCCTTCTTCAAGAAAATTTTTCTCATAGGATTCTTCCTCATCATACAAAAAATTTTCTTCTTCTTGCTGTTTCTTATCATCATCCTTACTATCTTTCTCAACTCCCTTTCCTGGAGTAACTAACTTTGTGAATTCTTCCTTATCTTGATAATCATCTACTTTCTTGATCAAGGTATCCAAATATTCACTTCCCTCTTCTTCTTCTTCTTCTTCTTCTTCAACCTCTTCCTCTAATTCTTCCACAGCTTGGTTTTCAACTTCTTCAACAACCTCTTTACCCTTGGATTTTTTCAAAGTGACATAATTTTTAGCTGGAGTTTCTGGTAAAGAAGGTTCTGTAAGGAAAGTTTCCAGAACCAGAATCTTCTCAGAAGCTATTTCAGTATCTCTCAAAAGAGATTGCACCAGTTCACCTTCAGACAACTTCCTTTTCATCTTCTTTTTTTTCCAGCATTTCTAATACATCAGTAGCTCTCTCTTTTAAGGCCTTAGCCTCTTCATGGTCCAATCCGAACTATGGATCCCCTTCTTTCCTCTTCTCTGTATCTTCCCTCCACTTCGCAGCAACTTCATCAGGATAAGCTTTTTGTTTCTTCAGTTTGGGGGGAGCAGACTAAGTTTCCTTAGACTTGGGATTTTCTTCATCAGCAACCACTTCCTTAAGCTTTCTCTTCTTCCTGGCCTTTTTGTATGGTTCATTAGTCTGTGTATCTTTTTGATCTGCCTCAACCTCTTCCACAGATAGAGGGTAGAATTCTTCGGATTCACTAGAAAAACCCATCTTCATCCTCTTCAAAGTATCATCACTTACCAGCATAAGCTTACAATTCTGGACTTTTTATTTTCATGAAACCTTGAAGGATTCTAAGCACCGAACTATCAGATTAGATATTAAGGCAGGGTACATAATTATTTGAGCTCTCAAGTTCCCTTCTTTGATGTTCTTGATCGTAATCAAGACATGCCTCATCAAATTTATCTTTCTTAGATTTACCAATAAATATAAGACATAGATATCAGTTTTCTTAAAATTATCCTTTTCACCTCTTCTTGGTATGAGAAAACCTTGTACCCAGAGCTATAGAATCTTATTGTTCAGAGTGAGATGAGCAATCTTGGCATTTGTAGCATCCTTAAGTCCAAGATATTTTAAAGCCTTCACCTTGTTGAAACTTACTTGATCATTTGGAAGCTTATGTGAGAAAAACTCAGCTTCCCCTTCATAGGATAAACCAACCAAGCTTACGGCCTTGGTTTAAGATAAATTTTAAGTCTTCCCATAAGACTTGAACGAAAACCAGTCTCTACCATCTTCCATCTAAAAGGAAACAGACTCATAGAACTCGATCAGAAAATCGGTGTAAACCGTATCCTCTTTCTCTGACTTGTACAAGCATAAATCTCCCAACTATTCAATCTAATATTCTTGGTTATAATATAATCAAGCTCGTAAAAATATGGATGCACCAACCTTTCCCTGAAGACTAACCATTTTGAGATCGGCTTTGTAGTTGACATATCTTGGGATGTTGCTTCAACAGACATTCGGAACAAAGAGGTCTGAAGGATTCGGAATGGCTTTGCAAAGATCAGAACTGGTATTAAGAAGAGCAGCAGGGATTCGAGATGCGAAATATTTGAAAAACCGATGTGGGATGAGTCTTGGGGTCCCCTTTATATAGGCGATGGATGTGATCTTTGGTCTTCCAAAATCCATCTAACGGTTGAAAAACTTTTTGATCTGATCTGATGGTTGAGAAAAATCTCGCAAGGAAAACTTGACTCCGATCTTTTGAGGTTTTAAGAAAAACATTCGGATTTAAGGAAAACTAGAATCCAAATTATTTTAAAACTCAGGAAAATACCAGCAAGAAAAATATGATTACAAAAACATAAGTAAGGAAATCATACTTTTTTTGATTGGATAGAAAGGATGTTCGTAATTGGTAATATTCTTCTTAAAAAAAACTCATTACGAAAAAACCTAGTACGAAAGTCTCATTACGAAAATTCTTATTATGAAAAATCCATTACGAACATTCTCATTATGGAAATTCTCATTACAAAAAATTTCATTACGGAAATTTCGGTTCCGGAAAATTTCATTACGATACATGTCATTACAAAAATCTCCATTCCGAAAGTTTTCATTCTGAGGATTTCCATTCCGAAAATATCCATTCTGAGAAAAAATATTTTTAAAAAAAATTGTTAAGAAATATTTAAGTTACATAAGTTTGAAAAGAAAACTAACACCAGTGAATTTTTTTTTGACTAACATGAAAATGTACCCCCCCCCTTTGATAAGGAGTTTATTACTGTAGGGAGAATTTTTCAACAAGAAGTTAATGAAGAAGGATTACCTCACATTTATCATTCCTAAATTCTGTTTAATGTATTCAAATCTATCGGAGGGTAATGATTTTTTGAAAATATCAGCAAGTTGATCTTGCGTTCCGATAAACTGAAAAATGATATCTATTTTTAGTGTGTGATCCCTAAGAAAGTGATGCCTAATATCTATGTGCTTTGCATGAGAGTGATGTGAAGGGTTTTTACAAAGGGAAATGGTACTTGTGTTATCACACAAAATTTGAGTCTTTGTAAAACTCAATCCATATTCTGTGAGTGTGTGTTGCATCCACAACACTTGAGCACAACAACTTCCAGCTGCTACATATTCAGCTTTAGCAATGGATAGTGCTACTAAGTGTTTCTTCTTGCATGACCAAGAAACTAATGAATCTCCTAAGAAATGAAAAGTCTTGAATGTACTATTTCTATCCATTCTACATCCACCAAAGTCATCATCCGAAAAGCTTTTTAAAACAAAATCATTTCCAGAAGTATAAAATAATCCTAGATCCATGGTTCCCTTTAAGTAGAAAAAAATTCTTTTTACCGCCTTTAAGTGAGATTCCTTAGGATTGGATTGATATCTCTCACATAAGCATACTAAAAACATCAAGTCTGGTCAACTAGCTATCAAGTATAGTAGGCTTCCTATCATACCTCTAAAAGATGTTTGATCTACTGGTTTCCCAACTTCATTAAGATCTAAAGAGTTTTAGGTACCGATGGGAGTACTTATACTCTTAGTGTTGTCATATCCATAATTTTTAAGAAGATCTTTAATATACTTATGTTGAGATATATAGGTTCCTTCTGGTCTTTGAGAAATTTGAAAACCAAGGAAAAATGTTAACTCGCCCATCATACTCATTTCAAACTCAGATTTCATTAGACTTGCAAAAGAATCAGTTAAATATTGCTGAGTTGAACCAAATATGATGTCATCAACATAAATTTGAACAGTCAAATTTTTTTTCTTATCATTATTTATAAAAAGAGTTGGATCTGGATTTCCCTTAACATAGTTATTTTGAATCAAAAATCCTGTAAGTCTATCATACGAGGCTCGTGGGGCTTGTTTAAGGCCATACAAAGCTTTGGTAAGTCTAAAAACATGATCAGGATGTTTTGTATCTTCAATGCCAGGAGGTTGTTCAACAAAAACTTCCTCTTGAACATAACCATTAAGGAAAGAACATTTCACAACCATTAGAAAAAGTTTAAAATTGAAGAATGCTGCACAGGCAAGTAAAATATGGATAGATTCAAGTCTAGCTACTGGAGAATAGGTTTTTTAATAGTCTATTACCTCTTGCTGATTATAGCCTTTAGCGACTAGTCTAGATTTATTTCTTACAATGACTCCATTTTCATCACACTTGTTTCTGAAGACCCACTTTACTCCAATAACAGAAGTTTCCTTAGGTATTTCAACCAAGGTCCAGACTTTATTCCTTTCAAATTCATTTAGTTCATATTGCATGGCTTTGATCCAATCATCATCACCTAAAGCTTCATGAGTGCTTTTTGGTTATGATTGGGAAAGAAATGCTAGATGTTCTAATTCATTTATCAAGTAACTTCTAGTACTTACTGGTTGATTTACATCACCAATGATACTATCACTAGGATGATTCTTAAGGAATGTCTGGTTTGGATTTTGTAAAACATGTTCATCAACATAGGGTAGAAAGTCTTCTGGGGTAAATGTTTCAGAAGTATCTTCTTGAATATTTTCCTTATCAGAAGGATCTTCTATCAAAGGTTGATAATCAGTTTTTGAAAACACATCCTAGGATGTAGGTTGGGATGGTTTAAAAAAAATGACCAGATTCATCAAATTTCACATTCACTGTTTCTTCAATAGTACAAGTATTTTTATTGAAAACTCTATAAGGCTTAGAAGTTGTGGAGTAGCCTAAGAAAATTCCTTCATCATATTTTGGTGTGAATTTGTGAAGATTATCTTTAGTATTTAGGATAAATACCTTGCAACCAAAAACCTTGAAGTAGGAAAGTCTAGGTTTTCTACCATTCCATAACTCATAAGGAGTTTTATATAGAAAAGGTCTAATAAAAACATGATTTATAGTATAACAATCAATACTTACAGCTTCAGCCCAAAAATTTCTAGCTATAGAATATTAACTCAACATGGTTTTAGTTATCTCTTGAAGAATTCTATTTCTTATTTCAACTACACCATTTTGTTGAGGAGTTATAGGTGCTGAAAAAATTGTGAGTAATACCTTTTCTACTACAAAAAAGTTTCAAAATCAGAATTTTGAAATTCTCCTCCATGATCACTATGAATAGTTTTCAATGGAAGATTTTTCTCATTTTAAACTTGGGCTCTAAAACTTTTGAAATAAGAAAAATCTTCAGACTTATTTGCTAGAAAATAGACCCATGTAAATCTAGTGTAATCATCAACTAGAAAAAACACATAGTATTTGCCTCCAATGCTTCTAGTTTGTGTTGGACCAAAAAGATCCATGTGCACTAACTATAATGAATCAGTTGTTGAGACTTCACCGATTGATTTAAAACTAGATTTATGTTGCTTGCCATATTGACAAGGATCACAGACTTTAGAAAAATCAAATCTAAGCTCCGGTAGATCCTTAACTAGTTTCTTCTTAGAAAGTTTACATAATTTTCTGAGGTTACAATGACCTATTATTCTATTCCATAACCAAGAATGATCTTCCATTTCACTAAGTCAAGGTAGGTCTTGTCTCCTGAGGTCTTCTAAGTTCAAAGTGTAAACATTCTCTTGCCTATTGGCTGAGAGAATTAATTCTTCCTTGGAATTGTGAACTAAGCATTTATCATTCCTAAAATTCACAAGGTATCCTTCATCACATAACTGAATTATGCTAATGAGGTTGTTCTTAAGACCCTTAACAAATAAAACAATTGAAATCAAAGTTTTACCAAAAAGAACAATATTACCTATACCAACAATTTCTCCCTGAGCATTATCTCTAAAAGTTACTTTTCCTCCTTTAATCTTGATAATCTTTTCAAAATATCTTTTTTACCAGTCATGTGCTGGGAACATCCACTATCCATGTACCAAGTATTGTTGTTGGTACTTCCTTTCTCTTCCTGAAAACAAGAAAATAGTTAGACTTTCGGAATCCAAACTTGTTTGGATCTCAGATTTCTAGATAACAAAATTTTAGGCACCCACATCTTCTTAGAAAAATAGGCTTTATGAAAACCTAGAGATTGGGTTTTATTTAAAGAGAAATTCTTTGCCTAGTGACCACCACATTGACACTTGGTACAAAATGGGGCACTTTATGGAACAAAGTAGTTGTTATTAAAAGTTGGTTTTGCATGGGTATAACCAAATCCGGATTTGTTTCTTAAAGGTCGTATTTGTGAATACATTTTATCAAAATTTTCTTTACCATAAGTAAAGTTTTATAAACATTTATTTAAGGAAGAAATTTCGGACTTGAGATTTATAACCAAGTTTTTATCTTCAAAATCATTATATTTATAACTATATCTAGGCTCGAGAACACTTTTCTTAGAAATTACTTGTTCTAACTCTTTAGAAAGTTTTTTCTTCTCAAAACTTACTTCCCCAAGATTTTTTGAAATACTTCTAAAATCAGCATTTTTCCTATCAAGATCTTTAGAAAGATTTGACATTTCTTTCGTAAGAATAGTATTTCTAGAGTTATCCTTATCAAGTTTTTTATTGAGTTTGGAATTCTCAATCTCAAGAAGTTCGGAAAACCTAGAAACTTCTTCATAGGAGGGTGAAGTATTTTCTTCATCAGAAGGGGATTCTTCATCTTAAGAGTTATAATACTTACTATTATTAGAATTTCAAGAAACATTGGTCAATGATTCAGTATTGTGTACCTTATCCATAAATAAATGACTGTTAATAGGTAATATGGCTATAAGACCAAGATTATTATGTCCTAAAGATTCATAATCAGAAGATTCATATGAAGAGTCACCACCACTGGCACTCCAAGTATCATTAGATTTCAGAACTTTATTAGATTTGGCTTTATAATACTTCTTTCTGTTCCTTTCAGAATGTCTTTATTTTCTTTCTTTTTTTTTTTGAGAAAAGGGAAATATGGTCTAATATGTCCAGCTCTCTTGCATTCATAACATGTAACTTCTCCATCTTTCCTATCTTTCCATTCCTTTTTCTTATACTTGGATTGGAAATTTCTCTGACTAGCTATCTTGTTCATCCTTCAAACAAGATTTTCTAACTCATTCTATAATACTTCATTATCACTAGATTCTGATTGAATAACTACCTTCTTAGACTTGGATATAGTTACTCTCTCAGGGGTCTTAGCTTTCAAATGATTTGATGTTGTTGTAAAAGCAACATTACCATTTGCATTCTTCTTCTTGATGTTGTCATCATCTCTTTTCATTCTTGTTTCATGTTGAAGAAGAGTTCCAAATAGCTCATCTAACAAAATTTGAGTGACCTTCCTATTCTCATCAATTGTTGTTCTCTTTGATTCCCACTCATTAGGCATAATATCAATAATCATTTTAACAAGGACTTCATCATCTAATCCTTTTTCTCCCTTAGACTGAAGACTATTCAATATAGTCATAAATCTCTGTTGAACTTTACAGATTGGTTCTCCATACGGAAAATTGAATCCATGGTATTCATCTCTAAGCATAGCTCTCCTAGTTTCAATCACTTTAGAAGTGCCAAAGTGTGTAACCTCTAACTTCTTCCAGATACAATTAGCTGACTCACAAGAAGAAATTTGGCTATATATATTTCTAGTCATTGAACATAGTAGAGTATTGTGTACCTTATAATTGAGTTGATATTCTTTCTTTTCCTGGTTAGTGAAAGTTCTAACTTCCTTATCATGAATTTTATAATCACCAGTAATCATAACGAGATTATCCACTCCAATATTGATAATGAAAGTCTTCATATGATCTCTCAAGTACTCATAATAATTGCCATCAAAAATTGGTGGGCTTGTAGTGTTTAGATTGCCAATAGAACCAACATTGATTCCTACCATTCTTAATAAAAAAACATTGGCAACCAAACTTGTTAGTAGAAAAAGTTCGTAACCACAAAATTCAGAATGAACAAATTCGGAATGAACAATTCAGAATGACAAAGTTCAGAATGAAACTATATTTCTAAGAAAGGAATGAAAAAGTGAGCAAGAAAAACTTATATTTGAGTATAAGTATTTCAGAGACCTGCTCTGATACCAATTGTATGATCGAAATAATGATGTAGATGCTCAATTTACAAGAGGGGGGGGGTGAATTGTACACTTTAAAAACTTTCATAAATAAGGAAATATCTAAGTTTAACAAAGTTAAACTAATAAAATTCACAACCCTTCTAACACCAATGAAATATTGGGACAATGTATGAAGTTACAAACTTCTAGTTCTATGCACTTGCTTAAATCTAGAAAGTGATTTCGAAAACAGGTTCTGGAAATATGGATCTGGAAATTGAAACTTAAACAAAGATTACAATATGAGATTCTACCTTAATGTGTATATAATCTAAATGAATCAGAGTACATGTGTAAGGAAATATAAGAAGATTATACTTTCCTTACAATACAAAATGCAGCGGAAAAAAAGTAGTAAAAACTACAAGTAACAAGATATAAATCTTTTAACCCAAAGAGAAGGGTATCCAACAACCTTGGATAAAGGTCCCTTGATTTATACTTTCAAGCAAGTCTGTCTTACCCACACCAGGGTAAGTCCTCGATACAAAGATCGGTGTCTCTGTCTTGCTATCCCCGCAAGCCCTCAACTTCAAGGTAGTTGGAACCTCTGTCTTCCTCAGCAAGGAAGCCCTCGAACTTCAAGGTAGTCGGCACCTCTGTCTTCCTATCCCCAGAAGACCTCGAATGTAATAACCAACATTTGGAGTTGCACGAAGCAATCTGAACGAGCGGTTCAGTATGCACAAAGCATGAAAATCTTTTCTCTCTAGAAATCACCTTAACAACGTGTGGTCTCTAGAGTGATCAACTTGTTGTTGATCTCTTTCAAATGAGCTCCTATTTATAGGCTCGATTGGAACAATTGGATCCCTCCTCCAATGGTCATATTTTCCTTGAATATCGGAGGGACCTGTAGACGTGTCACTAAACCAACGGTTAATTAGAAGCAGAATGGATGACATCGTTTTATAACAAAACATGTGTGACTGAAAGCATGACATCATTTTACAATGAAACAAGTGTAAGCATAAGAAAAACTATAATTTGGAATGTAAGTGAATAAAATTTCAGAGTCTAACCAAAATGGAATTCGATGTCCAAGTTAAAAAATGTTCGGATTCTGTTTTATAAGAATTCGGAACCTGAAATCTGTAGAAGTCCAGAGTCTGAATTTCTAAGGAAATTCGAAGTCTGGTTTCACTAGAGTTCAGAATATGAACTTGCAGAGTTCGAAGTCGAACTAGTAAAAGTTCAGAGTCGAACTCATGAAAGTTTGGTGTCGAACTTCATAAGAGTTCAGATTGGAACTCATGAAAGTTTGGAGTCGAACTTCATAAGAGTTCGGAGTCAAACTCTTGAAAATTCGGAGTCAAACTTCATAAGAGTTCGGAGTCGAACTCATGAAAGTTCGGAGTCGAACTTCATAAGAGTTCAGAGTTGAACTCATGAAAGTTTGGATTCGAACTTCATAAGAGTTCGGAGTCAAACTCATGAAAGTTCGTATCCAGAATTCGAAGTGGAACTTCATTATAGTTCACATCCAGAATTCGGATCCTAAAAAACAGAATACTACAATTCTTGACATTATATGATTCCGGGGTTTTGGGTATGAATCCGGTTTTTGTACTTAAGAAAAATATTGATATGTATAAGAAAATCTAGGTTAGGGTAAATTTCTCTAAAGAATAAAATTTTCCTTATGGAAGTAAAATATCGATTTGCTTAAGTATAAGGTGTTTGTGATTTTCAAAAGAAGAAGGAATGGAAAAGTCATAAGAAAAACCTTATTGACTCAACATGATTTTGATTTTTAATGTTTTTCATTTATTACCTTATTTCATATATGTGATATGAAGTGAATTTTTTTTACCTATAATATTTAGAACTGTGGAATAATGGGAAATTTATACTATTCTTTTGATATAAAAGATGTTTTACTAATTATTATTCTTTTTTTCCTTCAAATTTTAGCATTTTCGGATTAGTATACAGATACTTGTTATGGAATACTTGAGTGGGATCCTACTAAGCTTATTTATCCCACACCCTGCACACCACTACGTTAGTGTGTAGAATTGGGTATGTGTTTTGATGTTGCTAAAGGAAAGGCACCACAGTGAGGTGGTGAGGAATTTGTCAATTAATTTTGGGTAAAAAGAGCTGAGATGGTGGTAGTTTCCCCCATCTATCACATATAATAGTTATTTCTAATTTGGGGTTTTCCCTTTTCTTTTGGACTTGTACCATGGAGTTTCTTAGCTACTTTTGAGTTATATCATTCCCATTTTCTTCTTTCGGTTGTGGAATATATTTTCTTATTTTATATTCTTCTATTTCTCCCTAGTATGTATATATATGTCAAGTTGTCTATGTTAGGTTGTTATAAATCATTCCCTCTATTTTTTTATGCTCGGGTGCTAATCGTTAGCATATGGGGATTGGGAATTCCCTTTGTGTATGTCACAGATCGGGTCGAGTGCTAGTTTTTTAGGGTATTCTATATCAATTCATGAAACAATATTCCACTTTGAATGTGAATAAAGAATCCAAATACATTCTAGGCCATATTTATTCCAAGGTTGAATGATATTTGGAATGATATATATGTGTATTTTCAACCAATGATATTGAATTTGAAAAATTTATGGACCACAGGTGTGCCTATATATAATGCTTCAATGAAGGATCATTTCAAGTACACACTACTCTTATATGGACTATAAATGATTTCCCTATTTATGGAATGATACTTGGTTAGATCATGAAAGGTAAAATATCTTTTCCTTTATGTGGAAAAAGACATGATCTAGAAGAATTAAACATTTATGGAGTTTAAGTTTCAAGGGACATTGAAATTTCTAGATGATGAGATAAATATATAGAAATGGTTGATGAAATTTTAATAAAATATTATTAAAAAATAGATATTTCCACTATTTATGTTAGGAAATAAATTCTTAGAAGGACTTAAGGTGATCAATTTTGTTTTTTAATGGTTTATAAACTTCAAAGAAAGGGAATGGGTAATGTCAAAATGAGTTATAATATACCAATGAGAAATGAATAATTTGTATATGAGGTATAATATACCAATGACAAATGAATTTGAGATGTATAATTAAATTAACACACCATTTCCATCACTTACACTACTGGGGGGAGTTCCATGTTTATATACATTGGATAATTTTAGCCTTTAGTAGAGGAAGATATCTTGTCCTATTTGACCATGATATATTGGATGAAAATATCAAATAAGTATGATCAATTATGAGTTATTTTATTTTAATTTTTTATTATAGTTATATTATTAATGTATTTTTAATAAATGTTTCAAATAACATAATGAAACTATAACTAGAATGCATAATTCTTTGCCCTTTATAAGGAGATATAGGTTCCATAGTCATAACTTTTCTGTATTTTTTGAATATCATATAAGTCCTCAAATTTTTTAATTTTTAATTTTATGTTTATGTTCAATAATAATAAGAAAACTTTTATATATTTCAGTTTGAGATTTTATCCAGTAATGAGATATCTCCTAAGAGTAGAGCACTATAATTTGGTCTAAATATGGTGTTACTTGATAATAAATAAATTTTTATCAATGGATAAAAAATCATTACGGATTTTTATTTAGTAAACTTGGTAACTTAAATGATTATTTTATGTTTTGAAATGAAAACAAATTTATACTTGTATAAATGATGTGAAACCACATTAATCTATTGTATCATATTATTGGGTGGTGGTGAAAATAATTATATCAGATCATTACTCCCAAGATAGAGTATTTATATTGAAATATGTGTTTTTGATACATTTACTTGATAGGGAATTCATGTTGATGAATATAGATATAAAATGGTGTATATGGATCATTATATTAAAACTAATGAACCTTGCATGTTATTATCCCATGCTAGACAATTGTTCCACATAAAAGAACTGTTAAATCACGAATTTTAATTATTGTTAGAAAAATAACATGAAATATTTTTAATGATCTTTAGTATGATATTATCATATATAATGTCCAGGTAGGTGATCATCCAAATATTTAATGCAATGATCAAATCATTTAAATTATTAATAAAGAATTTTCACCTCATGTATTGTTAGAAAATTATGTTCAATGTCAATAATACCACTATACTTTCAAAGTTAATTTTATATTTATTTACTTTATGTTAATTAATACACATGCTTACCTTTTCCTATATTAGGTTATGAAGATATCATAAGGAGGAGGATTGATCAAAACTAGTAAAGTATGTGAGACATTGGGTTGGTTCTGATGATCACTTATATGTGTATACATTTTCCAGATTTATAGAATTTATCTTTTGTGGATATTTTTATATCTCAATCATTACATTTTTCAATGATCAGTTTCAGGGGGGTCTCCTTATACCCCTCCATCTTCTATAATTATGTTTGGGATATCTATCATATCTATTCCCATGATTCGTTCACCTTGATTATAGATTGGTTTTGTATCCCCTATATTTTCCTAAAAGACCTTTTCTTTCCATAGTTCCTTCCCCTAGTTTTGATATCTCATGATTCCCACCACATCATACCCTCTTCCTCATACTTCAAGGTTATAGAGAGCCTCTACTTCTACCCCACCTCCCATGATTTCCCTTCCTCTTATCACTACTGATAGTATTGTGGCTCCCACTAACATTGATAACATTAAGGATACTGATCATCCATCTAATAAAAATATGGATTAGCCTAAAAAATAATGTAAATTGTAATTTAATTACTTATTATAAATAATTTTTACTCATTTTGAATTTGTTTTACCAATTTTTTCTTTTTTTAGGTGGTGCAAATTATTCTTCTAGTACCAGATACTATAGTTATACATAGATGTTATCAACATGGAATAAAAAAAATAAAAATCACGGTATATGATACTAAATATTAGTAAATGATTTGTCAAAATAGTAAAGAATGAAAAATTTTCATTGGTAAACAATTTTTTATAGTGATATCATGCTCATATTGACATGACCTAACCCACTAAGGCCCACCTGGCCAATAATAATTCAAGTGTGATTACCCCAAGCCTGCCTCTAATAGGCCCGGGATTGGAGACCAGCATTGAGTAGGCATAACACTCATATGGGAGGCCCTATCCTAAGGTACCTATACACACACACACACATCTCCAAGCCCATATAATTATGGGATGTAAAACAAAACTGATACCAAATGCATGCACGTATCTAAATCCCATAATCAGGGTATAATTAAATACTTTAAATCAATAAGGGACTAATACAAGACCACAAAAAACTATAAAGAAGTCCTACTTGATAGTAAGAGGGAACTATAGTCAAATGTGACTCTTGGTATGAACCATGGTATATCCATCCCAAATCTAAGCTCTGTATACTCTTAGTCCACTAAGAACACCATTTAATGGTCGGTCATATGCATAAGAAATGATACATGTGGGTAGAGCCCATGAAAGAGTGAGTATAACAATAACCAGTAGGATACCCTAAAAACACTAAACATATAACATCAAGAATAATATTTAGCTCATCAAAGGAATATTTTAATAAAAAACATAATAAGAACATTATGATATTACAATAGTGGATACATAGTCCCAAGGAAAGGTCACAATCATATTTCTATACTAGGATTCATACTCGAAGGTTCCATATAATACTCATCCGAGAGAACACACTCCACAAGTAAGATAGCACTAATGGCATCTATATGAGATGTCTTTCTCGGTGGTTCATTCCATAAGAAGTATGTGCTAGAAGTTTTAATAGATTGATAAAAATTTGGGGATCATGACTTGGGCCATGGGGTATACCATTAACCCAATCTGGATTAACCCACTAAGTAGGTGATTGATGCTCATGTAGTGTTGGTCATGATGATTTTAAGAACCCTACATAGGGAAAATGATGGATGTAGAGGATATCACTTCAGACCTCATAAATGGATTCTAAAAACTTCACCTGAGAATGAAGTTCCTCATATGGGATCACCATCCTATGCATAGGATATGATTCTATACTAAACCCTGAAGGAAAGGAATCAAGGGAACACACCCTAATAAATAATTTCCATACTAAATAGAACAAGGGCTCCAATACATATTTGGAAAAGTGAATGGTGTGATTTGTAAGTACATGGAATGTATCCTTGGAACAAGTTCTACCCATATATCATGACTAATGTCGGTGTCTATGTACACCTAGTCATTTCCAAAAACTTTTTCATGTCTGAGTACACAGCTTTTCCCATGTACCTCTTGTATGGATATGTACCTTTCCGTGTTCCTAGCCATGTACTCATAGAGTACAT
Organism: Viscum album; assembly: GCA_963277665.1. Lineage (NCBI taxonomy): Eukaryota > Viridiplantae > Streptophyta > Magnoliopsida > Santalales > Viscaceae > Viscum > Viscum album. The sequence goes on from OY728141.1 coordinate 1,800,097,990, forward strand.
GCTAAGTTTCTACGTTAGGTGAAATTCCATTTGACATGTATCACATGCCATGTGATACTTATCTCCTCCAAGGAAACCCTAGAACCACAGCCAAGGCCCCAAACAGCGTGTATTCTTGGATTACACATCGTGTATTTTGGGATTTTTCAAAAACCATGGATCTTCATGTGGTTGATTATCTTATTTTTTTTTGTCTACAATTGTTTATATTGAACTCTTTATAGGTGTTATATCTTCCTCAACCAATCCTCACAATCACATGATCACTAGAATCTTATTACCTATCTTGATCGAGAGCTGCTTCCATCACATTACGCCACTACTGTGTGCCAAAAAACCACAAAGGGTATCCCCAAATAAGAATTTATTGATCATACACCATCATCATGACTCAAAATTGTGACCTTTATTACTTTTGTACCTATAATATTGATTTATTTCACAAAATAGCGGCAGACAATAATCGAATATCAGGTATTCATCGAATCGTGGGATAAATGATTTGCCCGTGATGAATGTGAAATGAATAGGAAAAGAAATAAGAAAAATAACATGAGTAATAGGCCTCAACCAATGTTTTTGCGGACCTTGATTCATTTCTTTAGAATTTTTAATTAATAGATATAAATAATCAACAATATAAATCCCTAATCCTAAATAAATAAAACATGTACCCAAAATACACTTGATCCTAAAATCAATTTGTTAGTGATTTATTTGAATTCATCATATGAAAAATAAAATGTGGATAAAACCACATAATAAAAACCTCACACCTCATTTTGGATCAATCACTACTGAATAATGAATCTATATCATTATCATTGGTGAGATTCTCAAATTATATTACACCCCGATCATTGATCCATGATTTAGTTATCATTTTTTCAAGAATGATCATCCATTGTGCTCACTCCAATCCCCAATGTTATGTGGATAAACCTAGTATTTGTTTATATAAAGGTATTTATATACTATATTATTTCATGGTGAAGAAAATTAAAATAAATAAATAAATAACTTATTTTATTTATTAATTAATCTGCACATGACTCCGCTCAAACCGATCGTTTGACACACTCCAAGGTTATGTCACGCCTAGGGTAAAACCCATGCTATGAACACAAAGGAGGCCTCATAATTCCAATCTGAGTCTCGATTTGGGATTTATTATACTTTTTCAATAAAATTGTGCAAGTGTGTAAATAATATATTTAATATATTTAAAAAATCAATTCTAGGATCACAGGCCCTCAGAATCACATGATGTCTTAGTTCCTAGTCTCTAAAATATTACTAAATATATTCAAATAATTTACATATAAAAATAGATGTGTTACATTATCCCCACTGTAGGTATTTACATTCTGGAAAGAAAAAAAGACTATACAAATAGATGTGGGTACTAAACACACATTTAGGTCTCCTGCTCTTAGGTAATCTATTAAATATTATTGTGCTTCCACAAGACATACACTAAAAGAATTTATCACCTAATGAGGAACTTCTCCTATCTATCCTCAATATCTACTAGGTATTATGAAAATGTGGCTCCATCCTCAATTTCTATCTCACCCTAGTCGATAACATATGATGGTTTATGCACATACCACCTCTTCTATAACACATAGAAAACATCGTGTACTCAGTCCAACTATGGGTGTAGAGCTCAGAGGTACACACACTTGCCAATTATACATAGTATTTGGGAAGGGATAATGAATCATGGGGAAATATTTCCACCCCATCCAAATATCTGCAACACACATTGAGGTGAGACCTACAGAAATACATGGTCTCCCTCTTTGAACTCGAAAATTCTCTATCACCGATCTTCATAAGACTTATAAAATCATTTTGTAGTCCTCATCCACTCCTAGATGATATGCACCTTCCCTATCATGGATCTCGCTAACTCTTGTTCCATAATTTATGACTCACCTAGTTTGATTCAACATAGTGGTGACCTACGGGGTTGCTTATACATAACCTCAAATAGAACCATACTAATGTTGGAATGGTAGCTATTGTTGTATGAAAATTCAACCAATGATAGGTGATCCTCCCAAAAATATCCAAGGTCTAAAATGAAAGCATATAGTATTTTCACCCGAACCTAAATAGTCCACTAAGTCTGGGGGTGAAAATCAATGGTGAAACACAACTGATTCCCAAAGGATTCCTGCAATATCTTCCATAACCAAGATGTGAAGTTAGAATCAAGGTCAAAAATTATTATTGTGGGAACTCCATAGAGCTAGAATATATCTGGCACATAAAGGAATCCCAATCTCTCTATTGAAGTTTTCTCTCAGATATCTAGAAAGTGGGCCGTCTTGGTAAGACGATATATGATCACCTATATGGCATCATGTCCTCTAGGAATATGTGGTAACCCACTCAAGAAGTCTATAGATATCCAATCCCACTTCTACTCTATAACCTCAAGGGTTTGATCTAAACTCATTGGAACCTAGTGCTCATCCTTCACTTGATGGTATGCAAGGCATTGAGATACAAGTTATCCAACCCCTTCTACATCCTTAGCCACTAAAACCAATGTCATAGGCCATGGTGTATCTTCACCATGACTCCCTCAGAACCTCCACCTATAACGACACTAATGCCATCATGCATCCTCTGAAGAGGATGACATGCTAACCACATTCATAAAATCCAACATGAGCACATCCATTGGATATCTGAGTAAGTAGGGCCACACGATCGATATCTCTATTCTGAGGATCCTTAACTCTCTATAGAAGTAGTGTTGTAACAACCATCAATTGGAGGTAAGTTTCACAATCCCTATCCAGTAAGGATAACTGTAATGTGGATAGCTTCTCTATCTCCTTGCTCAGCAGCTACGAACAAGATCTCCTACTAAGAGCATCTTTTACCATCTCACCCTTCCTAGGAGTATAGACAATCTTGAAGATATAATTATGGAGGAAATATATAAATTGATAATGTATCAAGTAAAGAACCTTATGAGAGAAGAAATAATTGATACTCTTTTGGTAAAAATAGACAATAACCCCCTCACCCATAAGGTAGTGTCACCATAAATTTAGTGCAAAGACCACCACTTCTATTTTAAGATTATGGGTCACATATTTTTTCTCATGTGGTATCAACTGACATGAACCATAAGAAATCACTACCTATATCAATATCATAACACAACCAATATCGATCCCTAATGAATCATAGAACACTACATACTTGAAACCCTCCTATGGAAATCTCAAGATGGGATCACTTGTCAATATCTGCCTCAACTCCTAGAAAGTCTGCCAGCACCTCTCTATCCATAAGAAAGGTTTCCCCTTTCAGTTAAAATATATTGAGGGAGTTTATACTATGGATAAATAGGTCATGAATATCTGATAGTATCTTACCAACCCAAGGAATCTCCACACCTCCATCACACTCTTGGTTGGATCTGAAGCTAACACTGCCTCAACCTTTTCCAGGTCCACTACTACACTATCTACTAAGATGACATATCCCAAAAGTGGAACTCTAGAATCAATTACTATAACTTTGAGATCTTACCATAAATTTGGTTCTCTAAAAGTATATCTAGTACCATACTCAAGTGTATCACATGTTCCTCCTCATACACCAAGTACACTAGGATATCGTTGATGAAGACTACCACAAACTAGTCTAAGAAAATATTAAAGATCTATTCTATGAGTATCATTATCACTTATGGGGTATTTTTCACAAAAAAGGGAATCACCGATTACTCATAGTGACCATAATGACATTTAAAATCTATCTTTGGTATATACTCATCCCATACTCGCAGCTAGTGATAGCCTGATATGAGGTAAATCTTAAAAAACCATCATTCCCCTCTAAACTAATATAAGAGGTCATTGATCATAATTAGTGGATACATTTTCTTTATGGTCACCTGGTTTAGGTGTTGGTAATACACACACAACCTCAACTTCCCATCTACCTTCTTGGTAAACAACACTGGGCATGAAAAATCCCTTCCTCTACAAGTCCTCAAACTGCACCCTCATCTCACGAAGCTCTTTGGGATCCATATGATATGATGGTCTAGATATCAAGGTCGTCCTGGGATGTAGTTATATTCATAATTCTATATCTTGATAGGGATGTAATCCTGTAACATCCTTAAGAAACATGTCCTCATACACTACCACTACTATAGGAAACTAAAATCTCATAGAATCCACTACACCGAGATTCATGCTAGCCAAATTATGTGTAATAAGATGTAAAATCATATGCATGGTTCCATACTTCTCCTATAAGTTTTCTTTTTCACCCACAAAGGAAAACCTTGTTCCATCATTGTGGACACACCACATCTTATGATAAAAACATTCTATTAGGGCATGAACTATAAATAAGCATTCCATTCCTATGATGATGTTGTAAGGCCTCATTACCACTAAAAAGAAATCCCAAAAGAAAATATTTCCTCCAAGAGTTAAGTCACACTATCAGTAGAAGTGTGTGATTGCTTATTTTCCTTAGTAGGAGTCTTCAAGCACAAGGGTCAAGCTAAGGGCTCAACTAGAAACTCTGATTCTCAAACAAGAAAAGTGGAAATAAATAAGTTGATTGCCCATATGTCTATCAATACTAATTATAAAGTATAGAAGAAACATATCATACCTTGTATCATTATTGGTACCTCTAGTTCATAAACCTTTACCGCCTACAATATCCCTATCCCCTGACCACCAGCTCCCGAAGTCGGGTGGGGACTACCTAGCGGTGGGGATGGTGACAAGTAAAAACATCTCCCACCTCCAGCTACTCTCCCAACTCCTCTACCATGTATTTCACCCTATGGACCTACCTTCACTTACCACTGACTCTTCCTAGGAATCACATACACTACCTATCTATCAACCACGTTTTCAGTTTAGTAATATTATGTAAGATGTCCCCAACCATCACAAGAGTAGCGAAACCTCTCTCTAGGACGACAAGATCCATCCCATGAGCCCCAAAATATATACCCTATGTCTTTGGATAATCACCTAAAACATATCACATGTCCAGGCCCCAATATATTTTATTGTCCACCCACCACCGAAGTCACTGCTCATGTGTTCCCACCGCTAGAATCAACTGTTTTCATCTTCTCAAACATGTATCTCTCATCCAAAAAAGTACATTCCACCACCCCATCATAGGTAATAATTCAAAGAGGTATCACACTAGATCGAATGTCTCTTCATATACCATGCTCAAAGGAACGATCCTGAAATAAATGATCACACAAAATATCCATTGAGTACTGAGAGAGGTTGGTGAACCTCGATGAATGCTCATCCACAGTTTTCTTGCCCTGCTGAAGTTATAGAAGATCATGTATACACATATCCCTAAAAATATCTGGAGAAAAATAATCTCTAAAAAGACAAATGAGATCTGAACATGCAATATTTTCCTCATCATATGAATGAGTCACTAAGCCCCACCACTATCCCTCAGAGCCAGGGACAAGGCTCACTACTAGGACCACCATCTGGTCTGCAAGTGTCCTGATGCGATGAAAGACATGCATCACCACCTTAATACTGTCCTCATCCACCTAGGGGTATAAATGACCTCATAACTTTCAGGGTCTCTATATCAAAAAATCATGAAGTGCACTTAGCCTATGCACCTCATCCACTAATATTGTTGGTACCAGCTGCTACTCGACAGGTGGTGGTAAAACCAGTGCACCATCTGGAGGTAATACCTCTAAAACAAGTCCCTTTATTGAATCCTCGTCATTAAGGGGATCATAATAATGTTATTTATATTTAATCCTAGATGTAAAACATCATTTAGGCATCCTAAAATAGACACGATATACCATGGTTAATGAGAGTATCTGGAGAACCGAATCAAGAATGACATGGAAACCACAACCCATTCTTATATGATGCATGTGATAAAGTTTTACCTTGAATCCAGTGACTAGATGTACCAAGTTGAAAGTGGGTATTCATAGTCATGGTGAACAGATATGTCGACCACCACACCAAGACTGGATTACGTGTCCAGAGAGATGAACTAGAAGCACTAAACATTGTTGCCATAAAACCAAAACCAATTTCACTACAAGAAAAAACTCCAAAACTTGAGTCCTAAGATGGAACTAAATCTGATACCACTCTATCATGACCCAACCCACAGGTTCCTACCTGAAAGTTGATAATCCGAGTTTGAATACCCCAATCCCACCTCCAATAGTCTTGGGGCTAGCGACCAACAATGATTATGCATAATACTCAGGTACCTGTACACACACACCACACACGCATATCCAAGCCTGTGAAATTATGTAATGTAAACTAAAAATGATACCAAATGTATGGACGCATCTAAATCCCACAATCAGAGTACTAAAAAATACTGGAAAGAGATAAGGGCCAAATACAAGCCCACTAAAAACTGTAAAGATATCCAACTTGATAGCAAGAGTGGACTACAGTCAAATGAGACTCCTGGTAAAAATCATGGTCTTTATATCCCAAATATAAGTTATATCTTGTCCTGGTCCATTGAGAACCTCATTGAATGGTTGGTTATCTGCATAAGATACGACACATGCGGGAAGATACCATGCATGTGTGAGTATAAAAATACCCAATAGGGAAACCTAAAATCATTAAGCATATAGAATCAAGAATAGTATTATTATCATCATAGGGATATGTCAATAGAATACATAATAAAAACATCCATATATTGTCATAGTAGAAATGTTGTCTAGGTAATGTTACAATCGTATTTCTATACTAGGATTCCTACTCAAAGGTTTCATATAACATTTTTTTGGGAGAACACACTCCATGAGTAAAATATCACTAATGGTATCCATTGGAGATGTGATGATCTTCAGGTCTCTCCATAATAAGTACATGATGAAAGTATGAAGAGTTCGACACACATATAGGGATCCCACCCAGGGCCATGGGGTATTCCAATAATGCAATCTAGATTAACCCTCTAAGTAGGGGATCGATGCTTGTGTAGTGTTGGTCATGAAAATTATGAGAACACTATCTCAGGAAAATTGTGATGATAGATGATATCACTTAGAGCATCATGGATGGATTCCAACAACTCTGTCTAAGACTGAAATTCCTTAAAGGGGGTCACACCCTAATAAAATTTGTCCACACTAATGGGAACAAGGTCTCCAAGCTATCTTTGAAAAATTAAATGGCGTGTCTCTTCAAAACTAGGTCTCCCCATGTATCATGACCCATTCCTATGTCTGTGTACACCTAGTCCTTCCCATGAACTTGTTTGGGTCTGAGTACATGGCTCTTCCTATATACCCTTTCCCTAGCCGTTTGCATGGCCATGTACTCCCAAAGTATAATCCGAGTCTCCAAGTAGGTTCCCATGCGATGTGAATTGTGTCAAAAACTGTGTGATACTTATCTCCTATAAAGAAACCCTAGTACCATAGATGGGACCCCATATGGCATGAATTTTTTGAATTACACATTGTGTATATCGATATTTCCCATAACCCGCCAATCTTCAAGCGGTTCCTTATCCCATTGAGACTCTCTTTGATTTACACCACAAAACATACCATAGCTGGTGGATCTAGCTTGACCAATCCTCATAATTTCCTACTCACTAGAATCTAGTCACCCAACTCTATCAGGAGCCATTTTCATCATGCTACACCACTTTATCATGCTGAAACCCTGCAACAGTTATCCCTAAATCAGAACCAACTGATCATTTGTCTTCATCATGCCCCATAATTGTAACCTCGACAAATTTTGTACCTACAATATCGATTCATGGAACCCAATAACAGTCATGAAAAAAATGAATATTGGGTATTCGTTGAACCACATGACAAATGAATTTCCAATGATGAAATCATGAAGAATGGGGAAAAATACACAAAAAAAAATTTGAGGAATGAACTGCTTCTAATGTTTATTTTTTCCTAGATTAATTTCTGTTATAATGAACAATTAATAGATATAAATAATAAACAATACAAATCTACAATATTAGATAAATCTAACCCATACCGACAATATACTTGATCTTTGAATCGATTTGTTAGTTTATTTATTTGATTTCATCATAGAAAAAATAAAATGGTGATAAATACATATAAAATAAATGTTCTACCTTAATTTGGATCAATTGGTTACAAATAATGAATCTGCATCATTGTCAATGGTGAGATCCTTGAATTCTAATTCACACTTATCGCCGATCCACAATCCAGTTGTCGTTCATCTGATAACGACCCGCTAATGCACTCACTAAAATATCCAAGATTATGTGTCTCGCCCTTGTATTTTTCTATAAACATGTATTTATAGACCATACTAGGTCATGGTGAAGAAAATTAAATTAAATAAATATTTTTATTTATTTATTAATCTTCCCATGACTGCGCTCAACCCAAACGTCCAAAATTCTCTAAGGTTATGTTGCGCCTTAGGATAAAATTACACTATGAACTCAACAGTGGACTCATATTTTTTATACGAGTCTTTGTTTGGGATTTATTGCGATTTTTCAGGAAAATTGCACATGCTTGTAATTAATATATTTAATATATTTTAAACATCAAATTTGGGCTCCTCGGGCCTCAGAATCTTGTGTAGTATCAAATTCTGGTCTCAAAAATATTACTAGATGTATTCGAAGACTTTACATGGAAAAAATAGAGATGTTACACATGCACCTCATAGTCAATTATGTAATCAAATTAAGTGTGTGGGTAGTGATTAGGGTATCAACATTTGTTTATATTTTCTATGAAATTATTATAAATATTAATATATAACAAATTATATAAATTTTATAGTATTTTTATAATTTTTTTGTTGGTGAAAATGAAAGGGTAGATTACATTATATAGGTGGGTGAACTTTAGAGGTAGTATAAATATGATATGTATGGGGTGATGTATATAATTAACACCCCAAATAAGAATTATTCTTATTTTAATGACATTATTTTTGGCCAAATTTCAATGATGATTACTTATTAGTCAATGAATTCCCCCATTCTCCCCTAATCTCCTCATAGTCTCCTCACTTACACTAGCACTTCTGCAATTTAAGGCTCTTTCAAACTTCCTATGGTGATTCCTTTCCTTCATGGTGATACCATTCCTTCATTTTGATCCCTTATGATCCTCATTTATTCCTAATTCCCTTATTTTCTTCCTTATCCTCCAGTTTGGCTATCCTTTAGTTCACTTATTTTAATTTTTGTTCTATTGGAATCTTAGTTAACTTTGTGAGAGTGTTTCTTAGTGATGGGAGCATCGTTTCCCCTCTTCTTACTCTCTTGTTTTCTAGACCTTCATACTAGACCCCATCATTAGTCTAATTCAATAGATTTTAAAGTGGATAGGATCTGCGATTGAGGATTGGTTGGATATGGTTCCTTTAGATTCTTCGAGGATTTGGTATCTTTCTTAGCTGTTTGTGTTCCTTGGTAGTTATCACTCATGTCATTGAACTATATCATCTTCAAATATACTCTTATTTCCCTATACATCATTTTAGTCACTATACTATTCCGTAATGATGGGTTATAGTTGTTTGATATATTGTTTTTGGTTTTTTTCAATTATTTCCAAAGGTAAAATGGGGTAGTGTTCTTCTTGTTGTTGTGGGGTGGTATCTTCTTATGTGATGGTTAGTGTGAATTTCTATGTGTCCAGATCTTTTCAAATAGTATTGTTACATTGTGATGGATTAGTGAGGGTTGAAAGTAGTGGATATTTATTTTGTTATGGTTTATAATTTTTTTCTCGAGTGTAAGGAAACAATTAAGGTTGAAATGTTTCTTGCTTCATACAACAATGGTTTTTATTTTCTTTAGTAATATTTTGTGATGTTTATTGGATTGATTTATGGGTTTTGACGGTGAATTCTATTTGATTTGTATACTAAGGTTTAGGTTAGAGGTTCCTTATGGTTATGGGTAGTGATGGTCATTCTCAGTGTTGGGATGGTGAAAATTATTTCTAGAGACTGTTAGGTGCGGTGGGTGGTTCTTCAGTCAAGGTTCATATGTGATGGAATTATCCTTGAGGGAAGCTAGTGGATGTGGGTCACATATAGTAGTGTTAATGTGACCAGTGTGCTTGAGGAAGTAGGTCGGTGTGCATATGGATCATGACACAACCTTATCCTTTGCAAGCAGACTCAAACTCTCCCTACCTATCTTTGAATTTTGAAATTTTGGAACTATGGTTTGGTATAGTAATTTTGTTTTTATGGTGGTTTTTTTATTTTAAGCAAATTTATTGATAAAAAAATAAAAATAGTTTAGAGGATTTCCTATTTTATGAGTATTTTATTTTTGTTATTGGATTTTATTAGATTTCAATTATTATATGAAATAATTAATCATTTTAGTAAAAAGTTTTTATATAAATTATATTTTCATATTGGAATCATAATAGAAGAATAAAATAAATCAAGTTAGTGAAGTAATATTTTCACACTCTAGGGCATAGTAGCATGAATAATTATGATAAAATTTGTAACAACCCAACCTAATGACTTGAATCCCATGAATTTTACTAACTTTTTACATGGCATCAGGCATAATAATTGATCACCATAGGCTATAAGATAGTGCTAAGGGATAACATATAATCATTATAGAGTGATTTTCCATCAAGGAAATAAAAAAATACCTGTATACAAATTCCCTTTTATTTTAAAATAAAAACAATTATTTAAAAGTAACATTTAATGAAAATTATTACTAAAAAAATAGTGAAAAAATCCTACACACTAAGATATAATAAAAAAACATAGATGAATATAACCTATCCATATTGGATAGAAAATCCTTAAAATGATTCCCAGTAAAAACCATCATATAGATTAATGTAACCTATACCTTCCTTTTCTCACATCAGGATAAAAAATTGTACATGTACATTGAGATGTGTGTATAAGGGGGGGGGGAAATTTACGTAGTTTGATTTCCCCAAATCACTCCCATGTATTACCTTTTATAATATATTCCTAAAATTGTAACCAAACATTATAAATCCCTCATTCTTGAATTTTAGATAAATGACGGAAAAATGATAGTCTTAGGTTCTATGGATACTTGTGTAAATTTGAATAAAAATATATTAATGGAAAAAAAAATTTAATATATAGATTCTTATGAATAAATTAGAGGATAATCACAAAAAATATCCTTATTATCTTCTCTCTTGAGTCAATGTTGTTATAATATTCTACCTAAGACAAAAAAAATTCTTAATGCTCATCTCATTCATGAAAATTAGAACCAGTTTTTTTATTAAATCTAAATCATAAATGTTTACCTCAAAGATATACCATTACTCAATGGTTCATTTTAATCAATACCTATTTTTCGGACAGTAATAAGCTAAAATCTAAATCCTTTCTTCAATTTTATTATTGAATCATTTCTTGTATTATACTGCTTTTAAAAAATCTCTACAATTGTAATATTTTTTATTGAAGCCTCCTCTTCCATTATCTTGTTAAATTCTAAATCAACATGTAATTTATATTCTTATGAGTCTTTGTTTTTTATCTATGGTCAAATATCTTTTTGTATAGAGGGGTGAGTTAGTAAAATAAACTCGTTTAATAAAAGGGAAAAAATTGTGTGTAATTAATTTTCAATAAAGGGGGATAGTTACGTGGTCCTTATGACACAAATTTATTTTCCTATACTATAAAAACTAAATTATGATCAATGATACAACTAAATAAATTATAAAAACATTATATGAAATATTTTCTATCTGATACTTAGAGGGGAATCCTACCTATCTTAGAAAAATTTATCCAAAAATTATATACAATGTAGGAAATAATATACATATCCAAATATTACCTCATGTAATACTCCTAATAGAGAGTCTTATTAATAGATATATCATTTAAACTTATCCATATATAGAGATTCTTATTGTGTAATCAACAAGAAAACTATATAAATAATCTTACCATTGGAGAATCATATAAAATTTATATATATATATAGGGTCTATGAGTCAATAAGGTCTAGAAACATAGTTCTACATCATTATACATTTAATATTATAACCCTATAACATTATATTTTATTGTATAACCTTAGTGTATATAAATATATAACTCAAGAACAAGTCATATCCAGCCTTTGGGAAATGAATCCATTCACAGATTCTATGATAATAAATTTTATTTGTTTCAATATATATCAGTGTTTTATACTTGATTAGTAACATCCCGACCTTATCCTTCTAGTGGTACCATGCCACAACACTAAATACCTTGATTTAGAGTATTTGGAATCAATATATAGGTAGTGTCCAATATATAGTGGTACTATAGTGGTTAAGGCCACACCACAAGAAAAATGAATGAGCTGTAGTGACCTCAGAAAATGGAGCTTGCACTATAGCCTTAATCCCAATTGTATATTTTGGAAGGGTAGTGTTTTGGATTCTTAGACCATACCACATTATTTGTTCACTTTCAGTTATAGGGTACTTCAAATTCTCTAGCTTCTTCAGGGGTTATGAATTTTATTAGATCATTTCAACTTTATTTTGGGGAACCTCTATTCGTTTTTGGTGGGATTTTATGAGGGGTTTTACAGTGATAATCAAACCCCTATAAATAACGATCTCCCAATTTAGTTTACATGGTTCCAAAGATTTTAAGAAATTCTACAGGGATGAATCCATACCATGGTACTTGTGTTATGTCGCAGTGGTTCGGAGTCCAGTTTGGTTCCACAATACAGTCCCCATCTCTACACCATAGGGTTGGGTTCTGATTCTCCCTACACCACAGTAGTCCTAGTACTATACCATGGAGATTTTCCTTTGCTACAACCACACGTCAGATGTTGTGGTGATCTCTTCCAATGCACCACTACACTGATGTGTTCCAACCTGCACCGTGGTGGTTGATCTTGTACAGTAGTGCCTATATTGTTCTATGAAGCCTCCCAGTTTTCCAGGGGTAGGGGCTTGTTCTCATTGAGTATCCTTTTCAAGGTATTTTGATGTTATTATGAAGGTATTTGGTTTTATAAGCTAATAATATTATTTAAAACCTTTTATGAATTTATTTTTTAAATTGATTTTCAAATCAATTTCCAATGCTTGAGTTGGGTTTTGATAAATGGACTTTGAAATGGCATGGTGTGTGATGAAATACTCTTTATGGAGATTAATAATTGGTTTTTATGAAAGAGTTCTCGAATTTATATTATGAATTTGGAAATGATTTTGTTTAAAATCAAATTCATTTGATATTTTTGGTTTAAAATTTTATGATTCAATGTATTTTGGTAAAACCATTTGAAATTTCTTTTTGAAACAAAAGGAATGAATTGTGATAATGAAAATTTGATGTTTTTTTTGAAATGATGACATGATTTTTTTTGTAAAAACCATTTTGGTTGGTTTTTGAAATGAAATGAATGTTTTTAAACTTGAATTAGTTCAATATTAAAAAATGATTGAAATGGTTTTTGAACTAGTGATATCCCCTTGTAAATGGTTTGTTTTAACTTGAATCACTTGGAAGACCGGTTAGTTGAGGGGGAAGAACACATTCTATCCATTTATTAACTCTACATAGAAATGGATTAACAATGAAAATTTAAAACAAATACTTCATGGTATATAGATTATTCCTTAGCAATATTCCCTATTTCATCCTTAGAGATGTTCCTTGTTCACATTAGAAGTCGTACTTTACCCATGTTGTGTGAGAATCCGTTTACATCCTACCCCTGAGTCTCTTAACCATGGTTCTATGATTGAAATGGACTCTACATTCGTTAAAATATAATATTTTTTCATGTCAGTTTTTATGAAAAAATTTATTCATGATCATTTTTTATAAATGTTTTTTATTCATATTTCAAAAATATGATTGATTATGTCTACTTTTATGGAAAAGTAATTATTCTTATTTTTTAGAAATCATTCGAAAATGTTTCTTCAAGCGTCTTTTGATATAGAATTTTAAAATATTTAGATGAAATGTTTTCTTTAAATTAAGAATAAATGGTTTATTTAATATGGAATTATTATGACATAATTAGTGAAATCCTAATTATATCATAAGATCACACCCTAACTTTTTCCTTCTATAATTTGTAGAATTTATCATTCTAGGTCCAGGTAAAGGGAAGGAACCACTGAGAGATGGAGGGTGTACTACACTTGAGGTAACTTTGGGAGTTGGTAGTATATTATGGAGTTTGAGATCCACTAGATGTGTCGGGTTTTTTTTCTATTTTGTATACTTGTACCTGGATGTTTTGGACCCATGTTCTATTAGGGAGATTTTTTCATACTGACCATTTTTATCTACTAATTTACTTTGTTTTGTAACTATTATGTTGAAATTTTTCCTTATTTACTCTTCTTGATGCCAAGATGCTTGTATCTAGTGTGTGGTGATTGAGAAAACACACTAGACAATGTTAGGACTGGATTAGGTGTTGTTTTGGTGGGTTATAAAGGTTGGTTTATGTCATGATATTTATAAACCATATTTTTTTGGTCTCATAAACTTATTCACAATTATACCTAATTTGAAACTATGGTTTTAGTCTCAGATTCATATCTTAAATGTAAACCCAAAACTTTTTTATAATAATCATGGAACACATATAAATAAAAGAGTTTAATGGGGAAACATAATAGATAAAAATATATATAAATATAGAAGCCTCATTGCAAGGAATTTGAGGCACAATAATAAGAGAGTGGAATAAAATAATGAAGAAGGAATTACATATATTAATTATTAATATCCAAGAGGTGGACCAAAACCATTTAATTGAGGCCCAAACATTATCTTGAAATACAATTTCATGAAACATCTTGGTAAATCCATCCATAAGACACCTAAACTAGCCTATGAAATACAATAGGTACATTCCCAATCAACGTGGGAAAACAACTAGTTCCAGGCTTTCAAAATATAGTAAATGGGAATTATTTCATCCATTAAATAAAACAACATATCCAAAATAAAAGATAAAATTAGATTTTGAATGAATATAAATGCAACATAAAATAAAATAAAAAGAAAATAAAGAAGTACTATTATATACAAAAACTAAATAATAAACAAACAACATGACAATATTTCATCCATATGATGATTCATATATATATCCAGAAATAAAACAAAAATAAAATACAAATTAAACCACTACCAAAATATCCTTGTGACCCTTGTTCACTATAAAAATCCCAAGAAAACCATTATGTATAACCTGGACCTCTCAATGGGAAGAAGACCAAGCTAACGCACCTACAAGAATCCATAAAAGCCATATACACTGATTGGTGTATGAAAGGTGTGAGTGAAACTGAGCCCAGTAGGTAAGAACTATATAATTTTTTCAATTCCTTAAAAATTAAATCTCATTTTAATATGGTTGGAAATATAATAAAAAATAGGATTTTATTCATAATTGTTCAAAATAAAATATCACATTCAAATCATTTTTTTAAAACCTCTTCCTTTTCCTTAAATGAAAAAAATTATTAAAAATAATTTATTAGGCCACAAACCCTTTTTAATAAAAATCCCTAGTTTAAATACACTTTTTAAATCCCTTAAAAAACCCTTTTTAATATCTTCATAAATATTCTTATGAAACAAATAAAATAATAAACTAAAAAATTAAACACCATGGAACCATGGCATAAGGAACAAGCATAAATACACAAAATTCATGGTACCATGTGTGTTCATCAATAAATGGAAAACAAAAGAAAATTTTTTACATAAGAATAATTATATATTAAATATGGGAAATTCCTTAACATGTCATAAGGTGATCTTAGACGTACACGATTCGTAAAAATCTCTAGGCCTATCAATGCATTCTTATGTCTACAACCAACCAACGTCCCTCAACCAACCTCATCAAAAATTACTCCCCTATAGACTCTGCATACCATAGTGTATCTAGTTTGTATAGTCGATACTAGGAAGTAACCATCTCTCATACCTAACTAGGATTTATAGGATCCCCATGTATTCCAATCATTAGGAGGTGTGAAATCACATTCATCAATCAAACCAAAACAGTAAATCTCATATCACCTCTCACACCCTCATAATAAATATCCCTTTCCATATTCTAATCATAATAACAATATATATATATATATATCTCCCTAGGTCTATAATTGGTCCCACAATAATAAAACATATCGCCCTATGGGGCTACAGTTTAGTAAGGGTCCCAAGTGGGTCTCATGTACCCACAATATTTATAAATCAATTCAAAAGTTCCAAACAAGACATCCATTAAAAGGAACTCAGAATTACAAGTCATTTATAATCATTCATAATTTAATTAAAAAATTATATTTAAAATAATACCATTGTAATCCATTTCAAAAACCATATTTTAAAACAAAACATGAAACTCAAGCTTAAAACCATTTCAAAACATAATCCTCCTTTCTATAAACCATTTGAAAGATAAAAATGCCACTTTTCAACTTAAAACATGACCCGAATGGGGTTAAATCATTTTTATAAATCATATTTTAACTAAAACAATACTTTCAACATTTTCTAAATACTTGTAATTTCAAGTACCACTTGAAATGATACTTAAATTTCTTATTCAAATTGGAAATCCCATTCAAACCTATATGAAATTCATTTTAGTTATCACACATAGGTATAATTAGAATAATAAATAATTTAGAAACATATTACATAAAACAAAATTCCATTCTAAGAAAAAGAGAAAAAACATCTACCTCAGGTCAATGAAAATTGATCTAGAAGTCATCGCCTATGATTATGAATTCTCCAATAAGAATCAAGGTACCTAAAGACATACCTAACAAGAAAAAAAACCCTTGAATCTATCAGCCTGAACCCTAAAATAAAATCTAATATCCCCAAAGGTTTGTGGGAGATAGGGAAAACAAATGAGAAAGGAAGGGGGAGAAAGAGAATAGAAAATAAGGACGGAGAAACTTACCTCAAAGAATCATAAGGAAACCAGGTGAAGAAGATTGAATTCACCAAATGATAGAAGATAAAGTCCCTATTGAGTGCACCCTGGACTGGTTGAATTAGGGGGGGGGGATAAAAGGTGTAGAAACCCCTTAAATGATGCTAAGGGTGTAATATAAAACTCAAAAAATTAAAACCTGAAAAATCTGCATGGTTAGGCCACATGGTTTGACAAACCATGCACTAATTGTGATAGCTTCACTAGCTATAAAAACACAATTTCATGGTTTGGATACATGAATACACCTAGTCATGTGCCAACTGTGTTTTAACCACCTATAAATCCCTTCATTCATAAAAACAAAATCTAACTTTATTAGACTCTCCTCCCATATCATTCGTCCCAAATCTCAACCAGAGTTATGTGATTACTTATTTGCATGAGTATTTCCACAAGAATATACAGTGTTTGGGGGGTCAATTTTGGTTTCATTATTTTTGAGTAGTATCTTGTTTCATTCACAATTATATTTTTCATATGGTGTTTTTTAATATTATTTAATTCTAATTTAAATTATTATTATTTTTAAAAAGTATATTATAAAGTCTGTCACATTCAATTTCTCTCTATTAATTCTTAAATTTATTTATTTTAAACTGTTTTAATTCGTCTCTCAATGGTGTAACTTTATTTTTATCAATAAATATTTTACTAATAGTTTTTAGGTTCTTATTGATAAAATTACCTCATGAATTTGTGCCATTATTTCATTTAAAATTATAATTATAAGAAAAAAATAAATAATTTAGAATGAATCCTTAAATATTGATTATTTATTTAACAGATATTGTTTTTATAAATAATTGCTTTATTTATGACTATAAAAAATAAAATTTATTCTTTATTTTGAATTATAATCTACATTAATTAATCATCAAGCCATTTTTATGCTATTGGTTCTATAAATAATGCCTTTATTTATAATTCTTTATAATAAAATTGATTATTCATTTAATATACACTGTATTAAGTTGATATAAGTATTAAAATTTTTTATTTTCATTATAAAGTTTATATTATGATTGTTATTTTCTCAATAAAGTCAATTTACTAATCAATAATTATTTTACTATATTTAGTATTATATTTTTGATTTTATAATATATATTAGATATATTATCTTGATTAGGTGTCATCTGAGTTTCAGAATAAGGTTGAAATATTTTTGGATTTCTATTTCAAAAATTCTTCGAAGGGGGGTTATTTGATATCCTTATTATAATTTCATGGGGATTCCATTAGTAAATCATGAATAAGTTATCACATCAATAGAGTTGAATTTCAACCCATCTATGAGGTATGGCCCCACAACAAAGAAATAATTCAATAGGAAAAATATGGAAATACTTGATAAGGGTGGCTTGGAACATATGATATTTGATTTGTTTTATTTCCTTTATCAACCTAGCCATAAAACTAGAACAAAACCAAAATATATGAGTGTGAATTAAATTAAATGTTCTTCATCTAATTTCTATAATTATGTTATTGAAAAATTTAGGAAGGTAATGTGGGATTCTAACACAGTGGTGTATCTTGGTTGTGTCAGGATGAAAAAAATTGAATTTTTGAAGTGGTTATTTCATGGTAAAACATGTATAGATATAGTAATATTGGTACGGACTATCTATTTTACTTTTTGAAATACTTTCTTTCTAATGGTGAAAACTTTTTATAAAATGATTATGGGTCATAAAAGTGAATTGAAAATCTTCAATTTTATTCTAATAAAATTTATTACAACCCTAATGATTGTATTATATATTTAAATGAAAATATATCTTTAAATAATTGTTAGATATTTGGAATATGTTGATGTAATTTCCATAATTATGACACACTTTCTCAAGTTCCCTATAAGGTTATGTTTTATTTTCATTTAACAGAGTGACTGTAATGAATATTTTTGAAATAAAATTGGAATAATATTTAAGATAGTATAGAGAAAGAAATTAAAACAATGAGAATTTAGTGCATCTAGTATATGTATTAGAATAAAAAGAGTTTAATAAATTTTTTTTTTATTTGAGATGTGTAATGTCAGATTGTGGTTATCATATTAATGTTTTAATCAATCTATTCATGCTCATATAGTGCACAACACATGGACCGTATTCATTCATATATATATTCATAATATTCCACATTAAATGGTTATAAAGAATACATAAATATTCATGGACATATTTATTTCTAGGATGAATAGTCTTTAAAATGATATATATGTTTATTTTCAACCAATGATACCAGATTTGAATTAGTTGTGTACCGCAGGTGTTTCAATATATGATTCTTCAAGGAAGGGGTCATTTCCAATATTCAATAATTTTATATAGACTATAAATTATTTCCATGTTTATGGAATGTTTTCTAATTATATCATGAAAGGGAAACTATATTTTCCATTATATGCAAAAAAAATACATGATCAAGACTAATGAAACTTCGACGGAGTTTTAGATTCAAAGGACATCAACATTTCTTGATGACGAGACAAACATAAAAAATGGTCAATGTAATTTCAATAAAATATTATAAATAAATATAAATGTAACACCCCGAGATATTATGGAATGCCACTTTTAAAATTTAGCATCTTTGATAGTTTATTCTTCACAGAACACCGAGATAAAAACAGTAATATACTATTAAATATGACCATTAGAATTGTAATGTGACCCTTAAAAAAGAAATCCAGCCAATAGAATATTATAACATCACCAATGAGAGTATAAATAAAATTTAGGATTCTTAGAAATGAAAATATGATATATTTATATCTTGGAAAATGTAGATAAATTATTTAAAAATAGTGAATTAATTATTGGTATTTTTGTGAAATATAAATGTTTATTTATAATTATATAATTAATATAATGATTTAAAAGAATATTTTTTTTATAAAATGAATTACTAAATTAAAAATTTTATTTCTTATGATTATAATATAATTTTATGATACCATAGTTAATTTTTGAAAGTGTTATAAAATCAGTTATAATATTAAAATCAGTATTTTTAGAGCAAATGATGACTTTGTTTAAAAATTAAATTTCTCATATTTATAAAATTATTTAAAAAAAATGGAGTCCATTTATTAATTTTACAAATAAAAAAATGGTTAGGGTGGATTTTTCGTATTTTTCTAAAATACTTGATTTTTGGGTGAATAGTAAAATACTTCAATTTACGGTATAAATACATTATAAGTTAAATACACTATTACTTGAGTCATTGATGATGTAATAAACATAATCTACAACTCCCATTAATTATTTTAATATATTTATTAATAATTCTCAAAATATTCATAGTGTTTAGCCTAGATAATAAACAAATAAATAAAATATTCAAAAAACACCTCTCTCCTCCACTATAAATACTACCCCTCACTACCTCTTCTCCTCGCACAAAATATGAATTCATGCTTATAAAATTTCTTCCCAATAATCTTATAAATACTCTTCCCACATCTATTAGGTTCATGGAAAAAAAATACCAAAACAAAATTCCCTAATGTGGTTCTCAAGGAGAATAATTCAAGAGGTAAAATCCTCTTTCGTTTTTTTCACTTTCTTTTCATTTCTTATAATCCCCTCACCTACTCTGTCCAAACATGTATGATAACTACAATATATTATATATAATTTAATGTTATTATGTCAATGTAAAATCTACCATCAATCATCTTCTCCTATTCCTTTTATTCTAAAGATGAAAACACCATCTCTAAGGTGTCAATTTACCATTTTCATAGGCGACCTGTTTACGTTTTTCAATTACACCTTCAAATATGGTCATAGAACTATTTTTATAGTTAAAAAAGATTATAAAATATTTAGTACATATTATTTAATGTTATGTAACTATTTTATATACATAATATTAATTAATGAACAAAACTAGTTTTTGATGATCGAAAAAATGCCAAAATAATCTAAACGAATATCACTAACGTCTTATCTAATAATTCATCCTCACCCTAAATAAGAAAATTAATTATATAACCATTGAATATTATGTAAATTAATTAATATGATATAATTTTAATTATATATAACTCTTCTCATTTCATGAGATATTTTGTACATGTATACAAGTGAAACAATCGTGAAAACCAAGGAAACTAACACTCTTGAATGAAGAAATCGAATCTTATAACTCATCAAAAAGACAATGCATGAACTTAAGAAAATTATAATAAATAAAATAAATATTTATTAGGTTCTTAATTAAATTATTAATGAATATTATTTCATTATATAGGATGTTAAGTACAAATGCATAACATTTTTGGACATAAGGTAAGAGTTTCTTCCCGAACCTCCATTTTTCATTTAGGTTACACTTTCTCCCACTTTACCCCATTGTAATTATTAATTATTTTTATATAATTCATATTAATTCTATGTATATGTTCCAAAATCATATATTTAGATAATTTATCCTTATTTGATGGGAAATACACAATTTTATAAGGTTCTTTTCTCAATTTTTCACGATAAGCAAGCCCGATTAATTGGAACTTCCCAATTTCTTACGAATTTTCAATAACAAGACATTATCTATTATAAGAAAACAATATTTTAAAAAATAAATTATTTTACCATGAATAACTATTTTATTTCTTTTCTGGTTTTATGAAAACAATTAATCCTTGTCCAAATTAAATATTCTTTTATTTTTTATCTTAAACCAAAATAAAGTGGTACATTTCTAAAGACACTTTTTACATGTTTTCACTTCAGATAGACATATTTTATGACTCAAAAATCTTTTCATTGTCTTTATATTTTATTTTTATAAGATATACATGTTACAATATTATTTTATGACAAATACAAATGATTTTTCAAAAGACCTCTTCTTCTAGAAGTAAAATGGTTTTTTCTCTCAAAAATTCCTTGATAATTTTATTAGAGTATTTTCATCTATTTTAACACCATCTATTTAATATTATTATTAATTTTAATTGATATTTTATGTTATATTATACCATATTTTATTTTATGGATCATGATTGGTTTGACTGTGGATGTGCTATCTCGATACCATTCACCATATTACTCAGATTGGTTAGTGATTATGTTTACAATTTTTGGAAAGTTATTTACATTTCATATGTATATATTGTTTATGATTCACTTCATTCATTTGAGGAATGAATTTTACTTATTAAGTGTGGGATATGACCCTTAATATCCCCTAGATTCATCGATAGTTCTCATGAGACAAACTATATTGGGGGTTTTACCCATTTATTTATGGTTCATTGGTTGAAGGCTCGATGGTCTGTTTATGGTGTCCAGTATTATGCATTACCTCATATAGATATATGAGACAAACTATATTGGGGGTTTTACTCATTTCTTATGTTTTATTTTTCCCCAGGAAGTGAATATGTATATTAGGAATGACTTGTAGGGATAATCTGGGTGTTTATGGTTATTTCTAATAGAGTTTCTATGTTTCTTTTCCTTTCAATTTTTAATGTAAAACTTATATAGATATATGTTTTTTCAAATATACTAAACAATATGGTCCATTGGGATGCAATCTCATGTTCATTTTACCAATGTTATAAAGTAAGGCATTGGCTCCAGGCTATTGTGGTCAGGGTCTTTATAGTTGGTATTAGAAAGAGTTTAGTAGAATCCTTGGAAACTAGATTTAGAAAACATATATTAAGGAACATTACCCTAAGATATACTTTGAGGATAAACATAGAAGAACATTCTTTAATTTTGTTAAGGTAGAGATTACATGGGTCTTCTTAGAAATACATCCAAGTCTGGATATTACAAGTGGATGTGGTTTTGTCATAGATGTACCTAGGGGTAACAACTTTGACAAGGTATATCGAACTTAACTTGACATAACTTAGTACATGACAATGGGCCTTACTATGAACCTGGCTTGACACTCTTGGGGGATATTCTTAATATAATTCACATTTTCTTTAAAACCCATTATTAAGGATTTAAAAGTAAATATATCCCTAAAGAAACCATGTTTATGATTATTAGATTATCTATAATAAAATTCTTAATTTATGTTAAGTATTTTTCTAGTTCTAAATTATTCGTTATGATTCATAACCTAATTTAGTGTATGCCATTTTTAAAAAATGTAACTTAGTAGAAATAATAAAACCCATATCAACACACGTAATCCATATAGGGATTTCCATACTATATAGGATAAGGATATTGCAACCGGAGCTGAAACTAGCACTAAACAACTTATCACTATACTAGGATAGTTGACTCGGGTTATAAATAATAACATTTCCTATATAGAGCATCCAAACCCACAAAATGGAGGAAAATTTCTAGACCACTTCACAAGATAACTACTACCGTCAATCAATGGGACTACAAATCCATTTGTAGCTGAGAAATGGATAAGTTACTTAGAGAATATATTTATTAATTTAAGAAGTAACAAAAGGGAGAATATTTTCATGGAAATTAATAATCTCTCAGGATATGTGGATCTGTGGTGTTCATTGATTCAAAACATGATTAAGGATGAAGAAATATAAAACATGTAATAGAAGGATTTTAAGGAACTTTTTTTGGAAAAATATTTCCCTCGCGAACATAGCATAAATACAAAGAGACAATTATTGAATCTTAGTCAAAAAGAAGATGATAATGTTTCTAAGTATGATGCCAAATTTACAAGGATATCATGGTATGTTTTGTATTACATACACAATACAATTATCAAGATTGATAGATTCTTTGATAGGTTAAAACCATGCCTCCGAAGGGCACTAGTATCCCAAAATTTCTCAATATATGAAGATATAGTCTCATGTTCTATCAATATAGAAAAATAATTCTCTAAGTCTTATGTATTTAAAGGAAAGGAATAAGAAAAGAGGGATTCTAAACACAATATAAAAGGAAATGAGAAAATGGGGGAGAAGGGAAGAGTTTAATTTCCATCCTGAGATAATTTTGGGAAGAAGCACCCCAATACTTTTTTGAAGGGAATGAGTTTTTGTTACAAGTGGGGAGAAAAAGGCCACAAAGCCCATTATTTCATAGGAAAGAAATAAAATTCCAATGTTCAATTCTAGAATTTTAAATAGATGGGACATTATTTAAATGATTTTTTAAGCCTCAAGGAAACTTTCCCAAGAAAAGGCCAAGGGAGGAAGGCCAAGATTATGTGATCACATCTAATGAGGTTGAAGTTACCAATGATGTGGTGGTTGGTACTTTAATCATTTACTAAAACTTATCCAATGATATTTTTGACTCTGGATCATGACATTCTTTTTTATATTCCCAGTTTTACAAGAAAATTATACATTTCTCTTTTGATTTAATAAAGGATTTTTCAGTAAAAACTCTTAAGGTAAGTCTCATTTCAACAAAGACGTGTCGTTCATTCCCCTTTATGAAACATAATTGTGATTTAGTTTCTGAACTTGTCATCATACCTATGATTTAATTTTATATAATCCTCAGTATGGAATAGCTTTTAATTTTTGATGAAAAAATTTATTTCAATAAGAAGGAAACTATGATGGGTGAGGAAGACGTAGAATCCCATCTCTTTAGAGGAGAAACATCATCATCTAATTCTTATCTAAATCCTCCCCCAGTAGATCTATGGAATAAAATTCATTGGGAGTAAGAGAAAACATCATCTATGGATGAGAAATTAAATCTTAAAATTGAATATGTACTAATTTTGAAAAAATACATTGATGTATTTCTAGAGTATTTACCTAGAAATCCTCCAGAGTGGGAAGTGGAGTTTTATATTTATTTAATTATTGGTGTAATACGTATATCAAATTATATTTATAGAATTACTACTATGGAATTATTGGATCTGAATAAATAACTAGAGTAATTGGGTGATAAGATATTTATTCTCCCTTATGTTTTTTCATGGGGAGACCATGTTCTCTTAGTCAAGAAGAAAGATAGATTTGTGAGGTTGTGAATTGACTATAGAGAAATTAATTCTATTACAATAAAAAAACTATCCACTACCTTGCATTAATGATTTATTTGATGAAATTCATGGAGATCGATATTTTTCATAGATTGACCTTCGATCTGGATATCATTAATTGCATGTGAGGAAGGGAGATATTTCAAAGACAGCATTTCAAACTAGGTATCACTAAAAAAATACTAATATTATAAGGGGTTATTCTTCAAATTATAAGGGGTTATAACCCCCTTATAAACATATTAGCAGAGGTTATTCAAACTTCCACTAATATGGCCGCCTACTTGTTATTAGCGGTAGTTTATGGAAAGTGATGGTTTATAAAATTAGTGGTTGTTCTATTATAGGGGATTGAAACCCCTTCTAATATAAAAAATTTAACTGAAAAAAACATAGAGGGGGTTAAAACTGTCTCTAAAAAAATTTAAAATTCCAAAATAAATTTTGAGGTACTTTTAACCCCTTCTAATTGGGGGAAAAGTATTAGAGGGGTTTATAACCTCTTATAATCAAAAAGTTTAAAATTTAGGGGGGAATTTAAAGGTGGTTTTAACCCCCACTAATCGGGGGGGAAATATTATAGGGGGTTATAACCACCTCTAATAAAAAGTTTAAAATTGTGGGGTGAATTTAGAGGTGGTTTTAAACCCTTCTAATTGGGGTAAAAACATTAGAGGGAGTTATAACTACCTATAATATTAATTTTTTTAAAAAAATAGAGGCGGTTGTAACCCCTTCAATTTTAAAGAACTAACTTTTTGAAAACATTAAAGGGTGTTAAAACTGCCACAAAACTAATAATATTTTTTTAAAAAAAATTAATAATTCAAAGTTTGTTTATATTTTTTCAAAAAATCCACACCGCCCCATAAACTCTACCCACGAAAAATCCAAAAAATATATTATTAATAAATAGATATTTATAAAATATTTAATGATGAAAAATTATTAATATTGATAAAACTCAATTAAATAAATCATGAAAATATACACAATAAATAAGATACAAAGATTTTTTTTAAAAAAATAGATCACATAATTATTCAAGACATACAAAACCAACCATAAAATTAAGAAATTTTACTAAATTTCAACTTCTTCATAAAAAACATCAAAAATTTCACTAAAAATCATCAAATTCACTAGATGAAAAGAACCACCCTTGGCGCTTGATGAAAAGAGCCACCCTTGCCACCATATGAAAAGCACCAACCTCATCGCCAAATAAACAGTGGTATCAACAACCAATATCAACCAAGTGAGAAAAAATAACAATTAAAGGACAAGAAAAAAATCAATCAAGAAAAAAAGAAAGAAAGCAAATAGATTTCTTTGCATAAAAATTCAACATATATCATTTTCAAAACAATGCTCAACACCTGCATATACAATACATTGAAAACATGGATATATATATGTTCTATATCAACAAGAAGACTTAAAAATTTCAGTCATGATAATATTATATCATGATGAACAAGAATATTAGGATCAAACTTTAATTAAAACCATCATTCTACAAGGTA
This sequence comes from Viscum album, assembly GCA_963277665.1. Classification (NCBI taxonomy): domain Eukaryota; kingdom Viridiplantae; phylum Streptophyta; class Magnoliopsida; order Santalales; family Viscaceae; genus Viscum; species Viscum album. Next base: position 1,800,124,548 of record OY728141.1, read on the forward strand.
TAACATTAAAGCAATAACATGTCTTTAATAAAATTTAGGGTCATTTAAGAACACTATATTTGACATCAAGTGAGGTCAACCTTAAACATGTTATCTTAGAAATTAGTTTTCACTTTAAAGTCCACAATCATGTCTATATTATTCCAAGTGTATACTTCATCCCTTAACCATTTTCCATGCATGCTCCATATGGACCCAATATCTTATGATGATGTGATTTAATCACTTGGGGTTGTATCCTTGGTGTGATCTGGTTTTGTTATCTAAGAAAGGGAAAAGTTCATTAAGCAAGTGATTTATTCACTTGGGGTACTTTCCTTCATTATGCAGGTATGTCCAATATAAAAATATTTTGACTCCAATAGTTGAATGTGAGGGATTCTAATATTCATATTACTAAATTATTTGGAGTAGGTATGTCCACTGAATTAACATCAGTAGAATTCATATAAATTGATACTAGGAAGTTTGAGGTCATGTTTTCATTGGAGTATGTTAGGAGGTGGGTCTTGGCTAATTTAAAGGATGGAAGGGAGAAATGACACTAGACTGACAACATTAAGGAGTTGATGTTCTTGTACAAGCAAACACATTAGTTTATAGAGACATATTATCCATAAAATTATGAGAACAATATATTGAGACTTATTTATACTATCCATAGTTGATATATATTTAGAAATTAATATTTAGTTAAATGTCTATTTGAACTTGGAAATGCAAGTGTGTCATTATTCACTAATTCTAAATCTTGATAAAAATCACGATCGTGACTCAATATGAGATAAAATGGGGTGAACAGGCTGAGGGGTATTGTGGTAGTGCTAAGATGAGATCTCCACACCACAAAACATGGTTTCACATCATAGGTTCATGGAATCAGGTTAATGGGATCAAGTTCATGGACCTATTGTAGTTTTTTGTAGATATTTTTTCTTTCTCAAGGGTAGAATGACTTCATAGGTTCTTGGGATTAGGTTCATGGACCTATTTTAGTTTTCGGAAGATATTTTTCTAGATGAGTCTAGAATGCAGTGTATTGATGAGGATATGTGGCCAATAAACTTATATTTGATCAAAAAAATTATACTCCTTGTTTATCTACATTATTAGTAAAGTACGAGGTTATAAACAAGACTCATTAATTGTGATTTTATCCACAAGAGGTTGGATGACAGGTTACCTCAAGGAGAAATGTTTCCGAAAGTGGACTGTAGGTATTCAGTTAGTCAGGGTTTTGAATAGTTGGGAGGTGACCACCAAAAATCTTTTATCATCCATCTAGGAAAGGTGGCCTCTGATCACCTTTTATTTGATTCACATATTAATTCTATTTTTCTAGTGGAAACTATCCCGAATAGTATTAGTTTCTTACTATATAGGGAGGCTAGTTTCATATGGTCATTCAAACCCATTTTCAGTAGCAGCAACAATTTCCTTGAAGGAATTTTTTTGTGGTAGGGACCATCAGTTATTTTTTAGTAGCTGAGGGAATATGGATTTGGTATGTATTTCCTTCTTATATTAACTATTCACAAGTACCTATTCTATATCATGTCCGTTGTGTTGGGACCAAGCTGATGATCAAGTTGATTAATGTTTCAAGAGTTTTCTTTTGTTGTCAAGGTATGTTTTGAAGAAAGTAAATCACTTCACTTTGTATTGTGGAAACAATTTTTTTGGGTTTGTTTTGAAAGGAATCAAACCCATGTTAATTATGATGATTCTTTTTTGGTTTGTATTTCATATAAATCATGAGTTTATGTGAGAACTCATGATGCAATCTTGATAGAAGATATGATGAGTGAAAGTGATACTGCGAATCAAAAAATAATTATATTCAGTTTGTTTTTCAAAACAATCAAAAAAGAATCGTATGCAGGTTTATCATATTCAGATGGAAGATAGAAAGAAGTGATACCCATTGTTTTTTAAAAAAAATAGAAAAAAATAATATCCATATTGTATTGATTGTCTTTCAAAACAATCATATCTATATTGTATCGATTGTCTTTCAAAATAATTGGATTCTAGGTGAAAGTAAAAGAAGCGGTACTAATGGAAAGGTGGTGCCGATGAAAAGTGGTACCGTTGGAAAGATGATGCCAATAGAAGATGAGACATTGATTGTTTTTCAAAAAAAAAACCATATTTGGGTAGAAGAAAAGGAATGGGATGGTGTCGATTGAGAATGAATCATATCATATTGTTTTGCATCGTATCTGGGAAGATCATCCTTATTAGATTGTATTGTATCATATCTAACATGATCGTAACAGGAATGATCGTATCCATCCTGATCATAACCATAATGATTGTATCCAAGAATATCGTATCTAGCATGATACCTAACCAGAATGATCATATCCAGAATGATTGTATCTAGAATGATCATAACAAGAATGATCGTATCCAGGATGATCGTATCTAGTATGATCATAACCAAAATGATTGTATCCAAGATGATAATAACCATAATGTTCGTAACTAGAATGATCATAACCAGATATGATCATTTTCAGGATAATAGTATCTAGACCATTTGTATTCAGAAAAGATCATTCTTGGGTTGGGATGAAAAGAAAGTTGCATGAATTAATGGAAATTTATAATATTTTCCAATTGTATTCAGATGATGCTAAAGCTGATCCAAAATGAATTCAAAGCCATGAAGGTAGTCATGATTCAAGCACTAGTTTTTGAATGTGATTATGTGTTTTCTCAATAGAATTAAGAGAAAAGAAAATAATATGGAGATGGATGAATGAATTATCAAGGGGGAACTTTCTTTTAAAAGAGTGATTATATCTCAAGTGGAGAAGTTAATTTATTAAAACATATTCAATTGATATGGTATCGAGCATTGTTTTCAATAAATCTATATGAGAGAATCGAATTCAGACCCATGTATTTCTCATCAATTGTAATCATATTGACATTTGAAATGGGAGTATGGAAAAGAAGAGATGAAGAATCAAGAAGAATAAAAAATCATTGATGATGTCATAATTGATTCGAGATTTCAGGAGAAAGTCATAATTGGGTGAATTTAAGTGAGTGGGAAAGTGTTTTTGGATTCCCACCTAAACATGTTTAGGACACCTATAAAAGGCATGAAGTACATTGTGCTTTTGTGACTTGCATAAGAGAGGGAAGCTTCAGGTTTCTAGAGAGAAGGAGAGTTCAATTCCATTCAGATTGACAATTGTCTTGGGTGGTACCGAGTCATTCATATTTTATTCGGTGTGACAATTTTATTCATTAATTGAAGTGGTATTGATTCTAATCTACTATTTTCAATATGAAAATCGGATTGGGAGCTTTGTTTTAAAAGAATCGGACTAGGAGCTTTGTTTTCAAAGAATTGGAATGGGAGATTTGTTTTGAAAATATGAGACATGGCATTCAGGCTGATTTCTTTATCAAAGTCCTTTGAGGTTCTTACCTTTATTTTGGGTAAGGAAAATAATAATTTTTTTTTCAATTAAGTACATTTGTTGAATTGAAAATAAGCCCAGGTAACATGAGTTGTTACAAAAATATTTATTACTATACTGTGCTAAGAGGGTGCACACACACTAGTGGGATTGTTTAATATTGTGACACGAGTGTAAGGGTATATCCTACTCATTTTTATTAAAGGATTGTTTTCTTAGTGGATTTTATGGTATTGGATCATTTCCAAACCATACCAAGGACGTAGCTATTTATATTGAATAGTGAACCTTGTAAATCTTTGTATTCATGTGGATGTGTGTTAAGTTTGTTTTCAGTTGGGAATTGAAATATCTAATAGGAGGAAAAGGTTGTTTCAATTGAAAAGAAACATAAAAGAATAAGATTATAATTGATTCACCACCTCCCCCTCTCAATGATACATTACTCTGACTGGGTACTTTTAATTGGTATCAGAGTCAAGGTTCCCTTCATTATTCTTTGCTGATGGATAACGTGAACTCTATGAACAGTAAAGGTAATCTGGTTTTTGATAGAAAGAACTATCATATCTGGAAATATCGAATGTTTCTATATCTTATTTCTATCAGTTATGATGTTCTTAAAGCTGTAACAATTGCATTTCCTACCATTGATGATAGTGCTACACTTACACCTTTTGACCTGAAGTTTCATGAGAATGACGGAAGGGCCAAGAATGCTATATTATCATCACTTTCTGAAAGTGAATTCTTGATATTGAAAGATGTTTTCAAAGATAAATATATATGGGATAAGATTAAAAACATATACAAAGGAAATAAAAAAGTCGATAAGGAAAATTTACAAATATGGATATTGAAGTATAAATATTTGAAGATGGGTGAGCATGAATTTGTTAGGAATTATTTACCAGGGTGAATGAAATTGTGAGTACTATCATATGCCTTGGTGAAAAGATTAAAGACTCTACAGTTGTTGAAAATATCTTAAGAATATTACCTAACAAAATTGATGCAAAAGTTTCTTCATTAAAATACATAGATCCTGAAACATTATCTATTGATTATTTACATATCACTCTGATCATCTATGAAATGAGAAGAGATAATGCTATGAAGAACAAAAAAAAGGTTAATAGAGAAATGTATTTCAAGGCTATTAAAAAATAAATGTAAAAGAAGATTGTTGTTTAAGATGAAGCTGGTCATTCTGACTATGAAAATTAGGTATGAAAAAATCTCAATGAAATCCTATCCTTGTTTTCTAACAATGTGAAAAGTGGTACATAGAAATACAAATGGAAACTTCCCTTGAAATGTTTTTAATGTGAAGGTGTTGGTCACTTTACAGCTAATTGTCCTCGAATAAATAAATAAGTGGATAGTGATATTGAAGAAATAAATACAAGAAGATCATGGAAGAAAAATGGAGACAAAGGAAAAGAAAATAAATTCTTCAAATCAAAAAGAAGAAGCTTCTTTTCCAAATATGATGAAGAAGAAGAGAGTGAGGCGGAATCTGAAAAATCCATTGAGTATTGTAATGAAAATACATTCATTGAAATAGTGAATGATGAAGAATTCAAAAGTAGTAGTTCTAAAGAAGAATAAACTCAGCTTGAAATGCATCTGATAGAAGAGTTGAAAGAATGAATGAGACAGACCAGAAGGCTTGAAAAGAAAAACAAAAATATGGAAGGTGAATGATCAAGCGGCCAAGAATGTTTTTTCTAGTGAGAAATAAAATTTGATTAAAGATATTTATGATTTGAATAAATCTCTTGAATAATAAAAGAATCGTAATTTTATTTTAGAGGCGAAGTTGAAAGTAAAAGAATAAGGGTTGGATCTTATCCAACAAAAACCTAAAGCTGAAAATAAAAGTCTATGTTTCCAAAACTTTATCTCTAAAGTTGGTGAATGTTCTCATAATGAGAAGCTTGAGAAGGATCAACAGAAGATACCTTCAATAGGTGAGAAGAATAATGTAATTGTTTTTGAAATGAAGAAAGTTGGGAATGACAAGTATGTAGCCAAGACCAACAAGGTTGGGAATGTTTTGAAGCATTCTAAATTTGGAAATGTTTCCAATACTTCTGGTATCGATAATTTAGAAAAGAAAAGAAATAATCTGGTTAATAATAGAAATGTTGGTGAATCGGAAAATAAAGAGAAGAAGGTGTCTAAGAAACACATTCACAATTTTGATTAGTATGGAGGATTCAGTTGAAAATACTCTTTCTATGGATATTGCTTGTATTGTGGGGGATTTGGGCACACATAAAGTTTGTGTTGGTTCAATCAACAAAATTACTATTATACCACAGGTTTTGAAAGAAAGATATTGAGGGGGAGTCAATCTCTTCAAAGAAATAAAATGAGAAGGTTGTCTTGAAGAAATATAAAAAGAATGAAGTAAATATTGAAAATAGGTTCCAGCCCTTGGAAACTATTTGTAAAAGATGTAAACAACCTATAAATTTTTCAAAAGGATGTCTTGTTTTGTTACTGGATCGGCAAATTATTTTCAATTCCCAAAATCCAAAGGTGAAGAATTAAAAGAATAGAGAAAAGGCACTTATTGTTGAAACTGCATTAAAATCCATGAAAGGAGAACGACCCTGGATACTTGATAGTGGGTATTCTTCTTACATGATAGGAGACTTGAAAATTTTGAAGGATGTAAAATATTTTAAATAAGGAACAATGATATTTGGCAATGATGAATCATTGAAAATCAAAGGTGTTGGACCAGCCATCATTGGAAAATAAAAGATGAAATATAAGAAAACATTGTATGTTGATGGGTTGAAATTAAATCTTATAAGTATTTCACAATTTTGTAATGAAGGTAACAAGTTTATATTCAAAAAATATGGATTTTTTCTAAATATTTAAGTAGATAGTAAGATTGTTACAAGAGGCCAACATACAAAAGAAAACTTGTTTTAGGTTGTTGATTCACAAAACTCTTGTTACATGAGTATAATGGAAGAGAACCAGCTATGGCATAAAAGGCTTGGACATATGTGTCAGAGAAACATGAGAATGTTATCTAAAAGAGATAGTGTTTGTGGCATTCCTAATTTTCCAAGAATAAGATATTGGTGTTACACTATCTTCTAGAAACTAAAAAATTACAAATGTTGTGCATAAGAAAGTTGAAATTTGTTCAAAACAACCCCTAGAGATGATCCATTATGATATATGTAAGACAATGAGAAGACACTTAACACGTGGAGATAAATACTTCATTACTTTCATTGATGATTTTACATTCATTACTTGTGTTATGTACATGAAATACAAATAATATGATTTGAATTTTTTTAAAAGTTTCAGAAGAAAAGCTGAGAAAGAATGTGAGTATTATGTGAAGAATTTGAGAACTGATAATGGTGGTGAATGCAAAAGTGAAGAGTTTGAAAACTATATTGAGAAGCATGGAATTGAGTATGAGTATATCTCTCCATACACACACTAACAAAATGGGGTTTCTGAAAGAAGGAATAGAATTCTGGTGGAAATGGGAAGAACAATGTTACTCGAGCATGGCCTTTCTCGTTACTTTTGGAGGTGTAACGTCTTGGTTCCAAAAGCCACCCAGAGGTGCCCTGTACCTAGTTGGTCACATTTCCTCAAGCACATTTCCTTGAATTCCAGAGGATTCTTACTAGTAGCGAGGGATTTGGGTGTGATAATGGGGAATCTATGCCCTCATTGACAGAGTAACACAACAGAAATAAATAGATAACAATAGTGGAAACAGTAATAATACCATACAATAGTAAACAACATGAGACTAGAAGTAATAACAACTAATCACACACACACGCATATATATATATGATGCATGATACATATGTCTAGGAAATAATCCAAACAAGTAACAATGTTGGAATACAATACTAAACCAAAGTACAATGAAAAGCAAGTAAATAGCTCCACAGCATCGCAAGCCTCAGCTTGGTCCCATGCTCTCTAGCTCCACAGTAATCAAGTTCCTAAAGTAGAAGGGTTCTTTCCCTTATCTAGACATGCAACAATATAATCTATTTGGGCCCAAAAGAATGACCCAAATAGGGTGTGAGACGAATCCTAGTAGGAAACCACCCAAAGAACTCTTCTTAATAATCAATGAACATATATGGCAGGCAATAAAAAAAATGAAGAAGTGAACAATGAAGTAAACATAGTAACAATCCTAAAAATTCAATTACATTCATTTTCATATATAAAGTAAGCAGCTAATAAGAAGAAGGTAACCCTCTGGGAAGTACTCACAGCCTAACTCATCTAGTTCAACCAAACAAACACAATAAACTCATGGGGAATTACTCACAGTCTAACCCCTCTGGTTCATCATTAAAAAAGACTCTCAGAGAAAGAACTCATTATCAATTCCCCATGTGGTCTACTATCAGTAACAAATAGGCACTCCGAGGAAGCACTCAATGTCCAATTCCCCCTATGGCTCATATTGAGGAAACTATAGACACTTTGAGGGTGCAAAAATTCCATCCCCTCTATGTTCTCACAACATAATAGTAAACAAACACTCTGGAGAAACCCTCAACATCCATTCTCCCTATGGTCTACTACAGCAGTTTCTTACGACCCTGTGTAAGTTAGTTGTGAAAAAATGATATGTGGTAGCCAAAGTAAACCTCAAGAACTACTTGGATAAACAATCTACAACATCTCACAACATGTCAGATAATAATCATTCCATCCTAACAATACAAGGCATGGAAATAAAGCAGCCTAACAAGCAATCTATAACAAATGGTCAAAACAAGAAATCATGGGAAAAACATCCATAACATGGTAAAGTTAATCCTATTCACAAAAAATAAAACTCTATCAAAAAAACAAGGCATATTAGGCAATAACAGGGCTAAAAACCATAAACACACAATGCCCCATTCATGGGTATTGGGAAATTTTGAAGATAAAATTCAAATACTATCTACATAAAGGCACAAACCACCTACCTTGGTGTCGTGAGATAGATATATGTGAACCTCAGGCCTTGAATCACCTTATAACACTATAGATCTACAAACACGTTAAAAACATTCAACCAAGGATAACTCGTGAAAGAGGAGAAATTAGGAAATGAGGTTCTAGAAGAAGGAAGAACACACTGATGTGATTACAATGCAACCAACAGAGTTCGGATTGGAAAATGGACGATGAGTCAGGGGATCATCGAATATTTACGTCGTGCGGTCGCTTCTGGATGAGACAGAAGTAGAAGAAGAGGGTTCCATCGATTAGACATGACCCATTCCATTTAATGAAATAAGAAGAAAGTATATGGCATGTTCTTTAAAAGTACATGTCATGTACTTTCGTTATCCAGCCTCTGCTTTAGGTAGTTTCTAGGTCACCACACATGGCCATGGGCTTTTCCATTACATGGACAACACACAGCTACCCACAGAAACCGAGTACATAGCGTGTACTTATAAGTACACGGCATGTACTACTGAAATTTCCAGAAACTCCCCTTTTTCTCAAAAATACCAAAAAACAAGATTCATACCTGAAAATATGATCCAGGTTCTTACAAAATCCCCCCTTAAATAAATTTTTCCCCGAATTTCCCTAGAAAGGTGGCGTAGAAGAAGAATCCTCAAAAAGATCAATCCACTACTATCATACATCAGTCTCCCTCTCCCAAGTCTCGTCCTGTACTCACCCGTGCTGCCATAGCACCCATACCAGAGGAAGAGACCAGCCACAGAGAACCTTTGCGCTTCGATCAACAATATGAATAGGGTGCTCCTCGAATGTGTCATCCACCTCTAGCTCAACTTATTCAGGTTAAAAAACCTAATATGAGTCTAAAAAGTAATTCCGTAAATTAGAAACGTGAATGTTTTCATGCATAGCCCAGTAACTTTGAGGTAACTACAGCCGATAGGCAACCAGCCTAACCCTTTCCAAAACCTCAAATGCCCCGACATATCTTGGTGAAAGCTTACCATGTCTCCTAATCCTCATGTGTCCCAACCATGGTGTGACACGTAGAAAAAACATATATCCAACCTCAAACTCCATAGGTCATCTCCGTCAATCATCATAAGACTTTTGTCGTGACTATACAGTAGCCATCCTCTTCTGAATCAACTCTATTTGCTCTGTAGTCTCCAGGACAAGATGAGGTCCCAACATACCTGTCTCTCCTGCCTCCAGCTAGCATAATGGTGATTATTATGACCTACCATACAAGGCCTCATAAGTTTCCATCTAAATAGTTTCTTGAAAACTATTATTTTAGGAAAACTCCATAAGAGGTATGCGTTTTTTCCAAGAACCACCAAATTCCAGGTTTCATAATCGAATAATTTCCTCAAGCACCTGATTCATACACTCAGACTGGCCATATATCTGGGTATGGTATGTTGTACTCAGAAGTAACTGTGTACCCAAAGCCTTCGGTAATCCCTACCAAACCCGAGAAGTAAAATGAGCATGCATTTCTGAAACAATGGAGTGTGGAACCCCATGTATGCTTAAAATCTCTCGGATGTAAAACCTCCCAATCTCATCAACACTGAAGGTCTCCTTGATCAATAATAAGTGTGAACCCTTCATGAGTCTATTAATGACAACCCAAACTGCATCATTCCCTCGAGGAAACCTCCACAAACCTGTCACGAAATCCATCACAACATCATTCCATTTCCACTCAGGAATGGGTAACTGCTGTAAAATCCCTGCTGGTCACTGAAGCTTCACCTTCACCTGCTGAAAGGTGGAACACCTCATGAAAAAATTAGAAACATCTCTCTTCATACCTTGCCTCCAATAATGATGGGGTAGATCACGATGCATCTTCGTGACACCAGGATGAACTGCCCAAACTAAGGAATGAAAGTCCCACATTAGCTCCTCGCGTATGTTTGTTGACACCCATACACGCCCATGAAAACTCAAGATCTCATCCTCACCCATGTTCCATCCAGGAATAGGGTCCTCTCTTGACACACTCTCCTATAGGAATAGACCTTCAGAATCTGATAACTTCCTCATTCACACTCAATCGAGTAGATTCGAGGTAATAGATAGAGAAGAAAGAAATGTTTGCCCCTGTCTATCATGAACCTGCAAATGCATCTCATAGAACAGATCCATTTTCTCCCACTCACTACTGGCCTCTTGAACTACCTGCATCTAAGTCCTCTTACTCAAAACATCGTCCACTGTTTTTTCTTTCCCTGGCATGTAGGCAAGTTCAAAATCAAAAGGTTGAAGGTACTCAACCCACCTTTGTTATCTCAGATTTAGATTGCGCTAAGTGAAGATATACTTGATAATTTTGAGGTTGGTGAAAACCAAAAAATTATCTCCTAGAATATAATGTCTCCAACAACGTAAAGCATGCACAACTGCAACCATCTTGAGATCATGTGTCGGGTAATTTCTCTAATGTGGCCTCAACTGCCGAGAACCGTATTCAACAACCCCTTCTCCCTGTATAAGCACTGCTCCCAGCATGATACCTGATGTATCACAGTACACAGTATTTCCCTTTCTCGACTCTAGAAATACTCGTATTGGTGCTGAAGTCAACCTCCCTTTTAGATTCTGAAAGGCTGACTCATAAGAATCTGACCACAAGTACTTCACACCATTCTTAGTTAGGCCCTTCAGCGGTGCTGCTAAGCGTGAAAAGTCCTGTATGAAATGTCTATAGTAACCAGCCATCCCTTGAAAACTTTTTACCTCAAATACATTCCTTGAAAGCTCCCAGGAAACTACTGCTCTCACTTTCTATGGGTTTACTGATACTCGTGTCTCCGAGATAACATGACCCGAGAAGTGAATCTGGTCCATCCAAAAGTGGCATTTTGAGATCTTATCATATAACTGATGTTCCCTCAGTGTACTCAAAACGATCTCAAGATGGGTGGAACGGTCATGTCGAGTGTGAGAGTACACCAAGATGTTGTTCATGAATACTACCACGAAATAATCCAAGTATGGATGGAACACTCAGTTCATTAGTACCATAAAGACTACAAGTGCTTTCCTTAGACCGAACATCATAACCACATACTCATATAGACCATACCTGCTCTTGAAGGCTGTAAGAGGTATATCAGATGGTCTAACATGCAACTAATTATAACCGGACCTCAATTCAATCTTTGAGAAAAACCGGGATCCTCGAAGCTGATCAAAGAGATCATCAATCCTCGGAAAGGGATATTGGTTCTTAACTATCAATTGGTTCAACTATCGATAATTCATGCAAAAAATGAGGGTATCGTCTGCCATCTTCACAAAAAGGACAACCGAACCCGAAGGAGAATTACCGAGTCGGATGAAACCCTTTTCCCTAAAACTCCTCCAACTGCTTCTTGAGCTATTGAAACTCTGGTGTAGCCATCCTATAAGGTGGAATGGACAACGGTGTTTCTCCTGGAACAATCTCAATAGAAAATTCCACCACTCGCTCCGAAGGAAAACGGAAAAAGTCATCTGGAAAGACGTCCCTGAAATGATCCACTACTAGAGGAAATTCCATCTGTGAAGTCCCCCGGTCATCTATATATAGACTAGAAATATGGGTTGTAACTCCTCCCAACCCATGATTTTTGGGTCCCTCTCTGCTCGCCCGAACATCCCATTATCCTTTATGAAGTAACAATCTTTCCTATGGTGATGTGAAACTCACCCTACGGTGATAGAAGTCGACAACAGCCTGGAAGGGAACTAACAAGTCCATTCTAAGAATAACATCCTAGCCCATCATCTCTAAGAAATAGAGGTCTCATAAGAAGTGACACCCACCAACATCTAAAGGGAACTCCTTTAACTATCATAAAATATCCCTTATTGTCCCCAACGGAGTGTCTAATGTCAAGATATCAGCATAAGAGAAGATATAGAGCCCAAGGCTCTCCAAAATAACAACAGATATAAATATATGGGAAGCCCCTATATTGAAAAGAGAAGAAGCTAAAAAGGAGGCAACTAGGATCGTACCTCAAACTGTAGAGGGACCAGGATCCTGCCTCTGCTAGGTCTTCTCGACTGCAAAAGTATGACCTACACCATAGCCCTGTGACCCTACCTGACAACCTTGAGATGATCCACCCCATTGTCGCCGAAAGCCTGGTGACTGGCTACCATGACCACGACCTCCAACTCGTCCTGAATGTTCAAAAGAACTCCAGTTCCTAGACTGATGAGAAACTGATGTTGCTTCTCCTGAACACAGAGTCATAGAAGAACCTCAGTCACCAGTAATTGGTGAGAAAAAATAATAGAAACACTAAATATGACCCATTTCCCGACTAGATCGGCTCTCTACTGGGTCTCTCGGGAAATGTGTCCTCATATTCCCTCTCTTCCCGCACTGGTAGCACACCACCTGGCTACCAGAAGATGTCTCTCATCTCCTCGGATCTCCTTACATAGACTCCCTACGGCACTTCCTGCTTTCAGTAGGGGATACCAACTCTGGATGTCCAACCGCCCTGAATCAAAACTTTAGAATCAATCATATTTCACTCCATGATTAGTGCCTGGTTGACTATAGAAGTGATGGAAGTTGACCTGAAGATGTTTACCTAAGATCATATGTCATGCCTAAGACTATACTCAAACTTCATTTCCAGGAATAACTTATCACCTATTGGGATGGGTGTGAAGTGTTGCAGCTCTGTGAAGTGAGAAGAATACTCCATAACTGAAAGAGTACCCTTCTCCACACACATGAACTCCCGGGCTCAATCAGCCCTCAAAGTATCTGGATAGAAGTAGTCATAGAAGGAACTCTAGAAATCATCCCAATTCATAACCTACTGGTGTCCCACCTGTGATATCACATCCCACCAACTCTTGGTGGAATCCCAAATCATATACGTAGAGAGATTCACCCTATTCTCTAGAGGAATCTCCAGATGCTTGAAGTTAGATATCATGTCTTTTAACCATGAATCTACAGCCTGAGGCCCTCCTTCCCCTGTGAAGGTGGAAGGATGTAGCTACTGGAAAACCTGAGTCAACTCTTCCATAGACGGGGTATGATGTAGTACTCATCGGAAGGTCTCCATGAACCTCATGATGCCCTCTCAGAACTGTACATCAGCACCTATATCTGGGATAACAAATGGTGCCAAGACTGGTACTATAAGAGGATCTGTTGGTAGTCCTTGATCAGTCATGTCCAGTGTCTGATCACTACCTTGTAACTGGCGGAGAACCAGAGGACATCTCGGTGGCATGAATCTGCAAGGTCAAGTGCACACCATAGATCAAGATTAATAAGGATTTAAACCTAAAAGTTTAAGAAGGTAATAAGATAAATAAAGCATTAATGTTTTTCAAAACATGGATACACAGCATGTATAATGCCTACACGACATGTTCCCATAATCCTTCACATGGGCATCTACTTTTTTCAACCCAAGTCATGTAACACCCCATACACACAGTGTGTTGTCTTAACACACGGCGTGTACTTGAATCCTCTTCCCCTTCCTGAGTTCTTCTACATGTCTAATACAAACGGTTTCCCTATAACAAGACTACATGGTGTGTTAGTGTGAGACACAGTGTGTACTAGACGAACTTCACCGACCCATGTTGTTAGCCACATGGGTGGACACATGGCTAACTCCGCACGACATGTTTAATATCGACACAGTGTGTACTAGAAGGATTCCACTGCCTCGTTTTGTTTGTTACATTTCTGGATACAAGGATCATTCTACACAATGTGTTCTATAAGCACACAACATGTACTTCTGATTTTTCCTCCTCCTGTGTCGTTAGTCACACGGGTGGACACATGGTCTACACAACACAGCATGTACATTCGGTACACGGTGTATCCCACCAAATATTTACCAAACCCATGTCTCTGCGCACACAGCAAGTGACACAGTTAGAGACTACACGACATGTACATATAGTACACATCATGTACTTAAAAAAAATTTCCTTCCCGAACAGAAGGACACATGGCATGTATTTACCATTAAACTCTGTGTATTCAGGGTTTGTTCGGACAGTAAGCCTCAAAAACTACTCTGGAACCCAGAAAACACTGAAGAGAAAATTGAAGTTCCAAATTACAATCCTTGAGGGCTCATACTCTCCACAAATCAATGATTTACATCTTATACATGTTATATACAAGGAATAACAGGGAAATGATCCACCAAATTCTGATTCATGAGGTCCCATAACACCTCAAGAACCAAAGTTTGGCATTCATTTAATGAAACCTTAAACAATTCAATTCCCTATCAAAAATCAGGTATTCTATCAAGGCATTTATCACAACAGCATGCATATCTAACACAACCTCTATCAGAACAACATGCAATCAGTAATGCACCCTAAATTGAATTTCAAGGATGCATGACATGTGATCTCTGGGAAGTTCCTATATGATGCATGAGATGGAATACCCTCATCTCCTTAGGTTTCAACAAAAATAGAACCCCAATAATATCAACAATAATATCACAAAACATGTGAATCACCCAACAGTGAAATCAAATCAACTGTAAAATTGAAAAATCAGAAAAATTTCAATAACGAAGTAAATTGGATTTTCCCTATACATGGGTTAGCTAATCCTAGGAAAAACTTATTACCAAGTAAGTATTTCTTTCATATACATGAATATAGGTTCCAAATAATAAGTCAAGAAGAAAATAAATCCTCTGATACCACTTTGTAACATCCCAGTTTTGGAAGCCGCCCAGAGGTTCCCTATACCCGGTTGGTCACATGGCCTCAAGTGCATTTACCCAAATTCCAGAGGCTGATTACTTGAATCAAGGGCCTTGGGTGTGATAGTGGGGAAACTATTCCCTCATTGGCAGAGTAGTGCAGTGGAAATAAACAGATAACAATAGAAGAAGCAGTAATAAGACCACACAATAGTAAACAATGGAAGACTGGAAGTAATAACAACTGAGCACATATATATATGATGCATGAAACATATATCTTGGAAAGAATCCAAAAAAGTCCCAATGCAAGAATACAATACTGAACCAAAGTACAAGGAAAAGCAAGTAAACAGCTCCACAACATCGTAAGCCTCAGCTTGGTCCCATGCTCTCCATCTCTATAAGAATCAAGTACCTAAAGTAGAAGGGATATTTCCCTTATCTAGACCTGCAACAATATAATCTATTTAGGCCCAAAGGCATGACCCAAATAGGGTGTGAGACTAATCCCAGTAGGAAACCACCCAAAGATCTATGCCTAATAGTCAGTGAATATATATGTTAGACAATAAACATAATGAAGCAGTAAACAAGGAAGTACCCAAAGTAACAATCCTATAAATTCAATTACATTCATTTTCATATATCAAGTAAGCAGCTAATCAGAATCAAGTAATGCTCTGGGAAGTACACAAAGACTAACCCCTCTAGTTCAACCAAACAAACATAAGAAACCCTCTGGGAAGTACTCATAATCTAACCCCTCTGGTTTAGAAAAGACTCTATGAGGAAGCACTCACTGTCAATTCCCCTTGTGGTCTCGTATAGATAACTAATAAGAACTATGAGGAAGCACTCAAAATACAATTCCCCCTGTGGCCCATATCAAGGAAACTACAGACACTCTGAGGGAGCATAAAGACCATCCCTCCTATGGTCTCACAACGTAATAGTAAACAGACACTCTGAAGAAGCCCTCAACATCCATTCTCCCTATGGTCTACTACACTAGGTTCTCACGATCCTGTGTAAGTCAGTCATGCACAAATGATATGTGGAATCCAAATTAAACCTCAAGAACTACTTGTCTAAACATTCTATTGCATCTCACAGCATGTCAGATAATAATCACTCCATCTTAACAATACTAGGCATGGAAATCAAGCAGCCTAATAGGCAAGCGAGACCAAACGGTCAAAACAAGAAATCATCGGAAAAACATCCATATAATAGAAAAGTTAACCCCATTCACAAAAAATTAACCTCTATCCAAACAAACAAGGCATAACAAGAAATAATAGGGCTAAGAACCATAAACATGCAATACCTTGTTCTTGGGTATTGAGCACTTTTGCACATAAAATTCAAAGACTATCTATGGAAAGGCACAAACCACCTACCTCGACGTCGTGATATCGATATATGTCAAATTTATCCCTTGAATCTCTCTAGAACACCGTATATCTACAAAAACATTAAAAACATTCAATTGAGGATAACTCATAAAAGAAGAGAAATATTGAAACGGGGTTTTAGAAGAAGGAAGAACTCACTGATGCGATTTCAATGCAACTGGAAGAGTTCAGATCAAAGAACGGACAACGATTCAGGGGTTCAGTGAATATTCACACAGTACGTTCACTCATAGATGAGATATACGAAGAAGAAGAGGGTTCTGTCTATTAGACGCAACCCTGGTCTGTTTAATGAAATAAAAAAGAAAGTACATGACATGTTCTTTAAAATTATATGACATGTACTTGCCTTATCCAGCCTCTGTTTTAGGAGGTCTCCAGGTCACCACACACGACCATGTGCTTGGCCATTACACGACTAGCACACGACTACCTACGGAAACCGAGTACACGATGTGTACTTATAAGTACACGGCATGTACTCCTTAAATTTCCAGAAACTCCCCTTTTTCTCCAAAACACTAGAAAACAAGATTCATACCTGAAAATAATATTCGGGTTCTTAAAGGAGGCAATCCAAGAGTATTACTATTTGTATTCGAAACCATTTTTTCTACATTCCTCAATCAGGTATGACTCCCTATGAATTATTTTATGAAAAAACTCCAAGTTTTAAGAATTTTAGAGTTTTTGAGAGTCCTTGTATTATAAAGAATAAAGGTGGAAACTATGGTAAGTTTGGTCAGAAAGGTGAGGATGGAATATTTCATAGCTATTCTCCAGAAGAAAGAGGGTATAGATGTTTCAACAAAGAAACAAAAATAATTGTTAATTCAGTTGATGTAAAAGTGATTGAAATTTCTGAGAAGTAGAAACATGTTTGGGTGGACAATTAAGTTAATAAATTTGAAGAAGAAAATTTTGATGAGTATACAAATGATTGGAATCTTAATAAAGGTGATGAATCAAACTCAGCTATTTTCAATAATGAGGAAGACAGTTGAAAATCTTATCTAAGGTTGAGGAAACATGTGGAATCTTAGAATATAATTTGTGATCAACATCAGAAGGTTCAAACAAGAAGAAAAACCAATTCCATTACAAAGACTTATTTGTATTCAAAATTGGAACAAAATTATGTGAAAGAATCTTTTGAGCATCTGGAAGGGGTGAAATCCATGAACAATGAATTGGATCAGATTGAAAAGAACAATACATGGGAACTTGTACCCAATCCTGAAAACAAAAATATCATTGGCAGAAAATGGGTTTTCCATAACAAGATGAATGAAAAAGGTGAAGTTATAAGAAACAAAGAAATATTGGTTTTCAAAGGTTATTCACAGATTGAGAGTATTTATTTTGATTAAACCTTTGATCCAGTGGTAAGACTTGAAAAAATCAGAATATTTCATGCTTTTGCTTCACAACGAGACTACAAGATCATTCAAATGGATGTGAAATCTGTATTCTTAAATGGTGATCTTGAAGAAGAGGTTTATATTGAACAACCTTGTTGATTTATTATTGTAAAAGATGAAGTTTATGTGTGCAGATTGAAAAAGGATTTGTATGGACTAAAACAAGCTCTGAGTGAATGGTATTCAAAATTGGATACATGCTTAAGAAAGATTAATTTTAACAAAGGAAGAGTGGATAACAATATTTACATTAGAGAAAGTCAAGAGTATTCCCTAATTGCAATTGTTTATGTTGATGATATTGTCTTTGCATGAAATAATGAAGGAAGTTGTGAGAGATTTTCGAAAGAAAATAAAAATGTATTTGAAATGTCCATGCTAGGAGAAATGAAATTCTTTCTTGGGTTACAAATAAAAAAAGAATACTTTTTCCTCTCCCAAGAAAAGTATGAAAAAGAACTTCTCAAGAGTTTAGCATGGAAACAAAACTTGTTTCCACACCCATTTCTGTGGGAACAAAACTGAGTAAATATGGATATGGAAAAGAAGTGGATTAGAAAAAGTATCGAAATATGATTAGAAGTTTATTGTATTTGACTTCCTCAAGACCTTATATTGTTTATGTTGTTACCTTATGTGCAAGATTTTAGAGTGTTCTAAGAGAATCACATCATATTGCTGGAAAAAATAATTCTCAGATACATCAGAGGAAGAACAAAATTTGGAATCAGGTATTACAGCTCAGATGGTATTGATTTATTTGGGTATTATGATGCAGGTTGGGAAGGAAATGTTGATGATAAAAGATCCATGCCTCATGGTGTATTATTTCGGGGAAAGAATTATGTTAGTTCGCATTCAAAGAAACAAAACTCAGTAACTCTCAGTACGGCTGAAGCGGAGTATGTTGTTGCTAATAAAAATACTACTCAATTTATGTGGATGAAAACACAATTGGAAGATTTACTTGTTGAAGTCAATTTACCCTTGCTCTTGGGTTGTGAAAATCAAAGTACAATCAATCTCATCAGGAATCCAAGGCAAAGTTCTTGTTCAAAACATATTGATATCAAATATCCTTTCATCAAAGATCATGTGGAAAAGAATGAATTAAAGCTAGAGTATGTTCCAACATCGGAGCAAGTTGCTAATATCTTCACAAAATCTTTATCGAAGGAATCATTCTCAAAAATGAGGTTGAACATGGGTGTCCAACCTCTTTCTATTTAAGGTTGAGGTATGTGTATATTTATCCTCTCTCATCTTTGCTTTGTATTGTTTTTTCAAGGGGGAGAGTTTTTTTTCATAAATCTATTTCAAAAAAGAGAGAGTTATGGGTAACCTGTGAATTCAACATTATTTAGTGTGTAAACTATTCTAAATTTTTGTTGGAGTGGTTGTAGGAAAAGAAATTAAATTGTTTTCTAGGAAGAATGAAGAAAATAAAGAGGTGGTCATGATCACTATTTAGATATCATGGTTTCGCTATTTATGATTCTTGTCTCCTACAATGAGTTACCTCACGTAGGCTTAGAATTATTGACATGTAATCCATTTATTGAGTTTACAAAGTTCAGTGATTTATGAAACTTGGTTGACAACAAAATCCAAAGGGGGATATTGTTGGGACTAAGTTGATGATCAAGGTGATGAAGATTTCAAGAGTTTTCTTTTGTTGTCAAGGTATATTTTAAAGAAAGAAAATAACTTCACTTGTTTTCAGATTGTTTTTCAAAACAATCAGAAAAGAATTGTATTTAGGTTTATCATATCTGGATAGAAGAGAGAAAGAAGTGATACCCATTTCTTTCAAAAGAATCAGAAAACAATCACATCCAGCTATTATTTATTGTCTTTCAAAAAAATTGTATCCAGATTGTATCAATTGTATTTCTAAAGAATTGGATTTTGGGTGAAATAAGAATAAGTGGTATGGATGGAAAGGTGGTGCCGATGAAAAGTGGTAACATTGGAAAGGATATGCCGATGAAAAGTGATATCAATAGAAGATGAGACACTGCTTATTTTTTAAAACAATCCTATTCAGGTAAAATAAAAGGAATGATATGGTGTCAATTTAGAATGAACCATATCATATTGTTTTGCATCGTATCTGGGTAGATCATTCTTATCAGATTTTATTGTGTCGTATCCAACATGATCATAAACAGAATGATCATATCCAGCATGATCGTAACTAGAATGATCATATCTAGGATGACCATATCCAGAATGATCATGACCAGAATTATCGTATCCAAAATGATCATATCCAACATTATCGTAACCAGAATGATCATATCCAGGATGATTGTATCCAGTATGATCATAACCAGAATGATCGTATCCAGGATGATTGTAACCATACTAATCGTAACTATAATTATCGTAACCAAATATGATCATATTCAAGAGAATAGAATCCAGACTATTTTTATTTAGAAAAGATCATGCTTGGTTTGGGATGAAAAGAAAAAAGGATGAATTAATGGAAAGTTATAATACTTTCCAATTGAAGTCAGGCAATGCTAAAGCTGATCCTCAATGAATTCAAAGTAATGAAGATAGTCATTATTCAAGATCTGGGTTTTTAATGTGATGATGTGTTTTCTCAAGATGTTCAACAGAAAAGAAAATAATATGGAGATATATGAATGAATTTTCAAGGGGGAAACTTTCTTTTAAAATAGTGATTGTATCTCAAGTGGAGAAGTGAATTTATTCAAACACATTCAATTTTTATGGTATCATGAATTTTTTTGAAGAAATCAGTATGAGAGAATCAGATTCAGACCCATATATTGCGCATCAATTTTAATCATATTGACATTTGAAATGGGAGTCTGGAAAAGAAGAGATGAATATTCGATAAGAATTGAGAAGCATTGATGAAGTCATAAATGCTATAAGATTTTAGGAGAAATTCAGATTTGGTGAATTTAAGTGAGCAGGAAAGTGTTTTTGGATTCCCACCTTAACATGTTTTGGGTCACCTATAAAAGGCATGAAGTACACTATACTTGTGTAACTTGTAGCAGAGAGAGAAGCTCCAGGTTTCTAGAGAGAAGGAGAGTTCAATTCCATTTGGATTGAAAATTGTCTTGGGTGGTTCTGATTCCTTCATATTCTATTCGGTATGAAAATTGTATTCAGGAATTGAAGTGGTGCTGATTTTACTCTATTATTTTCTATCTAAAAATCAGATTGATAACTTTGTTTTGAAATAATCATACTGGGAGCTTTGTTTTGAAAGAATCGTAATGGGAGATTTGTTTTGAAAATATCAAACATGGAATTCAAGCTGATTTTTTTATCAAATTCCTTTGAGGTTCTTACATTTCTTCTGGGTAAGGAAAAAAACAATTTTCTTACAATTGAATACATTTATTGAATTGAAAATAAGCACATGTAACATGAGTAGTTACAAAACAATTGTATTATTATATTGTTCTAAGAGTGTGCACATGCACTAGTGGGACTGTTTCATAATGCTACACAAGTGTAAGGGTATATCCTACTCGTTGTAATCTAAGGATTTTTTTCTTAGTGAATTTTATGGTATTGGATCATTCCCGAACCATACCAAGGGCGTAGCTATTATTATTGAATAGTGAACCTTGTAAATATTTGTGTTCTTGTGGATGTCTGTTGAGTATGTTTTTAGTAAGGAATTGAAATGTTTAATAGGAGGAAAATGTTGTTTCAATTGAAAAGAAACATAAAATAAAAAGAGTATCACTGATTCACTCCCTCCCCCTCTCAGTGATACAATACTCCAAGTAGGAACTTTCATGTTGAGGTAAAAAAATAGTCTGGGAGGGGATTCAGGTGTGGTTAGATTCACAAGTTGGGTGTGGTAGTTCTAGTATAACTATGAGTTGTCTGAGGTATAAATAATTATTCATCCCCTCATTTTTTGTTAATTTTTTGATTCAAAATCTTGGACTCTTTTTCCCCCTAATTGGGTCTATATTTTGGGATTGTAGGTAGAGATATTTCACATTCCATGGGCATTATCTACACCGGTTGAAGGTCAGGATGCTTTCTTTGTTGTGTACTAGTGATATAGGATTGCGGTGGGGAATCACAAGTCAATGGGAGACCATTTTGTATTGAAGATGAAACCATATAATGTTATACTCAGTATGGATTTTCTATATTCCATATATGATTTCATATAATACACCCATAAGAGAGTTTTTTTCCTGATGTGGAGTACCATCGAGTGGAAACCTTTGGCGAGGAAGGTTATAAGATGGGTGGTATGCTAGTGAAGCTTATTTTATCTCAGTAGGAGAAGATATCAGTGGAATATCATAAAAATTATGTTTCTATAGTTTTTTATGAGTTCCATGATTTTTTACAGAGGTTAATATGACCCTACCCCCTCGGTGTGATGTTGAGTGTGGGATAGAGCTACAAATGAGTGCATCTAAAATTTCAAAGGCTCTATATTGAATAGCACATATGGAATTATGTGAGTAAAGGTTATATGTAGATGACATTATGTAGAATTGTTTCATTTGACCTATCACGTTTTCTTATGGTGCTCCATTTTTATTCTTTAAGAAGGTTGAAGGTGGTATGAGGTTATGCATTGATTATTGAAGTTTAAATTTGATGATGTTCAAGAACCATTAACCCCTTCCGTGGATCAATGAATTATTTAACAATTTAAGAAGATCAATTTGGTTTTTTATTATTGATATGTAGTCAAGATATCACTAGATGATAGTGAAATATTATGATATCTCAAATATTTCCTTTAGATGTTGGTATGGGAACTTAAGTTCATGGTCAGGCGGTTTGATGTTTGGAAAAAATCAAATATTTTTGTGAGGATCATGAACTTTGTTTTCTTTGAATTCCTAGAGATGTTCATTGTTATATTCATCAATTATATATTTATCTATACTATGTAAAAGATGAAGCATGTCTGGAAGCTCAAATCTATCTTTAAGGCCATTGGACACCACCATATTTATGATAAATTATCCAAACTTATTTTCTAGATGCGAGAGGTGTTTTTTCAAGGGAATGTGGTGTCTCAACTAGGTGTGATTGTATAAGAATCAATGGTTGAGATAGTTATTTCATGGGAAGCAACCATGAACATGGAATTGTTTCATATTTTTCTTCACCTGAAAGGTTATTATAGGAGTGTTGTGCCCAATTTCTCTCAAGATACAACCCTACTAATATCTCTCACTAAGAAAAACTGGGATATCAGGTGGATTGATTTGTGTCAGGAATCATTCTATTACATGAAATAAATTTTTTTGACTTCTTCAATTCATTAGTTTCATGATGAGGAATTTTTTTAAGTTCTTTTTTTATGTTTCGCATCGGAGTATGGAATTTAGTTTGGTGCATTAGATGAAATTGATCTCTCATGGGTATTGGTAGTTAATGAATCCTAAGTTAAAATATTATACGTATGATATGTAGTTGGTGGTGGTTTCATTTTTGATAAATTTTTTGTGTAATTATCTCATCAACATGTTCTTTATGGATTTTTTGGACCACATCAGTAGGAAACATATTTTCTCTCAGTGGTAACTAACTATATTCAAGTGGAGGTGGATATATTTTCTTAATGATTATAATTTCTATATCTATTTTTCATAAATAATGGGGAATGTGGTTGTAGATGCATTGAGTCATACGTCTAGAGGATATCTAGCTCAGGAATCTACTGATGTGTGGAATGGATTGGAGGATCTTGTAGCAATGCATGTTAATGTTAGAGAAATAATGGGGCATGTATTTATTTATTATATTACAATGAAGTCATCCTTGATTCAGTAGGTTGAGGAACCATAGTGGGGATACTCATAGACAAAGGTGATGAGTGATCGTGATTTCCATAGTGATACCCCTGAGGGGTGGTATAAGGATGGTAATAGAATCTAGATACTGACCAAAGGAATAAAAATTAAAGAGAAACCTCAAATTAGAACACTAGTGGATCAAATACCTCAACAAAATCATAGACATGTACAACTTTATAATTAACAGCACTTCCTCCAGATGATCTTCTATTATGAAGTGATGGTTTATCTTCGGTTTCTCCCCTATCTTCTTCTTTAATGTAATCTTAAATAAGATTTAAATACACAATTTTTTAACATGTAAAAATAATAAAAGTCATCAAACATATATTAAAAAGACATGTTTTAAGTTGAAAATTAAAATAAAAAACCATATAAATGGATCACTACTGCATACTTGAATTTCTTAATGATTTTAGATCTAAAAATTCTCAAACATTAAAACAATACACTTGTGTTCATAAGCAAAAAACACCATAAATGATCAATTGGATGCCTAAAATCAAAAACAAGAAGACTTCAATGTATAGTTTTGGGTTTGTTGAACTTTCTAACCACAAGTTCACATATGGTATTGGTTTTCATCTCATATAGGTGAACTACTATGGTATCAGTGATATTTGTGATGTTCACAAAAATGGTGAACACGTGGTTCTTTGGCATGATTTTTTGGACAACATGGAGATTGTTCATCCTCAATCCAAACAATTCCACCCTAATCGTAAAGAATTTGATTGTGGAATTGACAATCTGAAAATCCCAAGGCATTATGATGTTTGGAAAATGAACATTAACACTTATATATATCTTGAATATGCTATTAGTTTCAAGGTCCCTTACAACATTTTCTAGTAGCAGCATTTTTTGCATCCAAACATTCCTAATAGAACTACCTTTTTTCTAGAAAGTTAAACACACTACAAATAAGCTAATAAAAAAATATCTTTCTAGAATCATTGGTTATGTTGACATTAATTGAAGGAATATTGGACCCCATTCCTTTAAGAACATCAATGATCATAAGAATTTTCACATTTTTTTGGGAAAACTCATCTTTATTCCTTTGTACTTTTAATTCGTCTTGAATCAACATTTATTTCAAATAAGAAACCTCCTTTTGAGATTTAGGATGTAAATTAGATATAGTGTCATTGATGCTCCAAATTGTTGAGAGGATGAGCTGAATACACTTATCAGACATGCTCCCAACCCAAGAGAACGTACACAACCCGGATTCTATTTCCCAAATACTTTTTTGAAATAAGTATCTAGAGAATTCATTGAATGATGTGATAGTTCTTCTTGGATTAAAACCACAATCAATTTTTCCTACATGAAGGTGAAATCAGTTTGGTTACGTTAAAAAGTAACACAAATTTAATATGAATTCTTACCCTGATTGTTTTTTCATCATCATTTACATATGATTCATCACTTTTTCAATGGACCACATCCCATAGATTGGCTCTACCAATCAGATGTCCAGAGTTCTTATCATATAATAAAAAATATTATAAAACTAAATAATAGGCAACTAATTTCTAAAAATGTAAATGATATACTACCTAATCATATTTCTTGCAGGAATTTTTTTCAGTTCCAGATGTATGTGGAATGGTTTGACTACTATGATTTACTGAATTTTTCTTACACATTTCCTGCACATATAAATATGAAAATTTTAGTAAAATTTAATAAATTTTTAAAATAAATGTTAAAATATGATGGAAATAAAAAAATATGAAAGTATATTGTGTTTTTTCTTATCACAGATGAGAATATAACTTTTCCATTTCTCCTTTATTATACCATTTGGACAATTTTTCTCAACATTTTGTTCTTTATTTAAGCTATAATCATAATGTTTCTGAAGAAAACTTCTTTACTATCTCTCTATATTTTTCCTATTTCAAGCTTAGTAAACCACTTTGCCAACTTTTCATGCAGAAATTGAATGTAGGGATTTTGCAACAAAATTAAAACTTTTGTTCTGCAATTCTAAAATATAACTTAAAAATTCATTAAATCAATAAAAAATAACTACCATAATCAATCTTTATAACACGTATTATTTTAGTGAATTTGGTATGCTTCTCTAAGATTTATAATCAATAGGAAATTTAGTCCCAACTATATATCTTATTGCATGTAAAAATAAACCTCCTTCTTCCCTAATTAGACGACCCTAATCATCGAAGTTCACTATAACATTTTCATTCACCAATGACCAAATTTTCTCCATTCCCAAATTTTTAACTTTTCTCACACCCTCCAAATCTAATCAATTAATTAAATAAATTTAAAAATTGTTTAATTAAAATAAATAATGCATGAATAAGATTGGTTGTACCTATAACATTGCTTATCCAACCAGATATTTATTTCCCCCCTTACACCAATTGATTTTGGAGCAACATTCACATCCATCTCATCTTCAACACCAAAACCACTTTCAAGAATAGATAATTGAGGATTTTCATCTGAATTGGAATCTAATAATGTGGATTGTGTTTATTGACCATAATATGAATGTGTTTGTTGGGGGAAAACATCTTGGGTGATATGCACTCGTGTTGAGCTTGATAGAACATCTTCAACCGAGGAAGGATGAACATTCACATTGATCTCTAATTGTGTTTTATGTTGTTCATTTATATTTTGAACTATGGGTCGTTTTGAATTAGTTATATCTATATGGTGATTACAAGCATAAAAAGTTTTGAAGAAACAATCATAATGTGCAGTCTATAACATCAATATATCTATAGTGGATCCTAGCTCCAAAATTAGGGTTGGTTTAATTAACAATGTGAGAAGCCAAGGGGGAATTGAAATTTCACTAACCATACTTATATACTTCTTATCTAGTGTCATGAAGTTATCACAAATTTGAGTTAAATATACAATTCTGAAGAAACATTAATTGTTTTTTCATGTGAAACATAGTGAAAAACATTGGAAAATATAAAACATTAAAACATCAATTAGAGTTCAAATGCATATATTATTCCTTGATATATAGAAAAAAAACAAGCAGCGAAATTAATTTCAAAACAAATGTTTTGTTAAAAAAATAACATTTTCTCTTCTAACTATTTTAAGAAAAAAGACAACACAATGGTTTCCCATGACATGAAAAAAACAATTATTACCCACAACATAAATGTGCTTCTAGAAAAAATGAACACAAAATAAATATTTTTCCTTTAGTCAGTCAAAACAATTCAAAAAATTTAGAAAAAAAAAGTAAGTATTTATTCCAAATTGTTTTCATCTTCCTCCAAATTCTAAAATAAAACATCATCATATTACTCTTATCTAGCCAGTTGAATATTTTCACTTTCATTGTCAAAATATTTACTCAAATATTGTTATTTAAAAGGTGAGTGGTCACATATATCCTAATCATCTTCACCCATTTCCTACAAATCTCTATGCTTAATATGAATAAAACTCCATTTAGGAGACACCTCAACATAATAAACCGATTGATCTTGAGATGTGTAAATGGAAGGTTCATTCTCTTCACATTCTCCATTGTTAATCAATTTACTAAAATTGACAACATTAAAAACCCAATAATCCTTTCTAAAACCTCTATCAATTGTTGTATCAATCGATATACATTTAAAAAGAGTCATATATTTTCCATAGGAATTGAGCTCAATAATATCTTTCAACTTCCCATAATATAAAAGATCGACATCAATTACATTTTCATCATGGTGGATTGAAACACATTCATTTCTAGAATTCATGAACACTCTAACTTTTTTTAATCAATTTTCATGATCCATTGTATGAAACTTGAATCCATTAATATTGAATGTAGAAAACCTTTTAGCGTTTGGAAAAGGGACTTGTTCTAGATTTTTGAAATCATCTAATATAGTACCAACCATATCTTCCGAAAATACCTAAAAACAATAATCTTTTAGAAAATTATTATAAATACATATTAAATTATCAATCATTCCTTTAACTTACCCATATAGAAAACCAATCGGAAAAGTCTTTACTTTCAATATTCTGCACTACAGAAGAGGTTCATGTCCGACTCCTCATTTTTCTCTTCACATGTAATGTGTATTCCCTAAAAGTAATGATTATTAACATAATAAGTCATAATACTTAAATTAATAAATATGAAAACATAAATTGATACCTAATCTATGAATGGATCCACCTCTTCTCGATTTAATAACACATGTCGATGTGCCTTTTTCATCTCAATAGAATTTAAGAAAAAATTAGTTCAACTCTCAACTGGTCTTTAGATCTTTGAAATGATAGTATACACTTCATCATTGTTAACATCCATTACTTCATCATTAACACTATTTGACCTATTGAATTTGGTCTCAATCCCATCTATATATCTTGAACAAAATGTCCAACATTTATCTGATATATACCTCTCAGTAATAAAACCTTCAAGTTGAGACTTATTACGAACATAAGACTTTAAATGCCCCAAATATATATATATAATACACAAATAATAATAAGAAGAAAATATTATGATGTAAAATAATATATGTATAAAATTTTAAATTACTTTTCCATGGGATAAATCCATAAATATTGTATCAAACCACCCTATCATAGTTCATCAACTGGATGCATGCACAAGTGAATCATGGCAGTAACAATTATGGGGGAAATAACATCTCCAACTGAAAAAGTGTGAGGACAATTCGATGTTAGACATTCTCAAGATCAATGGTATTTATAAACTTGTCATATGTTTGTCGAAAAAATGCACATAACTCTATCAATATTGTAGAAATATTGTTCGGCAACACATTACGTATTGTAATAGGAAGTAATTTCTCCATAATGACATGACAATCATGACTTTTCAAACCATATATTTTATGATCTTTCATATCGATACTTCTAGAAAGGTCACTCTAATAACCATTAGGCATCTTCATATTCACTAGACATTTCAAAAAGGCATCTTTCATTCGGCTTGTCATTATAAAAAGACATGGTTGATATTTTCCCATATCATTAGGCCACAAATCCCTTCTTATACCCATTGTTTGGGGATATTTTTAGGCCTTAAGATGATCTTTTGTCCTTCCACTTTCATTCAAAAAAGTATAATTGAAATTATCACATACATTTTTCTCGATATGCATGACATCAAGATTGTGATATAACATGTTAGTCTACCAATATAGAAATTCAAAAAATATAGACTTTTTTCCATTTTTCAAAGTCATCCTCATTGTTATTCCCTCGATCTTGCTTTCCTTTACCATCATGTGTTATTTTCTTTCCAAATGATACATTTATATTTTCTACTTGATTGAAAATCTCCATGACAGAAAATACACTTTGTGTTTTTTGAAAATACTTATTTCCATCAAAAGATAATCGCATAAATTGAAATTTATTACAATAACCAAGAAAGCAACAATGCCCCCAAAAAACCACTTTATACTATGAGGCAAACAAAATGGATTTGTGTCAAAGATACAAGTCGAAAAATATAATTCAGTATAAGTATTACATCCAGATAACTTAATGAGTCTGTGAAAGTTGATGATTTTCCACATTAATTTATCTCGCATTTTAAACTTTTCAGACAAAGAGAAATCATAGGTGTCAACTCCATCCACCCACAACTCTTTCAACTCCTTCAAAAGAGGTCTCAAACAGACATCTATGTCATTTCCCAGCATTCGTTTCCCAGGAATGATCAGTGAAAGAATCATAGATGTTTGTTTCATACACATCCAAAGGGGAATATCATATGATGTCAATATTATAGGAAAAATACTATAACTTAAACTCTTGCTACCAAAAGTATTAAAAACATCAGTTGTAAGACCCAAGAAAACATTTCGAGGATTTAAAGAAAATAGAGGACATGTGACATTATTTTTCTTCCATGCTTCAAAATCTCTAATATGCCTCACCAATTCATCATTAAATTTTTCACTTTCATGCCAATGCATATTCTTGGCAGTTTTACAAGACATAAACAATTTTTTCAACCTTTGTTTAAGTGGAAAATAATGGAAAACTTTGGTTGGTTGTTTCTTTTTTTCAATAACCTTTTCCTTCTACCAAGATTTTTTTCTTTTATTACATATTTCTTTGTCCTCATCATCCCCCCAATACAACATGAAGTCATTTAGACAAGCACATATCTTAATATAATTATGCCCAAGTTTGTTGATGATTTTTTTAGCCTCATAAAAAGAGTCGGGATTTTGGAATATTCAGAATAATCTCTTAAAAAATCCAAAATCATTATAATTTATTTATCAGTAATTCCACATAATCACTTGATGTGGAATGGTTTTATTATAAAAGACAATTTGGAGTACTTTTTATAGAATTAATATAATTCTTGATTCCCATCATTCAATAACTGAGAAAATTATGTAGAAGTTTCAACCATGTTTACACCAAGAGATGGGTCTGCTTCATTTTCACCGAGGATATTATCAATCCCAAATACATCATTGAAAATTTACTCTACAAGATATTGAGGATCAATATTATGGTTAGAAGTCTCATTCTCTTATGCTCTACTATATGGTAATTAGACTTCATTAAATTCTATATGACTTACCTACTTGGCGTATTCAATTGAAAATTGTGTTTGACTCAAAACGGAATATGCTTCAACTCTGGTCAACCATTTCTTAAATTTTCAATTATTATATAGACATATTATTCTTCCCTCGACATATTTATGCTCAAATGAAAAATTGAGAAATTTATTTAATCCTTCCTTATACTCATCAGTTTTTCTTGACCAGGAAATCCATGATTTATCTATTTCTACTACATTAATTGAAATAAAATATATCAATTTAATATTTTCCTATATACATAAAAAAAATAATAAATATCTAAATAAATTTTATACAATATAAAACATATAAATAAAATTTCTTCATAAAATACTTTCATTAAAAAAATATAAAATGAAAATCTCTTTTCTATTTAACAAAATGAAAAACTAATTTTTTAAAAGTTTAGTTTTTTAATTATAAAAATTAAAAAATATATATGTTTTACTTTTAAAAATTATATTAAAAAACATGATAAGTGTTTTAAAAAAACTCATACTTCAGAATAGTTTGGAATTTTTTATTGAAAACTACTCATAGAATTTATCAGTTATGACAAACGGTTGGAAAAATAAACAATGTTTGTCCAGTTTCTAAACAAAATTCACTTTCATTTCAAAATAAAACCTTTCAAAGAATTGAAAATTATTATAACTAATATGTATTATAGGTAGTTAACAGTAAAATAAGTCTAATACTAGATAATTCAGATGAAAATAAAATTTATGGTGATTCTTCATGGGTATTAGAGTGAATAGGAATATTTTAATAAATAAGCAGTGGTTCCAAAAATATATAGTGGTTCTAAAGATGGAAATTAACATAATAAAATCAATGATGAAATTTCAAGAAACAAAAATTATCATAATTTTCTAAATAAATCTAAATAAACCAATATCAAAATTGAGGAGTCCAATTACTTTACTGATGTTGACCTTAGCTTTGGTCTAGAATTAGTATCCTTTATATCCAAAGTAGATTTATGCCCCTTAGTAAAGGAAAAAATATATTAAAATATCTAGTTTACTGAGGGTTCACACAAAATAGTAAATGGGTGATTAATCCCTAAAAATCGACTGGTCAGGTGAGGGTCCCCATTGGGAAAATGGTTTCTTGAGGGAGACCACAAGGGAGAGGCTTTTTCAAGGGGGTTTCTATGACGCGTCAGTGAGGAGAATTACTTGATTTTGTTGGAGTGCCATGGATACTTTCAAACTAGGAGTAGAAGACTTTATCTGAGGGGTGTCGTGATCTAAGAGAGGGGTGACCTCATGAGTAGGGGGAGGGGGCATTGTCACGCTCACAAGGGGGATGAAGCGTCGAAATTTGAGAGATGGTTCACTATTTTGATGGGAGTCAAGGACATCTGAGAGGCGGTGAAGAATGGAGGGGAGAACTGGGAGGTAGGGGAAGAAACCAAACAGGGTAGGGAGTGGGGTGATAGTAGCTGTTACAAGAGAGGATAGAACTGGGAGGGGGTGATGGTAGAGGGGAAAGAGGGTTATCAAGAGTGGGGTAGGGCGATACATGGAAGACGGGTCAAGAAAGAGGGGTTATTGAGGGTGGCGGTTATCACGGTTGGGGGGATGGGAGATACATGGAAAAAGGGAGAGGAGGGGTGAGGGGTTATCATGACGAAGGGGTGAGGGGTTATCATGAGTGGGGGCAGGGTGATACAGGGAAGAGGGGAGTGGAGGGGTGAGGGTTTATCATAGCGGTGGGGTGAGGGAAGAGGGGAGCATAGGTGTTATTGTGGAGGGTGGGGGCAAGGAGATACAGTGAACATAGGAGTAGAGGGGTGAAGGGTTATCACAAGTGGGGGTAGTGAAATTGTAGTGAAAATGGGAGAGGGTGAAGGTCTAAAGAAAACAGGATCAACAGTTAATATTTTTTTGGTTGATTTTTTTATAAAAACCACCTCTAATTAGAAGGGGTTATTATTAACTCCTTATAATTTTTATTTAGAGGGGGTTTAGAATAATCCCTTATAATTTTATTCAACTAAATATAACCTTTTTGTAGTGTATAGACATTATTAGTTTACAGAAATTCCATTTGGATTGACTAATGAACCCTCTATTTTTAGGGATCTAATAAACATAGTGTTCATGGAATATCTTGATGATTTTTTGTGGTGTTTATTGATTACATCTTGATATATTACAAAAGCTATAAGGACCCTAAGAACCAGTTTTGGTTTTTTTGGAGACTCTTAGAAAAAAATAGTTATATGTAAAGTTTATTAAGTGTAAATTATGGCTTCAAAAAGTTTCTTTTCTTGGCCATATTGTCTCTAAGAATAGAATCTTAGTTGATACTATAAAGAAAAGGTAATTCCAGGAATGGCCAACATCAGTGAACATAACCTAGGTATGTAGTTTCATTGGTTTAGAAGGTTACTATCAACATTTTTTTAGAATTTTTCCTGATTAGATAACCCATTAACCTATCATACTAGAAAAGGGCTTAAGTTTATCTTGAACAAGGAATGTGAGGAATGATTTGAATAATTTAAGAGGGGATTAGTGAATACTCCAATCTTAAATCTACCATCGGTAAATGGTGGATTTGTAATTTATAGTGTTGAATCAAATAAAGGACTTGGATTTGTCAATATGGAAAATGTTAGAGTTATTATTAATTTATAAAGGTAGTTAAAAACTCATGAAAATAACTATCCAACATAAGATCTTGAGTTAGATTCCATAATATATTCATTGAAGATACGGAGACACTATCTCTATGGTGAAAGATGTTAGATATATACAGATCACAAGAGCTTGAAATATACCTTCTCATAGAAAGAAATCAACATGATGCAAATGAAGTGGCTCAAGCTACTCGAGCATTATGATTTTGGGATACACTACCTTCCAAGGAAGGAGAATATGGTAGTTGATGCATTCATCAAGAAGGATCAATGAGTTATGAAAAAAAATAAGGATTGACGAGGATCTTGTGTGCATTGATATCGAAAATATGGATATAGGAATTATCATGGAAGGTGAAACATCATTACTTTTTCAATTTGATGCCCAACCATCTTTATTGGTAAGGATTAAAAAATTCTTAGTCTGATGATGATAATTTCCTAAGGAAAATTAATTTTATGAATGATGGGATGTTGGAAGAATTCATGTATGAGGATGGAATTATGAAATTTGGGAAGAGACTTTATGTTACCTCCATACCTGTGCTAAAAATGGATTTATTGAATGATTCCCATAGATCAAATTTATCTATAATGTCTAGTAGCATTAAGAAGTATATAGATTTTAAGGAACATTTCTGGTGGGATAATATGAATCTATAAATTGATGATTATGTATCAAGATGTTTAGTATGTCAATAGGTGAAGGAATAAAGACAATATTATATAGGATTCAGGCAAACTATTCTTATACCTATGTGGAAATGAGATGATATTATGAACTTTATCACAGGACTCCCAAATACTAAAAGAATGAATGATATAATATTGGTAATTGTTGATTAACTTACCAAATATGCACATTTCTTCACTATAAGATAGGACTTTCCACTAGAGTGCCTTGCATGACTCTATATTAATGAATCTATAATACTTCACTGAGAATCTATTTCAATAGTGTCTAATCATGATCCACAATTTACATAAAAATTCTATAAAAGTATTCATAAAGTTTTAGACACTAATATTTATTTGAGTTGATCTTATCACCATAAAATGGATAGGAAATTTAAAACGACCATTCAAACATTATAATAAATGTTGATATCTTTCTCACTTGACATTCAATATATTTGGGATCATTATTCATATTTGGTAGATTTTTCCTAAAACAATAGTTTTCATTCAACTATTCAAATGGAACCATATGAAGCATTGTATAGAAAAAGACATTGTACAACATCTTTTTGGGATGAATTTAGTGAGAGAAAGCTTATAGGACCTGAACTTGTGTAGTAAAAAAAAGAAAAGGTAAAGTCTATTCAAATACAAATCAAAGCAACTTAAAGTATGAAAAAGAGCTATGCCGATAATCAGAGGAAGTATTTGGAGTTTCAAGTGGGAGATAATGTCTTCTTAGAGTTATCTCCATGGAAGGGTGTTATAAGATTTGGAAATAAATAGAAACTGTGCACCATGTATATTGGTCCTTTTGAAATCATGGAGAGAGTTAGAGCTATGGATTATCATTTGGTGATTCCATAAAGCCTTTCTAAAGTACACAATGTGTTACACATCTATTTGTTAATGATGTACATGATAGAACCAACACATGTCCTAACTTATGAAGGAATAAAACTGGAACCTGATTTATCTTACTATGAGGATCCTATCTAGATTTTGGACATTAATGAATAGGTTTTGAGGAATCAGACGACTCAGCTGGTAATGGTACTTTGGAAAAATCAGAAAATTGAACAGATGATGTGGGAACTAGAGGAATTTATGATGAAGAACTACCCAAATATTTTTATGAGGTGACATTCTATAAGCATCGAGGATAAAATGTTTTGAAGGAGGGAATAATGTAACACCCCAAGATCTTATGGTATATAACTTTTAAAATTTATCATCTTCGATAGTTTATGCTTCATGAAACACTAAGTTTAAAACCATAATAAACTATTAAATGTACTTGTTGGAATAGTAGTGTGACCCTTAGAAATAGTAATTCGGCCAATAGAATAGTAACCTCAAATATGAAAGTACAAATAAAATTTATACTTCTTATAAATGAATATATTATATATTTATATCTTGGAAGAGGTAGATAAATGTTTTAAAAATGGTACATTAAGTATTGATAGTTTGTGATATATAAATGATTATTTCTAATCATATAATTAATATAATGATTTAAAAGAATATTTATTTTCATAAAATAAATTCATGAATTAATATCTTGTTATATTATGATTATAATATAGTTTTATGATACCTCAATTAATTTTTTAAAGTGTCATAAGATTAGTTATAATATTAAAATTGGTATTTTTCGAGTAAATGATGATTTTATTTAAAAAATAGATTTTTCATAATTATAAAATTATTTTCAAAAAATTGAGTCCATTTTTAAATTTTACATGCCAAAAAATGGTTAGGGTGAATTTTTAATATTTTTCTAAAATACTTTAATTTTTGTGAATAGTAAAATATGGTAATTTATGGTATAAATACATTATTCCTTGAGTAATTTCTAATTTAATCACCATAATATCAAAATACCATCCATTATTTTAATATATATAGTAAAAAATCTCAAAATATTCATAGTCTTTTTCCAAAATAATAATTAAATGAATAAAATATTCAAAAACACCACTCTCCTCCACTATAAATGCCACCCCTCACCACCTATTCTACTTAGACATATTAAGCCTTTAATATTTTACAATTTCTACCCAATACTTTTCCCATGCCCCTTACCCACATCCATGTCTGGTCTCAACAAAATACCAAAACCAATTTCCCTAAGGAGGTTCTCAAGGAGAAGAATTCAAGAGGTAAAATCCTCCTTTGCTTTCTTTTTTTCACTTTATTTTGATTTATTATACTCTAATAACATTATATTTACTGACATGAATTATAAATATCGTACCTAATATATACTATAATTTTATTATGCCAATTTGAAATCCATCATCAAGTCTCTTCTTCTCTTCTTTTTATTTTAAGATGAAAATATTGTCCGTGAGGTGCCAATTGACCGCCTTCGTGGACGACGTGATTTCATTTTTCAATTAATCCTTCCTGGATGGTCATAAAACCATTTTTTATGGTTAAAAAAGATTAAAATATATGTATTTTAGCTTATTAAATGTTCTTTAACAAATATATATACATAATATTAATTAATGGAATGAAACTTGTTTTTGATTATTGAAAAACCGCCAAAATAATCTAAACAATTATTACTTTCATATTATTAATGATTCATCCTCACAAAAAATAAGAAAATGAATTATATAACCATTTAATATTATGGATTTTAATTAATAAAATATAATTTAAATTCTTGAGAACTAATCCTTTTTCATGAGATCTTTCATATATTTATACAAGTGATCTAATCGCGAAACCAAGGAAATGAACACCCCTGAACGATGAAAATGGATCTTATAACTCATATAAAATATCATAAATGAAATTAAAAAAAATTATAATAAATCAAATAAATGTTTCTTAGTTTATTAATTTAATTATTAATGAATCTAATATCACTATCAAGGAATTTATGCACAAGTATGAAACTTTTTCGGACAAAATGTATTGGTTTCTTCCTAAACCTCCATTTTTCATTCGGGTTACGCTTTCTCTCTCATTACCCCAATTTAATTCTTAATTATTTTTATATACTTCATCTAAATTCTATTTATGTGTTCAAAAATTATATATCATGATCATTTTATCATTTATTAATGGGAAATACCTGATATTATAAGGCTCCCTTCTCAATTCTTCCTGATAAGAAAGCCCGATTAAAGAGAACTTCCAAATTTCTTACCCGTTTTCCAGTATGCTACATAATCATTAATAAGGCACCAATATTTTCTAAAATAAATCTTTTTATTGTTAATAAATATTTTAGTTCTTTTCCGGTTTTATGAAAACAATTAATTCTTATTCTCTTTAAAGTCTCTTTTATATTTTCTCATAAACCACAATAAATAATCTCATTTCTAAAGACTATTTTTACATTTTATTCACTTTAGTTGGACATATTTTATGCTTCAAAAAAATTATAATATTACTTATCCTTTTTCATGGGATATAAATGTTATAATCTGATTTTATGAAAAATAAAAATTATTTTCTAACAGAAATCTTCTTTATGAAGTAAAAATAGTATTTCTATCAAGAATTACTAAATGATTTTATTAGAGTATTTTAATATATTTCAAAACCATAAATTTAATATTATGCTTAATTGGGATTCACATTTTTATGATATTATCTACTATAATTTATTGAATGGTTCATGATTAGTTTGACTATGGATGTGATATCTTGATACCATTCACTATATTACTCAAATTGGTTAGTAATTATGTTTAAGTTTTAGGGAATTTTATTTACATTTCATATGTATATATTGTTTATGTTTCATCCAATTCATATGAGGAATGAATTTGTCTTATTAAGTTATGTGTGGGGATCACTATAGCCACTCAATGAATCGGTAGGTCTCATGAGAAAAACTTGATTTTAATTTTTAACCATTTCTGTATGATGTCTTGGATGAAGCTTTGAAGGTATGTTTATGATGTCTGGAATTATGAATTCCATCATTATGAAACTAGTAATTGATAGTCCATATGATTATTATATTATTAAAATATCCATGGATAAGTTTCTTCTTCGTGTTATTATTATGGAATTATTTAATCACCTTTATTTCTTATCATATTATGCTCGAGATTATGTTTTAATGGAATGTGTTTTTATTTATTCACCTTTACCTATTGTTTATGTATATTTATTTTAACTTTAGCTATATTGTTACCCATACTAAGCATCTGATCTCACCCCTTTTTTATGTTTTTTTTTTCACAAGATGTGAAGATATTTATTATGAATGACTTTTAGGGATAATCTAGGAATTTAGGGATGTTTCTAATAGAGTTTCTATATTTCTTTTACTTTCAATTTGTAATGTAAAAATTATGTTTGTATCTGGTTTTCGAAATCCATTAAACTATTTAGTCATTTGGTATGTGATCTCTTGTTCATAGTATAACTATAATTATGTAAGGCACTGGATTCGAGCTATTGGGGTTAGGGTATTTACAAAAAATTCCACTATTTATGTTAGGAAATAAATTCATATAAGGGATTGTGGGGATTAATTTTGTTTTTGTAAAGTTTCATCCTCTTTCAAGAAAGGTGAAGGGTAATTTCAAAATGAGTTATGATCTACCAATGGGAAATGAATAATGGAAATATGTGGTATAATCTATTGATGAAAAATTAATATGATAAGTATGATCCAATTAAACCCACATTTACATCACTTAAATTACTATTGGTAGTTCCATGTTTATATACATTGACTAATTTTAGCCTTGAGTTAAGGAAGATGTCATTTCCTATTTGACTATGATATTTTAGATGAATATATCAGATAAGTAAGTTTAATTATGAGTTATTTTATTTTAATTATCTATTATAGTTCTATTATTAATTTATTTTTAGTAAATGATTTAGAAAACATAATGAAACTTTAAATAGAATGTATAATTCTTTACCTCTTAAAAGGAAATATAAGTTTCCTTGTAATGATTTTTCTGTATGGTTGGGATTTTACATGAGTTTAATTTTTTTTAATTTTTAATTTTATATTTATGTTTAATAATAATAGGAAAAAATTTATATATTTTAGGTTGAGGGTTCATCAAGTAATGAGATATCTCCTGTTATTAGAGCACTATAATTTAGTCTAAATATGATGTTACATGAGAATAAATAATTTTTATCCATCGCTAAAAATTCATTATTAATCGTCATTCGGTAAACTTGGTAACTTAAAATGATGATGTCCTATTAAGTAATGAAAAAATGGTTATACTAGTATATGTGACATGAAATAACATTTAATTTTTGTATCATATTATAGAGTAGTGGTGAAAATAATTATATTAAATTAGTAATCTCAAGATAGAGTATTTATATTGAAATGTGAGTGGTTAATATATTGACTTGATAGGGAACACATGTTGATAAATATGGATTTATAATGGTGGCCATGGATCATTATCTTAAAACTTATGAACTTTACAAATTAAAATCCCATGATAGATAGTTTTTCAATTAAAAAGATACTTTAAATATTCAATTTTGAATTATTGTTATAAAAACACCATGAAATATAATAAATTATGGTTCTTATGATATTATTTTATAAAATTTTCATTTACATGATCATCCTAAACTTTAATACAATGATCAAATCATTTCAATTGTTATGGAAGATTGCAAAACACATGTATTGTTAGAAAATTATGATCAATATCTATAATGTCACTTTACATTCATAATTAATTTTATAATCATTTAATACATGTTAACTAATATGCATTCACAAATTTTTCTATATAAAATTATAAGGATATTATAAGGATATTGATTGCTTATAACTAGAAAAGTATGTGAGATATTGGGTTGGATCCAATTATCACTTATATGAGTATACATTTTCAATATTTATAGAATTTTTCATTTGTGTATATTTTTATATCTCAATATTTATATTTTTTAAGCATCAATTTCATTGTAGGTATCCTTATAGCCCTCCAACTTCAATTAGTATGTCTATTATATCTACTCCATCTCTTCCTATGATCAGTTCACCTAGATTATAGATGTTGGTTTCATATTCTATATATTTTACTACAATACATTTTCTTTCCATGGGTCCTTAATTTCCCTTGTTTCAATATCCCATGATTCCCACCTCATCATACCTTCTTCTACATACTCTGAGGTCATATGGATCCTCTATATCTACCCCTCCTCTAATATTTTATCTTCCTCAAATCACTACTGGTGGTACTATGTCTCCAACTAACATTGAGAACTTTAGGGATACTTATCATCCTTAATAATAAAAATATGATTTTTATTCAAAAAATCAAGTAAATTGTTATTTCATTTCTTCATGTTATAAATTTTTACTCATTTGTAATTTTTGTTATGATTTTATTCTTATTTTTAGGTGGTTCTGATGGTTCTTCTAGTAAAATACATTATATTCATTCACATATGTGTTAAACCTATAATCAAAAAATAAAATTGCAATAATATCGTACTAAATATATATATATATTGTTGATAAAAATGGTAAATAATGAAAAAAATACATGGGTATACTTGTCAAACATAGTGATATCATTCCCTTGAATCCCATGGTGTAAAGTCAATTCTTTGATCAAATATAGAGTGTGGGTAATGATTAGGGTATCAACATTTTTTGATATTTTAAAAGAAATTATTATACATTTTAATATATAATGAATTATATAATTTTTATATTATATTAATAATTTTTTTATAGTGAAAATGAAAGGGTAGATCACATTATAGTGGTGGGTGAACTTTAGAGGTAGTATAAATATGATTTTTATGGGGGTGGATAGATAGAGTTAAAACCCCACAGAAGAATGTTTCTTATTAGAGTTCCTATTATGTTTATCAATATTTAGTGATGATTACCTATTGGTCATTTAATGACCCCATTCTCCCTCAGTCTCCTCATGGAATCCTCTCTTTCTCTAGAACTTCAGTGATTTATAGATCTTGCAACCTTCCTCTGGCAATGAATTTCCTTCACCGTGATACCTTTTCTTCATTGTGATACCATCCCATCCTCCTTTCTTTCTTCTTCCCTTATTTTCTTTCTTCTCTAATAGTGTGGTTATCTTTTGGTTCACTTCTTTTACTTTTTTTCATTGGCATCTTAGTTCTCTTTGTGCGGGTGTTTCTTCTTGTCGGGAGCCTCATTTTCCTTCTTTTTTATACCTTGTTTCCAAGATGATCACACTATACCCCATATTTATTCTAATAACATGGATTTTAAAGTTGATTATATCTATTATGGATTAGTGTTTTGGAATTAGTTCCTTTGGATTCCTAAAGGCTTTGGTTTGGTTTTCTTTTTGGTTTTTTCTGTTCCTTGGTAGCTATTTCCCATGTTGTTGGAATATTTCATCTTAACCTATACTCTTATTCCCCTATAAATAATGTTATAATCCATACAAGTCTCTTTTTATGGGGACATGGTGGTTTTGGATCACATTTTTTTGTTTTTGTTGATTGTTTCTAAAGGCATGAGGGGGTAGTGTGCTCCTTATTATCATGGGGTGGTCTCTTCATTTGTGATGGTTAGTGTGAATCTTTGTTTGTCTATATCTATTAAAATGGTATTTTAACATTTTTATGGATTCTTGAGGGTCAAAATTGTTGGACCTTTGTGTTGGTATATGTTTTATTTTATCTCATGTGTAAGGAGAAAATGACTGTGGTGGTGTTTCTTGGTTCGAACGATGATGGATATTGTTTGTTTTGGTATTATTTTTCAATGTATGTTGGTTTTACTGATGATTGTTTATGGTAGATACTCTGTGATTA
The DNA here is from genome assembly GCA_963277665.1 of Viscum album. Lineage (NCBI taxonomy): Eukaryota > Viridiplantae > Streptophyta > Magnoliopsida > Santalales > Viscaceae > Viscum > Viscum album. Next base: position 1,800,166,066 of record OY728141.1, read on the forward strand.
CTGTACTATGGTTTATTTTTTATTTTATCTATGGTTATGGGTGGTGGTGGTCATTGAAATTGTTGTGATGGTGAATAAGATAAATAGAGATGATGATAGGTGGCTTGAAGGTTGGTTCTTCAATCAAAATTTAGTGAACGTGATGGACTTATCCTCATGGGAATATAGTGGATGTTGGTCACATATAGTAGTTGTTATGTGGGTACTACTATTGAGTTCATAGGTCGGTGTGCATATGTATCATGAAACATGCCTTCTTCCTTTACAACACATTCATACTCACCACTTCCTTTCATTGGATTTTTAAATTATATCACTGTAGTTTGGTGTGGTTATTTTTATTTTGTGATGGATATTGTATTTGAAGTGGATTTATTGATAATAAAAAGTAGTTTTATAGGATTACCTATTGGTTTAGTCTTATATTTTTTATTTTAAATTTTATTATATTAAAATTATTGTATGAAATTATTATTATTTTTCTTAAAATGTGTTTATATAAATTATATTTTATTATTGGTATCATAATATAATAATAAAATGAAACATTCCAGTGATGTAATATTTTCACACTCTAGTGAATAGTATCATGACTAATTATGCGAAAATTATAGCAACCCGACCTGAAGACTTGAATCCAAAGACTTGAACTAAATCGACACATAGCCTCAAGCACACTTCTTGACCACCGTATGCTAGCTTGTAGTGCTAAGAGATAACATATAATATTTGGAGAGTGATTTTCCTTCAATTAAGGAAAAAAATACCTATATAAAAATTCTATTTTATTTTAAAATAAAAAAAATATTATTTAAAAGAAACCTTTAAAGAAATCAATTACAAACAACACAGTAAAAAAACAAGTCAGCATTCCAAGATATAATAACCATAGTAAGATAACTATAACCTTTCAATATTGCCTAAAAAATTCCTCAAATGATGACCATATAAACACCATCACATCCCACTATGAATACAACTTATAGGATCCATCATCAATAAACAAGGTATTACTTCCATTTCTTACATCATGATAAAAAATGTCTACATATACACTGAGATGTGTGTATAATGGTGAGTGATAATTTATTTATTTGGATTTCCCTAAATAACTCTCTTGCATTCCAATTAATGATCTCTTCCAAAAAATGTAACCAAACATCATAAATACCTCATTCTTGAGTTTTATAGAAAGGATATAGAAAATGATAGTATTAGGTTCTATGGATTCTAGTGTTAATCTAGAGAAAATTATATTACTGGGAAGAACAATTTTATAACCAATTTGTTATCAATAAATTAGTGGATAATTAAAATTAATTTCCCTATTATCTACTCTCTTGATTCAATGTTGTTACAATATTCTACCCAAGACAACTCCTTTCATGATACTCATCTCATTCATACACATTATAAACATATGTTTTTCATTAAATCCAAATCATAAATGTTTACCTCAATGATGTACCATTTTCAAATATTCATTATACATGATATAGATTTCTTTTATAGTCATAATTCATAAACCAAATTATTTTTGTAATTTTCTTAATGAATCATTTATTATATTATGATTCTTTTCAAAAATCTATACAATTGTAACCATTTTTTAATGAATTTCCCTCATCCATTATCATGTTAGATTCTAAATAAACATGGAATTTAACTTTCTATGAAGATTTGTGTTTGATATTTGGTCAAATATCTTTTTGGATAGGGCAGAAGTTTGTAAGATAAACTTGTTTGATCAAAGGGAATAAAAAATTTATGTGTAATAAATTTTTAATGAACATTGATAGTTATGTGGTCCTACTTATACTATAAAAGATAAAGTATGATCAATGATAAGAATAAATAAATTATAACAGTATGATATGAAATAATTTTTTCACTGACTTAGTTAGTTTGGAATACCAACTATCATAGTAAAACTTATCCAAAAAATCTAGTAAATGTTGTAAAAAAGATACATATACAATAATTATCTCATGAAATACTTATAATGGATACTCTTCTTAATAATGGTTTCGTATAAATTTATCCATATATTGATTTCTTTTTAGAGAAGCAACATGTGGACCACATAAGGAATCCTATATGTGGATCATCATATCAAATTTATATATACAAAATATAAATTTTGTTAAATTTTTTTTATATAATGTTTCTATAGTTAAACTGTATCATTTAAAATATATAGGCTTCATGAGTTAATAAGATCTGGCCACAAGTTCTAGGTCATTATCAATTTAAGATTATAACCTTATAACATTATATATTCTTATATAAACTTAGTATATATAAATATATTACTCAAAAAAAATTCAAATCCAACCTTTGGGAAATGAACCCTTTCAAAAATTATTTGGTAATAAATTTTCATTGTTTCTATATATATTAGTGTTTTATACTTGTGATTTATGCATCATATTTTTTTAGTGTCATAAAAATCCATGTAGTTGTACCTCTTTTGAGGATGTGATTTTTTTCTTAGATCCACACACTGAATAAAAACTGTAAACTTTATAAAAAGAATCATGGAACAAATATGAATAAAATATTTTAAAGTGGAAGATAAATAGATGGAAAAAAGGCATATAAATACATAATACCCATAAAAATGAATTAGAGGCCAAATAATAAGAGAGTGGACTAAAATAATGAAAGAGACCTTACATATATCAATTATGAAGATCCAAGAGGATTAGAAACACCTTTTAATTTAGGTTCAAACATACTCTTAAAAATCTCATGTCATTAACCAAACTAGGACATACATCCATCAGTCACCTGAACCTGATAGTGAGATACTCAAGGCGCGTTCTCAATTTCCCTGGGCTGACAACCAGTGCCATGGTCTCAGAATATAGTAAATGATAATTATTTCACCAAAAATATAAAATGATATGTCCAAATTTAACATATAGTTATTGTTATAGTAATATAAAGGAGGCATAAATGAAACTAAACCTAAAATAAAGAAGCAACATAACATACAAAAACTAAATAATAAACAAATAACTGGACAATATCTGAGCCATAGGCTGATGCATATATATCCCAAAAGAAAGAAATAAAATTAAAACTAAACCACTACCATAATCTTCATGTGAACCTCAGTCACTCTACACATCCCAATCCAACCATAATATATAACCCAAACCTGTCAATGGGAATAACACTAAGCTAAATCACATAAACGAATCCATAAAGGTTTCATACACCGAATTGTGTATACAATGTTTAATCGAAATCGATCCTAGTAGTTAAGAAACATAGAGTATTTTCAATTACTTAAAAATGATATTTCATTTTAAAATAGTTTTAAATATAATAAAAATAAGATTTTCCTTCGTAAGTGTGCTAAAGAAAATATCACTTTCAGATCATTTTATAAAATACCCATTATTTTACTTAAATGGAAACAATCACTTAAAACCATTATTTGTGAAATGGAACACTTTTAATAAAAATATCCTAATAAAATCTGATTTTTAAATCAATTTTTAAATAAACCCTTTTGATTATCTTTAGAAATATTTTTATGAAACAAACCAAATAACGAATTAACAAATTAAGCACCATGGCACCATGCCATAAGAAAAAAGTATAAACATGAAAAATTATTGGTACCAAGTGTTCCAATTAAGAAAGGGAACACAAAAGAAGGAAATTTTACCAATAATAATCAAATAGTAAATATGGTAAATTCCTAAACATCCTGTAAGAAAATACTTGACATACTTGAGTATAAACCATCTGTAGGCCTATCAATGTATTCAGTTTTCTTACCCAACCAGCTTCCCTGAACTAGCCTCACTAATGGAACTCCATTATAGACTTTCCATACCATAGTAGATCTAGTTAGTTTAATTGATAATAGGTAGTAACCATCTCTCGGATCTTACTAATACATATAGGATCCCTCAATAATAATAAAATGTCCTTTAATAGTGCTAGAAATGGTCTTTATTAGCATTAGAAAATCTCTAACTACTTTAGGAACATTAAAAGCCTAGATATTTTATCAGTGCTCAAATAGTGATGATAATTGGTACATTTATTAGTGCTAAAAAAATTTCCAATAAATATGACATTTATCCAAGATTTTAGAAGCACTGATAAAGGTCCCATTAATCTGTGATTTTTTATTGTCTCTAAAGGTATCCTTTACATCGCTTTTATATGCGTTGATAAAGGAATTTTTATCAGCACTTTTGAAAGCACTGATAAATTTATTCTTTATCAAAACTTTTAAAAAGTGTTGATATAGTGTGTTGTTACAGAACACTACATCGCAACACCAGAAACACAACAAACATATAGAATAAACACACCAAAAACACACCAAAAACACACCATATATCAATAAAAACAAGTCATAATACAGAATTTAAATTCAATGAAATTTAAAACATAAATACCAAAAAAACACTATATTATAAACAATAAAATCATTAGTTTATACAATTACATAAATACTAAATTTTACATACATTCAAAAACAATCCTAATTGTAGGACAGAGCACCCCAACAAGGGAGATAACAACTGAGCCAATGTATTTATGCTTCTTTCACAACAACTCATCCAAAAACACTTCATCCACAAACTTCTTAAAATTTAGATCCTTGGAGAAGAGGACATTCTTCTTGATATCCGGAATAATACCTCCAATGAAAATAAAATATTTCAACATATCCCATGACACCACCTTTGGACAAAAGGAAACCATGTCTTTAAGTGTTCAATATAATCGTTCACCACCCGTTGACCTTGCTAGACACTAATAAGCTCTTCCCTTTTCTTCATCTTCACTTCCTAAGGTATAAACCATCGGGAAAATGGGGAATTAAAATATTCCCATGTCATCCCAACTTGCATCCTTGGTGGGGAAAACAACAACCATTCTTCCCAAGTTGGACCCCCAAGAAGGCCCAGAATAGCATAAACTCTAACAGATTTGGGAGTTCTAAACACTTTGAAGACATTCTAAACTTCTTCAAGAAACTTCATTAACTCTAATGAACCTTGATTTCCATGGAATATGGGCAGAAACTAGGGAGAACTAAAAATACGGCAAAACCCACTAGAAACTTTAGGGACCATTCTGGGAAGCATTTTCTAAATAACACAAAAATTATAAAATCAGGTTCATAATCAATCTAAAAAACAACCTAAAGGAACATATAGGGCCAAAAAAACTAACTCAGAATACAAAAAACAAGTTTAAACCAAGGATGAGGAGCACATATGAGGCTACTAGACCAAAAATCAAATTTATCTGAGTCATCAAGCTCTATGACCATCCTAAGAATTAGTTTTTAAACTTAATATTTGTGGTCTTATTTCATTATATCTATGTTCTTTATTCTTAATTCTAGTTTATGATTTTCCTATCAAAATCAATAATAATATTTATTCTTAATATTAAATCTAAAATAAATTCTTCTGAGATTGGGGATAGATTTATTCTATGAACTTATCAGAAAATTTCTCAGTTCAATTAGTATAAATTTCCTAAAGTCTATGATTGAAATATTGAAATACATTAAGACACCTAGAGAGAAATAATATAATGTCACAATGATAACCAACTCATATGAAAGATTACTATTCAATGAAATACCTTTATAATTATATCTCATAATAAATGTTTCATACTTTTTTTATTAACCTATATTACTGATTTATCATTATTTGACTTTATGATATGAAATCATCAATGAACTACGGGGGTTATGAATTAAATTAGACAGATCAATTTCAAACAAAATGGTAGAGATTTCAACTTCCATAACATTAAAGAAAAAAATTATTACTCAAATTAGTCAATTAATGTCATATAATTTATGACAAACCCGATATATCTTAACATTCCCTGAAAATATGTTTCCACTATTTACATGAAAATGTCAATTTATATTGATTATAATATACATCATTAATAAAATCCTATATATATATATTTAAATACACACATATATAGTTAAAAATACCTAATGAAACCTACAATAAGGGGAATTCTTATTTCAAGTTCAGTCCTCATAACCAACATCATGAGGATTACAAGGTTTAAAATTCATGAGAATAATTTTCTTGTACCTATAAGCATCCAACACCTAATATTCAAACATCATTTTTGTCCAATAATAAAAATGAAATCTAGATCACTTGATATATGTTTATGAATATTTCCATTGCATTTCACAGATCACAGTATATTGGGTAACTCATATAACATTTAAATGTGATAGATATTCTAAAGACATTATAACATTAATGTTACATAGAAGAACCCTCATAATGTTATAAAATATTTATTAAAATTCATGTGTTAAAATGTAAAATTTTATTTGGTTCTTAGGAACTATGTACTACCCATCCAATTAATGTTTCTTCAGAGGATTCCTTAATAAAATATGCTTATAGGGGTTTTAACCAAGTAAAAAAAGTTTTTAAAAGGTCTTTTTTTACATCAATGTATGGGGATTAAGATCATCTAAGGTGGGACACCCTAGTAGATAAAGTGTTCATATATAATTTATAAATCTTTGTATAAATCTATTTATAAGAGACAAGAGTGATATTTTTGTAGACCACATAAAGGATCATTTACGAAGGTGTCATCCTTGATCAAATAATATAAAGAGTTCTTTTACATAATATAGGGAAACACGTTCTTTATGAATCCAATAGACTATATAAAATTTAATTTTTTATGTAAATGAGTGGCTTCTATGGAGGATAAATGAGTTTAAGGATATTGGCTACAATAAAAATTTTATAGACATCCCTCTGCAAAAAAGTTACACAAGGTAAACAAAATGGGTCTTCTTCAAGGCCATTAAGAAACTAATAAAAAATCTTATTTGAGTCAATCATGGCCATGGAGAACATACATGGGACTCCATCATAATTTTTATACACAATATAAATGACTATGTATGGTAATTCATCTCAAAATACATTATTGTTAATGATTATATCTCAATAAAGTAATTTGGTTGGTCCTCTTGAGGAATCACACTGGCAGCGGTGAGGAGATGAGATGTAAGGTTTGTAACAGCGCAAAAACACAAAACGCGAAACCTAGAAAGATAAAAATATATATATAGGAAAAGTAGAAAATAACATTCCTTGGATTGTATTCTTGATTCTTCTGATAGATTGTAGTAGAGTCACACCGACAAAATAGGTGTTCTATGAGAGCTTCAGAATCACGATGACTGAGTGTGGGTTAGGGTTTTTAAAAATAGATCGGTGAAATTTTTAGCAGTACTTTTAGAAAAAAGTGGATAACTATCCCTTTATCAATATTAAATTGATAAGTTCTGATAAAATTCGTGTTTATCATTGCTAAAAAGCATTGATATATCTTGATATTTATCCATGCTCTGAAAGGGCTGATAAAAAAATCTTTATCAGCACTAAAAAAAAGCACTGATAAAGGGTATCCTTTATCAGTGCTAAAATAAAGAGCTGATATAGTATAACTTTTATTAGCACTAAAAAAAGGTGCTAATAAATTGTATCCTTTATCGGAGCTTTCATTTAGCGCTAATAAAGGTCCCCCTTTTTCAGTACTTATTTTAACACTGATAAAGATGGAATTTCACAGCACATTTTTCTAGCACTGCTATATTTGAGCACTGTTAAAGACCATTTTTGTAGTAGTAACTATTTATTACAATAAATAGAAGGTGTTCAATCACATTCATCAATAAAAAATTTAGTAAATCTCATATCATCTCTTACACCTTCATAAGAAAAAACTCTTTCCACATTTCAATCATAATATATATATATATACGTGTAATTAAGACTTTAATTTACACCAAAAAATAAACAATATCCCCCCTCAGGGATATAGTTCAATAAGAGACCCAAGAGGGTCTCATGTACCCACACTATTTAGAAAATTCATTCAAAAGTGAAAAATGATCCTTCTATTAAAAGTGACTAAGAATTCAAAGTCATTTATAATCATTTAAAATTTTATTACAAATGAATCTTTAAAATAAAATCACTATAATCCATTTCCAAAACATTATTTTAAAACAAAACATCAAACTCATGCTTAAAACCATTTTAAAACATAATCCTCTTTTCGATGAAGCATTAAAAATATCAGAACACTACTTTCCAATTTCAAACATGACCCAAACAACTAGGTATACCAGCATGACCAGAGTACTTGAACATGGATAGGTACACGAGCATGACCAATTTACATGGGAATGACTAGAGTACACGAGCTTAGGCTAAAGAGAATGGTCACAAACTCATGAAACTTTGAACATAGCATTAAACATTGTATACCCACTATACAAACCATGGACCCCATCCACAGTGGGTTTGAGTCCTCATTCTCCTTAATCTAGTTTAGTATTAGTAGCATGTGTTACCTTGGTTCATTCTTATGAGGGTACAATGAGACATATCTTTATTAGAATATTCTAAGTGTTCCCCTATGCAGTTCATTCCTGGTTTGAGTTAGGTATCCCTCTGTGTATCTCGAGGTGTGATCCTCTATCACTTATCCCTAGGTTGGGTCAAGAATTATGTAATCATCTATTAGGTTGTGTTATCCCCGACATAGTATTTTACTCCAAGTATGGTCAGGTATCCCCTATAGGCCCTAGCTGTGATCCCCTATCTTTGTATCAGCATCTTCCAAGTTCCATAGTGTACTTCTCCATGTTGAGTCCCAATAGAAACGAAATCTTGGATAAACCCCATCATTGTTAAAAATACACGAGGAGTGAGTTCTCCTATATGAGAATTACATTGAATCCTTGAACAGAATAATATGTTGGCATTATAGTTTTGACCTAACTTTGAGACTTATTGTTTATCTTGAATATATCTGGCTTAATATTATCCTTTCTTATGTGATGAATTCCTTTGATGCTTTATGTTTAGTGATTTTAGGTTATCTAACTAGTTGTATTTATACTCACCCAAGAATGGGAAATACCCACACATGTTAGGTCTTATGAAGATGTAATTCCTTATTATGGAGTCATAGTTAGGCTAGGAGTAGTTGGGCATAGTTGAGCTAGAAGGATAGTTGTTGGTTCCAGGTGTTTCATTTGATAATAGTCTCCTCCTTACTAGCAGATTAAAATCTTTTAAAATTTCAGTGGTCTTGTATTTGTGCCTTTATAATTTCTGGTAATTTTTTTCATACTCTGATATGGGATATATTTATATTAATGAAAATTGGTATTAGTTTTATCTTTCCATTTTTCATTGTATTTCTTTTTGGAGATGTGTGTTTGTGTATGTGTGTGTTTGGGTATCTTGTGCTAAGTCCACCCATGTGTGTGTTATACCTACTTGGAAGTAGTCATTTTTTTAAGTGGTTTCCCTAGATGTAAATCATTTATATACTTTGTTTATCATTGAATATATATAGTTTTAAATATACATGTTTTCATTCATGCCGTAATAGTGTTGATACTTCGACATATACTATTTACATTGTAAAGTTGTATCAAAAGTTTATCATAATTCCCAACTATAATGAGAACCTATAAATACTATGATAATAATCTATTTCATATGGTATAGATACATCATACTGACATGACACAAATGAAGTGTGACTATCAGGTGATTGGGGCCCATAATAATTGACACTTCTTATCATGATGTTCACACTTTATGATATCAAGTTGATGTGATTATAAGGATAGTCCTACAAATAGGAACACCACATGTTTCTAGTGTTATTGGTTATTCCTATCTATGAACATGTGTATTGGTCTTGAGACTTTAGATCGTTATAAATATGTACCATTGGACCATGTACTTTGATACAAGGAAAAACCATGACATTTAAGTCATGACAAGGTATCTTTTGTTGGGTGTGTCATTGGTGGAATGACATTGGTTTAATGATCAATATAGAATTTGTCACTTCAAAGTTTAGGAAGAGATATCTCATGGGCCTGGGTTGGTTAGGATGATAGTACCTTCATTAAATCCATGGTCATATCATAAGAAGGTAAGTCTATTCAGTAAGTTCAGGAAATATTTAAAGAAACAAAAGTATGATGACACAACTATGCATCCTTATTTATGATATATTACGATAAAAAGAGATTATATTACACATAACATGCTATGAAATTTCATATCTCTTTAGGGTCCATGATGGGTTTCTAGAATCCTCTCTTGTTATATGGGTTGGAATCACTACTATTGAGATTAGGAAACCAAGGGTCACACACTATGTGTATCCAAAAGTTCCACCAATTCTAATGAATAAGAGTTTAGGATGATATAGGCCCCGTGTGTAGGGGCCAGTGAACTTCTGAGTATGATCGATCACAAGTAAACAAATAATTACATTATTCACATTTAGAATAATTATGATTGAATTTATTTCTCAAGGTTTTCACAAGTTTTTTTTCATAAAAGTGAATATGAGAAAATATAATTTTTCAAACGAATATAGGATATTCATAGTTCATTAAATTATTTGGGGAGATTTTGGGTTGATTTAATGGTTGTTATTTTATCAAGAAAAACATTATAGTGTTACAAGTGAGTGATAAAATATTTGTGCCATTTATGGAAAGTTTATTAAGTCATACATGTGTTTAAAAGTCTAAAATGAAGGTTATTAATTACCAGGGAACACAGTGAAATTTTGGAAATTATAACCTAGGTATAAAATATAATTTTAGAAACTTGAATATTGAGCTCCACTATTTGTAAATATTTAGTCAGAGAAGCTTTCATCTATTCTCTCAAGTTCTTAAAGAGATATTCTGACAGAAGAACTTGGTTGGATCGATCGTGTCTTCCCGAATGAGTCTTCATTCTTCACGTGTTCATAAGGAAGTCATAAATCTCATAGATTTCCCATGATAGAAACAATAAAATTTATATCTATGGTCTAGGAGTTGTGGTACATGTGTCGATAATATAGACGATTCCTCGCTTGGCACATTTGATCCACAACATGTCGACGGTGATCGAATCAAACTTAGGACTTAAAACAAACAAGGTACCATTTATTATTTCATTTGATTATAATTTTCATGATTAAGTTGAATTACATGTGATCCTTTAAGAAATTAGGGAAATATTTTTTGTGTATTTAGTATTTTTCACATTAATACAAACCCAAAATCTTAAATTGTGAGTGTTTCATGATTCTGATATGCCTCAGGTTCCTTCAATTGGTATCATAGTAAACAAGTAATTATTTAAGTTGAGAATTTTTAAATTTAAATTAAATTTTATATGATCAAAAATAGGGTTCCAATACAGTCCCAATACAACTGATGTCACACTTATCTGAGTTCGTATCGCCATGATATGGATGATCGAATATTGATGGATTTTGTATAAAAGACATTGTGATAAAAATTATTGTTTTATTTTTTGGTTCACTTTAAGGGATACCAATGAGATGATTTTTTATCTGGAGAATGATTTGAATATTTTTTTGTGTTAAATGGATATACCTAAATCTAGTTTGAGTATTCTATTTGTAATGGAATCATACTGTATAAGCTTATTTTACTTTCCCAAAAAAATGGAACCCAAAGCTTCCATGGGAAGCATACCCAAAGATTCCATGGGAACCTTACCCAAAGCTTCCAAGGGAATCTTACACAAATCGTCCATGGGAAGATTACAAAATAAAATAAAATAAAAATGACATGTTTTTACTTTATATATATATAATATAATATAATATAATATATATTATATTATATTATATTATATTATATTATATAATGCATATATTATATCACTATATATATAATTGTGTGTGTGTGCCCTTAAAAGGATGCCCTATCTTGAGATAGACCAATTCAGTCTGGGTATGACCGGCTTGACCCATTAAACCCATCACAATCACTAAATTAATTTCCAGGTATTTTCATTAAATCCAAATAGACACAAATAATTATGAGAAATTTCCATAAATTTAGTTTAATTTTATCGGATTTAATAAAATTATTTTGGGTGTTGTGGGATGCATCTATAAATAATTAAATAATTTTAATTCAAGTTAAAGCATTAAAAATACACTCAAGTTGAATTTTTAAAAAATTATATTTTATTATATAATATAATTTCATGTTGACTGATCATGATTCAAGAACGACTTGTGCCAATTTTGTTTATAATTTATTTAATTTATTTTTTGCATTTAATTATTTTAAAATCTAATAATTGTTTTATTTTGATGATATGTGCATTCTCCCTCATCATTAATTTGTATAAAAGATTATGTGTCCACATTTAAGTGATAAAATTTAATTTCTCACCTTGAGTTCCCTTCACCTGCATGTGAGTACACATTGTAATGATCATAGGAGTTCATGGAAAAGTGGTTCAATCGCACAGTATAATAATAAAAAATATTAAAATATAAAATAAACATGTGTGGTGAATGTTTTCTATTTAAAATCATGGTTAAGTTGTGAGTGGAATCACATATATCAAGATTATTAAATAGAAAAGTATTTCATCCACCAAAATTAACTTACCAAATCCTTCAAAGAAAATATTATGTCATTAAATTACTTCTATCACTTGAATTTGGACACAACCAATTTTTTGAGGTACTCAAAGTAACTCTTTGTAGGATATGTAACTCCACTCAACAGATCAAGGAGTCATGAGTTAATGCAGTTACCTAGACAAATTCCTACCATTAAATTATCTATGTAGTTTTATAGCCATATCTTGTATACTATGATGAGAAGTTTCAAGGATTCATTACTCTAGAGTACTCAAGCGATTGGGTATTTTGAATCTAGTAGTTTAGGGATACTAGGATTTGATAAAATAGTGGAATACATTTAAAATTGATAATCTGAAAATTTCTACTTCTAATCAAGATAAAGTAATAATTATATAAGTTATTTTTTATGGATCAAAATGGAAACCACCAATAATTAAATTTCACTATGATCAATATTGGATAAATATAATATCCTGGCCGAACATAACTTCCAAGAGTGGTATATGTGCTTTCACATTGTACTGTACTAAGAGAGGAACCAATATGTGTTGGAATCCCTACATCCTACTGAACCCCCTTAGTGATCAAGAAAGTTGGATACAGATAAATACAAGAATAATATGGATGTTTCACTTGATCTTTTATGTTTCATGTTTTCATCTATGTCCAGTGAGATGCATAAAATTCATAAGAAAAACAATGCTTTATAAATGTTATCTTATATCTAAGATATATACTAGGAGAGAGTTAAAAATAACGATATGAGATATCTATTTCTATGTATATGTATAGGATAATATAAGGAAAATAGTTAACACTTCATATACTCGAGATGACTGGGTACATTGAGAGACTTGAGTACCTTGGGTTAAAATTAAACCAAGATCTAGAAAGTTATCTCATTATTTCCTCTTTAACACATAGCATATTGAATTTCATTATTAATTATAATATCAATAACATGAATAATACATTCCTAGATTTTTTGTCTTTAGTTCACCAAGAAGATAATAATATGAAGAATTCCAACTCTTCGGTCCTTATGGTGAACAAGAAGAGGAAAGGGAAGGCTAAAGTGTCAAGGGCTAAGTATAAGTAAAAGACACTGATGCACCACCCTTTAGAAAATCCAAAGATACAAAGGGAGTGCAATGAGAAGTAGGTGTTATACTTTTCATGTGGTAATAAAGGTCACTAAAATAATAATTTCATAGCTAGAATGAAGAAGAAAGTTGATTCTTTATATTCAATTATATTTGTAATTGAATGTAATTTGTCTATTAAAACAAGTTAGGTATTGGATACTACATGTGTATTAAACATTTTTATTTAAATACAAGAACCAAAAATATTCATTAAAATTGAAAAATATGAAGTAGATCTCATAGAAGTAAATAGTGTGAGACTAATGGCATTAGTAGTGGGAGATTATAATATTGTATTGCCTAGTGGGATGGTTCTTGTAATAAATAATTGCTATTATGTGCCATCTATTACCAAAAAAATAATCTCAGAGTTTAGTTTAGACACTATGGGATTTTATTTTAAGTTTGGAAATAAATGTTGTTTTATATATAAGGATATCATATTTTATGGTATGGAACACTTAACAATGGGTTGTATATACTTAAAATAGAAAATTTTGTATTGGAAATCAATGAAAAATTTAGTGATAATGACTCATATCCTACCCTCCTATGGTAATTTCGGATAGTTCATGTAAATGATAAGTGTTATCAAGAAGGTATTTTAGACTCCCTAGAGTTAAAACCCTTGGATGTATGTCATACTTGTTTAAAAATTAAAATGACCAAAGAACATTTTAGTTGGAAAGGAGAAAGAGCCAAAGAACCATTGGAATTGGTTCATACTGATGTATGTGGTTAATTTCCTATAGAGTCTAGGGGTGGTTTTTCTTACTTCATTAAGGACTATATTAGATATGAATATATCTAATTAATGAGTTATAAGTTAGATTCTTTTAGCATGTTTAAGGAATATCATAATGAAGTAGAGAATCAACTTGGTAATAAGATTAAGAATCTCTGCTCAGACTATGGTGGATAATATCTTAACCAGGAATTCATTGATCATTTAAAGGAGTGTGATATATTTTCCCAACTCACTCCTCTAAATACACCTCAGTGTAATGGTGTTAGTGAGAGGAGGATTCAGACCCTACTTCACATGTTCAGATCAATGATGATTCATGAAACTCTACCATTATACTTTTAGGGATATGAATTATAGATTGTGTAATATACACTAAAATGAGTACTAATTAAATCAACATATGGGATTTCATATGAGTTATGGTATGGAATGAAATATAGTCTATCACACATACATGTATGGGGATACGAGGCTTTTTTAAAGACTATAACTAGTGAAAAATTAACATCTCATAGCATGACTTGAATCTTTATAGTTTATCCTAAGGATACTAAAGGATATTTCCTTTATAACCCTTTAGATAGAAAAGTGATTTTATCAATAAATGATACATTTCTAGAAAGGGAATAAATTTCTAATTGAAATAGTGGGATCAAGATTGAATTTGATGAATTTGATGCTCCGAATGCACAAAATTTGGTACAGGAACAATCTCCACAATAGATGATGGGGGAGAAAGATGTTCTCAAGATACAAGTACTATATATATCTACTAGAGAGTTTATAGAAACAAAGATATGTAGTTTTTTGTTACCAATTCATATTACACATTACACTTAGAGAATGATGACCTCTTCCTTATAAGGATGTAGTAGATAGAAAAGATTATTATAAATGGAAAGAATCCATGAATTCTGAAATGGAGTCTCTATGACTAAATTAATTTTTCATTTTGGTAGACCCACCAACATATGTAAATACAATTGGGTGTAAATGGGTATTCTAGAAAAATATGGATGTGGTTCATCAAGTAAGAATCTATAAGACATGGATAGTAGTGAATGGTTTTAGGAAACGTGAAGGAATTGACTATGAAAAAACCTTCTCACTGGTTGAAATACTAAAATCCATCAAAATATTACTTGCAATAATATCCTTCCATGATTATGAAATTTGGTAAATGGATATCAAAACAGCTTTTCTAAATGGATAGTTAGTTAAATATTTCTATATAAAACAGCCTAAAGGGTTAATTATGACAAAGAGTGACTATAAAATGTGAAAACTATAGAGATCCTTTTATGGATTTAATCAGGAATCGCGATTAGGGAAAATTTATTTTGATAAGTCCATAAGAGAATTTAGTTTCATTAATAATGAAAAAATCCATGTTTTTGTAATATGGTTAGTGGAAGTGTTGTATTTTTCCTAGTATTACATGTTGACATCATATTACTAATGTGAAATGAAGTTCAAGTCTTACAGTTAGTGAATAATTTTTCAAATGAATAATTCTCCATGAAAAACTTAGGTGAAGAAGTCTGTAATCTAGGGATCAAGATCTATCTAGATATATATTAGAGGATTATTAGGAAAATTCAAAGTTAATTTAATGACAAGGTACTCAAAAATTACAATATAGAACAATACAAGAGAAGAGTGTTTCCAGTTTCATAGAATTTATCTCTCCAACAAGATGTGTCCAAATCCATAAGAAGAGATTGAAAGAATGAGTAGAATCATTTATTCTTATTTAGTGGGATATATCATATATCCCATTCTATGTACTAGGATTTATATTTCCTTTTTCATTAATCATGTTGTAAATATATCAATCCAATATAGGATAACTATATTTGGTATATGTAAAAACTATCCTAAAGTAGTTACAATGTACGAAGGATATATTCCTAGTGTATGAAGGATATGAGTAGCTAGTTTTGAAGGGATACAATGATTTTAGATTCCATATATATCATAAATATCAGAAATAAGAGTTAGGCTATGTCTTTTTCCTGAATGGTTTTGTAGTGAGATAGAGGAGCTCAAAGAAATCTATGGTTACTGATACTATAACAAATTCTGAGTATGTAGCATCCTCTGATATAGTTAAAGAAGAAATTTTTATATGAAACTTTTTTTATGATATTGGAATTGTATGTAGTCATGAAACCCTATTATGGTATATTTTGATAATTCTGTGGCAGTGGTTCTTTCCAGGGATCCCATATCACAGCAGAGGAAAAAGAATATACTTCAAAAATTTAATTTCTTGAGGTATTTTACTCAGATAGGTAAAGTCATCATTAACAGAGTATACACAAAGGATAATGTGGTAGACCCCTTAATAAAGTCATACCTTATAAGAATCATGATACTCATGTGAGAGATATTAGGTTTAGAATTTTTAGTAGATTGTGTAAGGACCCTAAATTTTATCAATAGAAATTACTTTCTTATAATTATTTCATATAGTATAAATGACATACAATCACATAGAGAACACAATACAACCTTTATAAATGAATAATGAATTAAAAAAGATATATTTCTAGAAGTTTAGGAACCTATTCCAATTAAATAGTAACTTGACGTTTGGAATATTAATGTGACCCTTATAGATAGTAAACCGACCAATAGAATAGTAACATCATCTATGAAATTATAAATAAAATTTGGGTATCTTATAAATCAAAATATGATATATATATATATATATATATATATATATATTAGAATAAGTAAATAAATGTTTTAGAAATGATAAATTATGTGTTGGTATTTTAGTGAATTATAAATATTTAATCACAATTTTATAATTAATATAATTATTTAAAAGAAAATTTATTTTCATAAAATTTATTCATAAATTAATATTTTTGTATCTTATGATTATAATTTAATATATGATTCCTTAATTAATTTTTTAAAGTGTTACAAAATCAGTTATAATTATAAAATTGGTATTTTCCAAGTAATTGATAATTTTAATTCAAAATTAAATTTCTCGTATTTATAATATTTTTTCCCATAAAATGGAGTTCATTTTGTAATTCTACATCTCAAAAAATGGTAAGGGTAAATTTTTTTTACTTTTCAGAAATACTTAAATTTTTGGTGAATAGTGAAATACTGTAATTTACGGTATATATGCATTATAAGTTAAATACACTATTACTTGAGTAATAGAAGATTTAAGCACCATAATCTCGATATATACTTATATATTAATTTTATTTATTTATGAAATCATCATTATTTCTTATCTTGAGTAAAAATAATAAATTAATGAATAAAATAATGAGAAAACAATCCTCTCATCCCCTATAAATATCACCCCTCACCACCTATTCTCTTCATTCATTTCAAGATTTGACCATTTTCCAAATTATACCCAATACTCTTACCAAGACCATCCCTCATGTCCAGGAGCTCTTGGTCTCATCAAAATACCAAAACCTTTTCCTTAAATAGGTTCTCAAGGAGGAGGAATTCAAGTGGTAAACTCATCTTTCTTTTCTTTTAATATCTTTTCAATTTCTTTTCTTTTCTTATTCTCTTCTCAAATACCTCATACAAATATAAAGATAAATATATTACCATAACTGTAATATAATTTAATTATATTAATTTAATAATCCATCATCAATACCCCTTCTCCTCTCCTTTTATTCTAAAAATGAAATCACTGCTCTTGATGTGTCAATTTACCGACATCGTGGACAATGTGATTTAATTTTCCTTTAAAACATTAAATTATGGAAATAAAACCATTTTTAATGGTTGAAAACATATTTTTAAATTTATTTTATAACCCATTTTATGTTCTAGAACTAATATGTATACATAATACTAACTGGTAAAATGAAATGAGTTCATTGTGATTGGAAAACCGCCAAAATTAACCTAAACAGTTATCATTAAATATTTATCTAATGATTCGACCTCATACCATATATCCAAATTATTTATAAGATAATTTAACCATATTTATGTTAATTAATAACTTATAACTTAAACTATGGATTTATATTTCCATTTTACATGAACTTCCATTCTTTTATACAAGCAAATTGACCATGAAAACTAAAAAAATGAGCACTCCAGAACAATGAAATTGAACACTATAACTCATCAAAAAGGACATAAATAACCTTAATAAAAATATAATAATTAAATTAATGTATAAAATTTTATGTAATTATTAATTAATTAATCTAATTTGATTATTCTGAACATTAATATCAAGTGCATAACTGTTTCAAACATAAGGTAAGGGATTCTACCCAAACATCTTTTTTTCCATAGGATTACTATTTATCTCTATTTACCCAAATGTAATGCTTATTTATTTTTATATAATTATTCTAAATTATTTTTATATGTTCCAAACTCATATATCCAGGTCATATTATCCCTCTTTGATGGATAAATACATGTTTTAAAAGGTTCCCTTCTCAATTCTTCCTAATAAGAAAGACTGATTCAAGGGAACTTCATAATTTCTTACCCATTTTTAAGTGCACTCAATAATATTTTTTAAACCACCATTATTCTTATAAAGTCACTAATTTTATCATTAACAAATATCTAGAATTAGTTCTAGTTTTATGCAAACAATCATGCCATTTGCATTCAAAAAAATAATTAATATTTTCCTTAAAACACACAAAAATGTTTTATTTATAAACATTCTTAAACACTATTTTTACATATTTTCACTTAAATTTGGCATAAAATATCATTATATATTACTATTTTACTTTATTAATGTACATTTATGATTTAAATCCATTCTTTAAAGGACGCCATTATGATACTTCTTTATGTTATTCCATTTTACATACTTATGATACCCAACACTTTCCATGGGTAACCCTTATGTTTATATTTGATTCCTTGTGTATAATTTTTCATATGGAACACATATTCATGAAAATTTTATGATGGGTTTTCTAAGATATTACTCTAATTAATTGGATAATGTTTAGTCTCATGAGACGTCATGTTGGGATAGGGAGTGAACCTGATTCCTTTATGGGAATTTATCCACCATGTTATATAGTCTTGTCAGTTATCCTTGAATCATGTTTATATCATATTATATGTTATTTCCACATTCCTATGATTCCATAATTATATGTTCCCATGTTATGAATATTATTATTCCTTATTATTATTCATGTTCCATTCATTTTATGTCATCATGATATGTCTTTAAACCCATGTGTTATGTTTTATTCCTATACTTATTCCCTTAGTGGAATTTATAGATCATCCCTTATGGTCATTTAATCCCTAGGTTATCTTATACAGATGTATGATCTCAATGGAATTTGTGATCTTATTATGTAGATTAATTAAAATTAGTTTTTAGTTTGGTTTCATGTTTTCAAATTATGTACCTAATATTCCAAATGCACTAGAATTTATGATCCTTGGATTGTAATTTGATGGTTAATTATGATTAAAATTATGTAATGATATATGTAAAAGGATAGGAATACTATAGTTGGTATCAGAGTAAGTTCTAGTTATTTTTAGGATTAATATTAGAAAACTCTATAGAAATCCTTTGGGACAAGACTAAGTACAACAAAACATCCCTAAGTTTTAGTTAGTATTTAGTAAGTGGTTTATAAAGAAAATAAATCCCTATCTAGATACTAAAAGTGGGTGTGGTTCTAGAATAGGTGTACATGGGAGTATCAACTCTAACATGGTGTTATGGGCCTGACTTGGGGTAACCTAGTACATGACAATGGGCCTTACTGTGCACCTGACTTGACACTCCTGAGGGATATGCTTTGGTAAATTCATAAGATCATTATGAAAAATTATTACAGGAATAAAAAATTTCCCTAAGAATATATTCTAGGAAACGAATCATGGATAACCTAGATTGAAATCTAGGGAATCAGAAGTTAGGGTATAAATTTCCTTTACAAGTTTATCCTTCTATGTTTAAATATTCGTTTTACTATGCTTATTAGATGACTATTCAAGTACCTAATTGAACGTTATTTTTCTTAGTTAATGGATATAAATAGAATAACCCAATCCAATAATCAATTTTATTGGCAGTGTAATGATTTCTATAATGATATGAAAAATATGATGGGAATGGGTGCTCAAAACTTCGTGATAGTACTTGCTCAACTGGCTCAATTTATGAATAATAACTTGAATCATATGGAACTAACTCCTTATATTAAGAGAGAAAAAGTTTTGGTTGAATAATTTATTCATAAATCGTCTCCCAGGTTTAGTGGATCTTCGGATACCCTCCTCATAGAAAAATGGATTAACTCCATTGAAAATATATTTTATGTCTTCCAGTGCTCTAAAGAAGATAAAGTTATATTGAAAGATTATCATTTTGGCGGGGAAGTTGATCAGTGGTGGACACTAATCAAGAACACAAATTCCGAGGAGAAAATTGATTCCATGGAATGGTAATATTTCATGAAAATATTTTTTCAAAAAATATTTTTCCCATACCCTCCATCTTAAAAAGGAAAGGGAGTTCCTTGAACTG
Organism: Viscum album; assembly: GCA_963277665.1. Classification (NCBI taxonomy): domain Eukaryota; kingdom Viridiplantae; phylum Streptophyta; class Magnoliopsida; order Santalales; family Viscaceae; genus Viscum; species Viscum album. Next base: position 1,800,186,992 of record OY728141.1, read on the forward strand.
AAGAAAATAGAAGATGAGTCTATCAGGTCGTATGAAGTAAAAATCACAAGGATTTCAATATATGCCTCTAGCTTTGTCTTGAACAATGATATCAAGGTGGATCACTTATTTATCCGATTAAAACTGAGTCTATAAAAGGTGTTGATGATTCAAGGCTTCGACAACTATAAGGAGGTTGTCTATTTTTTCCTTAAGGTTAAAATGGAGATTGAAGACTCTTAGTGGTGTCGTGGGCCTAGGGAAGAAAGAGGAAAATGGAAAATAATATGGGTGGATCGATAGGTAAATCTCATGATGGAAATATTCCTCAACATCCCATGTGTAAAAAGTGTGGGAAGAAGCATCCTGGAAACTGCATAAAGGTAACCAAGAGTTACTTCTAATGTGGATGAGAAGGGCATATGGATAATAAATTTTAAATGTATATGAAGAATCCCACTAATTTGAAAGAAGAAAGGATGGTTCAGATCAACACTCAACCTGTATTGTAGTGTTTCAACTACATGGAACATGGGTATTATGAAATCCATTACCCTAATCCAAGGTTTGTTGGTGGAAATCTACAAAAACAACCTCCCAGGTAGCAAGGAAGGGAATATTCTATTACTACTACTGAGTTGGAGCCCAAAAATGATGTGGTACATGTACACTAGTTATCTATTCAATAATAGTGAGCGTACTATTCGATTTTTGTTCTACGCATTCATTTATATCTTGCAGATTTACTATAACTATTTAATCACCACCTCAAAATTTGGAGGTTAAGTTATCTTTGAAGAATAAAAATGGTGCAATTATTGCATCCAATGTATATAACTAGTCCACGACTAATTTTTGTGGACCGAACCTCCTAGAAAATCTTCCTATACTCTATTCAGTATAGTTTTATGCTATTTTGGTCATGGATTTTCTATATTTATATAAAGACAACATCGAATGTCAATAAAGGGAGATCACTCTTCACATCCCAAAGCATCCTAAAATTTTGTACAAGTGTAAGGAGGAGGATGAATCTCCATCAGAATCATCATCTCAATTATAGATATTGTTTCCTTATGAGCAAGCATATATGGCTCAAATGATTAAGATAAAGCATATAATCATGCTTGAATACATCCCATCATGAGGGATAACACTTATGTATTCCCTAAATAGTTTTCTAGTCATCCTCCAAATTGAGAGGTTGAATTCTCAATTGAACTTTAGTCTTGGATCTCTGCCTATATCATAGAAACCTTATAAAATGACCATCATTGAGTTAGATGAAATAAAGAAAAAATTAGAAGAGAATATGTAAAAAAAATTTATATTTCTGAGTACTTCACCATGGGGGAACTGATCCTATTTATCAATAAGAAGTATGGATCAATGTTCCTATACATTGAATATCATGAGCTCAATAAATTCTTGAAAAGAAAAAGTATCCCCTTAATCAGATAGATTACTTCTATGATCAACTGTGAGGGGGATAAGTAATTCTATAAGGTGAAAATTTGGTCAGGATATCGCTGATTAAAGGTGAGGAAAGAAGATATTCCCAAGACTACCTTTCAAACGAGGTATGGAAACTATGAGTTCATAGTGATGCCCTTTGGACTCAGTAATTATCCAGAAATTTTTATGGGTTTAATGAATAGATTATTTAGAGATAGCCTTGAAATTTTTTTGGTAGTCTCTATTGACAATATTCTGATATACTCTAAGAGAAAGGAGGAACATGATGATAATTTGAATACTATGCTAAAGACTTTTTTAAGGGATGATCTATATGCCAAGTACATTAAGTGTGAGTTATGGATTAAGGAAGTATCATTCATGGGGAATGTTTTCACTATAAAAGGAATATTTATAGACCCATATAAGACAAAAGAAATTGAAGAGTGGATCAGGAAAACATCTATAATGGAGATCTACAGTTTCCTTGGTCTAGGTGGGTATTATTGGCTAATCAATACACCAGTTCTCACACAACCAACAAGTGGGGAACTCTTTTTGGTTTACAAAAATTCTTCAAAGAAGGGATTATGTTGTGTACTAATGAAAAATGATAAAGTGATAGCCTATGCCTCAAGGCAGATGAAAATTCATGAGAAAAACTATCCCAGGCATGGTATGGACTTAGCAGTTTTGATCTTTGCATTAAAAACCCGGCATCTTTATATTTATGGGGAGAAGTGAGAGATATATGTTTATTACAAGATTCTAAAATTCATATTCACATAGAAGAAGATTAATATGTTTCAATGAAGATGGTTAGATCTTATCAAGGATTATGACTACTCAATACACTACCATCCTGGTAATACAAATAATGTGGTTGGTACTCTAAGTAGAAGGGATCTGGAATCTTTATCAATGTTGAGAATTGAGAAGGATCAAATATTATTTGACATGAAAACGATTGACATGATAATCATTAAGGAAGGAACATAATAATTTCTTTCTCAAATGACTGATCAACCATCTTTTATGGACAAAATAATGGTTTATCAAAGAAATGGTGTGGAAATTCAGAAAAAGGTGGAAGCTATGAGAAAAGGGAAATCATAAAAATTTAAAATTGATGAGAAAGGAGTTGTAATATTTGGGACATGACTATTTGTACCATCCAATTCATAGATAAAGAAGGAGCATCTGAATGGTGCACATAACTCAACCATATCTATTCACCGAGGGAGTAAAAAGATGCATCTAGATCTCTGAGAGCACTATTGGTGGGACAATATGAAGAAAGAGACCGTTGAATATATATCAATGTTCCTGGTATGCCAACAAGTGAAGGCTGAAAGACAAAAGTATAAAGGGATGATGCAACCACTACTCATACCAACATGGAAGTGGGATAACATTACCATGGACTTTGTCACTAGACTTCCAAGGACATCCAGAGGGAACAATTCTATATGGATTGTTGTGGATCATCTTACAAATAAAACTCACATTATTGCAATTTAATATGACTTCTCACTGGATCAAATTGCCTAGATACACATAAAATAAGTTGTAAGGCTACATGGAGTACCACTATCGATTGTATTTGATTGAGATCGAAGATTCACCTCCAAGTTCTAGAAAAGAAACCAACATGCTTTGAACACTGTGTTTAACTTTAGTATGGCCTATCACCCTCAAATTGATGTCCAATCTAAGATAACTATTTATAAATTGGAAGACATGTTTAAAGTGTGTTCTATGTAATTTAAAGGAGGATGGGACCATAATTTTCCACTAGTCTAATTCTCCTACAATAATAGTTTCCACTCGAACATCCAAATGTCCCCATATGAAACACTTTATGGGAAAATATTCATAACACTCGAATTCTAGGATGAAGTTGGTGAACGTAATCTATTAGGACCAAAAATGGTCAAATAAATTGTAAAAAATGTGAAAACCATTCTGTAGCACATCAAGGCAGCCTAAAGTTAACAAAAGAGCTATAAAAACAGTCATTAACAAGACCTTTAGTTTATGTCTAGAGACATAGTATTCCTTTAAATATCTCCATGTAATAGGATCATGATATTTGGGAAGAAAAGAAAGTTAATTCATAGGTATATTTACCCCTTCGAGATTCATGATCGTGTTGGAGATGTGTCTTATCGACTAGAACTTACACTAACCATGTCTCAAGTACATGATGTATTACATGTATCCCTCTTGAGGAAGTACATACCAGATCTTTCACATGTAATGAATTCATAGATGTTGCAGTTGGAGAATGATATCTCTTATAAGGAGTAGTGAGTGAAGATGTTGGACCGTAGAGATAAATTTCTATGCAACAAGACTACTCACCCAGTCAAAGTACTTTATTAGAACCCTAAGTACAAAGAGGCATCATGGGACCCAAAGGAATTCATTAAGGAGAAGTAAACTCACCTATTTTCAGGTAAGAATGTAACAAAAATAGATGGAGAAATTTCATAAGGGGGGAAGAATGTAACATCCCTGAATTCTATCAATAGAAATTCCTTTCCTATAATTACGTCATATAGTATAAATCACATAAAATCAAATAGAAAACACAATAAAAACTTATAAATAAATAATGAATGAAATAAGAGGTATTTCTAGAATTTAAGGAACCTAAAACAATGAAATAGTTACTTGACCTTTTCAATAGTAATGTGATCCTTATGAATAGTAAACAGGAAAATAGAATAGTAACCTCACCTATGAAAGTAAAAATAAAATTTTCGTATCTTATAAAAGAAAATATTATATATTTATATCTTATAATAAGTAAATAAATGTTTTAGAAATGATAAATTAATTGTTGGTATTTTTGTGAATTATATATATTTAATCACAATTTTATAATTAATAAAATGATTTAAATGAAAATTTATTTCTATAAATTTTAATCATAAATTAATTTTTTGTTATCTTATGATTATAAGATAATTTTATGAGACCTTAATTAATTTTTCAATGTGTTACAAAATCAGTTATAATTTTAAAATTGGTATTTTCCAAGAAAATCATAATTTTAATTAAAAATTAAATTTCTCATATTTAGAGAATTATTTTCATAAAATATAGTTAAATTTTTAATTCTATACATCCAGAAATATTTAGGGTTAATTTTTGGGATTTTTTTGAAATACTTGAATTTTTTGGAAATATTAAAATATTGTAATTTACTATATATATACATTATAAGATAAATAAACTATTCCTTGATTAATCACTCTTATAAGAACCATAATATAGAATTATCATTCTTTATTTTCTATATTTATTCATGGAATCATCACTATTTCTTTTCTTGAGGCAAAATAATTAAGTAATGAATAAAATAATGAGAAAACACCCATCTCCTCCCCTATAAATACCACCCCTCACCTCCTCTTCTCCTCACACATTCCAAGATTCTATAATTGTATAAATTATACCAAATACCATTCCAAATCCCCTGACTTATGTCTAGGATCTCTTGGTATTATCAAAAGGCCAAAACGTTTTCCCTAAGGAGGTTCTCAAGTTGGAGGAATTCAAGAGGTAAATTCCTCTTTATTTTCTTTTAATTTCTTTTCATGTTCATTTATTTTCTTATTCTCTCATTACCTACCCTTATAAAAATGGAATGATAACTAAATTACCTTAAATATAATGGTATTTTATTATTTTAATTTAATAATCCATAATCCATACCCCTTATCCTCTCCTTTTGTTCTAAAAATGAAATCATCTCTCGTGATGTGTCAATTTACTGACATCATGGATGATGCACATTCATTTTATTTTAAAACCTTAAAGGTTGTTCATAAAACCATTTTTAATGGTTGAAAATAGATTTTAAAATTTATTTTATAACCCATTTTATGTTATGTAACTATTATTTATACATAATACTAAATGATAAAATGTAACGAGCTCGTTGTGATCGAAAAACCACAAAAATTAACCTAAACAATTATAATTAACTATTTATCTGACGATTCACCATAAAACCATATAAAAAAATTATTTATAATATAATTAAAACATTTTCATGTTAATTAATAAATTATAACTTCATTTCTAGATTTCTATTTCCATTTTACATAAACTTCCATACTCTTATACAAGCGAACCGGTCATGAAAACTAAGAAAACAAGCACTCTAGAACAATGAAATTGAAGACTATAACTCATAAAAAAATCCATGAATGACCTCAATAAAATTATAATAAATAAATTACATATATAAATTTTCTATACTTATTAATTAATTAATCTAATTTTATTATTGTGGACATTAAGATCAAGTATAGAACTGTTTCGGACATATGGTAAGGGATTCTACCCAAACCCCCATTTTATCCTTCGGTTTACTCTTTCTCTCTATTTACCCTAATTTAATTATTATTTATTTTTATATAATAATTATAAATACTATTTATATGTTCCAAACTCATATATCTAGATCATATCATCCCTCTTTGTCGGGTAAATACATGTTTTATAAGGTTCCCTTCAAAATTCGTCCCAACAAGAAAACCCAATTCAAGGGAACTTCCTAATTTCTTACCCATTTTCAAGTTCTCTCCATAATATGTTTTAAGCCACCATTATTTTTAAAAAGTAGCTAATTTTATCATAAAAATTATCATTAATCATTTCTGGTTTTATTCAAATAATCGTGCCTTCTTCATTTAAAAGAATCTTTAATATTTTCCTTAAAACACACAAAATTGTTTTATTTCTAAAGTTTATTAACACTATTTTTATATGTTTTCACATCAGTTTGACATCACATATCATGATATATGCATATTTTCCCTTATTAATGACCATTTATGATTTAAATCCATTCTTTCATGAACACCATTATGATACTCCCTTATGTTATGCCTTTTAACATAATTATGATACTAAATTCTTTCCATGGGTAACCTTATGTTTATATTTGATTCCTTATGCATCATTTTTCATGTGTCACACATATTCATTAACATGTTATACTGGGTGTGACTAGATATCACTCCAATGCATTGGGTAATGTTTAGTCTCATGATATGTCATGTTGGGAAAGGGAGTGAACCTGATTCCATTATGGGACTTTGTATACAATGTTATATACTCTTTAAAGTTATCCTTGACTAATATTTATGTCATGTTATATTTTTTCCACATTATTATGATGCCATGATTATATGTTCCCATGTAATACATGTTATTATTCCTTATTATTATTCATGTTTCATTCCACTTATGTCATCATGTTATGCCTTCTAACCAATGTGTTATGTTTTATTCCTATGCATATTCCCTTACTGGGATTTTTAGCTCAACCCTTTTTTATGTATCCCCTAGATTATCCTATTCTAATGTATATTCTCAATGGAAGTTAGTATATAATTATAAATATTAATTAAATTTTTTTTTGTTCGGTTTCATGTTTTAAAATTATTTACCTAATCTTCCAAAGACACTAGACTTTATGATCCTTAGCTTGTAATTTGATGGTTAATTATGCATATAATCATGTAATGATATTTTTAAAATGTGAGGACTTATATAGATGGCTCTAGTGAAAGTGGGAGTATTATGAGTGGGTTTCCTAGAACCAAATCCTTTATATACATTGATTATCATTTCATGTATGTATTTTGATATATTCATGTGTGTATTCTTACAATAATAGTATTGATACTTCTACATCCATTGTTTATATGGTAATGTCCTTATATTATGTGTTGTATCAAAATTTTATAGTAGTTCCCAGCTATGATGAGAACCTTGAGATATGATGAAAATAATCTAAAACATATTTATTATGGTATAAATACATCATATTAACAATACACAGATGATTTATGACTATTAGGTGTTGGGGGATTATAAGTAATGAGAAATATTCTCATGAATTTTTCACTTGGTGATCTCAAGTCGATGATATCATTAGAAAAAACTAGCCAATAATCACACCACATGTTTCTGGTGTCATTGTTTGTTCCCATCTATGAACATGTGTATTGGTCTCGAGACTTGAGATCGTTATCAATGTGTACCATTTTATCATGTACTTTGATGCAAGGAAAAAACCATTACATTGATTTCGTAGCAAGGTATCTTGTGTTGGGTGTGTCATTGGTGGTATGTACTTGGTTAAATGATTAAGATAGAATTTTTTCTTCTAAGTTTAGAAATAGATATCTCATGGGACTAGGTTGACCAAGATGGTAGTACCTTTATTAAATATGTGGCCATGGTATAAGAATGTAAGTTTGTCTAGTAAAGTCAGGAAATATATAAAGAAAAAAAGGATAATGACACAAGTGTTCATCCTTATTTATGAGATATTTTGAGGAAAAGATATTATATTACATAGATTTTTTTGTAGGATGTATTCGTAGTTATTAAGTTTTTATCTCCTTAGGATTCATGATGGTTTTCTAGACTCTACTCTTGGATTCTGGTTTGGAATCAATATTATCAAGATAAGGACCTATAGCATCACACACTATGTGTATCAACAAGTTACACCAATTCAAATGAATGAGTTTAGGAAAAAGTGGGGCTCATATGTGGGTGACAGTGAAAATTTGAGTACGATCGATCACAAGTAAAAATAATTATATTATATTATTAAAATTTAAAATAATGATGATTGAATTTATTTTTTAATGTATTCCAAAGTTTTTTGATCATAAAAGTGAATATAAGAAAATATAAAATTTCAATTGAACATAGGATGTTCAAGGTTTGTTAAATTATTTATAGAGATTAATGGACAATTTAATGGTTTTTATTTTATCCCATAACATTTTATAGTGTTAAAAGTTATTGATAAAATATTTGTGACATTTATGATAAGTTTATTAAGTCATACATGTGTGAAAAGGTCTAAAATGATGTTTATTACCTTCCAGGGACTATAGTGAAATTTTTGAAAGTATAACCTAGGTATAAAAGCTCATTTTAGCCTCTTGAATATTGATCTCCACCATTTGGAAGAATTTAGTGAGATAATCTCTCATATTTTCTCTCCTCATGTTCTTATAGACAGATTCTGAAGGTAGAACAAGGTTGGATTGAGTCTTCATTCTTTAAGAGATCGAAGGGGTGTCATAAATCTCTTCAAATTCCCCCTCTTTTATGAAGGAAATTTTGATCAACTATCTAGTATTTGTGGTTCATGTGTGGATGATCTACAGGAAACCTAGATTGGAACCTTTGATCCACAACAAGTTGATAATGGTAGAATCAAATTGGAAACTTCAAACAAACAAGGTAACATTTATGCTTTCATTTATTTTTATTTTTCATGCTAAAAATGAATTACAAGAAATAATTTATGAATTTATGGTAGGGTTTTTGTGTATTAATTATTTTTAATATTAATAAAAACCCAAAATCTTAAATTGTGCATGTTTCACAATTCCCTTGTGCCTCAGGTTCCTTCAGTCATTAGCCTCTAGCCTATTAGAGGTGGGTTTGCAGTGTCACACTTAGTTTACTATTGACCGAGTTTTCCTTGATAGATCAAGTCCCGATAGAGTGATATAAAAAGAGTTTTCATATTTGGACTAGAGTATGGAGATATTTTAGGTTTGAGGGTTGGTTTGGGAACAAGGAAAAAAATTCAAAGTGTATCGAGTTTAGATCTTAGGCTAAGGGACCCAGTAATGGTGGACATCTGATGTATACATTCACAATGAATTTTATAATAATATTATTGAACTGGTTCATATAGGAACTAGTTTTAGGGAAAACATCAGTACATGCATCAAATAGGAATAGGTTTTGGTTTACATGTCCTTCTTGAGTCATCCCTCTTGATATATTCTTTAACCATAGTGCATCATGATTTTTTGGTGTCATCGGATATTTCCATCTGCGAGTGTGTGTAATGATCCTTAGACTTTAATATTATCATTAATTCGTGTCACAACTTACGCACATTGATTTACTAATGAAAACTGTCATGCAGACTGTTGGTGGGAAGTAGGGTACATTGGGTGCTTCACGAGTGGCATGTTATTAATGGATAAGTTGAGGAAAGATTTCCCCCTTCCATTTAGGGAAGTTGATATCTCATCCCTTTGATTGAAATATAACCATCATGAGAAATTCCATGGACATGGTGTAACAATGAGTTTATTTCAGGTAGTCAAAGAATGACGTATCAAGCATAAAAGTTGATGACACAATCATGAAACCTGTTTGATGAGGTGTTGCGACAAAGGGATTATATTACATAGTGAGCATTCTTATATGGATGTCTTCCTTGTGACTTTATGTTATTTCTCTTGGGTGACTTCACCCATTTCTAGACATTAATCTTGGACTTTAGGCAAGATCATCTAATGCCAATAAGAAATAATCCTAGCAGGTCACACACTAAGTGTTTTTTGGTGGACTCGTTTAAATTATATTTTAATTTAATTAATGAAATAAATATTATTCTCAAGATAGTGGAATAATTTTATTTAAGTTACAATGATTTAATAAATTAAATTAAATATATTTATTTATTTTATTAAACATTTAATAAATATGTATTTACTATTTTGTAAATAAAATATTTATTTAAGAGAATAAATTATTTATTTATTTATTCAGGTGTTCAATAAATGGAAGTGGAGTTTGAGTAGACCAAGGTCGGTCTAGTAGTAAAATAATTATTTTCAAGATGGTAAATAATTATTTAACTAGTTGGCAGAAATTAAAATAACGCTACAATTATTTTATGATGTAGAATTTTATTTATAATTCTATTTTGCGCAAGTTGGTACACCATAAATAATGAAGTTGTATTATTATTAAATGCATGGGTTTTCTCTAAGTTCGTGAATGTATTTAATTGTTTCTATGCAATTAAATATTGTAACTGAAATTGTGTGTATATAAATAGGCAAGTACGCCTATTGTTCCATACACCACACTATACGCCTGGTGAATTGAGAATTGTCGATCCAAAAAAATTCTCTCTCGAATCCTCTTCTCTCACCTCTCAAGAAGAAGATACATTCTTCAAGACTGAAGAATAAGTGATCAAGAACGACCGACACAAGACACTCACTTCACCGCGCTAGCACCCAGGAAATGAAAGTTTTTGATCAGAGGCCATTGGATCACATGTGGATCACTGCTATAGGGATTCTAGTTTGGATCCTTACAAGCGCAACAAGATAATCTGGAAGTCTCATTCCAGACAATCAACATCATTAAAGAAACAAAAGATATATGTATTATTTTTCTTTATGAAATTAATTAAATTAATTATAAACATGATTTGAAAGATCCTCTCTAAGGTTTCGGGCCTCTTTCTTCTTTATCTAAATCTTTGATTATATTCCATGGAGACTATCATTCATCATCATATTGATCCCATAATAATCATTGATCATGGTAAAAATCAAAGTTGGGTCCCATCCCAACCATGCTTCTGCTACGCCCAGAATCTTCAAGTGGTATCAAAGGGGTTACATTATAGTTTATAATTATTTAAATATTATTTAGATGAATTACGCATTTAATAATTTAGTTGTTTCAATTCTAGTTAATCATTCTTCGTATCTGAATCTCGAGATCTATTCCTCCTCTTTCGTTTCTTTTTCACCTTACATAAATGATCTTTTCTCTTTTGATTAAAATAAAATAGAGGATCTCATCCGGAGGTGCCAAAGATTCCTGGTCGTACAACACCAGAACACACAACATGTATTCGGCAGTACATTCTATGTAGTCAAGATTCAATGCATTGGACCGGTCCTTCAAACCAAGTCGTGTGTTGGAGTATTTCTAAGTCTTAAATGATTCTGTGTGTTGACTAGGAAGAAGTGGCACACGGTTTCTAGATTACACGCCATGTGGCCCAATGGACACAGTGTGTACTCTCTTCGGGTTAGGGTTGGACCATGTACCCCGTACATGGCTTACCCAGCTGGAGACCATGTAACGAGGAACTACACAACATGTGGCCCACTGGACATTCCATGTACTCCGAAGATTTCCAAATTATACTCACATGTCTTTTCCCTAGGTGTGTACTTCAGATAGATGGTGAAAAATAATACACATTGTGTAGTTGGAACTACACACCGTGTACTCATCAAAATTACGTAGATTTATTAAAATTTATTATTATATTATAAAAAACCTTAAGGCGTGTACCATCGTGTGGGAATAAAGCTAAGTCACAACATGTGATAGGTGTTTTATATATTTGTGTTTAATTTAACATCTGTGTAATGTTCATTTCTAGTCATTGGGTAGTTATGAATAGGAATTCACCAGGTTTCCTCTAAGGTATAAATTACGTACATAGATAATATTAAATGAATTTTTTTTGTTTAAAATTATTATGGATGAGAATCTCAAGGAAATTCAGAAAAGGGTTTAAGATAAAAGTATTTATTAATTAAAGATGATAATTAATTAATTCGAGCGTGATTTATATTAAAAAGGAACGATTAAAGAATTTATTTCTAGTTTTATTTATGTGTAAATATCATTGCATGTATGGATGATCATGAGCTAGACCAAGACCTTTGTATGTGGACGGTTTCTTTTAATTTATTTATTTGAATTAAATTTGTTGTCATGTGATCCTTCTCCTCATTAATATGTAGGGCCTGCATGCCCAAATTTTATTTTATGTAAAACCCCTTTTTACCCCTCACTTACATGTGAGTTAAAAAAAGGCATATATAATGGATGGAACTCCCAAGCTAGTGAAGGCGGTTCAAGCTGGAGTTGAGACGAAACCAATCCCAGGAGATATAGAGGTGGATAGGTGGAAGCTGTAAACATGAACCCAAAAGGTTCAAGGTGTTTCTCCCCTAGGTCAGCATTAGTTTATCAACCACTATATAAACTAATCATTATAAAATATCATGATCATTCCATTTACTTTATTTTATTTCTATTAGTTGCATGGTTTATCATTATGGATGTGTTTTCACGATCACATAATTAATGAAATAAAAAATCATGCAAGATGGAACTAAAATAAACTAGACTTATGTTTAAATATTATCAATACATTTTTAATCACTTATGTAAGTTCCGCATAATATTAACAATAGTGTGATAATGATAACAAGAAATTCATGCATAAGAGATAAAAAATCCCTCAAATAAAATATTAAGTTAGAACAAGCCTTCCATTACTTGATTAAGGGGAAAACTCAATAAAACATTCTATTTGACAAACCCTTATTGGGACACTTACTTTTATACCAGACGCCCTTATGAAAGGATTCAGGTTGACTTAACCATATTACATCAAGAGGAGTATCCCTTTCTAGACTTGGTGTAATATTGGAGGCAAGAGTTGAGGAAATTCAAAGTCATGATTTCAGGATTGGGGAGTCTACTCAACATATCAAGGAGTTGCAAGCCGGCAGTTGGCAAAGACCTTCCTACCTAAATACCTTCTAATAGCTTTACCAACCCTTGTTGGGGTTTTTGGAAGGGGAATATAGATCCCTTCCACTAGAATGTCATGACAACTAGACATTCTGAGTTCAATGGTGAAGGCTATTAGGACTTGATAAAATAGTGGGAGACTTAATAAAAGTTATTATTTCTTATAAAATGTAATCAAGAAAGTACTAATGATCTGCTCCTTTAATTTTAGAATAAAAATAAAAAAACTCGTCAACCACACTATCCCTATGTTCAATTCTGGATAAATATAACGTCCTCACCGGTAGTAACTTCTAGGAATGCTTTAGATGCCTTCGAGTTATCCTACGCCATGAACGGAAGTCTTACGTGCTAGAGTTAGCATTACCTGATCTTCTTTCCAAAGAGGTTACTGGTGAGGATTTCTTGGTCTATGAGAAACATATGAATGACACGGTCGATGTTCAATGTTCGATGTTATCATCAATTTCTAGTGATATCATGAAGTCTCATGAAAACATGGATTCTTATAGAATGCTCAAGCACCTCTATGGACTTTACCAGGAGAGAGAAAGATAGGAAAGGTTTGAGATCTCCAAGGTACTCTTTCAGAGTAATCTTGGAGAAGGTTTTCCAACTGGGACTCATGTAGTCAATCTCATTGGATACATTGAGCACCTGGAGGTTCCAGGGTTTAAACTCCCTGAAGAACTGGGCACCGATCTCATTCTCACATCACTCCCTCAGAGCTTCTCTAACTTTGTTTTCAATTTCAATATGAACAACATTGAGATGTCTCTATCTAATCTTCTTATCTTCATTATCCAAGTGGACAAAGATATGAAGTGTGAAAAGCCTTCAGTCCTTATGGTGAATAAGAGGAAAGGGAAGGCGAATAGCATTAAGCCCAAAGCTTCTTCATGTCCTTCCAAGAAAAGGGAGATCAAAGGGTCGGCAAGGGAATAGGAGGATATTTGTTTCACATGTGGCAACAAGGGCCACTGGAAGAATAACTTCACCCAGCCTAAGAAGAAAGGGGAAGATTCAGGTGCATTTGTTATCGAATAAAATAAATCTATTTCTAAAAATTGGGTATTAGATACAGCTTGTGCTGCTCACATATGTATCCAAATATAGGAACCAAGTAGATTCAAGAAGATTGATCGAGGGGAGGTAGATCTACGAGCAGCCAATGGATCCAGACTTGTTTTTGTAGCTGTTGGGGACTACCACCTCACATTGCCAACTGGGATGATCTTAGTGTCAAAGGATTGTTACTATGTTCCTTCTGTTACTAAAAACATTTTTTCTGTATCCAGATTAGATAGAGATGGATTTTTTTCAAGTTTAGAAATGAATGTTGCTTCTTTTACAAAGATATCATTTGTTATGGTAGGGCACATTTATACAATGGAGTTTACATATTGGATTACACAAACCATGTAATGGAAATCGATAAAAAAGATACTTCACATGACTCATACCACACCCAACTTTGGAATCACTGGCTAGGTCATGTAAATGAGAAATTCTTGAAAAAGTTACATCAAGATGGATATTTATATTCTTTTGAACAAAAACCACTTAGCGTATGTCATGCATGTTTACAAGGAAAAATGACCAAATCCCCATTTAGTGAGAAATGTGAAAGGGATAAAGAATTTCTTGAATTGGTTCATACTAATGTGTGTGGACCATTTCCAGTTGAATAAAGGGGAGGGTACTCATACTTCATAACTTTTAATGATGATTTTAGTAGATATGGATATATCTACTTAATGAGTTATAAGTTGGATTCTTTTGATAAGTTCAAAGAATACAAGAATGAAGTTGGGAACCAACTTGGTAATAAGATTAAGAAACTCCACTCAGTCCGAGGTGGAGAATATTTTAATCAAGACTTAATTGATTACTTACAGGTGTTTGGGATCCTATCCCAACTCACTCCTCTAAACACGCCCCAGTTGAATGGTGTGAGTGAAAGGAGAAACCTAACCCTATTGGACATAGGGATATCAACAATGAGTCATGTGAGTCTTCCATTATCCTTTTTGGGGATATGCGGTACAAACAGCGGCACACATACTAAACCAAGTACCAACTAAATTGATAAATGGTATTCCATATGATTTCTAGAGTGAAATAAAATCCATGTTATCGAATTTACATGTGTGGGGTTAGCGAAGAGTTTGGTAAGGCCTCTTCAGGTAACAAACTCACACCCTGATGCAGAAAGTGTACCTTTATAAGATACCATAAAGAAACACAGGGATATTACCTATACAACCCCTTAGAGAAAACGTTTATAGTGGCAAGACGTGTCATATTCCTTGAGAGGGAGCTCATCTCCAAAAATAGATTGTGGGAGAAAGATAGAAATTGATGATGTCGAGGCTCAAGGTAAATAAGAGTTGGTACAGGAATAGATTCCACAAATCCCTATGGAATAAGAATCTATTCCAGATACACAAGTACTGCGTAGGAATACAAGGGAGGTTAGAGAATTGGAACAGTATGGTTTTCTAGTTACTAAGGATGGTGACTCCTTATTAGTTGAAAATAATGATCCTCTAACCTACAAGGAAGAAGCAAGTGGCACAGACGTTGCCAAGTGTCAAGAAGCCATGAATTATGAAATGGATTCCATGTACCAAAACCAAGTCTGGATTTTTGTAGATCCTCCAGTTGATGTAAAGCCTATTGGTTTCAAATGGGTAGTCCCGAAAAAACTATACATGTAAGGACAAGTCAGTACCTATAAGGAATGACTGGTTGCAAAAGGTTTTAAACAGCGTCAAGGAATTGACTATGATGAAACCTTCTCACCAGTTTCAATGCTGAAATCCATCAGAATTATACTTTCCATTATGTCTTACCATGACTATGAGATTTGGAAAATGGATTTCAAAATAGTATTCCTTAATGAGAACCTGCAAGAAGATGTCTAAATGACAAAACCTGAAGGGTTTGTGACTCCAAAGGATGCCAATAAGGTATGCAACTTGCCGAAATCCATTTATGGATTAATGAAATCATCTAGGTCATGGAACATTCATTTTGATGAAGCCATAAAATAATTTGGTTTTATCAAGAATGAAATTGATCCTTGTGTCTACAAATGGTTTAGTGGGAGTGCAGTCGTTTTTTTAATAGTATACGTTGATGACATATTACTTATTGGAAACAAGATACCAGTCTTACAGTCTGTTAAGGCATGGTTGAATCAATGTATCTACATGAATGAATTGGGTGAGGAAGCATATATTCTTGGGATCAGGATACATTGTGATAGATCCAAGAGATTGCTGGGCCAAAGTCAAAGTAAATTTATTGATAAGACACTAAAGAGATTCAATATGGAATAATCCAAGAGGGGATTTTTTCCAGCATCACATGGCATTCATCTTTCCAAGAAAATGTGTCCTCAAACACATGAGGAAACAAAGATAATGGTAAGGACTCCATATGCATCAACGATTGGGTCAGTCATGTATGCCATGCTATGTACTAGGCTGGATGTCGCCTATGCATTGAGTGCGGTAGGAAGATATCAAGATGACCCAGGTAACCGCCATTGGATGGAAGTCAAGCATATCCTAAAGTATCTGAGGAATACTAAGGATATGTTCTTGGTTTATGGAGGATATGAGGAACTAGTTATCATAGGATATACATATTCTAGTTTCCAGACTAATCAAGATGACATGAAGTCGCAAATGGGATGCAACTTTACTTTGAATGGAGGTGAAGTGAGCTAGAAGAGATCAAAGCAGAGTGTGGTCACAGATTCTGTAGTAGAGTCTGAGTATATCGCAGCTTATGAGGTAGATAAAGAAGAAGTTTGGATGTGAAGATTCATCCATGAGATAGATGTGATACCAAGCAGTAAATATCCCATCACACTGTATTGTGATAATACTACAGTGATGGCTCTCGCAAAAGATCCAATGTCACATCAGTGGATGAAGCACATACTTTGACACTATCATCTCTTTAGAGATTTTTTTCAGAGTGGTGAAGTTGCAGTGAGTAGTATTTCCACAGAAGATAGTGTGGCGGACCCCTTGACTAAAACCTTAACTCGACAGAAACATGATCATCATGTGAGGTATAGCAGACTGAAAGTCGTAGGCAGTTGGATCTAGTTCAGGTATAATTATTTATGATTTATTGTCCTTTAACCAACTGGTTTTACTTTTATTACATGGATATTTAATGTATTATTACATATTGTTAATTGTTCTGCATGACTATGATGTAATAATGTCCTAGAGTATTTGTTTCATTGATAAAGTCATGGAAGTTCCCCGCTATGATGAGAAACTTGAAATGATATAACAAAATTATTAAATATAGTTTTTTGATTGGATGACATGATATGATGGGACACATAGCATGCAGACTGTTAGGTGAAAGTACTTGTAAGCAGATGAGACTTCCTCTTATGAAGTTCACACTTGGTAATCTTCACGATAGGAGATTATGAGAACAAACACTCTTGTAAGAATTCCGCATGTTTTAGTGTCATCGGATATTTTTATCTGTGAGCATGTGTAATGATCCTTAGACTTTAAGATTATCATTAATATGTTTCATGACTTACGCACTTTGATTTACTGACGAAAACCATCACGCTGACAGTTGGCGGGAAGTAGGGTGCGTTGGGTGCGTCATGAGAGGCATGTTATTAATGGATAAGTTGAGGAAGGATTTGTCCCTTTCATTTATGAAAGTTGATATCTTATCCCTTTGATTGAAATATAACTATCGCACGAAATTCCATGGCCATGGTGTAATGACGACTTTATTTCAGGTAGTCAAAGAATGACGTATCAAGCATAAAAGTTGATGAAACAATCATGATACCTTCTTGATGAGATATTGTGACAAAGGAATTATATTACATAGTGAGTGTTCATATTTGGATGTCATTGTTGTGACTTTACATTCTTTATCTTGGGTTCCTTGACCCTTTGCTAGATAGTACTCTTGGACTTTAGGCAAGCCTGCCTAATGCCGACGAAAAAAGATCATAGAGGGTCACACACTAAGTGTTTTTTGGTGGTCCTGGTTAAATTATATTTGAATTTAATTAATGAAATAAATATTATTCTCAAGACCATTGAATAATTTTATTCAAGTTACAATGATCGCATAAATTAAATAAAATTTATTTATTTATTTTATTGAACATTTAATAAATATTTATTTACTAGTTTATAAATAAAATATTTATTTAATAGAATAAATTGTTTATTTATTTATTTGAGTGTTCAATAAATGAAAGTGGATTTCGAGCGGAACAAGGTTTTTCCGGTAGTAAAATAATTATTTCCAAGATGGTAAATAATTATTTAACTAGTTAGCACAAATAAAAATAACACTACTATTATTTTATGACGTGGAATTTTATTTATAATTCTATTTTACGAAGTTGGCGCATCATAAATAATAATGATGTATTATTATTAAATGCATGGGTTTTCTCTAAGTTCATGAATGTATTTAATTTTTGATATGTAATTAAATGTTGTAACTAAAATTTCATGTATATAAATAGGAAAGTACGCCTATTGTGCTATACACCACACCACACTCCTGGTGAATTGAGAATTTTTGAGCCAAAAAAATTCTCTCTCGAATCCTCTTCTCTCCCCTTTCAAGAAAGAGAGACATTATTCAAGGCTAAAGAACAAGCGATCAATAACAACCGACACAAGACACTCACTTTTTTGCACTAGCACCCGGAGAACGAACAATGTTGATTAGAGGCCATCGGAGCATGTGTGGATCACCGCTAGAGGGATTCTAGTTTGGATCCTTACAAGTGCAATGAGATAATCCGGAAAGGTCGTTCTGAATGATCAACATCATCAACAATGAAAAATACCAAAGATACATGTATTATTTTTCTTTATGAAATTAATTAAATTAATTATAAACATGATGTGCAAGATCCTCTCTAAGGTTTCGGGCCTCTTTATTATTTATCTAAATCTTTGATTATATTCCATGGAGACTGGTGTTCATCGTCATATTGATCCTGGAATAATCATTGATCATGGTTGAAATCAAAGTTGGGTCTCGTCCAAACCATGCTTCCATTGCTCCCAGAACCTTCACCAAATATAGATAAACCTTTGATTTTGGGGTGATCCAAAACCCCACGAATTATAGAATTGGCTTCAGGAAGTTAGGTGAGTTTTCTTCTTTGTTAGTACTAATCTCGATTAGATGGTGGTCCTAGTGGAAAGCCTTCTCCATTGCTCTATAGGGTGATAGTGGAATCTGTTGACTCTGACGCATGATGAGGAAACTATCTCTTGGGTAGAGTTTGATAATTTATTTAGAGAAGAAATATAACTAGATACATTGTGAGTAGTATATATCCTAGAGTTACTAGATATCTAGGAGGGTAGAATAATAGTTTCAGAGTATATGTCAAGATTCACTAACCTCTCATGATACTCCATAAATATGTTTTGAGATGTGTACTTTCATTCACAAACCTTAAAGGGTAGATTGCATTAAGATATCTAGTCTAGTGTGGTATCTATCTGTATTTATACTTATACTGGGATGCTAGAGTGTTCCTTGGTAGAAGAAAGCTTTTTGGATGAATAGACACCAATAGTTGGTGTTGTTAGTGGGCACCCTGGATCTAAGACTTCAATATCTGGTATTAAAAATCATACTCAAATATCTTGGCATTCAAGATGATTCCAAATACTATCTCAAGAAAAAGGGTCTATATTTCAGGGCTCTTAGGATGGTTCCAGATAGTTGAGAGAGATGATGATACTCTTATGATGGGTAGAGACATATCATGTGGGATTATCTGACCTACTTAGTGGTATATAGGGATATAGTCAATGGAACTCTTTGGTAGAGACAATAGTTGAAGCTGGGAGGTTCGTAGTGTGGAAGACATGGTATAGGAGTTGGGAGAGAAACATGAGTTGGATGATGATTTGATTTGTTGTCACCATCACCCCCATATAGTCAACACCTGGTTTAGGGAGCTGGTGGTCAGGTACAAGGGAAGTTGTAGGCGGTGGAGTTTTATGAATAAGATGCTCCAGGGATGAGGTGTGATTTATGTCTTCCCTAATTTAGCTTTAATGATGATAAACATGGTCATGAGCCACTTTTTTCTTTCGCATACCTTGTTTGAGATATAGATATTACAGTATATCCTTTGGATTTCCCCTTATTTTTGGAGACTACTACCATAGAATATTCATTGATTACACACTTCTACTAATAGTGTGACCGAACACTTAGATGAGAGAGATTTTTATGCAGTCTTTTTGTATCCATGAGGAGGCCTTAGGATTTCATCCTATGTCTGTACTGACTATCCTTAGTTTGTGCATAGATTTACTATTTTAGGAAGAGAATACAATGCATCTGAGTTTATCGGATGTATTTTTCCTCCATCGATGAGAATGAAACCCAGGACGAGAAACATGGAATCATATATTGGAGGATACAGTTGATTAGTCATTAGTTTTCTAGTATTACCCTTGGAGAAGAAGATGTTATGAGCTTTCAACTTCCTACAATTGTGGAGAAGTATGGGTACATCTTCCTTGAGGACATGTTGGACATAACCTTCCCATTGAGATACATATTTCTATATATACTTTCACCCAGGGTCAACTTAGATATTTGTGTCAACATCACTAGTGAAAAAACATGATTTTACATTGATTTTTTTTCAATTTTTACATTAGTTTTTAACCGATTTCTATAGAGGTGATGTTTAAAATAAGATTTTTGGTGTCAGTTTTTTAATAACCAACATTGAAAAAAATTCAAATTTTTTTAAATGATTTGGAATCAGTTTTTATGAAAAGAGACGATGAAAGTTAAAAAATTAGAAAATTATAAATATTACACACCATAAAAAATCAGAATTTTTGTAATAGAAAAATTGTATACATCCATAAAACAAAATTTATTTGTCACTAAAAATATATATAAACATGCATACTTTTAACAAGTTAATAAAAAAATTATCTACACCTTTTTATTATAAATTATAATTAAAAAACACATAGCATAAATTTAAAACATGATCGTTGTTGGTTATTTTTTAAGCATTAGTTTGATATCATTATGTTCAAACACCTATTATAATAAAAGAATTCGTTTTTGAACACTTTTTATTAGGAAAATGTAATAATAATCAGAAACATTCGAATATACATACCATAAATCATAATCACACATAACAAATAGTTCAAAAACAGAGATAAAAGATGGAAAAGTTAATATTTCATGTACGAATCGGCATAATTGAACATCTATAATAACGTTGAATGATAAAAGATTAAAAAAATAATTTTATGATGGAAAATATAAAATAATTAATATGACTAACCCAATCAAAAATCAATTGTTACCCTAGTTGTGATTATCTCAAACATTAATCGTATAACATAATAACAACATTTGACATGTCCTGACACTACAATTAATAAAAAATTAACTTTATAATAAAAACAATATATACATATATTTATATATAAAAAAATCAAAATAATATCTAATATAAAAAATAATTACCTTTACTTTCAAATAGTTGATCTCATTTGGCTTCTCTATTGACAAGTGATCTTTGTTAATTTTTTTCCATGACCTTCATTTTCATATATATCAACTAATAATACATGTATAAATAATGATAATTAAACCTAATGATCTTATAGAAAATGGATAAACTTACTTTTCTAATATGGTGGAAACTTTTTTATGAACACCACCTAATAAATAGAAAAAACAATATAATTTTTTTCACTTGGGAATAATATGCCTAACATCCAATGCCTCCTACAATACAAAAAGTTCACATTTAATGACATTATAATAAAAATTAATTCATAATTATGTTTCAATTATTACCCATCAAGAAATGGAAAAAACCAACACCCAATATTCATCATTTATAACCTCTCACATATATATGCCTCTCTATTTTAAGTCAAGACAAATAAAATAGCCATTGAAATTAATTATGGTTCTTTAAAACCATAAACTCATGTGGTGTCATTTTGAACAAGAAGCATGTGTAGATACCTAATTAAAAAAGTAATATATTTATTCAATTTAAACCATATTTATTTAAAAAAAATAAAAACTAAAATGTCAAATTACATACATAGAAAACTACTGCAACAGAGGCATGTTGAGATCTTCAAAATTAATTAGATCCATGATATATTTTCTGAATATTCTCAGTGGATAGTCTCTTCCAAACATGTTGAACGAAATCTAAAACTCATAGATATTTTCCAAGGAAGAAGAAACTCGAGAAAATCTTTTTATTCTATAAAAAATATATGAAGTATCTACGGATGTTTGATGATGAACCTTTTGTTTCCTTTATGTCATTTTTTTGTATTTTAGATACTTCTATATAATCTAAATATAAGAAAAATTTATAAGTAATTTTTAATCAAATGTAATTAATATAAAAAAATGCATACCTCTTATGAAATATGGCGAATTATGCTAGATGGACAAAGTAAAAAAATGACCTATACAATCCCCCACTATGGTAACCTCCATGGTAGGGAATGATAGTAGATAATTAGGATCAAAAATATCATCTACTAACACTCTAACCTGAACCATATGAATAAGCTAGTGGGGTACAGAATCCCCCAAAAAATACATGAATCTGAACAGTATAATATGTATATACAGATATCCTACATACAAATCACAGTATAAGGTTGTGTCAGAGTGAGGAGGTACAGGATCTGAGTAGTCAGGCTGGGCAGGCTACATAGGCTGAGCAGACTATGACTGTATCATTAATTATTCTAACATAGCCTATTGTACGTCTTCTTGAATTTTATGACCCATGGACTATTTCAAATCTTTCAATTGAGCTTTTAAGGATTATATTTCAGGGTCTCTTGATTGATTAATTTGATGAAAAAAAACTTTCCAACTACTAACACCCACCTCATATCCTCTTATGTGGTTAGGGTGTTTTGGATTTCCTAAAGTAGTGGCTAGGATGTTAATCCTACCCTCAGTCATAAAAGTGAACTGTGTTTATTTCTCCTGAAGTTCATCCTGAAATGAAAAATGGAAATGGTATATTTGTGTTATTAATTTATAAATTGAAAAAATTCCTGAAAAATAATAATTATTTTCGTACAATTATTTCAGTTACTTCCTTATATTTCTCTATAAGATACTTTTCATTTTTTTTTCTCACCATTTTCCATTTCTCAAAGAGGGTGGGTAGAGATGGAGGACCAAATTGTACCTCATCAGAACCACTAGTAGATTGATCTCTTGGTGCTTCAAACTTTTACTCAATCATTTTTTTCTTCAATAAATGATACCCTCCATGTGATAAAGTATGAAGGTATATATTTTTCAATTTGATGTCTTGATAGGATTTCCTCAATGATTGTTATATAATAAGTAAACTAATATGTAATCAGTTATATATATAAGAAGTTTTACAATATAATATAATATAATTATCATACCTGAAATGTTTCATCATGTTGGGTAAAAAAAATTCTTCCAAGTATCTTCATCTAAAAACGGATACTTAAGGCATGGGCTTTAATTTTTTTCTCCTTCCAAACACATATTTTTTTTGTCAACTTTGTTTTGAAACCCCACCATCGAAATGCTACTAAAGTAATACATCTTTTCTTAAATTCTTTTGTTTCTTCAAAATTGAATTTCATCTATAATTTCATAACATAAATATTAGTCATTTAAAATATATCATATTCAAAAAAATGAGATAAAATAAATCAATTGATATATTTTGATTTTATGGCCTCCCAAAGCTAGTCTATTTCCACCTTTTAAACATACATCCAGCTAGGATATAAAATGATAAACTTGCAATGGATCTACATGCCGATATATCTGATAAAATACATTGAATTTTAGATAGTGGCATTATTATCATCATCAAAACTAATATGTAATTTATCATATCCAAAAGAAAGTGACAGTTTTGGAAAATTTGTAATTCCACATTTACCAACTAAAGAATTCTATTTCCAAATATAAATAGAAAAGGATTCCCCCGCTAGAGTCTCATGAGTATTCCTACAATTATTTTTTGTAAATTATTATTTTTATTTCATTAAATAATTATATTACTGAATATTTAAGAATATTAAAAAAAGAAAAATACCTTAGTAGATGTTATTCTATCGCTATATTTTTTATTTTTCATTATAACAGGAAAAGGTGATGAAATTATTGTGTACCTTAATATAAATAGACAAGTCAGTAATTAGAAAACATGAAAAATAGAAATATGTATGTAAAAAAGTGGCATGCATGTGTATGTTTAAAAAAAATAATGATTTTATGAATCTTAACCAAAAAAATATTCAATGTAAACTATTAAATAAAAACATTACTTCTATAAAAATATAAAAAATTAAAAAATTAAATATCAAAGATTGAAAAGGTGTTCCCATATGTGTAAATTAAAACAAAATATAATAATGTGTGTTAGTTATATCAATGAAAAATGTATAACCATAACCATATAATAATAAAATTTAACACAAAAAGTAAATTAAATAATGAAATATTTACAATTAAATATCCAATAGTTACTAAATAATATAGTTTTTACACATGTAAATTTTAAAAAAGAAATATAATGTAAATAATTACCAGATTAATTAGGAGAGTAATTTAGTGTTTTCCTATATCCCATCAGCATGATAATTTCATATTGCATGAACCATGTCTTCATTATAGTCATTGTTATCCAGAAATCATGTAATAAACGAAGAAGACTCATATAAATAAATAACATCATCATCCTCCTCATCAGCCAAATGGATTCTTTTTCCTTAAAAAATGATGGACCAATGGTCATTCGATGGATCAATGTCATAAAATATTTTCTTTGCATGTGTGTCCATGATAAATGGTTCCTCATTGCAACTAAATCTTTTCAAATCATCCAGTTTAAACCCATATTTATCATGTTTCATACTGCTATTAATTTCAACCCAATTACACTTATATATAGTGACTCAAAATTTAATATAATCAATTTCTCATATGTCTTCAAGAACTCCAAAATATGGAATTGATTCAAAAATTGGGTTTTTGTCTTTTTCACTTGAAAAATGCAGTGCTTCAATGAAGACCATTACACCACTATTTTGAATAGTACTCTTGTCATCCAGTTTCTTTTTGTAAAATTTGTACCCATTAATACCAAAACGAGACCATGTGATCACATTAATAGATGTTCCCCCTTCCAACCATTTCAATATTTCTAATGTGGATATATCTGTGATAACTTTCTCTTTAATCTATGAAACAAATGCATTTTTATGTTCAATCATCATAAACATTTTCTTCATTTTTGGATATTGTAACTTTTATTCTAAAATATGTGACGATATATATGATTAAACCTCATTTCTGTTGTTCAAAATGTATAAATGTTCCTGCATCACTTCATCACATGGAATGAACTTTACCTCTAAACCTTGAATCCCTCTACCTTCAATATTAATTGTCATATGTGGAGATATAGGGAGACCAATATACTCCAATTCATACAAATAATTAGTAAAGAAATCAATCACCTATTCCAATACATATTTTTTAACAATAGAGGCCCCTGGTTGATAAGGATTTTTAAAATATCCCTTCTAAATTTTCATATATCTTTCAAAAGGATACATCTATTATAAATATACAGACCCACATATTTTTATCTCATGCACCAAATAAATCACCAGATGAACCATTATATCAAAATATGTAGGTGGGAAATATATTTCTATTTGAAAAAGAATAAGATAAGCTTCATCCTTCAACACATATAACAAATTTGGATAAAAAACTTAGTTATAAATTGATTTGAAAAAATTACATAACCTAAAAATAGTCTTTCTGATTTTTGTTTCCAATATACCATGCAGTGCGATTGGTATAAGTTGTTGCATCAATATAAGACAATAATGAGATTTCATACCTATTAATTTACAATCCTTCAATGACAAAAAATTTGTCACATTTGAAGAATAACCACTAGTACCTTTAATACCATGAATACACTGACAAAAATTTATCTTCTCGATCTTACTTAAAGTTTGAAAAACTAGAGGTAAATATGTTCTATTTTATTTCATAGTGGGAGCTAACTCCAAATGTATTCCAATTTATATCAAGTCTAATCTAGCATGAAATATATATTTTTTCTTTCCTTTTATGTCTAAAAAAGATCTAATCAAACTTTCATATATATTTTTATCAATAGGCATAACATCGATGTTATTTTTTTCTTTAAAAATATATAATAAGGTATTTCGAAATAGATAGACTGTTTGTTCTAGATATTTTTTTGAAGATGAAAAACTTTTTCTCTTTCCAAATGTCAAATCAATATTTTTCAACCAATCGTAATATTCTTGAACTGAAAATGGTCAAGGGGGAAATTGTATTCCTATAAACCGTTAATTTCTTTTTTTTTCAATCTATGATAAGGATGATCAATTCACAAAAATCATCGATGTCCCATTCACACTATATTTCTTCCATTTTTCAATTGATAATATGAAGTCTCTTCTTCAAAAATTGAACATACTTTATGTCCCTTAAAAATATATCCATATAATTCACCAGATTCTGGAATGTCATTTATAGTGAAGATTATTATAAAACTTAAAAGAAAATACTCTTTCTTATATGCATCGAAAACTTTAACACCTGACTCCCGTAGTAGTATCAAATCATCAATCTATGGTTAAATATGCACATAAATATAATTTCCTAGCTGTTTTAGTCTATAAATCATCATGTTCATCATAACATATTTTTTCTTCATACATATATGTGGTTTCAAGTTGTAAACTACCAACAAAACAAGTCATGAATTATGTTGGATACTTAGGCTCTGATATGGATTCATTCCATCAGTACACAATCCCATTTTGAGATTTCTAACTTCACTTTCAAAATCATGAAATTGTTTGTCAAATATATTCCAATGTAGTAAATCATAAGGGTGGTGTAAGTTACCATTAGAGATGTGCTCATCTAAATGTCATATTAACCTTTTTACATCAATTGAATTTGCAAATAGATGCTTCAAATGAGGAATTATTGTAAGGCACCAAATTTATTTAGCAGGATCTTTGATTCTGGTACCTAAGAATGGATCATAGTTGAATTATCATAATTGTATGATGGAATTATTGGATGATATAACTATAAAGTAAAAAATAGATTTTTCATGAGGTTATATGTTCATACCTGAGAATGAATCTGAGTTGACTATTTCATCCATATTATAGAGTGATATCTCACATGTAGGATAGCTTGATAAATATTCATATTCTTTTCTATATAACACATAATCATTGGGGCAAGCATGTATCTTTTTATACCCCAATATCATTGGGCATAATATTTTCTTCACCTCATAATTGGAATATGGAAGCCTGTTTCCTTCTGCAAGTAGCTCTTTTAAAAGCTCAAGTAAGTCGGAGAAACTTGTCTAACTCCCCCCATTTTATACTTTCATGTTTACTAATCTCAAAACTGTTGATAATAATGTATATTTACTGCAACCTAAGAATGATGTTTTCTCATAATCTCTATACAATAATTCAAAATTTGATGTTGTTTCGATGGTTTCAACACATAAGTCATGAATTAATTCTTCAATACGATCCCCTTCCTTATTATGAATATTTTTATGAAAATTAGTGGTTAAATTTTCAGTTCTTTCACCATGCCAGATCCAACATGTATTACTAAGGCTAAAACCATAACAAATGAGATTATCCTTGATTTGTTTAGAGTTTAACATTCTTATATTCCAACACTTCACACATGGGAAGAAAATAAAATCTATGTTTTGAAGATATCATTTAGAAAATTACAAGAATTCATCAACTCCTTTTTCATATTCACTAGTGATTTCTTCATAAATTTATCCAATTACGATCCATTCGGTATCCAATATCACAATATAATCAGTGAATATATTAAAACACATAAATATTTAAAAATATATATATAAATAAATGAATTTTAAACATAAATACATTCAATAAAAATGATTGGTAATTAAATAAGAAACATCCAAATAATATTAAAATTAATTAATTCTAATATATTATTTCAAAAGAATATGACCATTTGAACATTTATTGTTTTTAATATTATTCCAAAAGAATACTAAAATTAATTAATGCTAATATATTAGTTAATATGTGGAAATAATGTTTCAATCATTTAAAAGT
The DNA here is from genome assembly GCA_963277665.1 of Viscum album. Classification (NCBI taxonomy): domain Eukaryota; kingdom Viridiplantae; phylum Streptophyta; class Magnoliopsida; order Santalales; family Viscaceae; genus Viscum; species Viscum album. The sequence goes on from OY728141.1 coordinate 1,800,215,110, forward strand.
GGTCAATTTAATTTATTAAGGTCAATTACACAAAATGTTAACATATTTTATTTGAAAAAAAAATCCTATTGTAATATAAATTATCTATCTTCTAAATTTAAAAATAGTAAATTTTTTATTTTCGTATTATATACATTTTGTTTATTGATTTTATAATTTAATTAGTGTCAATCATCTAACATGTATTATTTCATATTACATAGTTGTTACATTAGTTCGGTGTCACGTGTGTCAAAAGGTATTGAAGATTTGATTAATTTAACTAGTGAAAAATATAGATTCATTACATGTGATGTACATTATATTGATGAATGATGACATAATATATCATTGTTCATTTCAAAATATATATCATCACGACCATTTGATAATTTCATAAAATAAAAAATTTATCAAAATGACCAACTTTCAGAACAACATTTATAAATAAGAATCAACTACAAAAAAATAATTGAAACAATAACTCAACAATATAACTAAATGATAAATAATTTAACTTCAAAATTAAAAAAAACTTAAAAAATTAGGATTTCACCCTAGAAAATGGATCCCTAATTTGAACTTTCTCCCTCAAATTCACTGGAAGAACAAACACTATAAGATATAGAAAATATGTTTGTAGAAATGAATAATAAAAAAGAAAAAAGAAATAAAATCAAAATGTGGATGATGGTCAGAAGGAAAATGGTTTCAGAAGTTAAATACTTACATCTATGATGAAATAATGACATAGGATGAAGAATCTAGACCAAAAATTGTAAATTTATGATAAATATTGAGGAAAATAAAGAACAATCAAAGTTCGGATCACTGGGTCATTGTTGGGTTTATCGTAACTCAATAGAGGGTTTGAAAATTCTAAATAATGAAGGTTTCATGCTCTTAGGTATATTTAAAAAACTTTTCATCCTTTTTTTCCACAAAAACCAACACCAAAAATTTTGTTTTATGATTTATTGTGTTGGTTTTACTGAAAACCGATGTTGATTTTTTTTCCATTTACGACATCGATTTTTGTAAAAACAACTAACACCATAAATCAATTCTCATTGTGTTTTTTGGCATCAGTTTTTAAGAAACCAATGCCAAAAGTCAATCTAATTTTTTTTCATTAGTTTATGTTAAAACTAATTCCAAATCGTTCTCATGTATACATTTTACATAAGTTTATAAAAAACTAATTCCATATCTTTGGCGTTGAAGCCACTATTTCAACTAGTGAATATCAGATATCCTCTATAGAGTTTTCATAGATGAATGTGTCATTGTAGGATTTATGTTGGAAGGGATTTTTTTGACCTAGTGTATCTCTCTAGGTAGCTCTAGTGTTTTTTCCATTAATATGGATGGAATATTGAGGTTATGTGTGTATTATCATTGCCTAAATCAGGTGACCATCAAGAATAATTTTCCACTTTTGAGAATCGATAACATTTTTGACCAATTGAAAGGAGAAAGGTTGTTCTCAAATATTGACCTCAGGTCATGCTATCACTAGCGCTGATTTTGAGATGATTATATACCAAAGATGATATTCTGATATTTCTATGATCACTAGGAGTACACGGTGACTCCTTTTAGTGTAAAAAAATCCCTAGTAGTGTTAATGGGACTTATGAACTGGATATTTTATCCCTTCTATGACTAGTTCAAGATAGTCTTCATTGATGAAATCCTTGTATACTTGGAATCATATGAGGAGAACTCAAGACATTTGAGGATGGTCCTATACATACTACAATAGAACTAACTATATAGGAAGCTCTAAAAGTGTGAATTATATATTTGAGAGGTCCACTTCCTGGGACATATCATCTCATAAGGAATATTTGTAGACTCGTAAAAGGTTGAGGTAGTGGTATATTAAGATCTACCAAGGATCATGACTTAGGTGTGGAGCTTACTTGAGTTATCTGGATACCATTAGAGATTCAAGCTCAATTTCTCTAGGTTTTCAACACCATTGACTACTTTAACCTAAGAGGGGTATCCTTTCACAAGGATAGAGAAGTGTTCGTAGAATTTTCAGGAGTTGTGGTAGAGCTTGATGATTTCCCCATATTAAGACTACCATAGGAGGGGGTTGAGTATGTGTTGTTCTAGGATGCCTCCATAACTAGGACTGGTTATATTCTGATGTAGAGGAAGATGGATATTACCTACGGGTCTTGGGAAATGAGACCACGTGAGTAGAACTATGTGACCCATGATTTGTAGGTATTAGTTGTGGTCTTTACCCTAAATATGTAGAGACACTGCCATATAGGTGAGTGGTTTATCATCTATTTTGACCACAATAGTCTCAAGTATATATTTTCATATAAATATCATAACTTGAGATAAATTTTTGGTTATATTTTTTATAGTATTATGAATTCAAGATAGTTTATACTCCCAGAAAGGAGAACATGGTTACAGATTCTCTTAGTGGGAGATCTTGTTTACAGTTTTTGAGAAATTATTTGAAACATTTGGACTCATTGCGGTTGCAATTAGTGGAAAATGATGGTGCATCTTACCTCCATTTGATAGTTGTTACCCCTCTATTTATTCATCATTTTAGGTTGGATCATCTTGTATATATCAATTGTGAGACCTTTTATGGATAGATATCTACTGGATATTATCCTGATGGATTTTCTAAAGGTGGGGATTAGTTCATTCTTTTATAAGGGCAGGCACTGCTACTGGTGACATTGCGAGAGGAGGTTTTGAAGGAGTTCCATACATACCCTTAGTGGTACATCCAAGGGTGAAAATATGTACCAGGACCTTTAGCATTAGTTCTGGTTGTTAGGCATAAATAGGTGCACAGATGAATTTGTCTCTTAATGCCTCACTTGTCAGTAGGTGAAGGTTGGGAACCAGGTTCCAGTGGGTTTAGCTCAACCCATTGAGGTTCCAGAGTGGAAGTGGTATGGTATATCCATATACTTTGTGACAGGATTACCATGATCAGATATTGGCCACAATGTTATCTAGGTTATTGTAGACCTAAATACTACGTCAGAACACTTCCTAGCCCTCTAAAAACAAATCTTAGTAGAAAGATTAGTATATATTTACATAAATTATATAGTCTAACTTCACAGATTTCCCTTGATAATCATTTCAAACTTTAATCCTCACTTCACATCACAATTATAGAGAGTGTTATATGAGGCCATTAGGAATTAGTTGTAGTTTATCATGACATTTTACCCCTAGATAAAAAGGACAAGATGAGAATTACATTCCAAATCTATATAAAATGCTTTATGATTTCATGTTGGACTTTTCCAATAGTTGGTAGGAACACCTACCCTTGTTGGAGTTTGTGTATAATAACAATTACTACTCCACCATTGGTATGACACCATGATAGTCCTTTTATGGCAGACCTTTTAGGTAACCAATTTGTTGAATTGATATAGAAGATTCAACAATCATGGGCCCAAAGTTGGTGTGAGGGATAATAGATAAGGTTCATATCATCTAAAAGTATATTAGGATTTCCTAGATCCATCATAAGTCTTAAGTGGATTGATAACTAAGGACTTTTAAGTTCGATAAGGGAGAATATGTGTTCTTAAAGGTCTCACCTTAGTAAATATTGTAGATATTTTTCCAAGGTCATAAGTTATCACTAAGATTCATTATTCCTTTCCAGATACTACATTGTGTTGGCAAGATGGTGTCCCACTTTTCCCTACTACCACAATAAGACCAGGAACATGTTTTCTTCCATGTGTCATAGATGAGGAGATATGTGCATGACCCATAAAAATTTATCAACTAAGGTGATATGAAAATGAAGGGTGGATTTACCTTCATAGAGTAGTCATTAGAGATTAGGGATCTATAAGTCAATATTCTTACTGGGTGAGAAATTCCTCTGGTACGTGTTTGATGTCAGCACACGAATCATTTGGAGAGCACATAGGAGCGGAAAAACTAGATGTGTGATCAATACCAACATCTTTTTTAGTAGGATTTTTATTTTCATGATTAAAATATATGAGTTGGAGAGAATTAATGGAATCAATTTTTCCATGTTAAACTATGGAATATATTGAAGAATATTTTCAGAGTTAGACACTGAGTCAGCACGGGATTCCAGGGCCAAGAGAGCCTCAGTGATAATATAATAAAAATATAAAATATATTATATCATGCATAGATGGTTTTTCTAAAATAATGTAATATCTCATTAACAAATTATTTAATGGGAAAACCAATACTTACATTAAATTCAGAATGTGGTTTTTACCCTAGATGTGACATAACATTTGTGTCTGGCGGTTATCTCCTAGTCGTAGAAGGATTAATAAATTAATAATTTATTTAATAATTTATTTATATATTTAATGGCTTGATACCTAATCCTAGGTATTTAAACGTAGTTATGGAAAACCCCTAGGGTTATCTGCATAACCCTAGGGCTTATAGAAGACCATAGAGGAGATCCCGGTGGATGATAAGAGGATCTTGGATCGGTGAACGATTTTCCAAGGAGTGGTATTCACCAATTAAGATCCTAGATCTAAACAATAAAAACGAAATTAACTATTATTTTTTGGTTATTCATCTAATCTTGAGGTATTAATTTTTTTGTGTGGGTTTAATCACCGATTTTTTATTCCATTTTGAATGTGAATCAATTCTTCTAACAAATTTTTCCGGGGATCAATTATTGATTTATCTTCCTAAAATTAGGAATTGATAATGTTTATTAATACTTTATTGTTTTTGATATTGTATTCATCAATGGATTAATGCCAACCAATATAATGGAAAATGTATATTCTTTACTTTTTGGTTCATGCTTTTCTCCCCTCATTCTTCAAGGACTCATCGTTGGCATTTCTATTTGACTGACAGTTTGACAATACTCAGAAACCAATTGTTGTGCATTATATATTTATTGAAATGGATAATTCTTATAGTTCTAGATTTAGGATAGAGAGAATTATGGAGTTTTTATTTGTTGAAATAGAAGATCAAACATGGATCAGTGATCTTCAATTTGTTGGATTTGGGGTTCGGTAATGAAGTGTGATAATGTATGATCCATTTGCAGATTGGGTAGTCAGAATCTAACCACCGATGATGATACAGGTTCAGTTGACCTCATATCGGAGTTCCTTGGAGGGTTTTGAAGTTGTATAATAGGTGTAGGTTGCGCGGTCAGATATTCATGAAGACTATGGGAATCTGAAAATTTTTTATATACCCGATTTTTAGTTCAGGAGAACACACTTAGTGTGGTTCTCCTATGTGGTGGATAGGGTTTTTTAAAAATATAAGTATTACATGATGTGTGACATTTCACACACCATGTGTCCTGATACTAGAAACATGGTGTGTACCACTGGGTGAAAAGGCAAGACCATGACTAGATAAACAAGCAGGTCCTGTTACATATACATGACTAGGATACACAGGCATGACCAGAGTACTCGGACATGGATAGGTACACAATCATGACCAGTGTACACAAGAACTACCATAGTATATGTTCATAAGCTAAAGAGAATGATCACAAGCTCAGGTAGGTCTGAACACAATGAAACACATAATATACTCCCTGTACACACTGTGTACCCCTTTCAGAGTGGGTTGGAGTTATCATTCTCCTCAGTCTAAATGATTATTAGTAGGGTTCATTCCCTTAGTTCATCCCTATGAGGGTGCAGTGAGGCATCCCATCCTGAGAATAGGATGGGAAATCATCTCTATGGGAAAGTCCTCGATAGATTCGGGTATCCCTTTGGGTGGCTTGAGTTTTGATCCTCTGTCATTCATCCCTAGGTTAGGTTTGGTCTCATTACAAACTATTAGGACGTGTGATCCATGTCCTAGTGGTTTACTCCATGTAGGGTTAGGTATGCCTCATAGGCCCTCAGTGTGAACCCCTATCTTTGTATTAACATCTTTTGAGTTCTAGTATATACTTCTTCATGTTAAGGTTTGACATGAATAGCCTCTCAGATGAATGTAAACATTGTTCATTTTTATCATAATTCAATCCTAAGACTCCCAATAAGGTTTTAGGTTATGAATATTGGATAAAATCAATCTAGGATGAACTCAATGAATTTGAGAGGAATAAAGTTTGGAATTTTTTTAAACATCCAAAATATTTTCCTCTAATTAGAGTAAAATGGGTTTTACATAATAAACATGATGAAAATGGAATAGTTTTTATAAATAAGGAATGACTTGTTAAAAAGGTTTATAATCAAGAAGAAGAAAAAGGCTATGAAGAAACTTTTTCTCTAGTAGCTGGACTTGAATATATTTCCATACTTCTATCCTATGTAGCATTCTTAAATTTTACTCTTTATCAAATGAATATAAAGTGTGTTTTTCTTAATGAATATATATAATAGGAATGTTATATAGGATTAAAACCTAATTTTAAAAACAAAAAAATCTCTGGATAATTTTTTTAGACTTACTAAGGAACTTTATGGTCTTAAACAATCCCTAAGATCCTGGTATGATAGGCATTCTGTATTTTTGTTACAAAACAATTTTTTAAGGGATATGTTGATCCAAAACTTTTTATTAATTTTTTTTATAGAAATCATCATTTTTCAAATTTATGTCAATGAAATCATATTTGGCTCATCTCAAAAACTTTTTTTAATTAATTTTTGGATCTTATAAAGTCAGATTTTGAAATGATAATGATGGGAGAACTTATGATTTCCTTAGGCTTTTAAATTTCTAAAAAACAATAAGGAACTTTTACATTTCAAAAAAGTTATAAAAATATCTACTTAAAATTTTTGGATTTGATAATACTAAAAGTATTAGTACTCCTATCAGAAACTAAAAAACCTTAGATCTTGGTGAATCTTTGAAACCAATTGATCAAAATATTTTTATAGGAATGCTTTGTAGCTTACTCTGTCTTAAATAAATTTGTCCATACATAATGTTTTAAATATTATTATGTTTAAATTTCAAGATAATTCAAAAAAAATATCATTTAAAATACACTAAATGATTTTTTCATTATCTAAAATGTAATATGAATCTTGGAGAATTTTATTCTACAAGAAATGATTCTAAACTAAAATATTTTTCAAATCCTGAATTTGGTGGATATAAAATGGACATAAAAATTACATCTAGAACATAACATTTCTCCGGAGAGTCTTTAGTTTTTTGGTCTTTTAAGAAACAAAATTCAGTATCACTTTCCATTGTTGAAGTTCATTATATAGTAACTGGAAGTTACTATGATTAGGTTATGTGGATACAACACACACTCACTAGTGTTTTAATAAGTTTTAGTCAAACTCCTATTTTTTGTGATAATAAAATATCCATATATTTAAGTAAAAACCCATCAAATCACTCATAATATAAATCACATATATATAATAAACAATTTATTTTATGATAATACATATAAAAGGAGATATCATTTTACAATTAATCAAAATGCAATAACAACTTTATAATATTTTTTTTAAACCCCTTAATTCTGATAGATTTGAATATATTAAAGATAATATTGGAATTTTCAACATAAAATGATCATTTATGTACCTTTATTTACCTATCTACTTATAATAAATAACTCCTTGAAAAAGGAGGAGAACATTTTTCTTATTTTTTGATATTTTTAAGTTTTTATAAAAAATTCCCAAACAAATTTTTTTTAATAATTATATGAAAATAGTTTTCTTAAAAATTTTCTAGATAAAGTGTTTATAACAAAATTCTACAAAAAGTTTTTTTTAACTTCTTAATGTTAATTGGACTGAGATTCTTCAAAATGATCACCAAATGGACTCTTTCCTTATTTTTTAGGAAACCAAGAAGTTGTTATTGTTGGACAAACTTTTGTAATAAATTTTATAAAAAAATTCTACAAGGGGTAAATTTTAATTTTTTTTTTTAAATTTTTATATTTATTATTATAATATATTATATGTTGTTTATATTTTTTGAAAAATTTTATTTATAATTTTTTTACAAACATTCAGGTTTCATTGGAACAAATGTTTGTCCTATAAAACTTATATAAAAGGTTACAAAACATAAAGAGTTCATAATTTTTCATCTTTCAAGAAATTTTATCAGTTATTAATATCTATAAGGTTTATTTTATAATCCATTGGATATTAAGAAGATTTATCTTCTCTCTCAATATGATTCTATATATAGGATAATTTTTTCACCACTCCTTCACTACTTGTTTTATGTGGAAGAACTTTTTCTTGTCTGACTTTATTTTGTTTATTTGTTTATGGTTATTCCAATTATTTTCTTCTGTCTGGAAACTCTCCAAGGAATATTCAGATAGTTTATTAAACATAGAAGTTGTTAAAGTGAGGCTTATATAAAGGAACTAGTATGGAAATTTGATTCATTTTTGAAGTCAGTAATCATTTTTGAAGGTTGCAAAAATATTTGTGTTCCCTAAAATTATTTTGGTGTAAAGTATCCATTAATTGAGAAAAAATTATATATTTTTACTATGTCTAATGATTTGGATGGTCTCAAGAATGTTTCTTTCACTCTTTTTAGGAAATCATATAGCCTTAATATCAAACAAGTTCCTCAATAGGTTGAAATTACATTAGAATGAGAATACAACCTCATCACTCACAAGTTACCTAAAAAGATTGGATATTTTTAGAAATCTTTTGTTGAAGCCAATTTTTTTATTTTTATGATAAGGAAATGAATTTTTTCCATATCTCACCAGATTCAAGAATAGTTTATTTGTGGATACAAAACTTTAAAATACTGAGAAAATTTGATAGAGACACTCAAAAAGTTCAAAACATATATATCCTTGATTTCCTATAGAATATGATAAAGTTCAATATTGTAAAATTCATGTTTAGATTAATTGAGGAATATAAATTTGGGTCAATAAAGTTTAAGATTATTCCTTACCCTAGTTTTATCAATAAAGTTCTGGTAAACTTTATAATCGAAAAAATATTATGAATGAGGTAGTTCCAGTCAGTCTAAAGGATTCAAATATTAGAGAAGAAACTATAAACATAATGAATATTGTGTTGGTTTTAGATTTACATAAGTTTTTTAAAAAATTAGACAAAGGTTCTCTTATTGGTTAAGTCAAAAGGCATTAAGGAATTGTTTTTGGAAAAAAAGGAAAGTTGGAAACAAATATCCACCTATGTTGAGAAATTAATAAAAAATAATGTATGATGAGGTATTTTCTATATTGATTATAAATAAGGGTGAAAATAAATATTATATCCCATATTTTTGTTTAGATAATGTTGAGGATTTGTCTCTAAAAAAGTAATCTTATGAAAAACTTAGATAATAAGACAAGAAAATTAGGAAAAATTAAAAAGAAATAAAATAAAAAGTGATCGGATTTTTTCTAAAGGGAATTAAAAAACTTCATTCTAGAGTTGAATTAGTAAAAAAACATGTTGTTACAACCAAATAAGTTACTTTTTCTATTCCTATATCCATTCCTCCTCTAACTGCTCAATCAATATAATTTTAATTAGTAATAATGGATAAAGGGAAATAGTTTTTAGTAGATAAAATAAAAACTGATTCAAATCAATATAATAATGAAGTTTTTGAAGAATATATGCTTAAATTAGAAAAAAAATAAAAACTAGGGGAAATTCAATTGACCAAGGAAGATGTTGTTGCTAAAGAGTTGAAGAAATCATTATATATAGTAGAAATATCATTTTACACTTAAACTTATTTATCATATCAGTCACAAAGAGATATTGATATCAATGAACTAGATAATTATGAATCCTTAGAGGAAGAAGAGTAACAATATCAAACAAAAAAATAATACAAAGATGCAACTCATGAAAATTTTGATATAATCAAAATTTCCCAATCACACTTTTTTGAAAAAGAAGAAGCTATGCCTTCTAGACCAACGACACCTTCATAACCAGATGATTTATCTGATACCATTAACTCATATCTAAGTAAAAGTTCAAAGAGAATGGAAATAGTAATTAACTATTTCAATGAAGTTATCAATAGGCATGAATGAATTAAAAAAATATTTCTAGATATTCAATCCAAGTGCAAGTATATTCAGGGAAAAGTTGATTTGTTGAAAAAATCAAGTTCTTTTGAAGAAAATTATAGAAATAATCATTCAAAATGAAGCTGAATTCATTAATTTAAAGGAAAATACAATGTGAAGTCAAGAAATCTCAAAATTATTATCAATTGGATAAACCAAATAGAATTTGAAATAAAGTTTTTCAAATCAAGGGAATATGATATATGTTTTATAATAAGAAGTTTTAAATTTGAATAAAATAGTTTCTAAATAAAAAAATAATCAAAATCTTATCAATAAGATAAGAGTTTTGGAATGATAAGTTATTAAAATGAAGACAATGTTTGTTGACTCTAAAAACTATCAGGATAATATTAATAATATGAAGGAAATGATCAAGAAACTTGTAAAGAAAGATTGATATTTTTTTAAAATCTTGAAAGTATTTGAAATAATCAAACTAAAACTCTTTGGATGGTTCTTTTTTGGATGTTTTTAGATTAATATCTCTTTAATTTTTCTATGAATGTTATAATATTTTACTTTCATATAAATGTTTTCATATAGATTTTTTCCGAACATTTTAGGTAAAAAAATTTACCACCTAAAAACATTTTTGAAAATCACCAATGGGGGAAAAGGGTCAAACATTTTGGGAGAAAGGTTTGAGATTAAGTGTCTAAACTTTTAGAAAAAGGGGAGAAAGGAAGAAAGTTTTTTAACTTTTTAAGAAAAAGGGAAAATATCATAATTATGTAAGAAGGGGGGGTAAGTTCATTTTAAGTTTTAACTTTAGTTATTCTCTTTAAAAGTTGGTTTTTGTGATTTTCAAAGGGGTGGGGGTCAGTCAAAAGGATAGTTTCAAGACTTTATAATAATAATTTTTAAAATCAAAATCCAATTATTTAAAATTTTATACTTTTATAACTTTTTTAATTACCAAGATTTTAGGATGTTTCATAGGAAGATTAAATGTTTTACCAGATTAAGAATATCCTTTCCAATAGATAGAACTTTCTTAATGTTTTCTAAATGGTGGATATTAGATGAATCTTCCTTAGTGGATGAACATGTACTTTTCACATCAAATGGATGGAGATATAGTTCACCGAACATAGGTTTATAAATTATAGAAAAATAAATATAAAAAATTCTATCATGTGAAGATCTACCAAATCTATCAGATGTAATTTACCAGATGAAGGCATAAATTTCTATTAGACTAACTTTTTTTAACCTATTGGATGAAGAACTCTATGTTTTCAAACATATGAATATTTTCCATTCTATTTGATATAACCTTTATAAAATATAGTTTTATAAACCATGACGACCATAAAATGGATACATTATGATGAATTTTTTATGTTAAGGAGTTAATGTGGTTCCATTGTAACAGATCTTGAGAAATACAGAATACAACCATTGAATGAACATTTATAAAGAGAGATACATGATCAAGGAGAATAAGGTTTTACAACTCTAACTACCTTAAGTTGTTGTGAAGTTTTATAAATATGTTGTTATGTAAGAATGATTCATTATAACTTTTAGAGAAAATTTTTCTTAAGGAATCTATTGTGAGGATACATTGTAAATTTCAAAAAATTGTTTTTATTTTTTAATCATTGTTTCTAGTCTAGTTTGATCAAGGGATTATGTTTTTAAAAAAGATAGAGGTTATACCAATTGTCTGATAGAAGGTTCTCAAGGCTAAGGGAAACAGAACCTATGTCTTATATTTGTGATCAAGGACTTCCATGGCTATGATGGAAGACTTAGTGATAGGGTGAATATTATGGATACCCAAAGTAAAAGTTATTTAATTCCTTAGCATTAAAGGTTAAAGTTTAGAATATTTTTTATGAAGTACTTTGTAATTTTTCTTACTTAATTTATAAAGTTTATGTTTACTTGTTTTATAATTTTTTTATTTAGATGTGCATATTATAAGAAAAAAAATTACTATATGTTATAGAAATTTTTCTAACTCTAAATATAAAGTTAATTGGTATGAAACTTCATATCATAAATTTCTTAAAGAGGTTGGTAAAAATTGTATGTTTTATTTTTATAAACCAGAATTCACCCCCACCCCTATTATAGTAAAAAATATACTCTTTTGATCCTATAAATTAATGTGTTTCCCGTATTTTGAGTATGTCACACATATTTTTAACTAAAATGTCATTTTTAAACTAAAATAACACATTTCAAGTCATAATGGGAACATCGTGTATAATATTGTTGTGTGGATGATTCATACATGTCACAAATGATTTATGAATCGTTTTATTAAATTATCAAAACAATATGAATGAGTTTTCTCTGTTTTGAGTATGTGATGTGTGTTTTGAAATAAAATATCAGTTTAAATAAAAACACACACTTTGAGTCATATTGATCACATTGTGTATTAGATTGATATGCAGTTAATTTCTACCCATCACAAATGACTTAAGGATCATTTTCTAAAAGTATCAAGATAATGAGATCATGTTTTATAGGTTTTCGGTGAGTGAAACATCTTTTTAACTAAAATGTCATTTTTAAACTGAAAACACACACATTGATTCATACCTGGCACACTGTGTGTTGGATTGATGTGTGGTTGAATCCCACAAATTAAAAATGACATATAGATCATTTTACTAAGGTATAAAGATAACCAGATAATTTTTTCTTAGTTTTTAGTGAGTGAAACACATTTTACGCTAAAATTTCATTTAAAAACTGAAACCACACATTTCAAGTCATACCAGTCCCACCATGTATAGGATTCAGATACACCTAATTATTAAATGTCACAAATGACATATGGATCATTTTTATAAAGTATAAAAACAATATAAATGTGTTTTCTCAGTTTTGGGTATGCCAGACAAATTTTTAAATAAAAACCCATTTTTAAATAAAAAACACATGCTTCAAGTCATACCAGTCACAATGTGTATCAAATTGAAGTGTGGTTGATTCATACACCTCAAAAATTACTTGTTAATTATTTCCCAAAAGTATCAAAATTATATTAATGTGTTTTCTTAATTTTGAGTATGGCATGGGACCTTTTAACAAAAATGTCATTTTAAACCAAAAACACGCACTTTTGGTAATATCAATCATATTGTGTTCCATATTGACATGTGGATGATTCCTACACATTAAAAATGATTTATATAGTTTTTTCTCTAAAGTATCAAAACAATTTGAGCATGTTTTCTTGTTTTATAGTGAGTGGTACATGTTTCTAAATAAATGTCATTTTTAAACTGAAAACACCCTTTTGAGTCATATAGGTCACATCATGTATTGGATTTAGGTATGAATAATTTTTACACATCTTAAACAATTCGTGTATTTTCATTCTAAAGTATCAAAATCAACATGAATGTGTTTTCTCACTTTTGAGTAATCTACACGTATTTTTAACTAAAATTTCATTTTAAATTAAAAGCACTCACTTTGAGTCATTTGTAAACTAAATACACACACTACTAAAAATAAATAGATCAAATAAAGAACAAATATCTCTATTTTAAAACCCCAAGTTAAAAAAAGGAAATTATGTTCGATAGTGTATATGACATGCAACACCAAGCCTAAATGAACCATGAAATATTATTATTATTTAAATATAGTCATTATAACATAGCTGTTAAATTAGAAGGCATGCATAAGATTATGTAATTTATAGAATATATACATAAAGATACAACAAAATGTAAATTTATCGACAAATTATTAGTAAATAATCACTCAATTTTTAATGAAGATATTTTATTTAAAAAAATAGATATTCTTTAAAAATGATTTTATTTCTTTTTGTGAGAAAATGTTATAATTAATTTTTTGAGATTTTTTAAATTTTATTTGATAAAATTAAATTAATTTTCTAAATATTAATATCAAAATTAAATTTGGGTAAAATTTAATATTTTTTCGAGAAGATTGACTTTTCAGGGAATAGTGAAAATTACCGATTTTTCAAATACTCTCATTTCTTTTCATTAAATCAAGTAATTTAAAAGTCAAATAAAAATTTTGATTTCATCTTAAATTTAAATATGAAACATTTTATTTATAATAATATAATTAAATTATTTTTTATCATCAATTTCCATGATTTTTATATAATTTTATTTTTATGCTTAAAAATACAATTTTCAGAAAACTGTTTAAAAGTGCATAAATTTTATTCATTTATTTAATTAAAATAACCCATAATGAGGAATGATTTCTGGTAAATTTATAGGTTATATAATTTTTATTATTAATTTAAATTTATATAATGATTATTTCTAGTCATATAGTAAATATAAGACCATTCATTGCTTGAAAAATGCATTTTCCTCAAAAACCACTTTTCATCACACTTTATAGGATACTTATAAAATGAATTTCTTACACTTATAGACATTGAATTTGGTAAAATGGATTAAATATTTGGAATTAGATTAATTTATATTGTTTCATAAGTCCAATTTAATTTTTTTTTCAAAATGTATAGTAAAAATAGAAAAAATACTAAAAAAATTGTCACCCCACTAAAACGGTAAAATAGATTAATTAACGGTAAAAAAATTTGATTAGAACTAAAAATTAACCCTAACATTTGAATTTATTTGATTTTATGAGTAAATTTCATCCATAATCATACATGATTCAAATATATGACCTTTTGTTTCCATATAGACATGATTATGACCTTTATAATAATTTAAGTAATGAAAATGATAAAATGTCAATCTCTTACCTTTAGAGATGTATTATGTGTTCAGAAAGGGGAAATAAATTTTTTTAAATGGATATAAATAGTTATTTTTAGAATAATGAAATTATTTTTATGATGATAATTTATATATAATTTTTATTAATTATATAATTACATAAATTCTTACGCAATGACGTTTTAATAATTATTTAATTAAAATAAAAATAAAATAAATGATTTTAAAAATATTAAAAGTAATATAAATTGAATAAATTATTTTTTTAAATGAATTTTTAAGTAATTATAACATTTTATGTATTTTTTAAATGTATATATTCTAATTTTATCCTTGTATTGATGTTTTTAGAGTGAAATTAAATAAATAGGGTCAAAATTGGCATTAATGGTATTTTATAGTACATAATGTTTCATTAAATAATTTAAAATTACTAAAAATATTATATTCAGCAACGTTAATGTTAAATGGTTGATAATATCTACCATGGTACATTTATGGGTCATTTTTCCTTTAATAAGAAGTTTCTTGGCTACTAAATAGTAAAAACTTTATTTCCGTGGTAATTGTCAAAAAGGGTTAAAATTGATTAAAACAAAAACTATAAGGGTAAAAACATCACCTAAACTTGTCCAAGTTATATTTTATGAGATTATTTATACTCAAAATAATATTTTTAAGGAATATTATCAATTTTTCTCCATTTTAATATGATAATTAATTTATATTAATTTAATACTTTAAAAAATTCCAAGAGTACCCCTCCCTTCTCATATAAAAGGGTACCTCTTCTTCTCTTTTATTCATAGTTAAAAAGTATTTTTTTCTGATAATACCGACCTAGATATATTATTTACACCCATATTAATGTTCTAGAGTCCTATTATTGGTCATAAAACTAACCTAGTAAATATTTTGGTGTAAACATTAAGAGGTTGTTCGAAGAAGAGGTAAAGTTCTTAACCAAGCATTTTCATTTTGTTTCATTTTCTAAATTATTCAAATATTATTCAAACAATATGAAACAATAACATCAGTATATCTCATATACTAATATATTATAATTTTAATTGAATAACCTATATCCATATCATCTTCTATCAAATGGAAACAAAACCATTGTTCGTGCATACTTACAAATTACTGCCCCACGAAAAGATGTAATATGTTTTCCATAACCTCCTCTTATGAATGGTTTTAATGATGGATTTAATGTATATATATTATATTCATGTAATATTTATCATTATTAAATGATAAAATATCATTTAATTTATTACTTTTCCAATCCGTGAAAAAACATAATGTCGTTCATGCATACGTGTAAACCCTCGCCTCCATGAAGCGATGTGATTATTTTCTCATCAGCACATCACATGGATGATATATAAATATATTTAAAGAATTAATATAGTATTTATGATATTATTATCATCTTTTAAAGATAAAATAATACTTATCTAATTTCTATAATGATTGTTGAAATATGGAAATGTTACTCATGCGTACGTACGGCCGACCATTACCATAATTGTAACATAATTCATTTTTCTTAAAAATATCTCATGGTTGGTTTTAAAAGTTTAATTTATTTACAAAAATGATAATTTTTTAATTATTATTATATATATATGATATAATAATGACTAATTTGACCATAGTCAACCTACTGAAGTCATTTTGGACATATGAGCTAAATATCATCAAAACGTCTGACATAAACTTAAATGATTAATTATTTAAATTTAACATAGAAATGAATAAAATAAAAATGAATAATAAAATTGAAAAATTTATTAATAAAGTAAATAATTAACATAATTTCATTATTCATGAAGATAAATAACATATGTGCTGAGTCAAACTAAATGTAAGGGACTTTCTTTTTTAAAAATCCTATTTTAAAGTTTCCTTTCCAAATATTTTTCTTCAATGTCTGCATTTTGAAAATTATTTTATGGATGTATTTATATAAAAATAAATTAATTATAAATTAAATTTTAATTCTATTTTTACTTTCTTTCAATGTTTCTCAAAATGAATATTATTATGCATTTTATACAGAATATTTTGAATTTATTTACAAAAGACAAAAGACAAAAGGAATATTCTATTTTAACATCTATGGAGAAAATGAATTTTCCCTCCACAATAACCATTATTTGATATTTTAATTCATTTATAAACTTTTATTTTTTCTTCGAAGTTGAAACATCCTTCCCTGTGTTATATTTATTAAAAAAAGATTATAAAATGGAATGGATATTTTAGTATCATGAAGTGTTTTCATATGGGTGAAAATAATATTTTGAATGTGTGTAATGTTATAAATTACAATATTTTATGTGTTATGGTTATTTTATGGTTCTTGGGAATTATTATGGTGATGGGTTGTTATATTATAAACCAATGATGGGTGGTTTTGTTATAAACCAAGGATGGGTGATTCCATTATAAACTAAGGATAGGTTGGTCTGTGATAGCCCTCAAATTCATTAGGTATGGAAGTTGACTGTATTGGTTATTCCATTTGTAAGATTGACATGAAAAATGGTTTCCCAATTCACAAACATGACTTATATATTCTTTCTAATTAGTCTTTAGGGAAATCATTTTATTTTCAAAAGTTAAGCTAGTGATCATTTTAAACGAAATATTATACCCTTTTAGGGTAAAAATTCATGTTTTAAGAAAATGTTTTTCATGGGTTCTCATGTTTTATAAGAAACACTAATGGTTATTATTTTTTCATTATGTTTTACTATAATTTTTTTATTAAAAACGTTGTGTATTAAAGTAAATTTAATTAAGCTCAAATTTTAAAGGAAAACTATTTTTATGATATAATGGTTTTAAAATAGACTGAAAAGTTTATTTATTTTATTTTTATGTCCCTTACTAATATTTTTGTGATCATGCCATGTTTCAAAAAAAATATTGGGATCAAATATGGGTAAGTATAAAGAAGAATTAAATTTAAAAGTGGTGAATATTTTTCATGAAAATAAAACATGTCTATTTTTAAAGTTTTCTATATTAGGAAAATTGGATACTAGTCAAAAGTGTCCAGTTTGTAAAATATGGTTTTATTATGTATGAGTTGTAAACTAATTCACTAAAACTCTAAAACTAAAAATATCCTCAAATGTAAGAGAATGAATTATTAACTAAAAACTCAATATTATGTAATGTTTATGGTCAGGTCCGTATATATATAAAGAGAACAAATAATACTTATTTACATCAACCTTATTAAAGACTTTGTAGAGAATTTAATGTTCTATAATAATTTTTTCCTCTTTGTAGAGTATAGAATGATTTTAGCAGAATCAATTCTCAAATAAGTCACCTCTCCATGATCTCTGTGAAAATTAACTAAATAAGTAGTGGATAAAAATGATAATAAAATTAACTAAAAATAATTAGATAAAATGATGATAAAATTTACTAAATAATAATTATGAAGTCGCCTCTTCATAATGTATTCATACATTTTGGCACCATGTATTTTTCCCATTCATTTCTAAAAAATATATATTTCTTATTTTGAATACATGGGATAGAAAGAGTCCTAGTATTACTAGAAAAGTTTTAATAAAAAATGATTAATAAATATTTTAAATGATATTTCAATTATCATTAGAAATAACTCTTTTAGGATGCTTGTTTGTTTATGAAATATGATATATTTCATAAATTATCAAACTTAATAACCATAATTGTTATCACCAGTTTTTTTAGACGCCGTAGAAAAATTGATAAAAATAAATAATTTTTTTATATATGTTTTTATAGTGAAATATTATTATACATACCCTAATACTTATCTACTTATATAATTACATAGGCTTCTTATGCTCATCGTCTTTCCTCATGCCATGATTTTGATGATATTTAAACACCACCATATCACAATAAAATTTTAATTAAAACCTAACATAAAATGAATGAATTGATGTTTATATTCATAATGTTGAATGTAATGTATTACAGATTGATAAACTCTATCATGTTTGGTCAATGTTTTTCTTATCCATGCATTGAATCCAATAAATAAATATTTGGAGTATCCCAATTGATTGTAATGAGAAACCAATGCTCTATAAAAAGGAATAAGTAATAAAAGGAATGAAAATTTATTTTATATGATTAAATTGTTGATTTTTACCTCTGCATCATGGGTATTAATAATATTTTTCATCTATAAGTTTGTTTTCAAACATTACAACTAATTTTTTCACTATTACTAATTATCCCTCTTCCTCCAATGAGATTTTTTGTATATAAGTGATGTGAGGACTAATGAGTCCAAATTGTTTTTTACAAGGTTTTCCCTTCAAATGGTACTAATATATATGCCTAAAAAATATGAATAGTGTTTAACTATAATGAACATGATATATCGTCTATTGGAAAAAAATTATGAAAACACACCTCAGGTATACATTTACAACTGAGACTCATATACATCCATACTTTAGGATTTCATCTAAATTATCAAGACCAAGGAAGTATATAACAACCTCACCCTATATTTTTCTTCAAAATTAATGATGGTCATAACACAATATTTAAACATTTTATCTGCATAAACATATAATATTAGTAAATTTAGAAGTTGAACTATAGAGAAAATGCACTTTTTGAAGGTATTTTTTATTAATTGGTTGATCCTTTAGATTATTTTGATTAAAATTTCTATTTATCCTTAATTTTTTCTATTTTTAATATAATTAATCAATTTTGGTCTTTATTCATTAATTGTTAAAGGTTTTATATAAAAAATAAATTGGAAAGTAATACTTCCTTGTTAACATGTATTTTTACAAGATAAAAATTCCATGATATAAATGTTATAATAAAACGGATTGACCATGTGAACATCCAGATCATCCATGGGAATATGTATCTCAGTGTTCAACTCATGAGCTACATGAATCTCCATACTCATACAACCTTTTGGAATTTTTTTGTAGAATATATACTTGTATATTATACATTGTAGCCCTAGAAATAATGCGATGGGTTAGTGATGATAAAATATAAAGCACAATCATTTTCTTCTTATATGATATTTTTATAGGAAGTGTATTATTTTCTTCCTAATTCATATTTCATAGAAACTATTATGAAAAAATTGATTACCTTTGGTAAGGAAGACCATTTAGGGGAACAACTCACCTCTAAGATGGTGGGATCTTCATGTGGTGGGTTTTATTGTGTTTTTTATTCTCTTTGATGCCTTAACATAATATTCTCTAATAAGTAAGACTCTAAATTACTTTTTTATTCTAGAGTAGTTATTCATGTATGAATCTCCTCTATTTTCATACCTTTATCCCCTTTTTCATTTCTTTTATCACAATATATTTTGGGAAACACACCAAAACCCACACCTTTGATGCAACCATATTGTTTTTATTCTTCAAGGCCACTGAAAGAGTTATTCATCGGGTACAGAAAATGATGATTCTTCTATCTAAATTAGATAAAAATATTATAATATAATAAGTAATCATTTCCATGTAATTTCAATTTAAATTAGAACAAGTTTTTATTATTTCATACTTAGATATGATTACTACACTTTTTTGTGTTTTCATCTATTAGTATTCCATATTTATTTACATGATCCTCCTTCTATAGATATGGGATGGAAGTAGATATTAATTTTGATTCATAAATCTATATATGAATAAAGTAAGATAATTATGTTGTTGTTTCATATCACATAAAATTATTAATTTAGAATTAAAATACATACCTTTTTTAATTAAAGTGTACCTAATACTTACTTTATTGTAGGGGTACATTGGTTTTAGTGCATGCACTTATTTTCAACACTCAGTTACTATTTAATAAATTAAAAATTCTTAATCAAAGTGATTAATACATGTATTTTCAAGTAATTTATTATAAATCACAATATACCTGAAAAGATGCCTCCTCATAGAGACCTATAAATGAATTTTATGTTTATTGGTTTATCATGTGTGCATAAATCTAGGGTGGGTTTAGGTTTACTTTCCCTTTAGAATACTTGAGATGATTCTTCATAAGAATTTTCTAAAAGCCTCTATAATCCTTTTTAGTGACCTTTAATACAAAATTAATTCAATAGTCATCTACTATAAATGAACTCTGTAAGATATATTGAACATTAAATAAAAATTTCATTATTTTTTTGTTAAAATAAAGAAATTATATCATAATGTTACTCTAATATACTCCAAAATTAATACCTTAACTATGAGAACAAAAAAACTCTACATATCTACATCAATTAGTAAGTGAATTAGAGTGTTTAAACCAATGTAACTAATGAAAATGGACTTGTTGTGGTTAAATTTTAGTTGTGTTCATTCCATCCAACCTTTAATTTTATGCATCTACTTCTCAAATTAATAATTTTTGTTGACACCATCATACTATGATGCTCCTATTTTTTATGGGACATAGGTTTTTAACCTTCTACCATTTACTTAGATTTAACATCATCAATATGTTCCTTAGGATTAGAAACATCTACATGTGGAGAAACTTATTGTTCCTCTTCATTGGGAGCATCAACATGTTGAGAAACCAATTGTTCCTCATTATTGAGAGAATTAGGATGTGTATAAGAAATTATCAATAGAATTGTTTTAACATTTAATTTATATTACATAAATATCTTAGTAAATTGATAATAATATGAGGTAACACAATGTATATTACAAAAAAATATTGCCAGATTGTTGATCACTCTTTTTTTCTTTAAAGTTTAAAAGGATTTGAGCCCTTTATAAATTATCCAAATCTACTCATTGTGGTCTTTTCTGACATATAATACCCCATATATATTGGGAACTCCCAAAAATTATTGCAACACCCCAATGAAAGGGTCATACGCAGTTGAATTGATATCTGACCCTTTAGTGGTTTTGGTTGATAACTAAATAGTTGACCACTTTCTATTTGAAAGATACAAAACATAAATAATTGTAATACCAATTATTCTATTATGAATGGTTCATCATTTTACCCTTATTAAAATCCACTTTCATGAATCCCAATTCATCAATTTAAACATCACTCGTATTATCAGCCCACTTTCATTGAAAAATCAACACATAGAATGTACTATAATCCAACTTCAATATTTTTTTGATGATTCTAATGTATGAAATATTAGCATAAATTATATTTTTGTCCTTGTTACCAAATATTTCTATCACTTTAAGAAAAATTGTAACTACACTATTTTTTTGGGAAATATGTTCATCAGGTTCTTTTTTATAGAATATATAACCATTAATTACATAACCATTATAAGAAAATACATGAACACTTATTCCTATGGATAACCATCCAAGTCATTTTGAAATTAAATTTGGATTTTTAGTTCACTCCTTAAAAATATAGTCTCAAACCCATCTTATAAACAATTTATTATGTGTATTTGATATCCATATTTTATCCCTTGATAGATTTTGAAGCCTAATAATTACTTAGTAGGTTTCAGTTATGGAAAAACCTCTAAACTGTTATGTAAAACAAAAAGAGGATCCCACTCCTACTCTATAATAGTAATTGTGAAAACATCTATTCTAGAAATTCGTTCAACCATAAGTTTTTTGGTGTGATCATATGTTGGTAGACCATTTCTTTCCACATTGGATAGGTATTTAGTACATAATTCAATGGATTCCTCAAAAATATATCACTTAGTAATACAACACTCTGTCTAAATTAAATTTTTGATATACCCTCTCAAAATATTGATATATTTTTCACTAGGGTACATCCATATATAATTTACAAAATTTTATAGTTGTATCTCTCTAACCAATTGAACCATTAAGTTAACTCTTATATTAAATAATGATAGTGGGAAGAACATTTCCAATTCAAATAATATGAAAACAATTTCCTTTTCCATAGTTCACAATTTTTTTTGGGTACATAACATTACTACATATAAATTTGAAAAAAAACAAATATTTTTTAATGTATAATGGAAATTCTTAGGCAAAATGCAATGTAAATATATATTCATTAAATATCACATCAGAACATGACATTCATGTGATTTCAGGACCTCTAAAATTAAATCAACCATTGGAACGATATTCTTGATATTTTATGAATACCCCTATAGAACCTTTATATCATTTAGAAAGTTTCAAAACTCATATATCTCTTGTATATAATCAGTGTAAGAAACTGGAGGGAGAAAAATTCATTTTTCACCCTTCATTGGTGCTAATTATTCCTATATCTGTATTTCAATCATGTCCAACCTAGCCTTAATTTCATCATTTGTTTTTTAGGGTGAATTTATTATTGTTCCAATGAAACTAGAGCATATTTTATTCTTCACATGCATGGAATCAAAAAAAATTCTAACATACAAATAATTCTAGTATGGTAATTCAAAAAAATCAAACACTTTTTTCAACTGATTTTCATAAGATTTTTTGAAGTAGTTTTATCAAAAGGGTGGCTATATAATTTATTTTCTAAAATAGTTGATAAATTTTTAGTAGATATAGTGATGTTCCTTCTTCTAAATTCTTATTCAATGATTCCATCCATGATCGAAGTAAAAAATCTATGATGTCCTCAAAACATAGACTTTGATGAATGTTTAATCCTAAATGAGTGTTTACCTTTCTTAAAAATGGGAGACCCTTGAGTTACTTTAGTTCTATATATTTAAAATTTTCCATAAGTAGGTAATTCCTTTATAGTCCCATAAAACATGGCTCTTAACATTAAATCTTCATTTATATAAGCATAATACAACATAACACCTAAATCCCACATTAATTTCAATTGTTCAATCAACAGATCCAAATAAACATCAATATAATTACCTGATTTTTTTTTGTCATAATATCAGAACAAAAAAATAATATAGTTTCATTTCATGTATAACCATGGTATAAAGCTATAATTTACTGACATAACTGGACATGTACTGTGAGTGCTACTTTGAAAACCAAAAGGATTCACTTCATCTATAGATATTTCAAGGAAAAGGTTTCAAGGCTCATTTCCAAATTCACCCATGATCAATTTTATTCCATTGAGGAGATTATGTTGGGTGAAAACGTTTTCCATCTTAATTTATTGTAACTACATGCCACATTAATTTCCTTGTAGTCTCCTCACTTATATATAGGTACCTAAACCTTATAATGATTGGAAAGTGCCATAAAACTTTTTAAGGACTTGATTCATCTTTCTTGTATCAAGCCACACCATTATTTTGGAATTTTTAAGTGATTCATGGTCCATGAAAAATAGAATATAGTTATTTGGGTAGGCATGTATTCTTTCATAAATAATTCCATTGAATTTATAATTTGTTTAGTGTCATATGTTCAGTAAGAAAACTCATTATCTTCCGGTAGAATATCATTCAAGAGAGAAAGTAATTTATTAAAGCTGGTGTCACTCCATCCATTTCCAACTTTTACATTATATAGCTTTAGCATGGAGGATAATGATTTATATTTAGTATAACCAGCATATAATGGAATAATTGAAAAACTCTTTAACATCTAATATGCTTTTGGAAAATCATTAAGTTGTTTTTCATCTTTCATTATCATTTCCTCAATATGATCTTCATCATCGTTCACACTTGTAATCATATCCTTGATACATTCATCATCATTCACACTTGTAATCATATTAAATAATCCATAAAATGTATTGTTATTCTAGTCACTAGTTACATTTAGTTAATCCTTGTGTTTAGTAGGACATTTATAACTTTAATATATTCTGTGACATATCAAGTGTTCTTCCAACTCATTTGGACTAATTAGTCTTGAAAAACAACAACAATTTAAACATGGAAAAAGGATTTGAAAAGGGTCATATGCATGATATTTTGTAAACTTGATGAACTCTTTCACCCCATCCTTATATTCTTTTGACATATGACTAACATCCATTCATTTTAGATTCATATCAATCGTATTTGATTTAGTAATATTCATATTTAATAAAATAAATAAATACACATAAGGTATGATCTTTGAACCCAGAAATGCTATTCTTTAAATATACACAAATATAGTCATCATATTTAATATAAATTTTTATTGCATAAACAACTTGTTAAAACGTAGAATGATAGATAATTCTATGAAATTAAATTATTATAATGCTTATTTTTTATTACAACAATTCACATATCATAAATCAATCCTTTCAATGAAATGGATTCATCAAAGAAGATAATCCACGGCTCTTCACTATCAATGTTTACAAGAAACCTATGAATTTATACAACTTGATAAGTATTAGGGTATATATAATAGGATTTCACTATCAAAACATATATCAAAACAAATTACTTACTTTTCACAATGTTTCCTCAATGTTTGAACTATAGAAATCAAATAAATTATGGTTATTAAATTTGTAAATTTATGAAAGATATAATATTTTAATTCTTAATTTGGTAATAAAAAAAATTAATATGCCATGATATTTTAAAATTAGGTAAGAAGGGATAAATTATGGTGTTCTTTGCTTCTAAAAATCATTAAGTAATAACCATTTTTTGTATCATTTTACCTTTTTAGATTGAATAATCATGTCTGTAGAAATCATATTAAAAAATTTAATCACTAATATAAATAATTAAAGTGAATGATAAAATAATAATTTACTTTATTTAAATTTCAATGTGGATTGGGTAATATATAGAGCATGCACAAGAAAATTAATTAGTATGCCTAAATCAATAACACACTTATCATAATTATATTTTTTTGGATCAGTCCACTATCATGTCATGTGATTATGGCCTTTAAAAAAATCATCTACCCAATATTTTGATAAGATATTACAAAATATATTTGATTTTGGGACTTATATAGAAAATGATTCTTCAATTACTCTTAATAAGGGTGGGGAATTGTTTTAGATACAAGTCACCATGATTGTTTTTTAATATCAAATAATATAAATGTTTTAATTTTAGTTTCATTTAAAAGTAAAATATTCTAATTTCTTTCTTTATAAATATTTAAATTTATAGAAATTTATAGGGTAAATTGTCATTTTTTCCTCAAAAATAGTTAATAACAGTGTATTATACTCTTTTTATCACAATTATTATAGGGATATCTTAACATTATATTTTATAAATTACTATCACGATGGAGCATCAAACATATTTTCACTTTTTTATAAATGGATTTCCTCACAGTCTTCATTTAAATGTATACATCTACAATGCAACATTTCTTATCTAATCAATCCATCAACATTAAAACACAATAAAATATATTATTTTCTATTAAAAATAATTATAAAATGAAATTTGGAAAAAAACACAAAAAATAAAGAGTTTAAACAATCCAAAAAAGAACCAAAACTGGCAATTTGTTGTATAATTCTTATGATGTAAATATACAAAACAATGTGGTCTAAAAACTTGTTAGTTTCTTCATGGATTTAAAAAAAATGCATGAAGATGAGTAAAGAGAGATAAACAAATTTGACTGCTACGTGTAGAAAATAAAGTCAAGATAAAGTAAAAAAATCATGAAAACACATGAAGGATTGACTAAGATTCCTTAAAAACAAGTTCGTATTTTCATACCTTTAGTTTTGAGGTATGATTTTTCCAAAGAAATAAAATTTGGTTATAGTAGAGATTCGATCCTATGAGATTTTTAATGCGGTGTGAGGAAGATGTGATTCGCTAGGGTTCTTTTTTAAAACGGATGAAAGGTTTTATCTATGCTTCTAAAAAGTGCTGAGAGATACGAATTTTTCCATCACTTTCTTAGCATTGATAAATCATCACTTTTATCAGCACTAATAAAACTGATATTTCTCAATGCTTATATTTTAATGCTGATGTAATAAATTTTAATCAGCACTTAATTGAACAAATATAAATATGAAAAAGAAAAATAATAAAAATGAATGAATAAATATTATTAATTATATAAATAATAAAATTATTAAAAATGAACTATACTCACTATTTAAATTGTAAAAATATTAAAAAATCATTTAAATAAATTAATTATATAAATTAAAAAAATATTAAAAATATTAAAAATTAATTAATATTAAAACTAATAAATAATATTTAAGGAATTAATATTAAAAATGAATAAAAAAATTTGAATAGGTAACAAAAATATTGAATTTATAACATTAATTATAAAAATTGCAAACACATAAAATATTGTTAGAAATGAACAAATAAATAATATTAATTATATAAATAACAAAATTACAAAAATGAATAATATTATCCATTTAAATTAAAAAAAATTCATTTAAATAAATTAATTATATAAATTTCAAAACTATTAAACATATTAAAAATTAATAAATAGTATTGAATGAATGAATATTAAAAATGAATAAGTAAATGTAAATAAATTACAAAAATACTGAATAATTGAATTTATAACTTTAATTACATAAACATAAAACACATAAAAATGAATAAATAAATTGTTTTAATTATATAAGTAACAAAATTTCTAAAAATGAATTATATTAACTATTAAAATTATAAAAAAAAATGCATTTAAATGGATTGATTATATAAATTTCAAACATATTAAAAATATTAAAAATTTATAAATAAAAATTTATAAATATTAATCATATAGATTTCAAAAAATATTGAAAATGTTAAAACATAGTAAATAAATATGTATAAATAAATATTAAAATTTAATTAAATTCCAAAAAACGTAAAAAATAATAAATATTAAAAATGAATAAATAATATTAAATGAAAGAATATTAAAATTGAATAAATAAAATCTAATAGATTACTGAACTATTTTAAAAATGAATTCATAAGTTTAATTACATGAATTATAAACACATATGCAAATGAAGAATTATGAATACATGAATATTATAAATTATATAAATTAAAAAAATTAAAAATAAATTATATTAACTATTTAAATTATAAAAATATTAAAAAGTGAATTTAAATTAATTAATTATATAAATTTCAAGCATTTTAAAAGAATTATAACTTATTAAATAAAATTGAATAAATATTAATCATATAAATTGAAACTTATTGAAAATGTTACAACTTAGTAAATAAATATTTATAAATAAATATTAAAAAATGAATAGATAAAACAAATACTAAAAATTAATAAATATTAAAAATGTATAAATAAGATTAAATGAAAGAATATTAAAAGTGAATAAATTAAAATGAATAAATTAAAAAAATATTTTAAAAAGTGAATTTGTAACATTAATTATATAAATTATAAACATATAAAAATGAATAAAAAAGAATGAATATAAAATATTAATTATATAAATAAAAAATTTATAAAAAATGAATTATCTTGACTATATAAAAACATTAAAATTAAAATACATTTATAGAAATCAATTATAAAAATTTCAAATATATTAAAAATATTAAACCTTGATAAATAAAAAATTAATAAATATTAATCATATAAACTACAAACATATTCAAAATATTAAAACTTAGTAAATATATATGTATACATTTTTAAAAATTTATAAATTTAAAAAATAATAGAAATTAACAAATATCTAAAATGAAAAATAATATTAAATGAAAGAATATTAAAATTGAATAAATTATAGAAATATTTATACAAAAGTGATTTCATAACATTTATTACATGAATTAAAAACATATAAAACAATAAATAAATAAATATTATTATTATTATTAATTATTGATGTATGTATTGTATTGACTGTATATATTATATATAATTAATTATAAACCTTTATAATTTTTAATAATAATTAAAAACTTTAATATTAAATTAATTTTATAAATATTTAAAAATTTATAATTAACTATCAAAATTGAATATATTACAAAAATATTAAATGAATATATAATAAAAATGAATAAATTACAGAAAATACTAAAAATAGAGACATCTTAAAAATGAATAAAGATTATTAAATGAATAAAAAAACATGCACATACACACATACATATGCATAGAAATATATATATACATACATACACATATAAATATACATACACAAGCACACACACAGACACACACACAGACACAAATAGGTATATATATACATGTACATGTATGTATACATATACACATACACGTATTTATACATATACACATATATACAATTAAATACACATGTTTGTTGTCACACCCCAATATTTGGAGTTATTTTATTTCATTATTTTCTTGGATTTGGATATTCGGTTTGAGGTTCAGGTTGAGCCCTAGTTTAAACTTTTGAAATTTTATTGAAAATGGAGTTTTTGGGCTTGGCAGTAAGAGGTTCACGGTTAGCGCATGATTAAGGGAAATTGTGCACCCTTTCCCAAGTAATTGTGTGTCTTTTTTGGGGGTATATAAGTAAGGTACATGGGTTACACAGGGTTTGGGAAACCGTGTGAAAATCATGCATGCAGTTTTTTCCATTTGGACAGTGGCGAATGCATGGTTTTCACACGATTTGTAAAATCATATGGTAAAACTGTTGAGTTTCCCAAAATTTTTAAATCTTAAAATCCTTATTCTACCCTAATATCTTTTTACCCTAAATCGATCCCCCTCCCTATTGGTCATTTTAGACACACAAAGGGGTCCCAAACCCCCCTTCTCTTTGGTTCTCCTCCCTCCATGGATGCTCCTCCAAGGTTCTAAGGTGATTTTCTTAGGGTTTTGGCCTCTTTTCTCATATTCCTCTTCTCCTTTCATAGATTCTTGGTGTTTCCTTTGTGGGTTCTTGGACAGACAAATCCTAGGAGCTAGGGTTGATATTTTTTTCTTATGATTATTTGGGTTTAGGGTGTGTGGATGGTTCCTTAGGGTGTATTATTCTTTCCCTTGAAGTTTCATCGTATCCTTACTCTATTGAGGAAGGTGTTTCCATCCATTTTCTTTCTATCTCATTCCATTTGATTCTTGTGTATTTTTAAATAATTTATAATTGTGTTTCATATGCTTTTGGTATGATTTTTTATCTTGGTATGGTGTTTTTGTTTTGGAAAAAATTAGTGGAAGTGGTTTTAAAGGGGTTTCTTTAATCATGTTGTATTGTTATGCACACAAGGTGTTTGTTAAAATTTTGATTGTTCCTTTAAAGCTAAATTGTGTGTTTGAGTGGTGTTTAGCCTTATTTATGTTATGATATCATTTTTGGATTGGGAATTTGGAATTGGGTGTGTGAATTGGTGGCTTTTATTGAATGACTCTTACGTGTGGCTGTAGAATTATTTTAAAAAAGTGGGGTTTCCTTGAAAAGATGTCTTTAAAGTGAATTGATGTGTGTATGTGTTGAAAGAGGTATTTCCAATAGAAATGGGTAATGTTTCAAGTGATATTATTTTTTGTGCTCTTTAAAGTTGTTTTCGAATTGTGAAAGTATTTTGAATCATGTTTAAATGGCACTACCACAAAAACAGTTTTTCCCAACGCCACCCCTTTATCAGCGCTAACGAAAAAGCACTGATAAAGGGACCCCCTTTATCAGTGCTTGTTTAGTAGTGGTGATAAAGGGGGGCCTTTATCAGCACTTTTTTTAAAAGCGCTGATAAAGGGTCGAATTCAAAAAAATTAAAAATAATATATTAATATATAAATATGTAAATATAGTTATATTGATATAAATATAATATATAATTTTTAAATATATTTTAGATAAGTATAAATGTACATTTACACTTAATATAATTAATATATAAGATATTTACTGAAAATGGCTTCTTAAAAAATTAAAAAAATATTTTTAATTAATAATTTTCTAATTATTATCGATTAAAAATCATTTAATAACAATTTGAAGACACAAAAAATCAAAACAATTAATAAAAGATCTAAAATAAGTTAAAAATGGAACTCAAACTTCAAAAGGCCATAACTTTTGATCCGGGTGTCCGTTTGAGCTCTACAGTATATCAAATCGAATCCTGCGACGATCTCTACATGTTAGTGACTCAGGAAAAGTCTCTTTCACATTTTTCGAGGCCAAAAAAGGCTCATAAGTCTTCCAAAACTGAGGTTTTAGTCGGGGTACTTCGATTTTTTAACATTTTGTGGATTTTCAGCCTCGTTTAAGGTGGTATTATTGGCTTTTTTTGGTGGGGACTGAATTTATTCCAAGGTATTACATTCATATTGATATTATGTCTTTGAAATTTTATCGTTTTTTATAATTCATTGTTTTTTATAATCAAATATATAAGAATATATATATATTTTTTTATATATTCACACATAAAAATTAATTATAAATATAAATAATAAAATATATTTACATATAAAATATATTAGCTTTATCTAAATAGTAACTAATATCCATTTTATTTAAAATAAAAATATATGAATATTTATATACCTATATATTAATATAACTATATATATATATTAATCTAGCTATATATATATATTAATATAACTACATATATATTAATATTACTATAAATATATATTTTAATATCACTATAACTATATATATTAATATCACTATAAATATATATATTCATATAACTATATATATATATATTAATATATATATATATTACTATACGAATAAATATAACTATATATATATATATATAAATATATATATATATAAATATAAATAGATATATATATATATATAACTATATATATATTAGTATAACTATATATATAATAATATAACTATATATATATATATATTAATATAAATATATATTACTATACGAATAAATATAACTAT
Source organism: Viscum album (assembly GCA_963277665.1). Classification (NCBI taxonomy): domain Eukaryota; kingdom Viridiplantae; phylum Streptophyta; class Magnoliopsida; order Santalales; family Viscaceae; genus Viscum; species Viscum album. The sequence goes on from OY728141.1 coordinate 1,800,246,595, forward strand.
ATATATATATATAAATATAACTATATATATATTAATATAACTATATATATTAATATAACTATATATATATTAATATAAGTATATATAAATATATTAATATAGCTATATATATATTAATATAAATATATATTACTATACGAATAAATATAACTAAATATATATATATAGAGAGAGATATCATGAAATGGTAAACAAATCAAAATAGAGTAGTGGTAAGGGATTAGGCGCGTAGGGCGGAGGTCTCGAGTTCCAAACCTGGTGGAGGGAGAGGTGCGCCCATGGGGGTGGATGTGGGGGCTAGTGCTGATAAAGAGTGGAGGGGGTGCGTGTGGGGTGCTGGAGGGGGTGGAAAGCGTTGTTAAAAGGGGGCTCAAGCGCTATAAAAGCCCCCCGAATTGGAAGGATTTTTTTAGTTTTTTGTAATTTTTTTGTAATTTTTTAATTTTTTTTAATTTTTATTAACTTTTATCAGCGCTTTCTTAAAAGCGCTGATAAAAGGGTCCTTTATCTGTGCTGAAAATAAAGCGCTGATAAAGGAAGCACTGATAAAGGGGACCCCCCCCCCCCCCCCGCCATTATCTTCGCCGGCTTTAACAGCGCTTTTCTAGCGCTGTTAAAGGCCATTTTTAGCGCTGATAAAAGGCGTATTTGTAGTAGTGTGGGTTAATGTGAAAATGAATTTGAAAGGGGATATAACCATGTAAATGTTTGGTTTGTGCATGTTTTCATCTTGTGTTATGTTAAAATTATTTAATAAATTGTGAAAGTGGTAAAAAGTTTATTTTCAAACTAATTTGGGGTGTATATGAACTTCAAAAATGGTCTTTTCCCATGAGAACGGTTGGATTTTATGTGTACCTTTCTTATGTATTTCTAGACTGAATTTATGAGTTGTATAAGTGATGTAAAATGTGTTCCCAAATGAAAAAAAACATATTTGTCTCTTTAGATACTCTTGGTAACCAAAATGATTTAATGGCCCGTTTGGAATTTTATGATGTAGTTTGATTTCAAAAGTCTTTGAAGACCCATTGGCCATTGTGTATGTTTTTTGGAATATGATTTTTAAAGCTATGTGATGTGGTGGCCCATTTGGAACTTTTTTATGGATTATTGTGAGATGGGAACACCTATGGAGGATTTCTCGATATGTTGGATATCACATGGGTGGTGTTGGTGGTTGGGGTAGGCAAGTTTGGTGGAGGTAGGTCAAGTGATCCACATGTGTGAGGGCCTCTCTTTACACTATATCATTGTTACTATCATGGGATTCATGGGAATATTTTAGAGGATCGAGTGATGGTTTCCTGTTGATCCCAATTATATGGGTTGGTACCCCCTGACTTTACAGGGATTGGTGGGACATGCCACTGTATTGGTAGTTAGAATGACCAGTGAGCTATTAACTGAGGATTTTCACCATATTTTGGCAGGTGAGTATAATCTGAGTATGTCTAGGGATTTCTCTAGTGATATTAAGAAAATTCCCACGGTTATCTATCTATCTGGATCAGGTTGTATATTTATTGAGATTCAGTTATCATTAGTTCTTCCTCTTGTTCATTTTATTGATTTGATCCTGGTTTATTACTAAAAATAATCCCACAATGATTACTTTGGTTTCGTTTTCATTTTGTATAACCACTTTTTATTATGTGGTATGGTTTTTACTTGTGTTTTGGTTTTGAAACTGGGTTGTAGAAAGTGAAACCATTTTTTAAAAGGAAATATCTGTGGGATTTTAAAAAAATATAATTTTTTGAAAGATTTATTTAGTTGTTTAAAATTTTTAAAATCAAAATTCTTGAGGTATTACAAACTATTATTTATGGACTATTTTGGGAAAAAAATTTATGGATTATGTAATGATTACATACTCATCTATTTAAGGTCACACCCTATTTGTTTCACTCAGTGTTGGTAAATCTGATCTATTTTACAGGTATAGGTTTCTAGTCCAATTGCTCACCTTGGTAACAGGTTGGTCTTATGGTTTGTAGTGTCTAAGAGATCATGTGGAGATCTTATTGGTGTAGTCTAGTTTAAGTTTTGTATTCTATTTTTTTATTCATTAGTTATTGTATCTAGATCAGGTTGTATATTTATTGAGATTCATTTATTGTTGGTTAGTCCTCTTTTTTAGTTTAGTTATTTGATCATGGTTTATTAGGAAAAATCATTCCCACATTGATTACTTTGATGATCAGAACTAGTTTCCAACTAGTGGGGATCGAGAACGCCCATCAATTCATTTCTCAGACTGGGTTCGATGTTGGGTGGGATGGAATCCCATCTTGTTTCCTGACAAAATGGTATCAGATTAGTCCCTTATTATTTAGTATGTCATGTTTTTAGAGATTAGGACTATTGATACTCGATAGGTAGGTAAGGGAAGGATGACATGAACTCTTGCTCGTTTAGATCCTCGATTTTCCAGGTGTAGTCTAGGATTCAAGTCTATTTTTTTGGTTTTGGGTTTTTGCGAGTGAGTAATGATAATGAAGGTGATATAGTGTCATTTCATGATCTCACATGGAGTAGTGACCCATGTGGAGTCCGAGTACATAGTTCATGTTCTACTTACTGGTTACTACTTTCTTGGGGTATGGCCCACTAACTATGTCTCTAGGTTAGGCATGACCACTAGTTCCTCATTCCAGTAGTTTGGTGTAATTTTTGTGTTTTGTTTTGATTTTGGTTTGTGTGAATATCCTTTTAAAATAAAAATGCTTTTTAGAAATGAAAATATTTTCTTTCAAGTAGTTTCAAATTAACAAGAATTGTTTTTGAAAGTAAAAGTTATTAGGATTGAAGAATTTGGTAAAATTTTGGGTTTGATGATGAAATGGAAATTGTGACCCTTGGTATTCCTTATGAACATTCGCATATGTATAATTATGTGTGGAAAGTGCATGTTTCCACATGTGTATGGATAATATAAGTAGAATTTGGATGAGTTCATATGAGACAATTCATAGGATTTCATGGGTAATTTTTTTAAGTTTAAAATTATTTGGATTAGTTTTCTTTTGAAAAGTGGGTTCTTGTTTTGTGGAAAATGGAAGTCGGTATTTGAATAGTTTCCTTGGAAGGAGGTGGTTTTGAAATTTAAATGAAAATGGTGATTTTTTAAGATAGTTTTTTATGTTTTTTTGTTATTTTTGGATCGTGAGCCCATTTTTTTAGATCAAGATGTTCATTTTATTTATGTTTTTTGGTTGATACTGAACATGATTTTATGATCCTTATGTTGTTTAGAATACAAATCTTAGAAATGCCCCTAAAATTAATTTTGGATCTTTTCTATTTTCTAGTCCCTGTCTATTTTTTCATGTTTTTTTGGTGATCGAGGTCCATTAGATGTAGTGTAACGGATTGAGGAAGTTGAGTACATCTTCATATCATTGGGAATTATTGAAGTTGTAAGAGCGTGTGTGTGTTTTTTGGTTTGTTTGAGGATCCATCTTTGGATGAATGGAAGGTGATTTATCCTTCATCAATGAAAGTTTGTATGATGTGGGAAGTGTTTAAGTCAATTTTTCTGATGTTTTATACCTGAGTAGGTGAAGGCAAAGAAAGTGGAATTTCTCATGAGTATTCAGCAAGGCCATCAGACAGTGAAGGTCTATTTTGAACATTTCAAGGATATGTTTTCCTTCTCTTCAGAGATAGCATCGTAGGATCTAATGAAAGGTTATTTTTTCATTTTAGGTCTCCATACATAGATCAAGGAGCATTCCTTCTCCTCTATGGATCTTTATTTCGAGAAGTTGGTGGACGAAGAATTCTTAACTGAGTTGCTTTCCAGAGCACAGGAAGTGGGGAATCCTAAATCACTTATTGCTCATGAAGGTTCCCCATCTGGAGAGAGGTCTTTTCTAGAAGAAACAATTTCTAAAAAACATATTTCATTGGTTTCGGCTTCCAGTTCGTCAAACCGTTCAATTATTTGTTTTTAGTGCGGTTGTTTTAGGCATTCAAAGTTGTATTGTCATAATCCTCTGAAGACTTGTTGTCGTTGTGGCCATTGGGTTCATCTAGAGAATTTTTGTAGAAGAATTTCCAAAAGATGAAGACTTGATTAGAGGATGCCAGCTTATGACTATGAGGTAGTAGATTCATCAAACATCATGGCTCTAGCCAAAAGCCTCAGATTGAACCACGCGTGAAATCAATAATTTTTGAGGGTGTGTGGGAACCTTGGCCCAGTTTTTGTCCCTAGTGTTGGGGTAGAGACGTATGGAGTTTCCTTTTTTTAGTTTTATGGACTTCTTCTATCATAATCTGAGTAGTTGTGTTTATATGAATGCAGGTCTAAAATTGGTTGTTGTTTTTTTGAGTGTGTTTAGCCCTTGTGTGGGTCAGTTCTAGTATTAAATTTTTCTCTTTGGAACTGTTGAATCTTTCATTGTTGTTGAATTGTGGTTTGGGTTCACTTTTTTGTTTGGGTTCATTTCTTGGGTTTTCCCTTGAGTTGGCAGTTTAGTTAATGTAGAAAATTTCCAATTCTTGTGGTGTTGTTGTTTAGCCTATGCGAAGAAGTTGGGTTATCTCGTGTTGGGAGTTCTTGTGTTGGGCTAATCTGAAGTCATGTCATTATGTTAGTTAGCTTTTTATGGTGGGGAGAACCCTCACATGATCTCCTACTGTTCTTCATGTTTTGATTTCTCCTAGAGTTTTTTTGTGTTACTTTTCAAGTGAAAGGTATCCCTGAGGTCAATGGTTTTGTTCGGCTCATTTCGGATTTTGGACCAAGTTTTGTTTATCTTTCAGTCGGGTGACTTTATGGGGATATAATGTGTTTGTGGTGGGGATAATTTTCACATTCCTACCTTTATAGTTCTTTTATTTCATTCTTTTCATGGTTTTTTATATTCAGGTTGACGTTTAGGTTGATCCCCAGTTTAAAATTTTAAATTTTTATTGGAAAAGGTAGTTTTTAGGCTTGGCAACAAGAGGCACATGGTTAATGCATGGTTAAGGGAAACCATGCTCCCTAACCCAAGTAACCATTCAACTTGATTTGGGGTCCATGAGTAAGGCACACAAGTTGCGCATAGATTATGAAACCATGTGGAAACCCTATGTGAGGTTCTATCCATTTGGATAGTGGCAACCGCACGGTTTTCACATGATTTGGAAAATTGTGCGGCCAAACCGTACTAGTTGCCTAGAAATTTTAAATGATGAAATCCCTATTTTACCCTCCTCTATTTTATCATAAATCAATCCACCTACATCTTGGTTGTGTTTGGGACACTAAGTCATCTCAACCCCCCCCCCCCCCCCCCTCCCTTTGGTTCTCCTCCCTCCATGGATTCTCCTCCAAGGTTCTATGGTGATTTTATTTGGGATTTTGGCCTCTTTTCTCCTCTTCATCTTCTCCTATATTAGTTTATTGGTCTTTCCTTGGTGGGTTCTTGTGTTTATAAATCCTAGGATATAGGGATGATATTTTTTCTTTTGTTTCTTTGGTTTTAGGGTGTGTGGATTGTTCCTTGGGGTGTATTCTTCCTTCCCTTAAAGTTTCACCATAACTATACTTTTTTGAGGTAGGTGTTTCCATCCATTTTCTTTCTAACTCATTCCATGTGATTCTTTTGAATTTTTAAATAATTTATAAGTGTGTTTTCATGCTTGTTCTATGATTTTTTGGATTGGTATGTTGTTTTTTGTTAGAAAAAAAAAATTAAGTGGTTTTAAAGGGGTTTCTTTAATCATGTTATATAGTTATGCACACAAGGTGTTGGTTAAAATGTCGATTTTTCCTTTAAAGTGAAATTGTGTGTCTGAGTCATGTTTAACCATGATTATGTTATGATATCATTGTTGTATTGTGAATTTCACATTGTGTGTGTGAATTGGTGGATTTTATGGAATGAATTTTATGTGTGGTTGTAGCATTGTTTTGAAAACAAGTGTTTTTTCCTTGAAAATATGTGTTCAAAGTGAATTAATGTGTGTATGTGTTGAAAGTGGTATTTCCAAAATAAATGGGTTATGTTACATGTGATATTATTTTTTGTTCTTTATAAATGTGTTTTTTTATCATGAAAGTATTGTGAATAATTTTTAAAGGGGTTAATATTAAAATGAATTTGAAAGGGTCCATTCCCATGGAACTGTTTAGTTTATGCATGTGTTCCTCTTGTGGTATTTTAAAACTATTTCATAAATAGTGTAAGTGGTGAAAAGTGTATTTTTAAATGGATTTAGTGTGTGTATGAACTTAAAAAGGGGTATTTTCCCATGATAATATTTGGGTTTTATGTGTGACTGTATTTTGTATTTCTATATTGGATTTATGAGTTGTGTAAGTGGTGTGAAATGTGTTCCCAAATTAAAATTCATGGTTGGATTTTTAGATACTCTTGGTAACCAAAATTATTAAAGTCTTGTTTGTAATTTTTTGATGTAGTTCAATTTCAAAAGTTTTTAAAGTCTTGTTGGGAATTTTTCATGTTTTTTGGAAAATTATTTGTAAAGATATGTGATGTGGCGGCCCGATTAGCACTTTTGTATAGCTTATTGTGAGATTTCACACCTATGGAGGATTTCTAGAAATGTGGGTTATCAGGTGGGTGGTTTTGGTGGTTGGGGTAGGCAAGTGCGGTGGCGGTAGGTTAAGTGATCCATGGGTGCAAAGGACTCTCTTTAAACTGTGTATCACTATTACTATCATGGGATTCATGGGGATATTTTAGATGGTTGAGTGATGGTTACTTATTAACCTTGATTAGATGGGTTGGTACCCCCCCCACCCCCTGAATTTATAGGGCTTGGAGGTATGTGCCACTAGATTGATAGTTAGAATGGCCAGTGAGTTATTGATTGTGGATCTACACCATATATTGGTAAGTAAGTCCAATATGAGTACATCCAGGGATTTCTCTAGGGATTTTTAGGAAATGACCATGATTATCTGTCTATATGTTTAGTTTATTTCTACTGCACTTTGGATATTAGTCTTTTTAGTTTTCTTACTTCTTGTTCGGTTTCCTTTGAATTCTGTATAGAACCTTTTTATTAATTGGTATTTTTTCACTCAAGTTTTAGTTTTGTAGCTCGGTTCTGGAAAGAGAAATCGTTTTTGAAAAGGAAAGCTACGTAGGTTTTTATAAGATAATTTGTGGAAAGATTTTTTTGTTTGTTTAAAAGGTTTAAAATACTATTTCTGAATGTATTTCAAACTATTATTTATGGGCTATTTTGGGAAAGGAAATGTTTGGATTCTGTGGTGATTACCTATTGATATATTTAAGCTCACACCCTACTTGGTCCCCTCAGCATCATTAGACCCAAGCTGCTTTTTAGGTGCAATTTTCTGGTTCAGTTTCTCACATTTGGAGCAGGTTGGTCTTATGGTAAGTGGTGACCAAGAGGTGACATAGAGATCTTTTTGGTGTAGTCCAATTTTAGTTTTTTATTAAGTTTTGTTTTACTCTATAGTTGTTGTATCTAGATCAAGTTTTATATTTATTGAGATTCAGTTATCATTGGTTCTTCCTCTTGTTCATTTTATTGATTTGATCCTTGTTTATTACTAAAAATTATTCTCACAATGATTACATTGATGCCTGGTACTAGTTTTCAGCCCATGGTGATTGGGAAAGCCCTTCAGTCCATGTCTCGGATAGGGTCAGATGTCTGGTTGGATGAAATCCTATCTTGGTTCATGAAATTTTCATATATATACACATACATATTGTAGTGATCCATACCTTTTATACATAGGTATTACATTTTATTAGATAAATATTCATTATATAACATTATGATCCATGCCATAATCTTATAGCTTTAGTGTATTTGGAAAATTGGATACATAAACAACTGGTTCATAAGATATATACATTATCTCCCACTATGTTCTTCATAACTATCACCCTTATAAGACATATCATAATTAAAACCATTCATCATAACTTGGGGAAGTAAAGCAGAAGAAAGGGTGAGCTCAAATGCTCAGTAAGGGTAAGCAAGAGAGATATCAATAATCACTTAAGTATAACATAATCAAAAGGGTATGAGAACATTATCCTAACATTTGAAAATCATACCCAGTATATCATAGATCATAATATTGAGTCATGTCAGAAATATTGGTAGTTCATAAAAGATGAATCATAAAGGAATAAAAGAACATGAGTCGTGATAGTGTAATATTGGCATAATACATAAGTTTGTGGCATAAAAATAAGTATAGAAAATAATTTCCTTATTCTAGGATCACTGCAAAGAGTATAATAGTGGATTGATTTCACCCCTCATTCCATCACATCATAAGTCAAGGTTCACTCCAAATACAATCATAGTGGACCAATTCCTTTACTAAATTATATCCACTCCCCATTCATATACTTATTATATCATTCAATATCCATCTTTACCCAATGAATTTGAGGTCAATATAATTATGGACCCACCCATAACATAATTAAAATCATACATATGTGTGCTAAAATATCATAAAAAAATTCATAATAGCATAACCTGTGGAAAGTAAATGGGTTTCATAAAAAATTTATCATTTCATCATATCATAACCCATGGAAAAGAAATGGGTTTCATAATGGTTTCATCGTAACTTAATTAATTGATGGGAAAAAACTAGTTTCGTAGAATAATACTTAAATCATAATCATAACAATACATAAAAAGAATGTAATTGTATGTTTTAATTAGATCATATCCATAGTAAATAATAAGTAATATGAAAGGATATTATCATATATGAAAAACTCCTTTAAAATAACACCGGAACATTTCTTGAGTAAAATATCATCTTCACTTTCAAATCACCTATTTACAATCTAAAACAATTACAAAATATTAAAGAAAACGTTTTATTTGTAGATAAACTTTAAAATTTTTAAATTGATCTACAAAATAATTGAGCAGTCCTAGAGGTAGGAAATTCTATTCAAGCTATGTACATTAAAACAAATATTCCTTTCACATTTTCTGTAAAAAATAAAAAGTACCTTCATATTCAAATGGAAAGAATATTCCATTAAAAAAATTTGTAAAAATTAAATAATGGGTAAAAATGAATTTAATAAATCACAGTAGAATATTAAATGAATTATTGAAAAGGTTCTTTTGAAAATATGGATGTAGAAGAAAAATTTTCTCATCCAAAAAGAGAAATAAATTTGGTTTTCTTTAAAAACACAATTTCAGTATCATGAGTACTTAAATAGAGTAAAATTAAAAATAAAATATTTAATCTATAGAAATAAATATATAATAATAAAATTCATTTGATTCATGAGATATAGGTTATAAAATTTCATTATTGGAAACTTAATCATAAATAATCTCGATAAACAATGAGATTGTAACATAAAACCCTTATCACTTTGTTAACTTTTGAATTAAAACCTCATGAAAGATAGAACCTTATATGGATATTTGAATCAATATATTTTAAATTATAATCATTATAATATACAATCATGTTCATTATATACACTAGGAAAAAGGAGCAAGTGGTGAATACGGTATATGTCTCACAGAAATAAAAGTGAGATAAAAATCCCTTACAAAAAGTTTGACTTGCTTCGAAAGTTATCTAAAATCCTATTTGATAAATGTAAATTTATTATAATTATATGAAATAATAATTTAAATACTTATAATATCATATATTATTCACTTAAAACATTTCAAAACCCATTTATTAGTTATTCATTATTAAAATTGTCATTTCTGGTTGTTAATTGTTTCATTTTTTCATGAGAATTTTGGTTTGGTAGTTTTAATCGTTGTAATTTGATAATGGTTACATCATATCATGAATGTTAATAATGATAAAAATATCATATATATTCATTTTATATATATTTATAGTCATTAATAAAATTTATTGATAGAAAAATGAATTACATTGTTCATGCAGATGGTAGGTCGTACGTACGCATGAACGTTCTTTTCAATTTTAAACGGATGGAATGAAAGAAAGGTAAATAATAATTCATCTTTAAATAATCATTAATATATTATATATATCACATATATTCATTAAATAAATCATAATTATCATCTATTTAAATAAGAAATGAAAAACGAATCACATCATTTCGTGGAGGTGGTAGTCCACATGTACGCACTAGCGAAGTTATCATTTTTCAACAGATTGGAAGGAAAGAGGTGGATATGATATTATAATTAAATAATAATAATTATTTCATAAATATAATATATAAAAATTAAAGCCATCATAATATCTATCCATGAAATATGGTGATGTAAAATGATTTGTTTCACTGCGTCGAGGCGGTAGTCCACATGTATGCATGAGCGATACTTTCATATCCCATTTGATGGAAAGGAGGGTGAAGACTGGTGGTTCCATAATCATAATAACATTTTATTATATTTAGGATACTAGAGTTATTATTTTTTAATTAATTCCATATATTTATAGTAGTTAAAAGAATAAATATATTAAAAAGGGTTGGTAGGTATGATTACCTCTTCTTCGATTGGGCTCCTTTAGATCCTTTATTATGGAACCTTGGAATGGTCCTTTAAGAAGACCAGAACCTCTAATTAATGGATAGAGAAGTTTTTAAGAGAATTTTTCATCATTTTTTTGATATATATGGCTCAAAGTGGTGTAAAAAAGATAGATTAGGGGTATCCTTTTATAAGTGTGGGAGAGGACACACTTTGAAGTTATTAAAAGATTAAAATATAATAATGTCATACTCAATCCAAATGCTTCCAAATGGATAGAAATTTTTTATTTTAGATGGTATGAGGTCAAAATATGGATAGAAATTTTGATTTATATAATTTTAATTAGAACACATACCCTTATATCTTTGTTTACCCCCCCCCCCCCCTTAATAAACCTGGTTTAACTATATTCGCAGAAACAAATTTTTACTATTTTATAATTAATTAAGTAAAAAAAAGAAGGTGGAGTCATTAAAAAATTAGAAATTATGATTCCAAATATGGAATAAATTTTATTTAATTATTTAACACCCCAATATTCCATGGTACATTTCTTTTTAAATGAATTCAATAGCTTGTGTTGCACACAACATCGAGTTCGAGCACACCATGAACAATTAGACTAGCTATTTAAAAAAATAATGATGGATAGTAATAACCAAATTATGAAATTTATAAATTTTATTTTTCAAAATAAACTTCATTTTTTAATTAATAATATCAAAATTATCTTAGGGTGAATTTTTGGTATTTTTATGAAACGTTTCATTTTTTGATGAATAGTAAAAAATATTGCATTATAGTTAAAAACAGACTTTTTTGTTTAAATAATTATTATATATTAAATTTATTTTTAAATTTTAAATATATAAATAATACATATATTAATCCAATTTGGGTCATTGGAAAAATTTTATATTAAAATTAGATATAAAAACTAATCGAAATTGTAAACGCCTCTTTTACCCGCCTTCTTACCACATTAGGGTTAATCTTAATGTAGCCACTCCTGTGAGTATAATTTGGAAAAATATAAATTATCATTTTTATTAAGTAATATATTTATATTCTAATATGATCAACTTATTTTTTGGTGAATAGTAACTTTAGTAAATTTTTATTTATTTATCACTCTTAAGGGTAAATCGGGTAAGTAGAGGTAAAAATAATATTATAATATTTCGAAGTTACCCTAACACTTGTCCTAATTTCATTGTATAAGGGTGTTTCAACCAAAATTAACCTTAGGCCTAAATTATGTTCTTTTTAAGGAAATTGGGTAAGAATAAGACTTTTATTATATTTTATTTAAAGATATGTTAGAAATACAATTCCCATAATTTTAATAAATAATCAATTTTAATATAGGTTTATACATAAGATAAATCCCACTAAAAATATTCATTTGAAATATAATAAATTTATCTTCATAATAATATTTTATTTTTAATTTTTTAAGAATAAATAAGACAATTAAATGCTTATATAATAATGATGTAATAATTGTTTAATTAATGGAAATATCAAATAAATGATATTAAAAATATTAAAACAAATATAATTTGACATAATTAATGAAATAAAAGAATTTCTTAGATAAATTAAAAATGTTAGAGATATATTATAAGTGTTATTTTGAATTTTTTATATTACTAAGATATTTTTTAGACAAATAATAAATAGTATCAAAATTGACATAATGATACTTTAAAATAAAAAAAATATTTTATTAAATGATATAAAAGTCATAAAAATAAATATATTGTCCTAATAATTATATAAGGTTAAATATTTTATCAATTATCCACTTTGGGTTCTTCTTTCATTTTATAGTAATTATATTAACCCTAAAGAGTAAAAATCCAAGTGGTCTTCGTAAAAGTTAAAGGGTTTAACTGAGGGTTAAATCCAAAACATAAGGTTAATTTTGAGACAAAAATTTGTCTAAAAATAATTGGATGTGGGGATTTCAAACCATAAAAATATTAGTTTATAAATAACTCACTTTCTATATATTTTCAATCTAAAATCAATTTATATTAATTCAATATTTTAAGGGATTCTAAGAGTGACCCTTTCCTCTCTTATAAAAAGGCACTTCCTTCATCACTTCCTCACACCACCTTGAGCCTTATAGATTGACCAAACCCTGCCCAATTCTACTATAAACATTATTAGTTAAATGTTTGAAATTTTTTTTTCCAAAAGACCATCTCTAGTGTCCCTAAGAGGATATCCAAAGGAATTTCACCAAAGAACAGGTAATTGTTTTACTATTTCAATTCAATTTATTTTCTTCTTCTAATTCCTATTTCTATATTTTTTCCCTAAAAAGTATTAAATCTAGTATCATATATATACAGATATGTTATTAGAAAAAACCTATTCTTATTTTTATCCATCTTACGAAAAACAATAGCATCATGTGTGTGTATGTACGACTTACCATCTCCACACTACGGTGAAATTTGTTTTTTATCACTAGTTTATTTGGATGGGTATAATCATGAGTATAATGGATATAAATAATTAATATGAAATGATAATTAATCTTTAAAATCAATATACCATCTAATTCCATAATTTTTTACAATTAAAGGAATGATATCATCGTTCATGCGTACGTACGACCTACCATCTCCAGGATGTGATTAGATTCATTCACCACATTGATCATTTAATAATGATTATAAAAAATTTATAATATGAATAAATATAATTTTTTGAACTTAATATCATTCTGTATATGAATAAAATATATCATTTTCTTATGAAACATGACTTATACAACAAAACACGCATAGGAAGATAAAGCAGTTAACACCCAAAAAAATGGTAATAGTGAAATTTTATTAGAAAAATGATATAAGAGGATCATATATGATATAATAAATATGGATATGTTTCTGGTATAATTTATTTACTTTCTATAACCATTATACAGGAGGTTAACTCACCCTTACCTAAAGGAAAGTACAAGGTAAGGGTTATTTCACAATATCCTTATTATCCGAGATTATTTATATGTAACTATCTACTAGGGAATATTTATCATCCATGTCTATATTTTGTACAAATTTATTCAAAATATTCTTATTAATTTTATAAAACTATTTAATTTTGATTTAACCCATTTTTTACTTTTTATAAAAAAAATAAGATAATATTTCTGTCATTTTCCAAACAAGGTACTTTACGACCTTTTCAACAAAATGAGGAAAGAATGTTTTGTAACTTATACAGCATGATCAGAGCTTCCTTTACCAGATTATAAGATTCGTTTTACTAGAAAAAATTTATTTTAAAAATTATATTCCCCTTTCTAAAATAATTTCAATAAAAGTGATATTTCTCTCAAGAAGTTTTTAATGATTTTATTAGATTATTTTAATATATGTCAACATGATTTGTTGGATTTTATGTTTAATTGAGGTTTTTTATTATGATATAATCTAACATATTTTATTTAAGGGTTTATGATATACATGTGCTATTTTGATACTATTCATGATTTATGGTTAATGTATTGACATTTTTTGCACTAGTTTTAATATGAATGTTTATGTTGGTTATGTTTCAACTTTTTGTTATGAGAAATGTATAGGACTTATTAAGTGATGGTTTGGGGACCATTTAATGAGAGCCCTATTGTTTGGGGACCAATTAATGAAATCCCTTTGATGCATCAGTAATTCTCATGAGATAAACTTGTTTGGATTTTGACAAATGTCTTACCCATTTATGTATGGTATTGGCATGCGGCCTTGATGGTATGGTTATAATGTTTGGAATTATGCATTCCTTCATTATGAGATTAGTTATTGATATTACATGTGAATATTTGACTAGTATAATATCCATGGGAATGTTTATATGTCCTTATATGATTTATTCTTTCCATGATTATGTTTAAAAGGCTTGTGTTTCAGTTATATACCTTTCGTTAAATGTTTATGCTTAATTATGATAGCTTTAAATATTTGTTTTTACCCTTACTGAGCATTTGAGATCACTCATTTCTTCTGTTTTCTTTCTCCCAGGATGTGAAGAGGTATATTGTGACTGATTTTCAGGGATAATATAAGGGATAAGAGTGTTTTCAAAGAATATACTATATAGTTTTTCATTTTAATATGTAAAGTAAAACTTATGTTTGTATCTATTTTTTCCAAGGATACTAAATTAATCGGTCCTTCTGGATTTTATTTCTTATGATCATGCCAATGTAATAAAAAAATTCAGTGGATCTAGGATTCTAAAGTCGGGGTGTTACAGTTGGTATTAAAGGAAGGTTAGTACAAACCTTAGAAACTAGATTTAGAAAAACATTGATTAGGTAACATTTCCCTAAGCTATAATTTGAGAATAAGTATAGAATAACATCCTAGAATTTTGCTGAAATAGAGATTATGTGGTTCTTCCAAAAAATACATCCCAATCTGGATACTAAAAGTGTATGTGGTTCTGGCACAAATGTACCTTGGAGTAATAACTCTGAAAAAGTGTTCTGAGCTTGACTCGGAGTAACCCAGTACCTAAAAATGGGCCTTATTATGCACCTTGTTTGACACTCCTGAGGGATATGCTTAGGATAATTCTCATTTTATTTACAAACAATTCTATAGGATTTATAAATAAATATGTCCCCAAAGAAACAATGTTTATGATTATTAGATTATATATGTATAAAATTTTTCAATTTATGTTAAGTATTTACTCATTCAGAATTATTCATTATGATTTATAACCTAATCTAGTGCATGTCATTATTTATAAATGGATCCAAGTGTAAGGAATGGAATCTATATCAATACACATAATTCATATAGGGATTTCCCTCCTATGAAAGAAAATGATAGTGGAGCTAGAGATACAACTGATGTTGAACAACTTATAACTATATAGGGATAGATAACTCAGGTTATGAACAATAACCATACCCATATGGAGCACCCTAATCCATAATGTGGAGGAAAAATGTTAGACCACTTCATGAGAAAACAACCTCCAAAATTCAATGGGAATAAAAATCGATTTATAGCTGAGAAACAGATAAGTTACTTAGAGAATATATTTCTTAATTTGGGAAGTAATGAAAGGGTGAAGGTTGTCATTCCAATTTATAATCTCTCATAATATGTGATCCAATGGTGGTCATTGTGATGAGAACTATGTTAAAGGAACCAATTCGATTGCGTGGGAAGAGTTGGATTTGCAAGGCCCAATGACGTGAGGGAGATTAAAGAGGCTCAATGCTACAATGGGCACCCATCTTTCTTCATTAAAGGCCTAATGGATCTTTCCTTACATGGATGGAGAAAATTAGCCTATAATATCACTTATTCAAGCCCAAACTTGATGTTTAAATCTTGGCCCACATGGTTGCACGAATTTGGATAGCTTTACCACATGGGGGATTCTAGAAATTGTATCTTTGGAAACCAAAGTCAAATCCAGTGGGCTATAGTTGAAAATTTGTGTGCTACTATTCCAAAATTCTTTGGTAGACTTTATCATTTTGAATTTAAGGGAACAAAGTAGTTTATACCTTATAAATTTAGGGTATTAGACCGTTGACTATTGTACCACCCCCTTATCTATAAATAGTCACTCCCATGGAACTTGTATGGAATCCAATATTTTATTGAGTGCTTATGCTTTGTTTCTCCCCATTGTGTGAGGATTGTCCCAGTTTTTTCCATTGCTCTTGTGCATTATTACCTTGTTAATCAACAATTTAGATTGGTGATCCAAGATCGCGAAGCCCCCAATTTCGTGCCTCAACCTAAGTGCATTGTTGTGTGTATTATCTATCACATCACTCTATTGAGTGTGTTGTCTAAGTAGTATATCACGCTCCTTATACCATTGATTGACTACTTGCATCAGCTATCCATACCCACCGTTCGCCACTTTACCCCAAACTACATCCTTCATCTGCCGCCCTACACCATGAAGATCGGTCCACCCCGTGCGTCTCACATCAGTTGGTATCATAGCTCCAGTTGACATGGTAGGCATCTATCGCTTAATTTATTTTACTTTTTTCCATTACCTTTATCATCTTTCCATATTAGAAACCCATTAAAAAAACCCTTTTCTTTGAAAATGTTCAAAATTGGCCTTTTTTGTGCAATATTGAAATATTTTTGCATTGAGTAAATTATTCGTCCATCTTAGTTTTTCCTTTAATTCACTATATATGATTTTTATCTGGAAAAAAAACACACACACAAAATTCTCTCTACTCATTATTTTGTGCCTTTTCAAATTATGCACATCCTTTCTTTGAGAGATTTCAAAAAAAATATTACTCTCCATTCATCATCTTATTCTTTAAAAATCCCTGAACAACACTTTTTTGGAAGATTTGATGAAAAGAAAAGAAAAGAAGAAAAAATTGAATACAATTACTTCTTCCTCGTGCTTTACATTATTATAAATTTCCTTTTCTATACATCACTTTTTCCATCATTTTTACCTCATCACTATATTATATTTGGCTCATATTGTAATTAATTTTTCTTATCTTGCACAATCGGTCAAAACTCAAATAGCACCTTTATACCCCCTTTTCCACCCACCCTTTATCCATTTTTTCTATCCTCTTTTCACCCTTTACCCTTTACCACTAAAGTAGGTTGTGTTAAACTAGCCCCCAACATAATCTTGATTGGGGAAGGATTGGTGGAAAGTGATCACCCTAAACATGGTATTATATTTAATAAGATCTTGGGATTTAAATTGAGTGTTGAGAGTGGAGAGAAATAATAAAAAAACTCATGAGTGTGTATTCTTGTGTGTGTGAGTATGTATTTCTTGCGCTTGTAAGTTTGTATTCTTGAGTTCATGAGTGTGTATTTCTTGTGTGTAAGTGTGTGTCCTTGTGTGCATGAGTGTGTATAAGGCCCCAGCCTTAAACCTTACTTAATCTTGAGTTATTACAAGATTACACATTGAGGATCTTTTCGGGTTTAGAGTTTTAGAGAATTAGATCATAAAACTTGCATTACATTCCACATATAAACAAAGTGGTTACATAAAGATAGTATTCTTAATTCCCATCAATGGAAACACATTTAAAATAAAACATGGATTATTTCTTGACACATCCTTGACTCTATCATCTTATCATGTACCTTTCCCTTGACCTGTGAAAAACATTTCAAAAACTTGGGATGAGCATAAAAACTCAGTATGGGTTATAAAAAAAACATGGAAAGGAAACATGAGTTTATATATACATAAGAATGAAATCATACTTTACCCATAAAACATAGGCACTTTAACATACCTCATAAAATCATGAATAAATCATAGAAATCATAAGACATAAAGGTAACTTGAGGCATTCATAACATTCTTACGTAGGGAGTAACCCTCTTGGTTACGTTTGGAATACCCATCACAGTATATTCCCTAAAATCTCTTCGGAGAAACCTTAACGTTTCACTCCTTCGCGTTACCCAATGCATTGGAGATATATAACGGGCTCACCCGCCCTTAGTTTATTACGGAACCACCCGTCTTCATAATAATGCCCAAGAACCATAACATAATTCATATCACATAAAACATGCATAAAGGAAACATAACATATCCACCTTTCAATCACAAGATATCAATACAACATTATGAAAACCATTTTCAATACCAAAATAAAAGAAAAGTAAAACATGGTATTTATTTTTTCTTTTAAAAAGAAGGTACGGCTTGTAGAGGAAGCCGAAACTCAAATAACGGTCACGACGGCGGAGAAGTCGTTGTCGCCGCATACGTACGACAAAAACATTCCCTTTTGTCGTTTAGTAAACGCTTCGTATAAAAAAATATTCCTTTTGAATAAACGTAAAAGTCAAAGGGGTTTATACACCGTATAAAAGAAAGTTGGGTATAAAATAAAGTATGCCTCAATGAAAGGAGATTGAGACGAAGTCCCATACCTCGTATCCGACTTGACCCGACCGTTCTTTAATCTCCTGAATAATAAACTTGAGTTAATCTCTACTTGCTTATGAATCTTTTTCAAGTTCATTATTCCTTTTATACCATGTTATGAACATCATGTAATCAGTTAAGTTAATAATGTTCATTTTGTCGGTATTTGGTTCTTAAGTCAAAAATAGACTTCTTACACTTACATGTTGTTAATTTGGTCAAAGGTTCATTATATCCAGAATGATATTAATGATTTGGATAAAATATATATCATATATATTCATCATATACATGTATTTATAATATTACATCACATTTAGGGGTAAGAAATGAAATGCACCGTTCATGGAGACGGTAAGCCGTACGTACGCATGAACGCTACTTCCATTTCTATTTCATATTTTATGGAATGGAATCATAATGATATAAGAGTATATTATAATTCCAGTATAATAACATATATAATATCATTAACTTTATCCTTTACACATCCCACATATGGTATTAACGAATCAGATCACTTTCAGGGGGCGGTAGTCCGCACTTCCTAAAATGAAGATATCGTGTTTACCCATAATGGAAACCATAAAGGTATGCCCAAAATGAAAAAAAAACAGAAGCTTAAGGAAAACAAAAACATATTATATATCATATATAAAAATAGTGACATCATAATGGCCACCTTTGAAGGTGTTAAATGAGTATTGAACAATCATCGTTTCGGGAGGCAGAATTTCGCCATCCACGGAAACCGTATGTTCTTTAACCATTTGATGTGGTTGTGTGAGAGTGTAGCTCAAATAAATCTTATAAAAACATCCTAGTATATTTAAGATACTGTTTTTGTTACAAAATAATTAAATAAAAAGAGTTTAGGGGGTTGGAGAAGCAAAATAAAACAAATGAACATGAGAGAAAGAATTACCTTTAAAAGTGTAACTCCTTTTGATTTGAGCCTAAAGGATTCCTTTGAAAGGATTATTCCCAAAGGGAATTCTCTAGGATGAGGAGAGGGATGTGGAGAGAGCAAATGGGCAGGGGTTGGCCGAGCCAAAGGCTTGAAGAGTGTGTGAAATGAGGTAGAGGTGGGGGCATTTTATAAGAGGAGAGGAGGGGCACTTTTGGAAAGTAAAGAAACATTACTTTATTTGAAAATGTGTTTCGGTTTTAAAAGGTCCCACATTGATATAATTCGTGGATAAGGTGATAAGGGTTCGAAATCCACTCATCCAATTGGTTTTGGACATGTGTAGTTCATAGATTTTACATTATCTTTCTATTTTATTTAAATCGTCAAATAATGATGTCATCGCTGCATCATTATTATGTCATAAATAATTTAATTTATTTAATGTCTAAAAATCATAAAAAAATACGATGATGTAGGAAATTTTTTTAGCTTTACAATGACTATTTATAATCAAAATTTGGACTTGTATAACCCCACTTACAAATTGTTTTTGTAAAACATATTATGTTTGTGTCATTTTCACTTTAACATTAAATAAAAAGTAATTTATGTCATTTACCAACAAAAGTGGATCCATGGGGTCCCCAAGTTGACCCATGGCATGTCATGGTCGGCCATGACACAACCAATGAGGTTGGGACATGTTTCTAGGTCATTTAATTTTATTAAAGCATTATTTATACCTTAAACTACACTAATTACCACTAATCGCGATTAAGAACTTAATAAGTTACTATTCACCAAAAAATTATTATAATCTCATTGAACCACATTTTACTTCTTAATGACAACCATGTATGTCGGATTTTCAAAATTCAATACACATTAGTGGTAAACTTTCATTTAACTGAAAAATCAGTTTGCTTGATTACCACTTAGTGGTTTCACTATTCATCAAAAATTGAAGTTTTTCAGAAAATTACCAAAAATTCACCCTAAGCTATATTTGATATTCCGAATTCAAAAATGAAGTCCATTTTACAAAATTCAAATCATATAAGTCACATTAATTAATTCAATAATTAATTCCCACTGCCAGAGCAAATAACGTGTTTTTACAAAACAATAAGTATCAAAAGATTGACACCAGTTTAAGTCTAATTTCAAAGTGAAATTGATTCCAATGACCACTATTGGATAAAATGGTAAAAATATATTCTAATTTCACTTCAAAACCAATTCAAAACATAATCTAATCATATAAATAAATTAGATTAAAAAGAAATTTTGATGTAAAATGCAGTATTTTTCACTATTCATTAAAAAAATGAACATTGTCAGAAAAATACCAAAAATTCACACAAGGTAAATTTTGATGTCCCAATCATAAAGGATAAGTTTATTTTGACAAACATTGTTTATAAAATTGTCAAAATATAGATTCAAAAATGGTTTGCCATCAAAAGGCAGTAAAACAATTTTTTAAGAATATTAGTGTATTCCATGCATAAGATTGTATTTATTTTCATTTTAAGCCTCTATAACACTATCTTAATTATTAAAAGACATAGATAAAAATATCTATTATTCATTACTTACTTGGGATGTTACATCCTTCCCCCCTTTAGAAAATTGCGTCCCCGCAATTTATTTACTTATCGAATAAATGGGGGTACTTATCCCTCATTGCATTTTCAGATTCCCATGTTGCCCCTTCAATCATGTGGTTTTTCCACAAAACCTTTACCTGATGAATCACCTTATTCTGTAACACTTGCTCCCTGTGGTCAAGAATCTGGACTGGTTGTTATTCATAAGATAGGTTCTCTTCCAGCTGAACTACCTCTGGACTCAAAACATGAGATGGATCTGGCATATACTTTCTCAACATCGAAACGTGAAAAACATTGTGTACCTGAGATAAACTCGGAGGTAAATCCACTCGGTATGCAACTGATCCAACTCTCTCCATAATTTCATATGGTCCAATAAACCTTGGACTCAACTTTCCTTTCTTACCAAATCTCATCACACTTTTCCAAGGAGAAACCTTGAGAAAAACATGATCACCTACCTCGAAAGATAGATCCTTCCTCCGGTTATCCGCATAATTCTTCTGCCTGCTCTGAGCTGTTCTCATGTGTTTCTGAATCAGCTGAACTTTTTCTGCCATCTCTTCTACCAATTCTGGTCCCATCAACTTCCTTTCACCCACTTCATCCCAGAAAGCTGGATTTCGACACCGCTTCCCATATAATGCCTGAAATGGTGCCATCTGTATACTGGAATGAAAACTGTTATTATATGAAAACTCAACCAAAGAAAGATGTTGGTCCCAACTTCCCTGATAATCCATAGAACAAGCTCGTAGAATATCCTCCAATGTCTGAATTGTTCGTTCTGACTGCCCATCTGATTGAGGATGAAAAGCTGTACTAAAATTTAATTCAGTACCCAACGACTTCTGAAGGCCTTTCCAAAAGTTAGAAGTAAACCTGGGATCACGATCCGATACAATGGAGAGAGGAACTCCATGTAACCTGACTATCTATTTAAGATACAAACGGGAAAGTTGATCAAGAGAGAAAGTATCTCGTATAGCAAGGAAATGAGCAGATTTGGTCAAGCGATCAACAATAACCCAGATTGCATTATTACCTCGAGATGTCTTCGGTAATACAACAACAAAGTCCATGGATATATTCTCCCATTTCCACTCTGGCACTGGTAAAGGCTGAAGCATCCCTTTCGGTAACTGCCGCTCTGCTTTAACTTGTTGACATTTCAAACACTTTACAGTAAAATCAGCAATATCTCTTTTCATTCCATTCCACCAGTAATACTCCCGCAGATCTTTATACATCTTAGTACTGCCCGGATGAACTGAAAACGGAGAACTATGAGCTTCACATAACAACTCTCTCTTCAACTGTGAATCACAAGGCACACACAATCTCTTCCCAAATCTCAAAACGCAATCATTATCAATGTTGAATTCAGGCAACTTACCTTTCTGAACCAGCTCTACCTTTTTCTGCAACTCACTGTCTTGCTTCTGTGCTTGCTTGATTCTATCTGATAGAGATGATCTCACTGATACCTGAAACAAAATAGAAGGACTTCTTGCACCAACAACTTCTATGCCAAAGTTCATCAAATCCTTAACCAAAGGATCACGTTCCAAACGCAACATTGTTAATGAAGCATTACTTTTTCGACTCAAAGCATCAGCCACTTTATTTTCTTTTCCCGGATGGTAATGAATTATACAATCACAATCCTTGATTAATTCCAGCCATCTCCTTTGTCTCATGTTTAACTCTTTCTGAGTGAATATATACTTTAAACTTTTGTTATCGGTATATATTTCACACTTTACTCCATACAAATGATGCCTCCAAATTTTTAAATCAAAAACAACAGCAGCTAGTTCCAAATCATGTGTAGGGTAATTTACCTCATGAGTTTTCAACTGTCGTGAAGCATAAGCAATTACCTGATCATTCTGCATTAGGACGCAACCAAGTCCTTTCAATGAAGAATCACTGTATATAACAAACTCACCATTCCTGGAAGGTAGTGCCAAAACTGGAGCATTCACCAATCTTCTTTTCAATTCTTGAAAACAATCATCACATTCTTTTGTCCAGATAAACTTAACACCCTTCCGAGTTAGCTTAGTCATTGGACTAGATAACCGTGAAAAATTTCTAACAAACCTTCGGTAATAGCCCGCCAAACCAAGGAAGCTACGAATCTCGGTTACATTTGTGGGTCTTGGCCATTCTTCCACAACTTTTGTTTTCGAAGGATCAACAGTTATTCCATCTTTAGAAACAATGTGACCAAGGAAAGAAATTTTTTGCAACCAAAACTCACACTTGCTGAATTTCCCATACAGTTTCTTTTCTTTAAAGGTTTGCAAGATAACCCTTAAATGTTTTTCATGCTCCTCTTTAATTTTAGAAAACACCAAAATATCATCAATGAAAACCACCACAAACTTATCCAAGAACTCATGGAAAATTCTATTCATTAAGTCCATGAATACAGCAGGTGCATTGGTTAGCCCAAAAGCCATTACTACAAATTCATAATGGCCATATCTCGTACGGAATGCGGTCTTCGGAATATCTGCCTCCTTTACCTTCAGCTGATGGTACCCCGATCTCAGGTCAATCTTTGAAAAAAACTGAGCTCCCTGGAGCTGATCAAACAAATCATCGATATGAGGCAAAGGATATTTGTTCTTAACAGTGATATTATTCAAGGCTCTATAATCAATGCAAAGTCTCATAGAACCATCTTTCTTTTTAACAAATAAAACAGGAGCACCCCATGGTGATGTGCTAGGTCTAATGAAACCTTTCTCTAATAAATCTTGCAATTGCTCCTTCAACTCTAAAAGTTCAATTTGTGCCATTCGATAAGGGGGTTTTGAAATTGGCTTAGCATCAGGAACTAAGTCAACAGTAAACTCAACTTCCCGATCTGGTATTATTCCAGGCAACTCATCAGGAAAAACATCAGGATACTCATTTACCACTGGCACATCATTAATCTGAATAGTTCCTTTATTTTCAACGATGTGTGCAAGGTAACATTCATTTCCATCTATTACAAGTTTCTCGGCCTCTTGATATGTTATCAAAAGTAAGGGTTCATTCTTGTAAACAAACTGAAAGTATTTCTGAAAAGAAACTTCTTTAGCTCTACAGTCAATCTTAGCATGGTAAATAGAGAGCCAATCCATACCCAAGATAACATCAAACTCTACTAGAGGTAGAACAATAAGGTTTGCAAGTAGTTTCTTTCCACAGATAAGGATAGGAAGATTCTTATAAATTCTTTTTTTTTAGACACTTCCCCCAGGTGTTTTTACCAAAAGTTCAGGAGTCATTTCTTGAGATGGTATTCCCATTTTACTAGAAAAGGTTTCAGAGATGAAAGAATGTGTAGACCCCGAATCAAACAACACACTGGCATAATCTGAAAAAACAAACAAAGTACCTGATACAACATCATTTGATGGCCCGACATCTGCTGAAGTAGTTGCAAAGGATTTCACCACCCCTTTCTTCTTGTAGTCTAACTGCTTCCCATCACTCAAGCTCCTTGTCGGACACTCGTTTGCATAGTGACCCATCTCATTGCACTTATAACATTTCACTAACTGTAAATCAAATTTGTTCTTACCTTCACCTTGATCCTTTTCAGTGCAATCACGAGCCTTATGTCCCATCTTACCACATCGGTATCACTTCCCAGAATTCAGAAGACATTCCCCAGCATGCCTTTTGCCACATTTATCACAAACTGAAAACTTAGTTCTCTTACCATCAGACTTTTTTGAAGAATTCTTACCTTTCTCCTGCCACCTCGGTCTCTTCTTCTGCTGGTTGTTATAAAAAACTTGGTCATCGGCAAACTCCATTTCCACCTTCTCAGCACATCAAACAAGCTTTTCATAACTTTTAAACTCACGAGAAGCTAATGCACTTCGATACTTTGGCTTTAATCCTGAGTAAAAACTATTGATTTTACTATCAAGGTCCCGGATAAAATTTGGAGCATACCTTGCCAATCGAGTGAACCTTTCTTCATAGGCAGCCACTGAGTCTTCCTCTTGCCTTAATTCCAAGAATTACTTTTCCATCCTAAGTCGAACAGCCTTAGGAAAATACTTCTCAAGAAACATACCTTTGAATTCATCCCAGTCAAGAGCATCAATCTCATCGGCGTCCCTGATATTTTTAACCATAGACCACCACTGATCTGCTTCACCCTCCAAACGGTAAATAGCAAGACTAACCTTTTGATTGTATGAACACCCCATGACATCAAAAATCTTCTCCAGTGCTTTAATCCACCCTTCAGCTAGCACAGGGTTAGATGATCCTCTGAATGATG
This sequence comes from Viscum album, assembly GCA_963277665.1. NCBI lineage: Eukaryota > Viridiplantae > Streptophyta > Magnoliopsida > Santalales > Viscaceae > Viscum > Viscum album. The sequence continues at coordinate 1,800,271,817 of OY728141.1, forward strand.
GTGGATGTTGCCTCATGAAATGTTCCACCACTGACATGTTCCTCTGCGGTTGATCTGGCTGATCTCGTGCATGGATACCACCGCCATTTATCGCTTGAGTCAACTGCGCCATTACTGCAACAAACTATTCAGTTCCAATTCCAACCATTTCTGGATGCTGATTCGGAAGGTTATTTCCTTATGTATGCCTTCCTAGCACGGCTTCCCTGTTTCCTCTACGGAAAACCATTCTGAACAAACATGTCTTAGATGAAGCAACATGGTAATCTTTAAATGCTATATCATTTCAAAAAAAATATTTTTGGATAATCATTTAATAGAATTATAACTCCTAAAGTTATCTAAACCGACCTTTGATACCAACTATAAGGCCCCAGCCTTAAACCTTACTTAATCTTGAGTTATTACAAGATTACACATTGAGGATCTTTTCGGGTTTAGAGTTTTAGAGAATTAGATCATAAAACTTGCATTACATTCCACATATAAACAAAGTGGTTACATAAAGATATTATTCTTCATTCCCATCAATGGAAACACATTTAAAATAAAACATGGATTATTTCTTGACACATCCTTGACTCTATCATCTTATCATGTACCTTTCCCTTGACCTGTGAAAAACATTTCAAAAACTTGGGATGAGCATAAAAACTCAGTATGGGTTATAAAAAAAACATGGAAAGGAAACATGAGTTTATATATACATAAGAATGAAATCATACTTTACCCATAAAACATAGGCACTTTAACATACCTCATAAAATCATGAATAAATCATAGAAATCATAAGACATAAAGGTAACTTGAGGCATTCATAACATTCTTACGTAGGGAGTAACCCTCTTGGTTACGTTTGGAATACCCATCACAGTATATTCCCTAAAATCTCTTCGGAGAAACCTTAACGTTTCACTCCTTCGCGTTACCCAATGCATTGGAGAGCTATAACGGGCTCACCCGCCCTTAGTTTATCACGGAACCACCCGTCTTCATAATAATGCCCAAGAACCATAACATAATTCATATCACATAAAACATGCATAAAGGAAACATAACATATCCACCTTTCAATCACAAGATATCAATACAACATTATGAAAACCATTTTCAATACCAAAATAAAAGAAAAGTAAAACATGGTATTTATTTTTTCTTTTAAAAATAAGGTACGGCTTGTAGAGGAAGCCGAAACTCAAATAACGGTCACGACGGCGGAGAAGTCGTTGTCGCCGCATACGTACGACAAAAACATTCCCTTTTTTCGTTTAGTAAATGCTTCGTATAAAAAAATATTCCTTTTGAATAAACGTAAAAGTCAAAGGGGTTTATACACCGTATAAAAGAAAGTTGTGTATAAAATAAAATATGCCTCAACGAAAGGAGATTGAGACGAAGTCCCATACCTCGTATCCGACTTGACCCGACCGTTCTTTAATCTCCTGAATAATAAACTTGAGTTAATATCTACTTGCTTATGAATCTTTTTCAAGTTCATTATTCCTTTTATACCATGTTATGAACATCATGTAATAAGTTAAGTTAATAATGTTCATTTTGTCGGTATTTGGTTCTTAAGTCAAAAATAGACTTCTTACACTTACATGTTGTTAATTTGTTCAAAGGTTCATTATATATAGAATGATATTAATGATTTGGATAACATATATATCATATATATTCATCATATACATGTATTTATAATATTACATCACATTTAGGGGTAAGAAATGAAATGCACCGTTCATGGAGACGGTAAGTCGTACGTACGTATGAACGCTACTTCCATTTCTATTTCATATTTTCTGGAATGGAATCATAATGATATAAGAGTATATTATAATTCCAATATAATAACATATATAATATCATTAACTTTATCCTTTACACATCCCACATATGGTATTAACGAATCAGATCACTTTCAGGGGGCAGTAGTCCGCACTTCCTAAAATGAAGATATCGTGTTTACCCATAATGGAAACCATAAAGGTATGCCAAAAATGAAAAAAAATAGAAGCTTAAGGAAAACATAAACATATTATATATCATATATAAAAATAGTGACATCATAATGGCCACCTTTGAATGTGTTAAATGAGTATTGAACAATCATTGTTTCGGGAGGCAGAATTTCGCCATCCACGGAAACCGTATGTTCTTTAACCATTTGATGTGGTTGTGTGAGAGTGTAGCTCAAATAAATATTATAAAAACATCCTAGTATATTGAAGATACTGGTGTTGTTACAAAAGAAGTAAATAAAAAGAGTTTAGGGGGTTGGAGAAGCAAAATAAAACAAATGAACATGAGAGAAAGAATTACCTTTAAAAGTGTAACTCCTTTTGATTTGAGCCTAAATGATTCCTTTGAAATGATTCTGCCAAAAGGGAATCCTCTAGGATGAGGAGAGGGATGTGGAGAGAGCAAATGGTCAGGGCTTGGCCGAGCCAAAGGCTTGAAGAGTGTGTGAAATGAGGTAGAGGTGGGGGCCTTTTATAAGAGGAGAGGAGGGGCACTTTTGGAAAGTAAAGAAACATTAATTTATTTGAAAATGTGTTTCGGTTTTAAAAGGTCCCACATTGATATAATTCGTGTATAAGGTGATAAGGGTTCGAAATCCACTCATACAATTGGTTTTGGACATGTGTAGTTCATAGATTTTACATTATCTTTCTATTTTATTTAAATCGTCAAATAATGATGTCATCGCTGCATCATTATTATGTCAAAAATAATTTAATTTATTTAATGTATAAAAATCATACAAAAATACTATGATGTAGGAAATCTTTTTAGCTTTCCAATTACTATTTATAATCAAAATTTGGACTTGTATAACCCCACTTAAAAATTGTTTTCGTAAAACATATTAGGTTTGTGTCATTTTCACTTTAACATTAAATAAAAAGTAATTTATGTCATTTCCCAACAAAAGTGGATCCATGGGGTCCCCAAGTTGACCCATGGCATTTCATGGTCGGCCATGACACAACCAATGAGGTTGGGACATGTGTCTATGTCATTTCATTTTATTAAAGCATTATTTATACCTTAAACTACACTAATTACCACTAATCGCGATTAAGAACTTAATAAGTTACTATTCACCAAAAAATTATTATAATCTCATTGAACCACATTTTACTTCTTAATGACAAACATTTATGTTGGATTTTCAAAATTCAATACACATTAGTGGTAAACTTTCATTTAACTGAAAAATCAGTTTGCTTGATTACCACTTAGTGGTTTCACTATTCATCAAAAATTGAAGTTTTTCAGAAAATTACCAAAAATTCACCCTAAGCTATATTTGATATTCCGAATTCAAAAATGAAGTCCATTTTACAAAATTCAAATCATATAAGTCACATTAATTAATTCAATAATTAATTCCCGCTGCCAGAGCAAATAGCGTGTTTTTACAAAACAATAAGTATCAAAAGATTGACACCAGTTTAAGTCTAATTTCAAAGTGAAATTGATTACAATGACCACCATTGGATAAAATGGTAAAAATATATTCTAATTTCACTTCAAAACCAATTCAAAACATAATCTAATCATATAAATAAATTAGATTAAAAAGCAGTTTTGATGTAAAATGCAGTATTTTTCACTATTCATTAAAAAAATGAACATTGTCAGAAAAATACCAAAAATTCACACAAGGTAAATTTTGATGTCCCAATCATAAAGGATAAGTTTATTTTGACAAAAATAGTTTATAAAATTGTCAAAATATAGATTCAAAAATGGTTTGCCATCAAAAGGCAGTAAAACAATTTTTTAAGAATATTAGTGTATTCCATGCATAAGATTGTATTTATTTTCATTTTAAGCCTCTATAACACTATCTTAATTATTAAAAGACATAGATAAAAATATCTATTATTAATTACTTACTTGGGATGTTACAGTGTGTACATCTTTTGTGTGTTAGTGTGTGTACCTATTGTGTGTCTGTTCTTGTGCATGAGTGTGTGTGTATCATTGTGTGAGTTTCTCCACATGTTTGTTTGTGTTTGTGTAATATATCATGGTTGGAGATCATGGGAAGAAAATTGCTCATGCTAGTGATGAAGGAAACCAGAGTAGGTCTCCCGCACCGGAAGCTTCGCAACTCCAAATTAAATCTTTGGTGAACCATTTATAAAATATTTTTGATGGAAAGATGGAGGTGTTTCATGAGAGGATTGACAACTTGGAGAATCAATCAAGTCCAAGGATAATCCATGATAACCCATGAAGTGCTCTGGTACCATGTCACCCCCACATCATGGAGGAGGAGATGGTAAACTTTGGGGATGATCTTGATGATGTCCCACAAAATAGGAGGTTATACCAACAATCTATATAAGGCCAAATTATACCACATGATGATGGCCAACTTGGAGGGATCAAGGTGAAGGTCCCTTCGTTTCAAGGGAAAAGTGATACAAAAGCATTCTTTGAGTGGGATATGTGGATTGAGTAGGTGTTTTCATGTCATACCTATTTTGAGTAGAAAAATATAAAACTTTTATCCCTTTAATTCATTGATTATGCATTAATATGGTGGGATCAAGTTCAAAAGGAGAGATCCTGATATGGAGGACGTCCTATCCAAACATGGGAAGACATGAAGTTTGTCATGCGAAAGCGGTTTGTTCCCTCACACTACTAAAGAGATCTCCAAAAAAACATTAGAGTCTCACCCAAGGGAGTAAGAGTGTGGAAGATTAATACAAATAGATGAAAATTGACATGATTCTATCCAAAAATGAGGAGGATCCAGAGACAACCATGGAACGATTTTTACATTGGCTCAATCAAGAGATTTTTGATCAAGTGGAGATGTACCATCAAGTAGAGATAAAAGATATGATTCACTAAGCCACCAAGATCGATAAAAAAATAAAAAGGAGGATAAACATGATGAAACACACTACCCCTTTCACACCATGTAGAAATATGAGGAAGGAGATTGGAGAATCATGAAATCCAAAAAATGTGGTTGATCGCAAAAGTGACAAGGTAATTATTCTACCTAAGAAACCTACTTTTGAGGCTAACCAAACTAGGAATATGGATATTCATTGTTACAAATTTAAAGGAAGGGGTCACATTCCTAGTGAGTTCCCAAATTGGCACACCATGACCACCAACAAGTATGGATAATGAGACACTGATGGAGAGATCTTGGAAGAGGAGGAAGAATATCCAGAAATTGATAATGGAGAATTTGTAGAAGACAGTGAGATTCATATCACTAGAAGCGTTTTATGTGCAAAAATGACTGTTGGAGAAAAGGATAAATGAAAGAACCTTTTCTATATACAATGTAAGATCAATGGGAAGGTATTTAGAATTATTATTGATGGGGAAAGTTATATAAATGTGGTGATCACCGAGTTGGTGGATAAGTTGGGGCTACCAACTTTGAGGCATCAAAATTTTCACTGGCTTCAATTGTTGAATGATTTTAGTGAGATAAAGGTAACCAAGAAAGTGAAGGTATTTTTTACCATCGGTAAGTACAAAGATGAGGTTTTTTGTGATGTTGTTCCTATTAAGTCTTGCCATTTTTTGTTGGGATGACCATGGAAGTACGATTGGTGTGTTACTCATGATGGTTTCTTGAATCATCACTATTTTGTACTCTGAGGGTAACCTATAACCCTCAACACCATTTCCCCCAAGAAAAATTTGGAAGATCGCATTTTGAGAGAAAAAAAAAGAGTGATGAGGAAAAAAAGAGAGAAAATGAAGAAGGAGAGAATGAGTGGAAAATAGAAAATGGGAGAAGAAAAGAAGTGGAGAGAAGAAAAATCTAGGGGAGAAAAATATTTGAGAGGATAAAAAAGTGTGATTTTGGAAAAAAAAGATTAAGGTTAAAGAAGCTTTTATTTCTTAGAAAAATATCTTAATAATTATCTACAAAGAGGTGATGTTGAACACTAATGACTTAATATCTCCTTTGCCACATGTTGTCGAGTAATTGTTTCAGGAATTTGAATATGTGTTTCCTGAAGAGGTTCCACCTAGTTTACCACCCATTAGAGGCATTGAGTATCAAATTGACCTCATACCAGGATCATCATTACCGAACTGCCATGCATATTGCACCAACTTGGAAGAGACAAAAGAAATTCAAAGGCAAGTTCAAGAGCTGCTGGATATGGGGTATGTTAGAGAGATCATTAGTCCTTATGTGGTACCAATGCTTCTAGTTCCAAATAAGGATGAGACATGGAGAATGTGTATTGACTATAGAGCCATCAATAACATCACAGTTAGGTATCATCATCCTATCCTTAGGTTAGATGACATGATAGATGAGTTAAATGTCTCTACTATTTATTTAAGAAGTGGTTACCATCAAATTAGGATGAAATAAGGAGATGAGTTGAAAATATAATGTAAGAAAAAACATGAAATTTATTAATGGTTATCCATGCCCTTTGGTCACACCAATTCACCTAGAACATTTATGAGGTTAATGAATCATTTCTTACGTGCATATATTGGAAAATTTGTTGTAGTTTACTTTGATGATATTATGGTGTATAGTAGGACTTTTCATGAACATCTAGATCACTTAATAAAATTCCTAGAAGTTTTAAAGAAAGAAAACTTGTTTGGAAACATCAATAAGTGTGAATTTTTCCTTGATAAGATTGTTTTCCTTGGATTCGTTGTGAACGAAAATGGAGTTGAAGTTGACATTGAGAATATCAAAGAAATACAAGAATGGCCAAATCTAACCTCTGTTGGGAAGGTAAGAAGTTTTCATGGACTTGCTAGTTTTTAAAATAGATTTTTGAATGAATTTATCACACTTGTAGTGCCTTTGAATGAATTGAAAAAGAAGAATGTTCCTTTAAAATTGGGGACAACTCAAGAGAAGGATTTCCATGATCTCAAGGATCGACTCACCCACACCCCTCTACTTGCACTCCCAGAATTTGGTAAGACCATTGAGATTGAATGTGATGCAAGTGGAATTGGTATTGGTGAAGTAATCATGCAAGAATGTGGTCCTATTGCTTATTTTACTGATAAGTTAAATGGACCAACTCTAAACTATGATACATATGATAAAGAGTTGTATGCATTGTTTATAGTACTAGAGACATGGAAGCACTATCTTTGGACTAAAGAATTAGTGATCCATTCTAATCACAAGGATATTAAGTACCTTAGGATCCAAAATAAACTAAATAGGAGACATGCTAGATGGCTGGAATACATTTAATCATTTCTATATGTCATCAAGCATAAAAAGGGTAAAGAAAATATTGTGGTGGATGCACTTTCACGTAGATATTCTCTTTTATCCTTGTTGGATTAAAAACTCCTTTGTTTTGAATGAATTAAGAATTTATATTCTATAAATAATGATTTTAGTGAACCATATAGACATTGTAAACCTAGATTTAGTTAGAAAAATTTGTATTTACTTGATGGATTCTTATTCTGGATTGATAATCTTGGTATTCCCAATTGCTCTGTCCATTTACTTTTACTAAAGGAGTCACATTCTGGTGGGTTAATGGGACATTTTGGTGTTGCAAAAACATTAAGTGTTGTTAGTGAGAATTTTTATTGTCCTAGAATATATAAAGATGTTGAAAATTTTGTTGTAAATTGCATTATTTTCCATAAATCCAAATTGAAACTAAACCCACATGGATTATATCTTCCTCTCCCAATCCCAAAAAACCCTTGGGAGGACATATCAATGGAAATTATTATGGGGTTAACAAGGACCAAGAGGGAGAGATATTCTATTTTTTGTGGTGGATCGATTTTCTAAAATGGAACATTTTATTCCTTGTCACAAAATAGATGATGCCACTAACATTGTAACACTTTTCTTTCAGGAAGTAGTCAAACTCTAGGGAATGCCAAGGAAAATTGTGTCGGATCGAGACACAAAATTCCTTAGTTACTTTTGGAAGAAATTGTGGAGTAAATTGGATACAAAGTTACCATTTTCCACTACTTTTCATCCACAAACTAATGGGAAAACGGAGGTGGTGAATCAGACACTATCAACCCTTCTGCGAAAAATTTTCAAGAAGAATCTCAAGAATTGTGAGGAGTGTCGACCACATGTGGAATTTGCATATAACAGGGCCAAGCACTCCACTAATCAATATTCTCCATTCAAAATTGTATACAGTTTTAACCCTATTTCCCCTATTGATCTAGTTCCTTTTCATTTTCAGGAAGAAATTAATATGTATGAGAAAGTGAACACTAAATTCATTGAAAAACTCCATGAAATGGCAAGGAAAATTATGGAGAAGATGACCCAGAAATATATTGATCGTGCAAAAAAGGGTCACAAAAAAGTGTTGTTTGAGCCCAGGGACTTGTTCTAGATTCATATGTGAAAGGAGAGATTTCTCGACAAGAATAAATAAAAACTCATTCCCTGAGGATATTGACCTTTTTGAGTGCTCGAGAAGATTAAAAATAATTATTACAAGATATATTTTTTAGGTGAGTATGGTGTAAGTGCCACTTTCAATGTTTCTAATATTTCTCCTTTTTTGGGTGTAGAGGATGAAGATTCGAGGACAACTCCTTTTAAAGATGGGGAGGATGATGAGAACCATGTTAAAGGCACCAAGTCAATTTCGTGGGAGGAGGAGTTGGATTTTCAAGGCCTAATTATGTGAACGAGATTAAAGAGGCTCAATGATACAATGGGCATCCATATTTCTTCATTAAAGGACCAATGTATCTTTCCTTGTATGGATGGAGAAAATGGGCCAATAATATCACTTATTCAATCCCTAACTTGATGTTTAAAGCTTGGACCACATGTTTTCATGAATTTGGATGCCTTTCCCACATGGAGGATTCAAGAAATGTCATCTTTGGACACCAAAGTCAAATTTGGTGGGCTATGCACTCAAAGTCAAATTCGGTGGGCTATAGTTGTAAAGTTGTGTGCTACTTTTCCAAAAGTCTTTGGTGTAATTTATCTTTTTGAATTTAAGGGATCAAAGTAGTTTATACTTTATGACTTTAGGGTATTATACCCTTGACTATTGTACCAACCCATTGGCTATAAATAGCCATTCCATGGAACATGTATGGAATCCAAGATTTTATTGATAGCTTATGCTTTGTTTATCTCCATTGTGTGAGAATTGTCCTGGTTTTTTCCCTTTATCTTGTGATTTATTACCTTTTCAATCTACAAGTTAGATTGGTGATCCAAGATCAACAATCCCATAATTTTTTGCCTCAACCCAAGTGTGTTGTTTTGTGGATTATCTATCACATAACTCTCTTGAGTGTGTTTTCTAAGTACTAGGTTGTGCTTTTTATATCATTGATTGACTACTTGCATCAGCTATCCATACCCATCATCTGCCACTTTTCCCCAAAACACATCCTTCATCTGCCACCCTACGCTGTGAATATCGGGCCACCAAATATGTCGCACATCACATTGATTCAAAACATGAAGTATGATGAATAAATATTAAATATGGAATGGAGAGAATTTAAAGAACTTTTCTTAGAAAAATACTTTCCTCATGAACAATGAGCGGATATGGAAAGTAAATTTCTAAGTCTGAGGAAAAAGGATGATAATAATGTTTCATATTATGAAGCTAACTTTACAAGGTTATTAAGGCATGCCACAAACTACATACGTAACCCAAGAAGTATGATTGATCAATTATTTGATGGGTTAAAACTATTCCTTCGATAGTCACTAGTCTCACAATATTTCTCATTATACAAACATATAGTCTCATATGTTATCAAGAAAAAAAGTAATTCACTAAGTCTTATGACTTTAAAGGGAAATAAGAGAAGAATAGGGCTACTAAACACTCTATAAAATGAAATAAGAGAAAGAAGGAAAAGGCTGACATTCCACCCTATAATAATTATGGGATGAAACACCCCAGTACTTGCATAAAGTGAATGGGATATTGTTACATGTATAGAGAAAAAGGATATCAATCTCATGATTGTAAGGGTAATAAAGAAGCTATCAATGTTCAATGCTATAATTATAAATAAGCGGGACATTATGAAAATTATTATCATGAGCGTTAAAAAAACTTCCCCAAAAAATGCTAAGGGATCAAGGAAAATATTATGCGATCACAACTGCTGAGGTTGAAGTTCCTAATGATGTCGAGGAAGGTACACTAATCACCTCATCAAATATAGACAATGCTTTATTTGATTCTGGATCATCACATTCCTTTATATCTTCCTATTTTGCAAAGAAAGTTATACATTTTCCTTTTGATTTAATAAGGTAATTATCAGTCAAAACTACTAAGGGTGGTATCATTGCACAAAAATATGTTGTTCTATCCCCTTTATGACACACAAATTTCATTTAGTTTCTCACCTTGTCATCATAACTATTGTTGAATTTGATATAATCTTTAGTATGGACTATCTTTCAAACTATAATGTAAAATTTATTACAAAAAGAAGTTATGATTTGTGAGGAAAAATAAAATTCCATTTTCTTTAAAGTAAAAACATCATCATTTGATTCTTATCTAGATCCAACCCCAGTAGCTTTACTAAATGAACTTCTTAATAAGGAAGATCAAAAAACCTCTAGGAATGAAAAAAGTAATTCTCAAATTGAGGATGTGCCTATTTTGAAATAATACATTGATGTTTTTCCTGAAGATTTACCTAAACACCCCCCAGATCATGAAGTTGAGTTTTTTATTGATTTAATACCTATTGAAAGATAAAAATCAAAGACTACCTATATAATGTCCATAGTGTAATTAGTGGAGTGGAAGAAACAACTTAACGAGTTGGGTAAAAAAGGATTTATTCACCCTAGTGTTTTCCCATGGGGATCCCCTATTCTCTTTTTTAAGAAAAAATATGGATCTATGAGGTTGTGTATTGATTATAGGTAAAACAATGCTATTAAAATAAAGAACAATTATCCTATACTTTAAGTTGATGATTTATTTTATCAAATTCATGGAGATTAATTCTTTTCAAAGATTGACCATCATTCTAGATATCATCAATTATGAGTGGAGAAGGTGTATATTCCAAAGATAGATTTTTAGATGAGGTATGGACATTATGAATTTACAGTAATCCCATTTGGATTGACTAATGAACCCTTGGTTTTTATGGATATAATGAACATAGTATTCAAGGAATATCTTAATGATTTTTTAGTGGTATTCAATAGTTATATGGTAATTTTAGCAAGTGTGAATTTTGGATTTAGAAAATTTCTTTTCTTAGCCATATTGTCTCCAAAGATGGAATATCTACTGATCCTATAAAGATAATGGAAATAAAAGAATGGACTACACCGATGAGAATAATTGAGGTATGTAGTTTTTTTGGTTTAGTAGGTTACTATTGGCATTTCATCCAAAAAAACCTGATTGGATAACCCATTAACGAAACTCACACATAAAGGGGATAAATATTTTTAGACAAAAGAGTGAGAAGAATGTTTTGAATAATTGAAGAGAAGATTTTTCAATGCTCTTATCTTGACTTTACCTTCTGGACATGATGGATTTGTAATTTATAGTGATGCATCGAGTAAATGAATTTCTTGTGTCCATATGTAGAATGATAGAGTTATTGAATATGTATCTAGGTAGTTAAAAACTTGTGAATAGAATGATCCAACTCAAGATCTTGATTTATCAATGGTAACATTTACTTTGAAAATATGGAGACACTATCTCTATGGTGAAATATGTGAGATATATATAGATCACAATATTTTGAAATATATTTTCTTAAAGAAAGAAATCAATATGAGGAAAAGGATATGGCTTGAGCTACTCAAGGATTATGATTTCACAATACACTACCACCCAAGGAAGGTAAATAAGGTAGAAAATGCTTTGAGCAGAAAGGAGCATGGAGTTCTGAATAAAATGGTATTTGAAAAGGATCCTTTGTTCATGGATCTAGTAAAAACTGGATATGGAAATTATTAAGGAATGATAAACATCGCTAATTTTTCAAATGGTTTCCAAACAATCTTTACTGGAAAGGATAAAAATTTCTCATTCCATTGATGAGGAATTTCAAAACAAAATTAATGTTTTGATTGATGGGAGATAGATTAACTTCATATATAAAGATGGAATTTTGAAATTTGGGAAGAGGCTTTGTGTTCCATCTATACCAGAGCTAAAAAGGGAATTATTGGATGATACAAATAGCTCAAATTTATCTATACACCCTGGAAGCACTAGTATGAATAGAGATTTGAAGGAGCATTTTTGGTGGACAACATGAAGGGGGAGATTGCTGATTATGTTTCAAGATGTTTGGACTCTCAATAGTTGAAGGCTAAAAGACAACATCCTAGAGGAGTGATGTAACCTATTCTTATACTTGTGTGGAAATGGGATGACATTACTATGGAATTTATCATAAGGATACCAAAGACTCCGAGAATAAATGATGTGATATGGGTTATTATTGATCACCTTACCGAATCAGCACATTTTATTTCTATCACAGAAGATTTACCTCGTTAATGCATATAAAGACATTATATTAATGAGGTGTTAAGACTTCATGGTGTACCTCTATCGATTATGTCTGATTGTGATCCTCATTTTACATCAAAATTATGGAAAGATCTTCAGAAGGACCTAGATATTGAGCTTCATTTGAGAACTTCCTACTACCCTCAAACTGATAGACAATCAAAAAGGACTATTCAAACTTTAGAAGATATGTTGAGGTCTTTCTCACTTAAATTTCAAGGTATGTAGGATCAGTATTTACAATCGGTAGAATTATCCTATAATAATAAATTCCATTCAAGTATTAAAATGGAACCTTATGAAGCGTTATATGGGAAGAGATGTCGTACACTAACTTGTTAGGATGATGTTGGTGAAAGAAAACTCATAAGCCCAGAACTTGTTAAAAAACCAATGGAAAAGGTAAATATTATTCAACCCCATATCAAAGTATCTCAAAGTAGGAAAACGATCCATGCCGATAACTGAATGAAGGGTTTGGAATTTCAAGTGGGATGTCATGTTTTCTTGAAGGTATCTCCATGGAAGGGTGTTATAAGATTCTGTAAGAAAGGTACATTAATCCCTAGTTACATCGAACCTTTTGAAATTCTAGAATGAATTGGAATTACATATTACCATTTAAAAATGCCACCAAGTCTCTCCAAAGTTCATGATATGTTCTACGTATCACTATTAAGGAAATACATGCTAGACCCAACACATGTACTCACCTATAATGAAATAGAACTGGAACCTGATTTTTCTTATTGTGTAGATCCTGTAAATATTCTTGATACTAGAGAACAAGTGTTGTGGATTCAGATAACTCGACTGGTAAAGGTTCTTTGTAGAAACTATAAAATGGAAGAGGCGGTGGGGAACCTTGGGAATTTGTAATAAAGAACCATCTGAATATTTTTAGCAGGTGATATTCAAGAAATTTAGAGGATGAAATTTTTGAAGGAGAGAATAATGTAACAGATTTATATTCTATGGAATTTTTCTTTTTAAATAAATTCAATAGCTTGCGCTGCACACAACACCAAGTTCGAGCGTACCATGATCTATCAAACTAGCTATTTAAAAAAAAGCGATTATGAATAGTATTAACCACATTATGAATTTTATGAGTTTTATTTTTCAAAATAGACTTACTTTTTGAATATGGAATATAAAAATTATCTTAAGGTGAATTTTTTTTATTTTTATGAAAAGTTTCATTTTTGGATGAATAGTGAAAAATAATGCATTATTGTTAAAAACTGACTTTTTTTAAATAATTATTATATAATAAAATGATTTTTAAATTAAAAATATATCAATAATATATATATTAATCCATTTTAGGTTATTTAAAACATTTTATATTAAAATTAGATATAAAAACTTCTGAACTTTTAAACGTCTCTTTAACCCGTCTTCTCACCACATTAGTGTTAAAATTAATTTATCCACTCCTATGAGTCTAATTTAGAAAAAACTAACATAAATTAATATAATTAGTATCATATTTAGAGTCTAATTGTATCAAATTTATTTTTTTTTTGAATTGTAACTTCAGTAATTTTTTATTTATTTACCACAGTTAAGGGTAACTCAGGTAATTAAAAGTAAAAATAATATTATAATATTTCAAAATTACCCTCACACATGTGCTAATTTAATTGGATAAGTGGGTTTTGAAAAAAAAATCAACCTTATACTGAAATTATTATATTTTTAAGCCACTTAGGTAAGAATAATACTTTTATTATATTTTATTTAAAAATAAGTTAAAAATGGCATACTTATAATTTTAACAACGAAATAATTTTTAATATAGGATTATACATAAGATAAATTCTACTATAAATATTCATTTTAAATATAAAAATTTATATTTATTGTGATATTTTATTTTAATTTTTTTAGAAGAAATAAGTTAATTAATGGCTTGTATAATAATGATGTAGTAATTGTTTAATTAATGGAAATATTAAATAAATGGTATTAAAAATACTAAAAAATATAATTTTAAATAATTAATGACATAAATAATTTTTTAATTAACCTATAAATTTAATATATATATTAGAAGTTTTAGTTCAAATTTATAATATTGTTAATATATTTTTAAGACAAATAATAAATTGTATCTAAATTAATATAAATGATACTCTAAAATAAATAATATTGTATTAAATGATATAAAAGTCATAAAAATCTATAGTTAATCCAAATAAGTATAATAATTTTAAATTTGTTATCAATTATCCACTTTAATTTTTTGGGATTTTATAATGAACATATTAACCCTAAAGAGTAAAAAAGCCAAGTTGTCATGATAAGAGTTAAAGGGTTTAACTAAGGGTTAAATCCAAAAGATAAGGTTAATTTTTTGACCTAAATTTTCCTAAAAATCATTTTTTGAGAATATTTTTACCCATAGTCTTTTTATCTTCAAAATAACTCACTTTGGAGCTATTTGAAATCGAAAATAAATTTATATTAATTTAAACTTTTAAAAGATTCCAAGAGTGCCCCTTCTTCTCTTATAAAAAGGAACCTCCTTCTTCACTTACTCACATCAGATTGAGCTTTATATCTTGAACAAACCCCTCACAAACCTCCTCTAAATTTTTTTATTTAAATGTTTGATTTAATGGTCTTCCAAAAAGACTATCCCTGGTGTCCCTTAGAGGATATCCAAAGGAAGTCCGCAAAAGAAGAGATAATCATTTTACCAATTCAATTCAATTTATTTTCTTCTTATAATTCCTATTTATATGTTATTTCCATAATAAAGTAATAAATCCAGTATCATATATATAATGATATTTTATTATGATTATGGGATGACCATATTTTTCTTTTTATCCATATTATGAAAAAATATATCACCATGTGTGAGTACGTACAGCTTACCATCTCCACGTCGTGGTGTAATTTTTTTTTCATCGCTAATTTATTTGGATGGGTATAATGATGATTATAATAGATATAAATAATTAATATTACATTATAATGATTATTTATAATCAATAAACCATCCAATTTCATACTGTTTAACCATTAAGGGAATGATATCGTCACCCGTGTGTACGTATGACCTACCATCTCAATGATGTGATGAGATTCATTTTCTATGTTAACCACTAAATAACGATTATAGAAATTTATAATACGACTAAATATAATATTTATGAACTTAATATAATTTTTTATATGAATAAAATATATTTTATTCATAAGAAACATCACTTACACAAAAAAATACGCATTAGAAGACAAAGTAGTTAACACCCAAAATAATGGTAATAATGAAATGTTGTCAACAAAATGATATAATATGTTCATATATGATATCATAAATGTGGATATGGTTCTGGTATAATTTAATAACATGATTTAACCATTATACATGAGGTTAACTCGCCCTCAACTAAAAGAAAGTACAAGGTAAGGGTTATTACACAATTTACATATTATCCGAGATTATTTATATGTAAGTATCTACTGGAGAATATTTATCATCCATGTCCATGTTTCTTAAAAATGTATTCAAAATATTTTTATTAATTTTCATCAATTTTTTAAAATCATTTTTACCCATTTTTTACTTTTTTTAAAACATTTTTAAATGGAATCTTTTTGCCATTTTCCAAATGAGGTACTTTATAACCTTTTCAAAAAAATAAGGAAGGAACGTTTTTTAACTTATACAGCATGAATGAAGCTTACTTTATAATATCATAAGATTATTTTCACTAAAAAAATTTTGTTTTAAAAAATACACACCTCTATATAAAATAATATCAATAGAAAGAGATATTTCTCTCGAGAATTTTTTAATGGTTTTATTAGATTATTTTCATCTATGTCAACATCCTTTATTGGATTATATGTTTAATTGAGTTTGATTTCATATGATACAATATTCTATATTTTATTGAATTATTTATGATATGTTTGACTATGTATGTTCTATTTTGATACAATCCATGGTTTATGGTTAAGGTATTAACATTTCGCATGCTAGTTTTAATATGAATTTTTATGTTGGTTATGTTTTGCCTTTTTCTTGTGATGAAATCATTGTAATTAGTAAGTGATGGGTTGGGGACCATTAAATGAAATCCCTATGAGTTGGGGACCATTTAATTAAATACCTAAATGCATCGGTAGTTCTCATAAGACAAACTAGTTTGGGTTTTGACTAACATATTACTCATTTATGTATGGTCTTGGCATGAGGCCTTGATGGTATGTTTATAATGTCCGACATTATTCATTCTCTCATTTTGATATGATTTATTGATATTACATGTGAATATGTGACTAGTAGATTATCCATGTGAATGTTTATATGGAATTATATGATTTATTATTTCCATGATTATGTTTAAAAGGCTTTTGTTTTAGTTATATACCATGCCTTAAATGATTATTCTTCATTATGATAGCTTTTGATATTTTTTTTACCCTTACTGAGAATTTTAGCTCACCTATTTCTTATGGTTCATTTATTCCAGGATGATAAGAGGTTTATTAGGATAGATTTTATGGGATAATCTAAGGGATAATAGTGTTTTCAAAGTAAATACTATGTAATTTTTTTGTTTCAAGATGTAATGTAAAACTTATGTTTATATCTAGTTTTTTCAAGGCTACTAAACTGATTGATCCTTCAGGATTTGATTTATTATGATCATTCCAATGTAAGAAAATAATTCACTAGATCTGGTATTTTTGAGGTTGGGGAATTATAAATTCAGTTCATATAAGTAGAAGAATTTAATTTAAAATTACACCCAGAAAAAGATATGAAAAGTGGTTTTCTAAAAAAATATTTTATATAAAAAGTTTTTATACCGAAATCCAACATAAAATTAATTAAAATGAACTTAATTAAATTAATAACAATAGAAATTAACTAATTTTTTTTTTAAATAATTTTTTAAAAAATTTAACTTTTTAAATGCTTGAAATGAAAGTACAATGTTCAATAAAAACTTTATTTTTCATTTTTCGTTGAAAAATCAATATTTTCTGAAAATTCTCAAAATTTCAATCTAAGATAATTTTGACATGATGATTTCAAAAATAAAGTTTATTTTTTTCAATAAATTTTCTAAATTTGGAAAAATTTACTATATTTTTTCTCAAAAAAAACAATAAAACATTTTTGAGTAAAAATGTATTTTTGAAGCATTTAGAGACTTTACTAAAAATTGAGTACTTATTTATAAATATATTTTATTCATATAATATATATATATATATATATTAAAATTTATTTGTTCCTATTCAATCTGCCAATTTAATGTATAGGTTATAATGGTATATTATATTATGTTTCATTTAGACTTGGGTTTGAGTGTATTACAAGATATTGAAAAAATTAAATTTATTTAAAGATAAATATATCATAAAATATTAGGGTGTTAAATTATACCCCCTTAAAATGAATTTCAACCTCCACTACGATACAAAAAAATAATGATATATTTTTTATGGTATCCTTATATTCCCATGTAACTTTTTCAAATTTATGATTCCTCAAGAGAACTTCAAACATGTGAGTAATCTTGTTCTGTAGCACTTTATCTATACAATAAAAAATTTCTATTGGTTGTTATTCATAGTAAATATTATGATATATTGGTAAAACCTCCTGGTTCAGTACATGTGAAGTATCATGTATTTACTTTCTCAAGAGAGATATATGGAACACATCATGAACTTGAGAAAGGTTCGGTGCAAGTACCATGTGATACGTTACCATCCCTACTTGACCAAGAATGTTGAATGGGATAATATACCTAGGGTTTATATTTACCTTATTTCTAAATATCATAACCTTATTCCATAGATAAATTCATATAAATTTCTTCTCACAATCTTTTATTTCCATATTTCACCAATGATTATTAGTATGACATTTCTATAGACTCTAAGCTGTCTTGATATGATGTTGAATGAATTTTACTTTCTATATCATTTCCTTAGATAAATCAGGTTCCAATAGATTTATTTCTATAACTCCATCCTAACACATTATAGTTATACACTTTTTCCATATAGTTCCTTATAAGGAGCTGTCAGAATACTTGAATGAAAGATATTATTGTAGGAAAATAGAACTAGAGGAAAGTGTTGATCTCAAACACCATTTAAATACATATAAAAATACCTCAACATATCCTTTAGGGCTTGAATGGTTCTATTAGAATAACAATTTATCTAAGGATGATAAGCTTCATGGAAACAAAACTCTGAATCTATATCTTGCTGGATTCTTTCCAATAACATCGAGGTAAATCTCATATTCTGATTAGATATAATAAAATGTGGTACTCTATGCAACATTATCACTTTTAAAATGTATATTATGGTAATATGATCAAGAGATAAATCTTATATAATAATAATTAAGTGTGATTACTTTATAAGGAAATTTACTACAACCCAAATAAAATTATTCCTTTAGATTTTTTGGGAAGTTTGATGACAAAGTCCATGGTGATGTTTTCTCATTTCTTTTCCAGTATGGGTAATTGTTGTAATATTCCCTTAGACTTTTTTCTCTCACTCTTAACTTACTAGAATACCGATCACTTAGAGATATACTCTAAAATATCTCTCTTTATGTTTTACCACCATAAATACTCTTTCATATCTCTATACATATTCATACTTTTATAATGAATAGAGAATGATGAAATATGAACATTATCCAACAGTTCCTTCTTCATGTCATGTATGGATGGAAAATATACGTGGTTTCTAAACCTTATCATTACATCATAATCAATTTTGAACTTAGGAACTTTTCTCACTTTCTTTTGTGGCTCTACATATTCCTTTTGTGCCTCTTTAATCTTTCCATGGATAGATGGTTAAACAATCATTTGACAAAGATAAGATTTTTCCCCTTAATTCAATATTTTAGGGTCTATATTTTATAAACCAAAAAATATTGTATCTTTTTTGATTATCATTATATATAATCTCGCATTATTATTTCAACTTAGGGCACCATCCACCTTGTTCAATTTCCTAGGGTGGTAATGTATTGACACTTCATAATCTTTAATAAAATCCAACCATCTTCTCTATAGCATATTAAACTCTTTATAAGTGACTATATACTTTAAAATTTTATGATTATTATATATGTCACACATTTCTATTTAAATATAATGCCTTTATATCTTTAAAGAAAAAATCACTACATTTAACTCAAAAATTAGGAGTTGGGTAATTTTTCTCATAAACCTTTCATGAAGAATAAGATATCACTATATAATTATATATGAGTATATATCTTAGTCCCTTATTTGAAGCATCACTATAGATCACAAACCCTTCACTACTACATGGTAGTGTAATAACAGGTGTGCAGACTAATTTTCTCTTTAGTTCCTTGACATTTTCCTCACATTCATCTATATAAAGGAACTTGGTTCCCTTATGAGTTAACTTGGTTACTGGATGAGAAATCCATGAAAAATTATCCAAAAAGTTTCAATAATATCCATACAAACCAAGAAAACTATGGATCTCAGTCATAATGGTTGGTCTAGTCCAGCACTTAATAACTTTTTTCTTTGATGGATCCACTGATATACCTTCTTTTGAAATTATATAACCCAAAAATGATACTTTGTATTTCCAAAATTAAAATTGGGTAAATTTTACATACAACTTATCCTTCCTTATGGTCTTCAATAAAATCCTCATGTGATCTTCATGATCTTCCTTACTATTAGAATATATAAGAATTTCATCTATAAAGATTACCAAAAAATGATCTAGGTAATCGATAAAGACACCATTCATTAAATACATAAAGTTATTAGGGGCGTTAGTATGAAAAAATGGAATCAACGTAAATTCTTAGTGTTCATACCATGTATTAAAGGTTTTCTTGGGTATGTCTTCACTTTTGACCTTAAAATAATAGTATCAAAATCGAATAAATCATGGAAAAATATTGAGATCCACATAATTGATTGAATAAATCATCAATATAGGGTAGAGGATACTTTTTATTGATTGTGATATTGTTAAGTACTCAATAATGAAGGTAGAGTCACATTGATCCATCTTTATTCTTAACAAAAATAATAGGTTTCACCCTAAGGTGATGCACTTGTCCAAATGAATCCCTTTTCAAGATTCTCATGGAGTTTCTTCTTTAATTACTAAAACTCAATCAAGATCATTCTATATGGAATTTTTAGAATATGTGTAGAACCAAGTATGAGTTCTATTAAGAACTTAAGTTCATGATTTGAATTAATACTGGTAAATTTTTCTAAAAAAAACATCAAAAAAATTCTGTATAATAGTCATATCATCGATATTGATTTTCTCTCCAACCATCTGAGATAAACGCCCTTTTTGAATAGGAATCAAGACCCATATAATGGATGAAATTTAAATTGGATGTTTGTATTTATTTTCATGCCTATAGACAAACATAGTTTTATTCATGATATAAAACTTGGCTTCACCTCCTTCGTAATTGATATTGGATTTATATAAAAAATTCAGTTCATGCCAAAAATAACATCAAATTCAACATTAATAAGATTTGAATATGACACATTCTTATAAAATTAAACATGATATAGGTCCTTCCTTTATCTATGAGTTAGACTTTAGAAGATGGAGTTGACTTGGATAATTTCTAGGTTCCCCGCATTTAAGATAACTAACTATAAATGGAGATCCATGATGAAATTTATTTCCCTCTATTGAACTCTTCATTTTTTCTTAGAAATTCATTGTTTTATACCCTTATTTTCAAAAAATAAAATATTTTATTATTCCTTTGAGATCTTCTTTTGGGTTTCCCTTTCTACCTTTCTAACATGAAGCAAATTTATCCATCTTTACTCCATGGTCTCCACCACCCGAGCTCCCATAGAACTCCATTCTTATCTTCTTTTATGATTCTAGGAGTTGGTTAAAGTATAGGTTGTTAATAATATATCACAATAATTGATTAAGAATAATCAAAATATATTCCCACTAATTATCATCCCATTTTATTTCTCATAATCCCAACATTTTCCATCACATTCATCATTAACATGATTACTTTAGGTTTAATCCATTGATTAAAACTAAAAAGTATAGTGTGAGGAATAATAATCATAGTGGTAATCCATGTAATCATGAAGAATAATTTATAGGATGTCTAAATAATTACAACTTATTTTTAATCTATTACACCTTAGGTTTAACCTCAGTCATTCATGGGAATCATCTATTCAAATCCTTTATAGTGGTTCATAAGAAAAACTTAAGTTAACCCAAGCATATACCCCAAGAGTTTCAACCCAAGTGAATTGTAAGGAAACACTCACCATGAACTAGAATTATGGTCGAGATATACTCAACCAAATCTTTTGGTGTTATTTCCTCTATAGGAAAATAATACTTAAGTACATCATCCTTATTGAAGACTTTTTTGATAATTGAATGTTCTATAATAATTATGTTCTCTTTAAAGAGTACAAAGTGGTTTTAGTAGAATAAATTCTCAAAGAAGTCACCTCTTCCTGATCTCTATGAAAATTAATTAAAAAAGAAATGGATAAAAATGATAATAAAATTAACAAAAAATAAGTAGTTAAAATGATGATAAAATTGACTAAATAAGTAGTATGAATTTTCCTCTTCATAATTTATGCATACATTTTGACCCCATGTATTTTCCCCATTTATTTCTAAAAAAATATATTTCCTATTTTGAATACATGGGATAGAAAAATTCATATCATTACTAAAAAAGTATTAATAAAAAATTATTAATAAATATTTTAAATGAAATTTTAATTATCAATGGAAATACCTCTTCAATGATTCTTGTTTGTTTATGGAATATGATACATTTCATAAATTTTAAAACTTAATAACTATAATATTTGTCACCAGTTTGTTTTAGATACTGTAGAAACATTGATAAAAAAATTAATTTGTTTTTATATATATTTTGATAGTGAAATATTATTATACATACCCTAATACTTATCCACTTATATAATTAGATGGGATTTTTATGCTCATGGTCTTTCCTTATGCCATGATTTTGATGATATTTAAACACCACCCTATCACAATAAAATTTTCATTAAAACATAACATAAAATGTATGACTTGATGTTTATATTCATAATGTTGAATGTAATGTATTACGACTTAATAAATGTTGTCATGTTTGGTTACTCTTTTGGGTGTCCATGAATTGAATCCACAAAATAAATATTTCGAGTAGACCAATTGATTATAATGAGAACCCAATGCTATCTAAAAAAGGAATAAATAATCAAAGTAATGAAAATATATTTGATATGATTAAATTGTATAGTTTTACCCCTAAATCATGGGTATTAATAATATTTTTCATCTGTAAGTCTGTTTTCAAACATTATAACCAATTTTTCACTATTACTAAATATCCCTCTTCCTCCAACGAGTTTTTTTGTATATAAGTTATATGAGGACTAATGAGTCCAAAATTTTTTTTACAAGTTTTTACCTTCAAATAGGACTGATATATATGCCTATAAAAAATATTAATAGTGTTTAACTATAATTAACAGGGTAGATTGGCTATTGGAAAAACAAATTATGAAAACACACCTCAGGTATACATTTACAACTGAGACTCTTATACATCCATGCTTGAGGATTTCATCTAAATTATCATTTCCAAGGAATTCTATAATAGCCTCACCATATATTTTTCTTCAAAATTAATGATGGTCATTGTAACACCCGGGACTTTTATGAGAAATATTTTGTTTTTATATAAATCATCAAAGGAATCTTTCACTACACACAACACTAGCTTGGCTTGCTTTACACACAATCGCGACCTTCCTCGATAGCTTGCATCGTACGCAATACCGAGTTTCACTAAACAGCGATATGCTATTAAAATATTATTAAAACTAGACGTTATGAATAGTAATACCCACTTTTTGAAATTTTGTAAATTTTATTTTTCAAAATGGACTTCATTTTTGGATTAGGAATATCGAAATTATCCTTGGGTGAAATTTTGGTATTTTTCTGAAAACTTTCAATTTTTGATGAATAGTGAAAACACTGGGTTACTATTTAAAAACCAACTTTTTATTTAAATAATTATTTATTTTATTTAAATTTATTTTAGGTCAAAATTGATACATAATACCTATATAAGTTCAATGCAATTTATTGGAGTCATTTTATAATAATTTTAGATATATAAAAATTTTATCGAACTTTTCACCGTCTTTTACCCACCTCCTAGGAGAGTTGGCCAATTTTCATAAAACTTAATTTTACCGATTCTGTGAGTGGAATTTCAAAAATTTGAGAGACATGGTTAATATCAAGGACTAAAATGTGGTTCAATGAGATGAAAATAATTTTTGGTGAATAGTAACTTTTTACTTTTTTTTACCGCGGTTAAAAGTAAATAGGATAATTAAGGGTAAAAATGACATTATTATTACCCTAACACATGTCCTAATTCTATTGGATAAGTGTAAGTCGACCAAAAACA
Source organism: Viscum album (assembly GCA_963277665.1). NCBI lineage: Eukaryota > Viridiplantae > Streptophyta > Magnoliopsida > Santalales > Viscaceae > Viscum > Viscum album. The sequence goes on from OY728141.1 coordinate 1,800,295,877, forward strand.
ACCTTAGGAATAAACTATGACCATTTAGGGCCACTTGTATTAGATTAGGACATTTATTATTAATTTATTTAAAGAAGGGTTAAAATAGTTAAAATCAAAGTTTAATAACTAAATCATTTTTAATATAGGGTTATACTTAAGATAAATTAGACTATAAATATTCATTAGAAAGATAAAAAGATATCCTACATAATGGTATTTTATTTGTAATTTTTATACATTAAATAATTTAATTTATGTATGACACAATGATGATGCAGTAATTATCTTATTAATGAAATATTGACATAATTGATGTTATAAATACCCAAATAAATGTAATTTGAGACTTTTTATGAATTAAAATAATTTTATAGGTTAATATTACATATTATTACTGATTTAATTAACTGTTTTATAACTAATATTTCTGTTATGATTTTCACAAAAATCAATTACCAAATAGTGTCAAAATTGACATAAAATAGTTTTTAAAACAAATATTATATTATTAATTGTTATTTTGTTACTAAAAATCCAAGGTTCAGAAAAATTACTTAGATAAGGTTATATATATTAATAATAAAAAACTTTGGGTTCTTTTGGATTGTTATGGTAAGTTTATTAACCTTATAGTGTAAGAAAATAAGAAGACACGGTAAAAGTTAAATTATCTAACTTAAAGTTAAATCTAAATGATAAGGTTAAAATAGAAACCTAAACTGGTCTAAATTCTATTGGATGAGGGGATTTCGACCCATACCCACCTTATTTTCGAAATAAATCAATTTGGAGCTATTAAAAACCAAATATGACTTTATAATAAAATAATATTTTTAGTTTTTCCAAAGGTGCCCCTCTCCTCCCTTATAAAAGGGCACTTCCTCCCTCTCTTCCTCACACCACTTTGAGCCTTCAAGCTCGGCCAACACATACCAATTTCTCTTCTGCACTTACCTATAAACATTTTAGAGATTCTGTTCTTCTTCAAAGACCAATTTTAGTGCCCTAAAAGGAGGTCTCAAAGAGGCGCTTCAAAGAAGAGGTAATGTCCGTTACCGATTCTTTCAACTTTATTTCTTCTTCCACTTATTCTTCTTTAGTTGTTTCATTATGAAGTAATAACATAAGTATCACTAATATACTGATATGCTATTATAAGTATGAAACAACCCTATTTCACCATCTATCCATCCTACGGAAAATGAAATCACCGCGCGTGCGTACGTATGGAATACTGTCTCCACGTCGTGGTGTGATCTATTTTCCACCACCACCTTACTTGGATGGGTATAATGGTGTAAATAATAACTATATATGATTATTGTAAAGTGATATTGATTCTTAAATAGTATAAATACACTCCAATACAATTCCACGATCATTGGAACGATATCATCGCTCGTGCGTATGTACGGAATACCGTCTCCACGATGTGATGCGACTCGTTCAACATGATATTCATTGAATAATGATTATATAAATGAATTTAATGAATTAATATGATATATATTACACTAATACCATTCTGTAAATTAGGTATCTATAACCTAAAAAGAAGAATAAGAATTTATTCGATAAAACATGCATAAGAACAAAAAGTAATAAATACCTGAATAACAAGTAGTAATGAAATATTACTAATAAGAAGCTAAGAATATAACCATATATGATATCATAAAAATAATTATGATTCTGTAATAAGTCAATAACATTATTTAAATCATTATACAAGAGGTTCGGACACTTACTAAGCAAATCGGACCTAAGGTAAGAGAAAATCTCACAATCTCAATTTTCATCCGAGATTGTTTATATTTCAGAATTTACTGGGGAATATTTATCATCCACATCAATTTTTCCTCAATATGTAATATTATTTCCATCCACATACAATTTTTTAAATCCAATTTTACCCTTTGGTGAGTTTTTAGTAAAAGATATGAAAGGAATATTTTTACGTTTTTCGTACGAGGTACTTTTTGACTTTTCTGGCCAAAGTACGGGAAGAATGTTTTTTAACTTATACGGCATGAATGGATTTTTAGAACATTATTTCCATGAAGCTTACTTTACAAGTTTTCAAGTTTATTTTTAATCAACTTCTTTTAGTTCAAAATTATATGACATTTAAAGAAAGGAAAAATGTTTTTGAAGTATAATGGATATTTTCCTCAAGAACGGAGTTCAAATGTTTTATAAAAATTATTTTCCATATAAGATAATATAGGGTTATATTTCTATCCCTATTTTTACATTGATTTGATTATGTTATGATGGAATTATTTTCATGATGTCCTTTTATATTATATGGATTATGTTATGATGGCATGATGTTTTAAGATTCCCATTTTTATTACATGGGTTATGCTATGATGTATGGTTTATGATTTTGTGGCATACATAAGAATGGTTTCATTATGAGATGGGTGGGACCTATATATCCCTCCAATGCATTGGGTAATGATTTATATCTCATGAGATAGACATGGCTGGAACGGCAGGTTAATCCGATTCAGTGAAACAGGACTGAAACGCGGAGTGAACTCGGTTCAGAAATGGACTTTGTCTGCTAAGATAGTCTTGGAAATGAGTCTTTACTACTAAGAAATGATTATCTATGATTATGTGTGTATGCCAAAAATTTTCATGTTTTAAGTTATGATTATTGGGATTACATTTCACTACTATTATTTATCCCATGTTATGAAATTATGATCTCTTTTGAAGGTTAAGATTTCCAAAATGATATGTTCCTATGAATATGATGTGATTGATATTTCTTTTGTTTACCCTTACTGGGAATTTGAGCTCACCCTTTTGTATGTTTTCTTTCCCTAGGTAAGGAAGAAGGTTATTAAGTAGGATATTCCAAAAAGGGACTCTAGATATGATGAAATAAATGGGAGACAATGTAGATGCTTTATGAACCAGTTGTTTATGTTTCCCAGTTTCTAAAGACACTATACCTATACGGTCCTTTCATGGTTTTGTTATATGTTGTAATAAGTTTACTTCAATTTTGATGTATTAACAATGTATGTAAAGTATAGGTCGTTATAGTTGGTATTAGAGGAAAGGTATAGTCAACCTTTGGAAACTAGGATGTGAAAGCCTTAGTAAGAACCCTAAGGATAAGTCTAAGCATAGAACATAATCTTAGTGTTTTAGAAATGGCCATGAACAACCTATGATAAGACCTTAAGTGTGAAATTTTATTCTTGATTATGTGGTTTTCCTATTATAATTAATGTTTCTCACACTATTATTCTTGGTTTTAGTCAATGGCTGGAACCCGAAGGAATCGTGTTAATGCGAAATGCGAAGGGAAATGCAATGATTGTCCCCCTGAGAAACCAAAAGCTATGGTAGATGGAATGAAAAATCTTTTATCCATGCTCACACAACTTTCTCAAGCTATGAATCATGTAGGACTTCCAAATAAGCAAAGGAATAAGCAACATTCTGTTGAATCCTTCATGAGGCAGTGTCCACCTTCATTCAGTGGGTCTTCTGATCCATTAGTGGATGAACAATGGATTAGTACCACTGAAAAGATATTTTCAGTTCTTAAATGTTCTGAACATGATAAATTCATCTTATCAGTGTATCGTTTGGAAGGTGATGCTGATTAATGGTGGAATCTTATTAAGAATACGAGGCAAAGGGATGAAATTCAGTCCATGGAAAGGGGTGAGTTCAAGAACTTGTTTTTCAATAAGTATCTCCCTCTTATTCTTCGAACAAAGATGGAGAAGGAGTTTCTTGAACTGAAGAAAAAGGATTATGACTCTGTTGGTACCTACGAAGAAAATTTTACAAGGCTTGCAAGGTACGCTTCCGGAATTATTATCCAACCTGAGAGTAAGATCGATCGATTCTTTAGTGGCTTAAAACCAAGTCTTCGAAGGGTGTTATCCATAAGGGACTTCAATAGCTATGAGGAAATTGTTCGATGTGATCTCAAGATTGAGATGGAGATTGATGTAACCCATCAGTCACATGGGTTTGATAAGAAGAGGAAAATGGAATTCAAAAGAAAATTTAAAGACCACACTGAAAAGAAGATGAGTTTTCCCTTATACTCAAAGTGTGGAAACAAACATGGAGGAAATTTTCTTAAGGGGACAAGAAAATGTTATAAGTGTGGAAAAGAAGTTCATCGGGAAATTGAATGTCGAAATAAAGGGAAGAAAATGTCAAATGATGAAAACAAAGAAAGGGATACACAGAATGAACCTACTACACTTCAATGTTTCAAGTGCAAGGAGATGGGGAATTATGCCAATCAATGCCCAAATACAAGGGTTGATGATGATGATCGACATCAACAAAGTCTTAAGGCCAAAGACAAAGGAAAGTCACATGCAATTTCTATCAGCGATGTGGAGTACGATAACGATGTGGTGAAAGGTACAATTACCATCCACTCTAAAGTAGCAAATGTTTTATTTGATTCTGGATCCACCCACTCTTTTATTTCTGAATAATTTTCTAAGGGTATTGTTGTATTACCTCAATAATTAGATGTTGAGTTAGCTCTGACAACCCCAAATGGCACAACAGTCGCATCAAAAGTTTATAATTATTCTCCGATTGAAGTTTGTGGGAAAGTGATTCCTGCAAATCTTGTGATCCTTCCTATAGTGTAATTTGATGTGATTCTTGGCATGGATTGGCTTTATCTATATGGAGCTCATATCAATTTCCAATGAAGGGAAGTCACATTTCATATTCCAGATCAATCTATGATCATCTATCGATGCAAGGATGAACATAAACTTCCAATGGAAATTTCTTCCATCTTATGGGTCTTGATTCCACTAAATGAAGTGTTTTATCTCAAATGGTTGGAGAGAAACTCACGATTAATAATATTCCCATTGTACGGGAATTTGATGATGTCTTTCCGGAGGAATTTCCAGGTCTTCCACAAAATCGTGAAGTTGAGTTTTCAATAAAACTCGTAGCAGGTGCTTTGCCTATTTCAAAGACACCTTATAGAATGGCCCCAATTGAGTTGCAGGAATTGAAGAAGCAACTCCAAGAGAATCTTGATAAGGGATTCATATGCCCTAGTGCATCACCTTGGGGAGCACCTATTCTGTTTGTTAAGAAGAAAGAAGGATCAATGAGACTCTGCATTGATTATCGGGAACTTAACAAGATCACTATCAAGAACAAGTATCCTCTCCCACGCATTTATGACTTATTTGACCAACTACGGGGAGCTCAATACTTTTCCAAGATTGATCTTCGTTTAGGGTATCATCAATTAAGGGTCAAAAGGGAGGATATACCAAAGACAGCTTTCCGTACAAGGTATGGACACTATGAATTTATAGTGATGTCATTTGGTATTACTAATGCCCCTTCTATCTTCATGGATCTGATGAATAGAGTCTTTAGAGACTATCTTGATCAGTTTGTGGTAGTCTTTATAGACGATATTCATGTATATTCAAAGAGCAAGGAAGAACATGAAGATCACTTGAGAATTATATTGAAAACCCTGAGAAAGGATAAGCTTTATCCAAATTTACCAAGTGTGAATTTTGGCTTCAAAAAGTTTCATTTTTGGGTCACATAATCTCAAAATAGGGGATATCTGTGGATCCAGCAAAAACAGAGGTTATCGAAAGATGGTCGAGACCAACAACAGTAATTGAGATCCGAAATTTTCTTGGTTTGGCTGGATATTATCGACATTTTGTGAAATATTTTTCACGATTATCTAATACACTCACCAAGTTGACTAAGAAAGGAGTTAAGTTTGTTTGCACAAAGTAATGTGAAGAGAATTTCAAGGAGTTGAAAAGAAGGTTATCCAGTGCACCTGTACTCACACTTCCTTGTAGTGGAGAAAGATTTGTGATCTATAGTGATGCATCCAAGAAGGGACTGGGGTGTGTTCTTATGCAAAATGATATGGTGATAGCTTATGCCTCATGACAGTTGAAAATCCATGAGCAAAATTACCCAACTCATGATTTGGAGTTAGCTGTGGTAATCTTTGCATTAAAGATTTGGAGGCATTATCTTTATGGAGAAAGGTGTGACATCTATACTGATCATAAAAGTTTAAAGTATATTTTCACACAAAAGGAGATGAATATGCACCAAAGAAGATGGTTGGAGCTGATTAAGAATTATGACTGCTCAATTCATTACCACCCTGGGAAAGCATACAAGGTGGCAGATGCATTAAGTTGACAAGACCATGCTAGCTTATCCATGATGAGGATCACAAAAGATCAAATATTTATGGATTTACAAAGGATGGATCTTGGAATTATAATGGAAGGGAAAAATTGTATCTTTCTCAATTGAATGTTCAACCATCTATACATGTGAAGATTAAAGAGGCACAGAAAGAAGATGTAGAGTTACAAAATAAGGTGAGAAATGTTCCTGAATTCAACCTTGATTGTGATGGGATAATAAAGTTCAGGAATCGGGTTTGTGTTCCTCCCATCCCATAATTAAAGAAGGAGCTGCTGGATGAGGCTCATAGTTCTTCATTCTCTATTCATCCTGGAAGCACGAAGATGTATAGGGACCTGAAAGAGTACTTCTGGTGGGATGGCATGAAAAGATATGTTGTTGAATATGTCTCTCGATGCTTGGTTTGTCAGCAAGTTAAAGCTAAGAGACAAAAGTCTAAGGGGGTGTCACAACCATTACCCATACCCAAATGGAAATGGGAAAACATCACTATGGACTTTGTCACCGGACTTCCTAAAACATCCAAAGGTAATAATGCTATCTAGGTCATAGTTGATCATCTTACAAAGTCTGCACACTTCATTGCTATTAGAGAAGATTTCTCTCTGGATCAGCTTGCCAGGATATATGTAAAGTAAGTGGTAAGATTGCATGGAGTACCACTTTCTATTATATCTGATCGGGATCTGAGGTTTACCTCAAAGTTTTGGAAAAGTCTTCAGCATACTCTGGATATAGAGTTGAGTTTCAGCACTGCTTATCATCCTCAGACAGACGGTCAGTCTGAGAGAACAATTTAAACTCTAGAAGATATGTTGAGAGCTTGCTCTATAGATTTCAAAGGTGGTTGGGATCAACACCTAACTTTGGTGGGATATTCTTATAATAATAGATTTTACTCTAGTATTCAGATGGATCCTTATGAATCTCTCTATGGGAAGAAATGTAGGACTCCAACTTGCTGGGATGAAGTTGGGGAAAGAAAGCTATTAGGACCTGATCTTGTTGATGTGATGGTAGAAAAGGTAAGATCTATTCAACAACACATAGGAGCACCTCAGAGTCGACAAAACATTTATGTCAACAACCAAAGAAAAGACCTAGAGTTTGAAGTGGGTGATAAAGTGTTCTTATGAATATCTCCTCGGAAGAGTGTGATGAGATTTGAAAAGAAGGGAAAGCTGAGCCCTAGGTATATTGGTCCTTTCAAAATACTGGATCGTGTTGGGAAAGTAGCTTACCGATTGGCACTTCCACCGAATATCTCTCAAGTTCACGATGTGTTCCGTGTATCTCTCCTGAGAAAGTACATACCTGATCCTTCACATGTACTCATCTCAGAAGTTGTACCGCTGGAGCAAGATCTTTCTTATGAAGAATAGCCGATAGAGATTCTCGATCGTAGTGAAAAAGTCCTATGGAAAAAGACCACTCGCTTGGTGAAAGTTTTATGGAGGAACCACCAATTAGAAGAAGTTACATGGGAGCTTGAGGATATGATGAGGGAGAGGTATCCTCATCTGTTTGTTATAAAGTGACGAATTTCGAGGGCGAAATTCATTTTAAGGGGGGTAAAATGTTACACCCGAAACTTTTATGAGAAATATTTTGTTTTTATATAAATCATAAAAGTAATATTTCTCTACACACAACACTATCTTGGATTTCTTTAAACACAATCGCGACCTTCCTCGATAGCTTGCGTCGTACGCAATACCGAGTTTCACTAAACAACGATATGCTATTAAAATATTATTAAAACTAGCCGTTATGAATAGTAATACCCACTTTTTGAAATTTTGTAAATTTTATTTTTCAAAATGGACTTCATTTTTGGATTCGGAATATCGAAATTAGCCTTGGGTGAAATTTTGGTATTTTTCTGAAAACTTTCAATTTTTTATGAATAGTGAAAACACTGGGTTACTATTTGAAAACCGACTTTTTATTTAAATAAGTATTTATTTTATTTAAATTTATTTTAGGTAAAAATTGATACATAATACCTATATAATTTCAATTCAATTCATTTGATTCGTTTTATAATAATTTTAGATATATAAAAATTTTATCGAACTTTTCACCGTCTTTTACCCACCTCCTAGGAGAATTTGAAAATTTTCATAAAACTTAATTTTACTGCTTCTATGAGTGGAATTTAGAAAATCCAAGAGACACGGTTAATATCAAGGACTAAAATTTGGTTCAATGAGATGAAAATAATTTTTGGTGAATAGTAACTTTTTACTTTTTTTACCACGGTTAAAAGTAAATAGGGTAATTAAGGGTAAAAATGATATTATTATTACCCTAACACATGTCCTAATTCTATTGGATAAGTTTAAGTCGACCAAAAACAACCGTAGGAATAAAATATGACCATTTAGGCCCACTTGGATTAGATTAGGACATTTATTATTAATTTATTTAAAGAAGGGTTAAAATAGTTAAAATCAAAGTTTAATAACTAAATTATTTTTAATATAGGGTTATACATAAGATAAATTAGACTATGAATATTAATTAGAAATATAAATATATTTCCTACATAATGTAATTTTAGTTGTAATTTTTAGACATTAAATAATTTAATTTATTTATGACACAATGATGATGCAGTAATTATCTTATTAATGAAATATTGACATAATTGATGTTATAAATACACAAATAAATGTAATTGGAGACTTTTTATGAATTAAAATAATTTTCTAGGTTAATATTACATATTAGTACTGATTTAATTAACTTCGTTCGAACTAATATTTCTGTTATGATTTTCACAAAAATAAATTACCAAATAGTGTCAAAATTGACATAAAATAGTTTTTAAAACAAATATTATATTATTAATTGTTATTTCATTCCTAAAAATCTAAGGTTCAGAAAAATGACTTAAATAAGTTTATATATATTAATAATAAACAACTTTGGGTTCTTTTGGCTTGTTATAGTAAGTTTATTAACCTTACAGTGTAAGAAAACAAGAAGACACGGTAAAAGTTAAATTATCTTACTTAAAGTTAAATCTAAATGATAAGGTTAAAATAGAAACCTAAACTTGTCTAAATTCTATTGTATGAGAGGATTTAGACCCATACCCACCTTATATTAGAAATAAATCAATTTGGAGCTATTAAAAACTGAATATGACTTTATAATAAAATAATATTTTTAGTTTTTCCAAAGGTGCCCCTCTCCACCCTTATAAAAGGGAACCTCCTCCCTCTCTTCCTCACACCACTTTGAGCCTTCAATCTCGGCCAAACCCTTCCAATTTCTCTTCTCCACTTCCCTAGAAACATTTTAGAGGTCCTGTTTTTCTTCAAAGACCAATTTTAGTGCCCTAAAAGGAGGTCTCAAAGAGGCGCTTCAAAGAAGAGGTAATGTCTATTACCGATTATTTCAACTTTATTTCTTCTTCCACTTATTCTTCTTTAGTTGTTTCATTATAAAGTAATAACATCAGTATCACTCATATACTGATATGTTATTATAAGTATGAAACAACCCTATTTCACCATCTATCCATCCTACGGAAAACGAAATCACCGCGCGTGCGTACGTACGGAATACCGTCTCCACGCCGTGGTGTAATCTATTTTCCACCACCACCTTACTTGTATGGGTATAATGGTGTAAATAATAACTATATATGATTATTGTAAAGTGATATTGATTATGAAATATTATACATACACTCCAATACAATTCCACGATCATGGGAACGATATCATCGCTCGTGCGTACGTACGGAATACCATCTCCACGATGTGATGCGACTCATTCTACATGATCTTCATTGCATAATGATTATATAAATGAATTGAATGAATTAATATGATATATATTACACTAATACCATTCTGGAAATGAGGTATCTATAACCTAAAAATAAGAATAAGAATTTATTCGACAAAACACGCATAAGAACAAAAAGTAATAAATACCCGAATAACAAGTAGTTATGAAATATTACTAATAAGTAGCTAAGAATATAAGTATGATTTTGGAATAAGTAAATAACATTATTTAAATTATTTTACAGAAGGTTCAGACACTTACGAATCAAATCGGACCTAAGGTAAGGGAAAATCTCGCAATCTCAATTTTTATCCGAGATTGTTTATATTTCAGAATTTACTGGGGAATATTTATCATCAACATCCATGTTTCCTCAATATTTAATATTATTTCCATCCACCTACAATTGTTTAACTCCAATTTTACCCTTCGGTGAGTTTTTATTAAAAGATATGAAAGGAATCTTTTGTCGTTTTTCGTACAAGGTACTTTTTGACTTTTCCGGCCAAAGTTCGGGAAGAATGTTTTTTTAACTTATACGACATGAATGGATTTTTAGAACATTATTTCCATGAAGTTTCCTTTACAAGTTTTCAAGTTTATTTTTAATCAACTTCTTTTAGTTCAAAATTATATGACATGTTAAGAAAGGAAAAAATGTTTTTGAAGTAGAAAGGATATTTTCCTCAAGAATGGAGTTCAAATGTTTTATAAAAATTATTTTCCATATAACATAATATAGGGTTTTGTTTCTATCCCTATTTTTACATTGATTTGATTATGTTATGATGGAATTATTTTTATGATGTCCTTTTATCTTATATGGATTATGTTATGATGGCATGATGTTTTAAGATTTCCATTTTTATTACATGGGTTATGCTATGATGTATGGTTTATGATTTTGTGGCACACATAAGAATGGTATCATTATGAGATGGGTGGGACCTATATCTCCCTACAATGCATTGGGTAATGATTAATATCTCATGAGATAGACATGGCTGGAATGGCAGGTTAATCTGGTTCAGTGAAACAGGACTGAAACGAGGAGTGAACTCGGTTCAGAAATGGACTTTGTCTGCTAAGATAGTCTTGGCAATGAGTTTTGACTACTAAGAAATGATTCTCTATGATTATGTGTGTATGCCACAAAGTTTCATATTTTAAGTTATGATTATTGGGATTACATTTCACTACTATGATTTATCCCATGTTATGAAATTATGATCTCTTTTGCAGGTTAAGATTTCCAAAATGATATGTTCTTATGAATATGATGTGATTGATATTTATTTTGTTTACCATTACTAAGAATTTGAGCTCACCCTTTTGTATGTTTTCTTTCCCCAGGTTAGGAAGAAGGTTATTAAGTAGGATATTCCAAAAAGGGACTCTAGATATGATGAAATAAATGGGAGACAATATAGATGCTTTATGAACCAGTTGTTTATGTTTCCCAGTTTCTAAAGAAACTATACCTATACGGTCCTTTCATGTTTTTGTTATATGTTGTAATAAGTGTACACTACGGGAAAAAATGCTTATTGCGACGAGGTATTTGCGACGGGAATAAAGCCTGTCGCAAAAACTCTGATGAAAAGCGTATTTGCGACGAAAATACAGGACCTGTCGCAATTGCAATGGCACGGTTTGCGCGCCAAAACGTGGGAAGCCTATTTGCGATGGGTAGAAGGCTACCCGTCGTAAGCACCCGGTGGTGGTAAATAGTATTTGCGAAGGGACAATTTTCCCGTCGTAAAAAATTATTCACCAGGTGTTATTTGCGATGGGTCCTGTCACCAATACCGGCCGCGGTAAAGCCTATTTGTGACGGTCTCCTTTGACCCATCGTAACTACCCGGCGGTGGTAAATACTATTTGCGACGATTAAATTGTCTTGTCACAAAAAAATATTCACCGGGTGGTATTTGCGATGGGACCCGTCACAAATACCGGTGGTAGTAAATAGGAATTTGCGACAGGGATATCCGCTCGTCGCTAATGGTGTGTCGGCAGGCAGATATTTGCGACGGGCCCATCACAAAAACCCTTTTACCCACCTCCCGTAATTAATGCGGTCAAAGGTATTTGCGACGGGGCTCATCGCCAATACCGGCGGAGGTAAATAGGAATTTGTGACAGGGATATCCGCTCGTCGCTAATGGTGTATCGGCATGCAGCTATTTGCGACGGGCCCGTCGCAAAAAACCTTTTAACTACCACCCGTAATTAATGTGGGCGAAGGTATTTGAGATGGTATCCCATCGCAATACCCAGTATTTGTGACGGGATACCGTCACAAATATGACCGTCGCAACTAATCTAACCTATATATACACCCCACCCATTTTTTTCAATAACATTCAGATCTCTCTTCCTCTCTCTCTCTAACATTCAGTTCTGTGTAGAAAAAATTTTTTGTTTTAATTTTTTCTTTCAAGAAGCGGAGAGAAGGAGTTAGAAGATGCAGATTACTTCAAAATATCGAAGGTATTTATATTTTTTTATTTTTTAAATAATTTTTAATTGTTAAATTATTTTTAATTGTTAATTTTAATTTTTAATTGTTAATTTTAATTTTTTTTAATAGAATGTTTAGTATATATATAGTATAATTATATTAAGTGGTTGTACCAAATAATCCTTGTCTGGATACGAACAAGTAGACGCGGCTCTGGAACAGATGTACCTAGGAGTGAAAACTCTGACAAGGTGTTTCGGGCTTGACTTAGGGTAACCTGGTACACGACAACGGGCCTTGCTGCACTCTTGGTTCGACACTCTCAGAGGATGTTTTGGTAATAATTAGAAATAAATATATAATTATCATATAATTAGGAAATAATTAGATTTAATTATATTTAATTAAAATAATTATCATATAATTAGGAAATAATTAGATTTAATTGATTAGAAATAATTAGGAAAAAATTAAAATAATTAGAAAATAATTAAAATAATTAGGAAACAATTAGATTTAATTAGGAAAAAATTAGATTTAATTAAGAAACAATTAGATTTAATTAGGATACAATTAGATTTAATTAGGAAACAATTAAATTTAATTAGGAAACAATTAGATTTAATTAGGAAACAATTAGATTTAATTAGGAAACAATTAGATTTAATTAAGAAACAATTATATTTAATTAGAAAACAATTATAATAATTAAGAAACAATTATAATAATTAGGAAATAATTATAATAATTAAGAAACAATTATAATAATTAGGAAGCAATTATAATAATTAGGAAGCAATTATAAGAATTAGAAAACAATTATAATAATTAGGAAATAATTATAATAATTAGGAATAATTACGAAAACAATTACAAAAACAATTAGGAATAATTATGAAAACAATTACGAAAACAATTAGGAATAATTATGAAAACAATTAAGAATAATTACGAAACAATTAGGAATAATTAGGAAACAATTAGGAATAATTAGGAAACAATTATAAATAATTAAGAAACAATTAAAAATAATTAGGAAACAATTAAAAATAATTAATAAATACTTAAAAACAATTAGGAAAGAGTTAAAAACAATTAGGAAAGACTTAAAAAGAATTAGGAAAATTAACAACCGTGATTGACCGCTCATCTAACTCAATTTTGTTTTCATTTGTGTGTTGAGGCTTGACAGGAAACTTCTGCCTCCACATGTAATATCTGCTTTTACTTTCAAAATTATCAACCTCCTCGCCAACATAGAGGTGAGGAGGTTTATAATTTTGACAGTAAAAGCAGATATTACATGTGGAGGCAGAAGTTTCCTGTCAAGACTCAACACACAAATGAAAAGAAAATTGAGGTAGATGAGCGGTCAATTACGTTTGTTTTTCTATTCAATGATTGATTAACCACCCGACCTATATGCATATCTTCGCATTTCTAATTAGTAACATAATTAGTAATATAATTAGTAACATAAATACTAACATAATATAAAATATTATATTACTTTGATATTAATAGTTAAATGTTACTAGTAATATAATTATTTTATTATTATATGTTTAATATTTATAAAAAAATATTAATATTATTAAAATTATAAAAAAATTATAAAATATTACAATTATCAATATTTTCAACAATTTTTGCTTTATTCTTAACATGTTCAAATCTTAAAGGGTCGCCAATTTTCAGGTCATGCCCAATAAAAAGTTTGCATCAACCGTGTCCAATGTAAACTCTATAATTGTTCTTTCTTGGTTGATCACCTCGCAAGTAGCATTGCAATAGGACAAAACAAGTCATGTCTTTCTCATTACTTTTGTCGTCCTATTACAACACTACTTGCGAGGTGATCAACCATGTAAGGACAATTATAGAGTTTAAATTGGACATGGTTGACGCAAACTTTTTATTGGGAATGACCTGAAAATTGATGACTCTTTAAGATTTGAACATGTTAAGAATAGAGAAAAATCTTTTGGAAATATTGAGCTTTGTAATAATTAGTAATATTTAATAATAATTCATCAAAAATCAAATAAATTCAAGTACATGGTTATAAATTGGCACAATTTCCAGCGAATTGGTGGCTACCTTTTGTTCAACGTCTCATATCTTTGCTACTTTCTCCCACTGAAATCAGTATGAAAAATGTGCTCTAATGTATGTCAGAGCAATTTTTTAATACTGATTTCAATCGGGAGAAATTTAAAAAGAGATGATTCGTCGGACAAATCAGAATAATTAGTAATATAATCTCCACAATGATGATTACAAAATTTTATTTCATTATTCAAGAATATTTCATTTTGCCAAGTATTGCTAAGTATTGCTAAATTAATAATAATTAGTGGGGATGATTACAAACTAACTGTGTCGCCTATAATTATTGGTAACTACTAAGAAATAACTGTAATTATGTATCTTCTATTTTTAGGATATTGTTTTTCTTATATCAAATTATTTAACAACAGTAATGGTTTTAAATTTTTTAGAAACATATATATGAATATGGAACAAGGAAATCGACATCAATCATTATTAGATGATCCAGCTTGGATAAATCAGCGCAGAAATCCAAACGGTTCTAGTTTAAATCCTGTATATGTTGATGGTGTTGAAGCTTTATTATCATTTGCATCATCAAACTTGGAATTTGTTTCTGAAGCGACAATTAAGTGTCCTTGTAAAAAATGTGCTCTGAGAACGTTTGAGACATTTGACATCGTTGGGAAACGTCTCTTGAGTTATGGTTTTCAATCAGATTATATTTTTTGGTATCAACACGGTGAACGCAGTTCCAGAGAAGATACTAATAATTTGATTCTGGATCCATCACGGTTTCAGAATTTAGTACATGATGTTGCAGGGTCATCCGTTAAAAAAACAGAAATCGAGGATGATGTTGATTTACCTCCCGAGTTGGCACCATCTGAATTTGATGAGTTGTTCAGGTCTGTTGAGGATGCATTATATCCTGGTTTCAAGATAAGCAAATTAGAAGCAGTTGCAAAATTTATGGCTATTAAATTAGATAATGGAATGTCAAATAACTGTTTTGATCAGATATTTTCTTTGGTTAAAGCACTATTACCTGAAGAAAATGTGATGCTTGCTAATTATTATAAGAGCAAGAGACTAGTTCGTAATCTGGTCCTTAGTTATCAGAATATCCATGCATGTTCAAAGGATTGCATCTTATATTCTGGTGAAAATGAGTCATTGGATAGTTGTCCCACATGTGGACAATCGAGGTATAAAGAAGCTCAATCAGGGAAGTCTGGATAGATTCCTGTAAAACAGTTGAGATATTTCCCGCTTACACCCAGGTTACAATGTTTATTTATGTCTCAGAACACAGCGACAATGATGTCATGGCACAAAACCAATATTTCAAATGGTAAAAGCTTGATTTATCCATCTTATGGTGATTCATGGAAACATTTTGATCAAGTGCATCTGTCTTTTGCTTTAGAATCCCAGAACGTGCGATTGGGTCTTTCTACTGACGGTTTTTGTCCATTTGGATCTTTTGGTAGTCAGTATTCCTGTTGGCCTATCTTTATAACTCCGTACAATTTTCCTCCATGGATGTTGATGAAAGAGCCTTATATCTTTTTGAAATTATTAATCTCAGGACATCCGAAAAATAATATTGATGTTTATTTGAAACCATTGATTGATGAGTTAAATTTATTGTGGAGTCATGGTGTTGGTACATATGATGCTGCTGCGAAACAGAATTTTGTAATGAAAGATGCTTTGATGTGGACAATTACTGACTTCCCAGCATATGGCATATTATCTGGCTAGAGTACACATGGTCCAAAATCATGTCCTTGCTGTATGGGAGACAACAAAGCATTTATGCTCATGAATGGAAAAAACATTGCTATTTTGATTGTCATCACAGATTTCTTCCAATCGATCATCCTTTTCGGAGGAATAAATCACATTTCAGAAAATTAAGAATTGAAAGAGATGAACCTCCAAAAATGATCTCAGGTACAGAGTTACAATCAGTTGTATTTTCATTACCTTCCATCACTTCTGGACTGACAATAAACCAACAGAAAATTCATGGCTTTGGGAAAGAACACAATTGGACAAAACGGAGCATTTTTTGGAATCTGCCATATTGGTCTGATTTGTTGGTCCGACAAATGTTGGATGTCATGCATATTGAGAAGAACTATTTTGATAATTTATTTCTTACAGTTTTGGATACACCGGGTAAAACCAAAGATAATGTAAATGCACGATTAGATCTTGCCCAAATTTGAAGGCGACCAGAACTTGAATTGTTTGAAAATGTCAGATCACAGAGATTAATGAAGCCAAAAGCAGCTTATACACTAACCAAAGAGAGTCTCTTATTATTTTGTCAGTGGATTGCAGATATGAGACTTCTAGATGGCTATGCTTCCAACTTGGGAAGATGTGTTAAAAATGGTCATATTACCGGATTAAAAAGTCATGACTGTCATATTATAATGGAAAGATTTATGCCTATTGGATTAAGAGGTTTGTTGAATTCTAAGATTTGGGATTCGATAACAGATATATCATATTTTTTCTGAGACATGTGTGCGGCGACAATAGACTACGATACACTAAGCAAACTTGAAGAAGTTGTTGTTGTAATTATATGCAAACTGGAAAAAATCTTTCCCCTGGATTTCTTTGACTCAATAGAACATTTGATATTACATTTTCCACATGAAGCAAAATGTGGAGGTCCGGTTCAGTTTCGATGGATGTACCCATTTGAGATATGCATGCAGAAATTGAAGAAAAAAGTTCATAACAAAGCATCAGTTGAAGGCTCAATTGCTGAAGCTTATTTGCAAGAGGAAATTTCTTTATTCTTCTCTCATTATTTAGAATCTGAATATCCCTCAAAATTTAACCGCATGGGCCAGAACGAGGGTAATGTTGATGATGATATGAACAATCAATTATCAGTTGTCAATCAGTCCGAACTTGGCTTTGGTGGAGTTCATGATAGATGGCTTTCAGATGATGAACATCATAGAGCTCATATATATGTTCTACTCAACTGTGAAGAAATGTCACCAATTGTACAGTGAGTTCTCCTATCCCTTATTCTATATATTTTGTTACAATAAATTAATCATACTGTATTTGTAGGTTATATGATGATCATATCAAGAAACAATTTCCACAAATTACAGCAGTTGTCTTAGAAGAACGTCGGCAAAAAAAATTGCCTACTGGTTTCAAAAACTGGTAACATACATTCTTTTTTGGTTTTACATATAAAATCAATTTATTACTTGTAATAGTGATAATTTTTTACAAATTTTTAGGTATTTGTACATGCTGATAAGATTGATAGTCGATTGCGTATATTGAGTAGCCCACTATCCAAAATGGTTAAATCTTATAATGCATATGTGTTGAATGATTATCACTTTCATACACGTGCATATAGGGAATAAAAGAAAACAATGAATAGTGGTGTTTGTTTGAATGGATCACATCATAGAGATATTGAAGTTGACTTTTACGGCATGCTTGAAGAAATTATTGAACTGTGTTATTTGGGACAGAATTATGTAACAGTGTTTAAATGTTGATGGCTGGATACTGAGAGAGGATTGCGTACTCATCCGACTCATGGAATTGTTGATATTAAACATAAAAGTCTTCTTGCAGTAAACGAACCATTTTTATTGGCTCATCTGGCACATCAAATTTATTATCAAAAATACTGTGCTACTGCAAAAGAGTTGGATGATTGGTGGAGTATAATAAAAGTTAAATATCGAGAAAATCAGTTTACTCAAACTGAATGTGGTTCCACTGAAGTGCAAGGAAATGAAATTTTTCAGGACACTCCTCAAAACACATCTTTTTCACAAAGAGACATGAATATCGAGTATGACACCCCACAGTTAAGGGTCGATGGTGACGATGTTGTAAATGATGTTACAACTGAATTTGAAATGACAATAGATGATGAAAGTGAAACTAATATGGAAATTGATGATGTTGATGAGGAAGATGAAGACATTGACATTGACAACTATGAAGATTATGATGAAGATGAACATTGACACAGTAAAATGATGGTTAGAATCATAACAATTATATATCTATACATAATAGTTATTTTTAATTGTTTGCTAATAACAATCATTTCATGTTTCAGATGGACTCAGAAAAGTTTCGTCAGTTGCTGGAGGCTGATCTACCTATGGATGATGAGGTTCTTGAGTCATCTGACACTCAGGTTGTTGGCACTATAGGGAGCACTCGGAGGGGGTGTGGTCTTGCCAGACTGATGATTCCAGATCCTATCCCGGAGCGACGTCCACCTCTTGGATTCGATGCGCACACACGGTGGTATGGTAACCTGTGTATTTTAGTTATATTTCATTATAATTTATTAATATTCTAATTGTTTGATTATTTTTTCTTTTTCCACAGTTTTACGCATATAGCTATTGGAAAGGGGAGCGCTATCTTGTGCAATTATTTTTCTCAGCCCTGGATCACATGGGATCAGATTCCCGCTGATGTGCAGGCCGCAATGTTCGATCATTGGCTGGTACATAATTAAATATTATTTATTTTGAAATTTAATTCATTAATAAATTTATATCTGGTTTTATGGTATCCCATCGACGAGAGCATGCATGCCACTATCCACGCGGCATGGGTGGTGTCTATGCATGACCGTTTCCATCAGTTTTTTCATAATTTGAGAAAGACAGCTGTGAAGAAAGCCAGAGTGACAGAATTTGATGAGTCCTGTAGAGCCCGCCGACCAGAGTACATTTCATCTCACGTTTGGGATGGATTATGTACACACTGGTTTGGTGGTGGGTTTCAGAGAAGATCTGGATTGGGTCGACAGAATCGGGGGAGACAAGAGGTGACACATCGAACCGGTAGTCGTACATTCAGTGCGCATAGAGAGCGTCTGGTAGGTACTTTTTTTAATATTTTATACAAATTTAAATATAAACAATTTATTTTATATTCATATAGGAATTCGAGAAGCCTGGTATTACGACGTACGGCGTTTATCAGAGGATGTACACTGACCTGGCTACTGGAGAGATTAGAGGTGACCGCCAGCGTCAGATTGTGGTCAGTATTATTTTCTTTTCAGTTTGAAAATTAAATACATATAATCTTTTCATTATTTTAATTTCTAATTAAAACTTAAGGAGTCATATGAGGCCACGACCTCATAGACACAGGCTGAGAGTCAAGATGAGATGGTTGATCAGAATAGTGCCCACCATTTTGATGAGACGACATGGATGTAGGCGACCCAGTATGGCTTCAAAAAGGGCTAAGTAGTTGGTATCGGCTCTCATTTGACTCCTGCAGCTTATTATGGTACTGTTACGATGTCAGCATCCAGCTCGAGAGGAGCTCGTGGAGAGACATCATCTTCTGCCTCATAGTATCAGGAGCAGCTGCATGCTCAGAGTTAGCTTATAGAGGATTTGCGCCAGGGGCAGGAGAAAATGCGTCAGCAGCACGATGAGGAGATGCATCGATGGCAGGAGCAGATGCGTCAGCAGCAGGATGATGAGAGACGTCGATATGAGGAGAAACATCAGGAGCAGATGGAGTATATGTGTTGTCTGACTCATAGTTTAGGGATGGAGTTTCCTCCACCACCTCCTCCAGGTCCTCCAGATTATCCACCCCCCCAGTGATTTTTTTAGATGTAATAAACATTTGAGTTCGTAGTTTATTGTCATATTAACTATTTACAATTCTTCTTTCATATTGGTACGAATATTGCATGATTTAATTTTCTTTTATTTTTTAATATTTTATTACTTATTAGTATTATTTTTAATGTCTTCTTATTTTAGTAATATTACTTTTAATATTTTATATTTATTGTTAATATTGAGAAGTTTATAATTTTATAATTTTATTAATATTAATAATATTAATATTATTTTTTCATAAATATGTATGTTTATTTTAATAATAATAATATTATATTAATTTTTTATATTAATAATATTATTAATATTATTATTTGATATTAATATTTCATAATATATAATATTATATTATTTATATTCATATTATTATTATTTTTTGATATTAATATTTCAAAATTATATTATATATATTTTTTATTATTAATATTATAATAATATAATTTATCTATATTATTAATATTACTATTATTATTATATACAGAATTTAATAATAATAATAATATATTAATTTTTTATATTATTAATATTAGTATTATTATATTATATTATATTATTTATATTCATATTATTATTATTTTATATTAATATTTCATAATTATATTTTATATATTATTTTATTTATATTATAATAATATAATTTTTTATATTATTAATATTATTATTATTTTTATATAATATTATACAATTTGTATTAATTATATTATTTTATTTTATTTTTTTTAGTATTTGCGACGGTAATATTTGCGATGGGATTTCCCGTCGTAAATAATTTTTTACTGTAACATTTACGATGGGAAGAATACCCGTCGTAAAAACATTTCTGCGACCATCCGTCGCAAATACCTTTTTTAAATTTCGCATTTTCGACGGGTCAGAAACTCGTCGCAACTAATATATCTGCGACAGCCCGTCGCAAATACATTTTCTATATATAAACAAAAACTCATTTGCGACGGGAAAAAAATACCATCCCAAATACTCTGTTTGCGACGGGACCACCGCAAAAACACCTATTTGCGACGCTGTTTTCGGCAACGGGCGATTTGCAACAAAGCCCCGTCGCAAAAGACCTTTTGCGATGGGATCCCGTCGCCAATATTCAGTTTTCCTGTAGTGGTACTTCAATTTTGAAGTATTAACAATGTATGTAAAGTATGGGTCGTTATAGTCATTTCACTATATTTGAACATTTTTTATGCATAAACATATAATATTAGTAAATTTAGAAGCTAAACTGTAGGTAAAAGGTACTTTTTGAAGGTATTTTTGATCAATTGGTTGATAATTTAGATTATTTTGATTAAAACTTCTATTTATCCTTTCTTTTTTCTATTTTTAATATAATTCCTCCATTTAGGCCTTTATTCATTAACTGTTAAAGGTTTTCCATAAAAAATAAATTAGAAAGAAATACTTCCTTTTTGACATGTATTTTTACAAGATAAAAATGTCATGATATAAAGGTTATAATAACAATTTTGACCATGTGAACATACATATCATCCATGGGAATAGGTATCTTAGTGCTTAAATCCTGAGCTACATGAATCTCTACACTCACATAACCTTTTGGAAGTTTTTTTTGTAGAATATATCCTTGGATATTGTACATTGTAGCCCTTGCAATAATGAGATGGGTGGGAGATGATAAAATATAAATCACAATCATTTTCTCCCTATATAATATTTGTATAAGAAAGGTATTAGTGTCTTCCTAATTTACATTTAAAAGAAACTATTATGAAAAAATTGATTACCTCTGGTAAGGAAAACCATTGAGGGGAATGGCTCTCCTCAAAGCTGGGTGGATCTTCATGTGGTGGTTTTTATTGTGTTTTTTATTCACTTTGATTCCTTACCAAAACATTCTCTAACAACTAAGACTATGAATTAATTTTTTATTCTAGATTAGTTATTCATGTATACATATCCTCTATTTTCTTATCTTTATCCCCTTGTTCATTTCTTTTATCACAATATGTTTTGGGAAACACTCCAAAACCCACACCTTTGATGCAACCATATTGTTTTGTCCGCTTCAAGGCCACTATAAGATTTATTCATCAAGTAAATCCAATGATGATTATTATTTCTAAATCAGATAGAAAAATTATAGTAAAATAAGTAATCATTTCTATGCAATATCAATTTAAATTAGAATTAGTTTTTATTATGTCATACTTAGATATGATTACCACACTTTTTTGTGTTTTCATCTATTAGTATTCAATATTTATTTACATGATCCTCCTTCCATAGATGTGGGATGGAAGTGGATTTTAATTTTATTCATCAATCTATATATAAAAAAAAGTAACACAATTATGTTGTTGTTTCATATCACATGAAAGTATTAATTTAGAATTAAAATACATAACATTTTCAAGTAAAGCATACCTCATCCTTACTTTATAGTAGGGGTACATTAGTTTTGATGCATGCACTTATTTTCAACACTCAATTACTGCTTCATAAATTAAAAATTCTTAATCAAAGTGATTAATACATGTATTTTCAAGTAATTCATTAGAAATCACAATATACCGCAAATTAATCCTCCTCATAGAGACCAATAAATGAATTCCATGTTTATTGGTTTATCATGTGTTCATAAATATATGGTGGGTGTGGTTTACATTCCCTTCAGAAAACTTGAGATGATTCTTCATAAGAATTCTCCAAAAGCCTCTATAATATTTTTTAGTGACCTTTAATAAAAAAAATCAATTCAATAGTCATCTAGTATAAATGCACTCTGCATGATATATTGAACATTAAATAAACATTTAATAATTTTATTTTTTATTGAAATAAAGAAATTATATCACAATGTTACCCTAATATCCTCCCAAATTAGTGCCTTAACTATGAGAACTACATTTTTTCACATATATACATCAATCAATAAGTAAATTCGAGTGGTGGCCCCAATGTAACTATTGAAAATAGACTTGTCATGGTTAAAATTATGGTCATGTGTATTCCATCCAATCTTGGATTTCATGCATCTACTTCTCGAATTAATAATTTTTGTTGAAACAATCACACTATGATGCTCCTATTTTTTATGGGACATATTTTGTTCACATTCTACCATTTACTCGAATCCGACATCATCAATATGTTCCTTAGGATTAGAAACATCAGCATGAGGAGAAACTTATTGTTCCTCTATATTAGGAGCATCAGCATGTTGAGAAACCTATTGTTCCTTAGTATTGGGAGCATTATGATGGGTATAAGACATTATCAATAGAAGTGGTTTAACATTTAATTTAGATTACATAAATATCATAGTAAATTGATAATAATATGAGGTAACATTATATATATCACAAAAAAATATAATCAGATTTTTTATCACTCTTTTTTTCTTTAAAATTTAAAAGGATTTGACCCCTATATCGATTATCCAAATCCAATAATTTTGGTCTCTTCTAACATAAAATACCTCTTCTATATTGGGAATTTCAAAAAATGATTACAACAACCCAATGAAAGGGTCTTCCTCAGTTGAATTGATATCCGACCCTTCAGTGGTTTTGGTCAATAACTGAATAGTTTAACACTTTCTATTTGAAATATCCAAGACATAAATGATTTTAATACCAATGAATTCATTATGAATGGTTAATCATTGTACCCTTACTAAAATCCACATTCATGAATCCCAATTCATCAATTTAAACTTCACTACTATTATCAACCCACTTTCATCGAAAATTTGACACTTAGAATGTTTTATAATCCAACTTTCATATTATTTTGATGATTCCAATGTATGACATATTCACATAATTTAGATTTTTTTCCTTGGTACAAAATATTTTTATCGCTTCAAACAAAATTGTAACTACACTATTTTTTAGGGTACTATGCTCATCATGTTCCTTTTTATAAAACATATAACCATTAATTATATAACCATTATAAGATAATACATGAACACTTATTCTTATCGATAACCATTTAAGTCATTTTGATATAAAATTTTTATTTTTAGTTCACTCCTTAAAAATATAGTCTCAAAACCATCACATATACCATTGATTTTGTGTATTTGATATCCATATTTTATCCCTTGATATATTCAGAAGCCTAAGAATTAATTAGAAGGTTTTAGCATATAGCGCAACCTCTAAACTATTATGTAAAACATAAAGGTGATCCCACTTCTACTCTATAATATTAATTGTGAAAATATCTATTTTGGAAATTCATGCACACATAAGTTTTCTAGTGTTATTAGATTTTGGTAGACCATTGCTTTCCACATTGGATTGGTATTCAGTACAGAATTCAACAGATTCCACAACAATATATCACTCAGAAATACAACCCTCTGTCTAAATTAAATTTTTGATATACCGTTTCAAAATATTTATATATTGTTCACTAGGGTACATCCATCTATAATGTACAAAACCACCTAGTCAGATCTCTCTAACCAAGTGAACCATCAAGTGAACCATTATATTAAATAGTGATAGTGGGAAGAACATCTCCAATTCAGATAATATGAAAACAATTTCCTTTTTCATAGTTAATAATTTTGTTGGGTCTATAACTTTACTACATATAAATTTGAAAAAAGAAACAAATATTGTTTAATTTATGATGGAAATTCTTAGGCAAAATGCAACATAAAGCTATATTCATTATATATCACATCAAAACATGACATTCATGTGATTTTAGGACCTCTAACATTAAATAAGACATTGGAACGATATTCTTGATATTTGATGAATACCCATATAAAACCTTTACATCATTTAGTAAGTTTCAAAACTCAAATCTCTCTTTCATACAAAGAGTGTAAGAAACTAGAGGGAGGAAAATTCATTTTTCACCCTTCACTGGTGCCAATTCTTTCTATATCCCTATGTCAATCATGTCCAACCTAGCCTTAATGTCATCATTTGTTTTTGTCTGGTGAATTTAGTATTTTTACAATGACACTATATCATATATATTTTTCCACATGCATGGAATCATAAAAATTTCTGACATACAAATAATTCAGGTATGGTAAATAAAAAAAATCAATCTCATTTTACAACTGATTTTCATAGGGATTTTTTAAGAATATTTATCCAAAGGGTGTCTATATAATTTATTTTCTAAAATAGTTGATCAAATTTTAGTGGAGATGGTGATGTGCCTTCTTCTAAATTCCCATCGAATGATGTCACCTAGGATCAAAGTAGAAATCTATGATGTCCTTGATACATAGACTTTGACGAATGTTTCATCCAAAATGAGTGTCTACCTTTATTAAAAATGGGATACCCTTGAGTTCCTTTAGTTATATATCTTGAAAATTTTCCATAAGTAGGAAAGTAATTTATAGTCCCATAAAACATGTCTCTTAACATGAAATCTTAATTTATATAAGAATCATAGAAAATTATACCTAAATCCCACATTAATTTCAAATTTTCGATCAATGGATCCCAATAAACATCGATATAATTACCTGATTTTTTTATCATAATATAAGCAAAAACAACATAATATATTTTCACTTCATATATAACCATGGTGGAAAGTTATAATTTACTGACATAACTGGCCATGTACTGTGAGTGCTACTTTGTAAACCAAAAGGATTCACTCCATCTGTAGACATTGCAATGAAAAGGTTTCTTGGATCATTTTCTAATTCTCTCAAGATCAATTTTATTCCATTGAGGATATTATGTTGGGTGAAAAAAAAATCATATTAATTTATTTTATTTGCATGCCACATAAATTTACTTATAGTCTCCTCACTTTCATATAGGCACATAAAACTTTTAATGATTGTAAAGTACCATAAAACTTTTTAAGGACTTGATTCATCTTTCTTATATCAAGACACACCATTATTTGTGAATTTTAAAGTGATTCATAGTCCATGCGAAATAGAATATAGTCATTTTGGTAGGCATGTATTCTTTTATAAATCATACCCATTGAATTTATAATTCGTTTAGTATCATATGTCATTAAGAAAACACATTATCTTATGGTATCATATCATTCAATAGAGAAAGTAATTTATTAAATATAGTGTCACTCCATCCATTTATAACTTTTACATTATATAGCTTCAGAATGGATGATAATGTTTTATATTTAGTATAACCGGAATACAATAGAATCATTGAAAAACTCTTTAACTTCTAAAATGCTTTTGGACAATCATGAATTTTATTTTCATCTTTCATTATCATTTCCTAAATATGATCTCTATCATCGTTCACACTTGTAATCATATCCTTGATACATTTATCATCATCCACACTTGTAATCATATTAAATGATCTATAAAATGTAGTGTTATCCCAGTCACTAGATACATTGAGTTACTCCCTGTGTTTAGTCCAACATTTATAACTTTAATCTATTTTTTGACAAATCAAGTGTTCTTCTAACTCCTTTGGACCAATTAGTCTTGAATAACAATAATAATTTAAACATGGAAAAAGGATTTGAAAAACGGTCTTATGCATGATATTTTATAAACTTGATGAACTCTTTCACCCCATCCTTATATTATTTTGACATATGACTAACATCCGTTCATTTTAGATTCATATCTATCCTATTTGATTCAATAAAATTCATATTTAATAAAATAAATAAATACCCATAAGGTGTGATATTAGAACCCTAAAAGTCTATTCTTTATATATACACACATATAGTAATCATATTTGATATAAATTTTCATTGCATAAATAACTTATTAGAACATGTAATGATAAATAATTATATGAAATTAAATTATTATAATGCCTATTATTTATTACAAGAATTCAGATATCAAAATTAAATCCTTTTTTTGAAATAGATTCATCAAATAAGATAATCCACTCCTTTTCACTAAAAATGTTTACAAGAAACCAATGAATTTATAAAACTAGATAAGTATTATGGTATATAGAATAGTATTTCACTATCAAAACAAATTGATTATTTTTCACAATGTTTTCTTAATGTTTGAAATAAATAAATCAGATCAATTATGGTTATTAAAATTTTAAATTTATGAAAAGAGATCATATTTGAATTCTTCATTTGGTAATAATCAAAATAAAAAATTTAATATACAATGATATTTTGAAAGTAGTTAAGAAGGGATAAATCAGGGTGTTTTTCGCTTCTAAAAATCATTATGTTAGAAACATTTTCTTGGATCATTTTACCTTTTTAGATTGAATAATAATATCTATAGAAATCAAATTAAAAAAAAATTAATCACTAATATAACTAATAAAAGTGAATGATAGCATAATAATTTACTTTATTTAAATTTCAATGAGGATTGGGTAATATATAGAGCATGCAAGGGTAAATTAATTAGTATGCCTAAATCAATAACAAACTTATCATAATTATAATTTTTTTGGATTAGTCCACTATCATGTCCTATGATTATAGCCTTTAAAAAATCCCCTACCCAATATTTTGATAAGATGTTACAAAATATATATGATTTTGGGCCTTATAAAGAAAATGATCCTTTAATTACTCTTAATAAGGGTGGGGAATTTTTTTAGCTATTAATCATCATGATTGTTTTTTAATATCAAATAATTTATAGGTTTTAATTTTAATTTCATTTAAAAGTAAAATATTCAAATTTCTTTCTTTATAAATATTCAAATTTATAGATATTTATAGGGTAAATTTTCATTTCTTCTCAAAAATAGTTAATAACTATGTATTATACTCTTTTTATCACAATTATTTTAGGGATATCTTAACTCTATATTTTATAAATAACCATCATGATGGAGCATCAAACATATTTTCACTTTTTTATAAATGGATTTTATAAGAGTCTTCATTAAAATGTATACATCTACAATGCACCTTTTCTTCTCTAATAAATTCATCAACATTTAAACATAATAAAATATATTATTTTCTATTAAAAATAATTAGTAAATGAGATTTGACAAGAAAAAATTCACAAAAAAAATATAAAGAGTTTGAACGATCAAAAAAAGAACCAAAACTGACTATTTGTTGTATAATTCTTATAATGTAAATCAATGAAACAATGTGGTCTAAAAGCTAGTTAGTTTATTCATGGATTTCAAAAAAAATGCATGAATACAAGTAAAGAGAGATAAAAAAAATTGACTACTACATGTAGACAAGAAAGGAAAGATAAAGTCAAAAAAATTATGAAAACACATGAAAGATTGACTAAGATTCCTTAAAAACAAGTTCGGAATTTCATACTTTCAGTTTTGAGGTTCTATTTGTCTAAAGTAATAAAATTCGGCTGCAATAGATATTCGATTCTAAGTGAGTTTCAATGCGGCGTGAGGAAGAAGTGATTCGCTAGGGTTCTTTTTTAAAGCGGATGTAATTTTTTATCAACGCTTCTAAAAAGTGCTCAAAAATACCAATTTTACCATCACTTTGCACTAACCAACAAGATATTTATCAATGCTAATATTTTAACGCTGATGAAATAAATTTTAATCTGGACATAATCGAACAAAGATAAAAATTAAAAAACAAAATAATAAAAATGAATAAATAAATAATATTAATTATATAAATAATAAAATTAATAAAAATGAACTATACTGACTATTTAAATTAAAAAAATATTAAAAAAATCATTTAAATAAATTAATTATATAAATTCAAAACATATTAAAAAATATTAAAAATTAATTAATCATTAAAATTAATAAATAATATTTAATGAATGAATATTAAAAATAAATAAACAAATTTGAATAGGTAAAAAATTATTAAAAAAATATTGATTTTATAACATTAATTATAAAAATTACTAACACATAAAAGATGGATAGAAATGAAAAAATAAATACTATTAATTATATAAATAAAAAATTACTAAAATGAATAATACTAACTATTTAAATTAAAAAAATGCATTTAAATAAATAAATTATATAAATTTTAAACATATTAAACGTATTAAAAATTAATAAAAAATATTGAATGAATGAATATTAAAAATGAATAGATAAATGTAAATAAATTACAAAAAAACTGAAAAAATTGAATTTATAACATTAATTACATAAACTTAAAACACATAAAAATGAATAAATAAATAGTTTTAATTATATAAGTAAAAAATTACTAAAAATGAATAATATTAACTATTTAAATCACCTAAAAAATCATTTAAATAAATTAATTATATAAATGTCAAACATATTAAAAATATTAAAATTAATAAATAAAAATTTATAAATATTATTTCTATAAATTAAAAAAATAATGAAAATAATAAAACATTGTAAATAAATTTGTAAAAAAAATATTAAAATTTAACTAAATTATAAAAAATATAAATATTAATAAATATTAAAAATGAATAAATAATATTAAATTAAATAATATTAAAATTGAATAAATAAAATCTAATAGATTACCTAACTATTATAAAAATGAATTCATAAGTTTAATTACCTGAATTGTAAACACGTATACAAATGAAGAATAATGAATACATGAATAATATAAATTAAATAAATGAAAAAAAATTAAAAAATGAATTATATTAACTATTTAAATTATAAAAATATTACAAAAAATTAATTTAAATAAATTAATTATATAAATTTGAAGCATTTTAAAAGCATTATACCTTATTAAATAAAATTGAATAAATATTAATCATGTAAATTGTAAACATATTGGAAGTATTATAACTTAGTAAATAAATATGTATAACTAAATATTAAAAAATCAATAGATAAAAGATAATAAATATTAATAAATATTAAAAATGTATAAATATTATTAAATGAAAGAATATTAAAAATGAATAAATTAAAATGAATAAATTAAAATATATTTTAAAAAGTGAATTCGTAACATTAATTATATGAATTATAAACATATAAAAACGAATAAAAATGAATGAATAAATAATATTAATTATATAAATAAACAATTTATTAAAAATTAATTATATTGAAAATATAAAAACATTAAAATTATAATAAATTTATAGAAATCAATTATAAAAATTTCAAATATATTAAAAATATTAAAACTTGATAAATAAAAAATTAATAAATATTAATCATATAAACTACAAACATATTGAAAATATTAAAACTTAGTAAATAAAGATGTATACATTTTTAAAAGTGTATAAATTTAAAAATTAATAAATATTGATAAATATTGAAAATGAAAAAAAAAATGAAGGAATATTAAAAATGAATAAATGAAATTGAATAAATTAAAAAAATATTTAAACGAAAGTGATTTTTTAACATTTATTACATGAATTACAAACATATAAAGAAATAAAGAAATAAATATTATTATTATTGTTAATTATCGATGTATGTACTATATTGACTGTATATAAAAAATATAATTAATTATAAACCTTTAGATTTTTTAATAATAATTAAAAAAATTAATATTTAATTAATATTATAAATATTTATAAATGTATAATTAACTATAAAATTTGAATATATTACAAAAATATTAAATGAATATATAATAAAAAAGAATAAATTACAGAAAATACTAAAAATGGAGAAATATTAAAAATGAATAAATAATATTGAATGAATTAAAAAACATATACATACACACATACATATGCATTGACATGCATGTATACATACATAAATGTATAGATACACATACACATGCACATACACACACACACACACAAACATGTATATATATACACATACATGTATGTATACATATACACATACATAAAATTAAATACACATGTTTGTTGTCACACCCTAACCTTTGGAGTTGTTTTATTTCATTCTTTTCTTGGATTTGGATATTTGGGTTGAGGTTTGGGTTGAGCCTTCATTTAAACTTTTTAATTTTTATTGAAAAATGGAGTTTTGGGGCTTAGCAGTAAGAGGCACACGGTTAGCGCATGATTAAAAAAAATATGCATCCTTGCCCATGTAAGTGTGCGTCTTATTTTTGGGTCTAGGAGTAAGGTTTGTGGGTTCCCCGTGGTTTAGGAAACCATGTGGAAATCGTGCATGAGATTTTTTCAATCTGGATAGTGGCAAATGCATGATTTTCACATGATTAGTAAAATCGTGTGGTAAAACCGTGCGAGTTTCTGAAAAATTTTAAATCTTGAAATCCCTATTCTCCCCTCCTCTCTTTTTACCCTAAATCAATCCCCCTCCATATTGGTCATTTTGGAACATGAAGGGGTCCCCCCCTTCTCTTTAGTTCTCCTCCCTCCATAGATGCTCCTTCAAGGTTCTAATGTTAGTTTCTTAGGGTTTTGGCCTCTTTTCTCCTATTCCACTTCTCCTTTCATATATTGTTGGTGCTTCCTTAGTGGGTTCTTGTATGGAATAATCCTAGGATCTAGGGTTGTTATGTTTTCTTGTGTTTCTTTTGGTTTAGGATGTACAGATTGTTCCTTGGGGTGTATTCTTACTTCCCTTGAAGTTTCATCATATCCTCACTCTTTTGAGGTAGGTGTTTCCATCAACTTCCTTTCTGGATCATTCCATTTGATTCTTGTAGATTTTTAAGTAATTTATAACTATGTTTCATATTCTTTTGGTATGATTGTTTTTCTTAGTATGGTGTTTTTGTTTTGGAAAAAAAATTAGTGGAAGTTGTTTCAAATAGATTTCTTTAAACATGTTGTACAGTTATGTACACAAGGTGTTTGTTAAAATGTTGATTATTCCTTTAAAGTGAAATTGTGTGTTTTAGTGGTGTTTAACCTTATTTATGTTATGATATCATTGTTTTATTGTGAATTTTTCATTGGGTGTGTGAATTTGTGGATTTTAATGCATGACTCTTACGTGTGGTTGTAGAATTGTTTTAAAAAAGAGTTGTTTCCTTGAAAAGATGTCTTCAAAGTGAATTGATGTGTGTATGTGTTAAAAGTGGTATTTCCAATAGAAATGGGTTATGTTTAAATTGATATTATTTTTTATTCTTTTTAATGGTTTTTTTGAATCGTGGAATTATTTTGAATCATGTTTAAAGTGGTTAATGTGAAAATGAATTTTAAAGGGTCTATACCCATGGAAATGTTTGGTTTGTGCATGTTTTCCTCTTGTGGTATTTTAAAATGATTTCATAAATTGTTCAAGTGGTGAAAAGTTTATTTTCAATCAAATTTGGTGTATGTATGAACTTAAAAAATGGGATTTTTCTATGATAATGGTTGGGTTTTATGTGTGCCTTTCTTATGTATTTCTAGATGGTATTTATGAGTTGTGTAAGTGGTGTGAAATGTGTTCCAAAATGAAAAAAAAAACAATTTGTCTCTTTAGATTCTCTTGGTAACCAAAATGATTTAAAGTCTAGTTTGGAATTTTATGATATAGTTTTATTTCAAAAGTGTTTCAAGGCCCATTGGGCATTGTGCGTGTTTTAAGAATATGATTTGTAAATCTATGTGATGTGGCAGCCCAGTTGGAACTTGTGTATGGATTATTACAAGATATGAACACCTATGGAGGATTTCCTAAGATATGGGATATCTTATGGTGGGTGTCGGTGATTGGGGTAGGCATGTTTGGTGGAGTTAGGTCAAGTGAGCCACATGTGAGAGGGCCTCCCTTTACACTGTGTATCGTTATTATAATCATGGGATTCATGGAAATCTTTTAGAGGGTCAAGTGATGGTTTCATGTCGACCCTAATTAGATGGGTTGGTACCCCATGACTTTATAGGGCTTGGTGGGATGTGTCACTATATTGGTATTTAGAATGGCCAGTGAGTTATTAACTAAGGAGTTACACCATATGTTGGTAGGCGAGTCTGATAATAGTATGTACAAGTATTTCTCTAGTGATATTCAGAAAATTCACATGGTTATATATCTATATGTTCTATTTATTTCTATTGTACTTTGGATATTATTCTTGTTAGTTTTATGCCTACTTGTTTGGTTTGATTTTCATTTTGCACAATCCCTTTTTATTATTTGGTATGGTTTTCACTTGGTTTTTGGTTTCGAAACTGGGTTATGGAAAGTGAAACCTTTTTTAAAAGGAAAGATCTATGGGTTTTTTTAAATATAATTTGTGGAAATATTTATTTAGTTTTAAAAAAAAATTAAAATCTTATTTCTGAATGTATTTCAAACTAGTATTTATGGACTATTTCGGGAAAAGAAATTCATGGATTCTATAACGATTACCTACTGAGTTGTTTAATATCACACCCTATTTGTGCCACTTAGTGTTGGTAGATCTAGGCTATTTTACAGGTGTAGGTTTCTAGTTCAATTTCTCACCTTTGGAAAAGGTTGGCCTTGTGGTTGGTGGTGAGATCATGTGGAGATCTTGTTGGTGTAGTCCAGTTTTAGTTTTGTTTTCTATCTTTTTCATCCATTAAATGATGTATCTAGATCAGGTTGTATATTTTTTGTTATTCAGTTATCGTTAGTTCTTCTTTTTTTCATTTTATTTATTTGATCCAGGTTTATTAGGAAAAATCATTCCCAAAGTGATTACTTTGATGCTCCAAACTAGTTTCCAGTTAGTGGGGATCGAGAATTACCTCCAGTTCATGTCTCGGACCGTGTCAGATGTCGGGTTGGATGGAATACCATCTTGGTTCATGAAAAAATGGTATCAAAAGAGTCCCTTATTATTTGGAATGTTAGGTAGTTAGTGATTAGGACTATCGAGACTCGATAGGTGGGTAAGGGAAGGATGGCATGGAACCTTGCTCGTTCAGATCTTCAATTTTCCAAGGGTAGTCCAGGATTCAAGTCTTGTTTTAGTTTTTGGTTTGTGTGGGTGGGTAATGACAATAGAGGTGATCCAGTGTCGTTTCGTGATCTCTCATGGAGTAGTGACCCATGTGGAGTCTGAGTACACAATTCAAATTCCTCTTATTGGTTACTACTTTCTTGGGGAATTGTCCACTAACTATGTCTCTAAGTTAGGCATGACCACTATTTCCTCATTCTAGTAGTTTGGTGTAAGTTATGTGTTTCATTTTGATTTCAGTTTGTGTGAGTGGCCTTTTAAAATGAAAATGATTTTTATAAATAAAAATCTTTTTCTCATTCTTGTGTGTTTGAGTGGTGTTTAACCATGGTTATGTTATGATATCATTTTTGGATTTTGAATTTGGAATTGTGTGGGTGAATTAGTGGATTTTATGGAATGACTCTTACGAGTGGTTGATAGCATTGTTTTTAAAAACAAGTGATGTTTCCATAAAAACATGAATTCAAAGTGAATTGATGTTTGTATGTTTTGAAATTGTATTTCAAAAATATATGGGTTATGTTTCAAGTGAGATTATTTGTTTTTTTATAAAGTTTTTTTTGGATCATCAAAGTACTATGAATAGTATTTAAAGGGGTTAATATTAAAATTATTTTGAAAGGGTCTATACCCATGGAAATGTTTAGTTTACTCATGTGTTTCTCTTTTTTTATTTTAAAATGATTTCATAAATAGTGTAAGTGTTGCAAAGTGTATTTTCAAATGGATTCGGTGGGTGTATGAACTATAAAAGGGGATTTTACCATGATAATAATTGGGTTTTATGTGTGACTTTATTTTGTATTTTTAAATGGGATTTATGAGTTGTGTAAGTGGTGTGAAATGTGTTCCTAGATGAAAATTCATGGTTTGATTTTTAGATACTATCGGTAACCAAAATTATTTAAAGGCTCATTTGTAATTTTTTGATGTAGTTCAATTTCAAAAGTGTTTAAAGACTTATTGAGCATTGTGCATGTTTTTAGGAAAATTATTTGTAAAGATATGTGATGCGGTGGACCAGTTGGCACATGTGTATGGCTTATTGTGAGATAGAACACCTATGGAGGATTTCCAAAGATGTGGGTTATCACGTGGGTGGTGTTGGTGGTTGGGGTAGGTAAGTATGGTGGCGGTAGGTCAGGTGATCCATGCATGCATGGGACTCTCTTTCAACTGTGTATCACTATTACTATCATGGGATTCCTTGGAATATTTTAGATGGTCGAGTGATGGTTACTTATCAACCCTAATTAGATGGGTGGGTACCCCCCCCCCCCTTAATTTATAGGGCTTGGTGGTATGTGCCACTAGATTAGTAGTTAGAATGGCACGTGAGTTATTGATTATGGAGTTGCACCATATGTCGGTAGGTGAGTCTAATCTGAGTACTTCTAGGGATCGCTCTAGGGATGTTTAGGAAATTACCATGATTATTTATCTATATTTTTTTGTTTATTTCTACTATACTTTGGATATTGTTCTTGTTAGTTTTCTTTCTTTTTGTTTGGTTTCCTTTTCATTATGTACAAACTCTCTTTATTAATTGGTATGCTTTTCACTCAGGTTTTGGTTTTTTTACTGGGTTGTGGAAAGTGAAATAATTTTTGAAAAGGAAAGCTATGTGGGTTTTTTAAAAAATATAATTTGTGGGAAGATTTATTTAGTTGTTAAAAATGTTTAAAATCATATTTCTAAATATATTTAAAACTAGTATTTATAGACTGTTTTGGGAAAGGAAATTCTTGGATTCTATGGTGATTACCTAATGATATATTTAAGCTCACACCCTACTTGTTCCACTCGACGTCATTAGTCCCAATCTGTTTTGCAGGTGAAATTTTCTAGTCCAGTTTCTCACCTTTGAAGTAGGTTGGTCTTGTGGGTAGTGGTGACCAAGAGGTGACATGGAGATCTTGTTGGTGTAGTACAATTTTAGTTTTTTATTAAATTTGGTTTTGTTCTGTAGTTGTTTTATCTGGATCATGTTGTATATTTATTGAGGTTCAGTTATCAATGGTTATTCCTCTTTTTTAGTTTATTTATTTGATCTTGTTTTATTGTTAAAAATTATTCCCAAAGTGATTACTTTGATTATTGGTACTATTTTTCAGCTCTTGGTGATCAGGAACGCCCATCGGGCCATATCTTGGACTGAGTCAGATGTTGGGTTGAATGACATCTCGTCTTGGTTTTTAAAATTTTCACATATACACACACACACATATTGTAGTGATCCATTCTTTTTATACATAGTTATTACATCTTAATAGATAAATATTCAGTAAATAAAATTATGATCCATGCCAGAATCATATAGGTTTAGTGTATTTGGAAACATAGATACATAAACAACCAGTTTATAAGAGATATACATTATCTCCCACTATGTTCTTTATAACTATCACCCTTTTTAGACATATCATACTTAAAACCATTCATCATATCATGGGGAATGAAAGGAGAAGAAATGGCAAGCTCAGATGCTCAGTAAGGGTAAACAAGGGAGAT
The DNA here is from genome assembly GCA_963277665.1 of Viscum album. NCBI lineage: Eukaryota > Viridiplantae > Streptophyta > Magnoliopsida > Santalales > Viscaceae > Viscum > Viscum album. The sequence goes on from OY728141.1 coordinate 1,800,332,330, forward strand.
ATAAATGATAACTTAAGTATAAAATGATCAAAAGGGTATAAGAACATTATCTTAACATTTGAAAATCATACCCAACATATCAGAGATAATAATATTGAGTCATATAACAAATATTGGCAATTAATAAAATATTAATCATTGAGTAATCAAATAACATGAGTCATGATAACATAACATTGGAATAAGACATAAGTTTGTGGCATAAAAATAAGTATAGAAAATCATTTTCTTATTCGAGGATCACTGCCAAGACTATAATAGTGGATTGAGTTCACTCCCAATTCCATCACATCTTTAGTCAAGGTTCTCTCTAAAGACTATCATAGTAGACCAAGTCCCTTACTAAATTATATTCACTCCCCATTCTTTTCCTTATTATCTCACTAGATATCCATATTTACCCAATGCATTGGATGTCAATATAATTATGGACCAACCCATAACATAATGAAAATCATACATATGTGTGCTAAAATATCATAAAAATTTATCATAACATAACCTGTGGAAAGTAAATGGGTTTCATAAACATTTTATCTTTTCATCATAGCATAACTCATGGAAAAGAAATGAGTTTCATAATGGTTTCAATATAACTTAACTAATCGATGGGAAAAAACTAGTTTCATAGAATCAAACGTAAATCATCATCATAATAATCCATCCAAAGAATGTAAGTGGATGGTATCATTAGATCATATCCCTAATAAATTATAAGTAACTTCACAGGCTATTATCATAGATGAAAAAATCCTTTAAAATATCACTAAAACATTTCTTGAGGAAAATATCATCCTCACTTTGAAATCAATTATTTACAATCTAAAAAATTACAAAATATAAGTAAAAAAGTTTTATTTTTAAATAACCTTGTAAAATTTTAATGGAATCTTCAAATAATTGAGCAGTCCTGGAGGCAGGAAATTTTGTTCAAGCTATGTACATTAAAACAAATATTTCTTTTACATTTTCGGTAAAAAATAAAAAGTAACTTGATCGTAAAATGAAAAGAAGATTCCATTAAAACCATTTTTGTAAAAATAAATCATGGATAAAAATGAATTTAATAAATCATAGTATAATATTAAAAACATTCTTGATCACATTTGTTTTTGAAAATATGGATGTAGAAGAAAAAGTTTCTCAACCAAAAAGAGAAATAAATTCAGTTTTCCTTAAAAACACTCTTTCAGTGTCTTGAGTACTTAAACAGTGTAAAATGAAATTAAAATAGTTAATATATAGAAATAAATATAGTATAATAAAATTCATTTTATTCCTGAGAGATAGCTTATAAAATTTCATTATCAAAAACTTAATCATAAACCATCCTGCTAAATAATGAGATTGTAACATAAAACCCTTATCACTTTGTTAAATTTCAAATCAAAACCTCATGAAAGAGAGAACCTTAGATGGATATGTAAATACATATTTTTTAATGATAATAATTATAAAATATATTCATGTTCATTATATACACTACGTAAAAGGAACAAGTGGTGAATATGGTACGTGTCTCATATAAATAAAAGTGAGATAAAAATCCATTTCCTAAAGTTCAACTTTCTTTGAAAGTGATCTAAAATCCTATGTATTAAATTTAAATTTATTATAGTTATATAAAAAATAATTTAAATACTTATAATATCATATATGATTCAATTATAAAAATTTCAACAGCGATTTATTAGTAATTCGTTATTAAAATCGTCATTTCTAGGTGTTAGTTGTTTCATTTTTTCATGAGAATTTTGGTTTGGTAGTTCCAATCCTTGTACTTTGATCATAGTTACATCATATGATGAATTTTAATAGTGATATAAATATCATATATATTTATTATATATATATATATATTCATTAATAAAATTTATTGATAGAAAAATAAATTACATTATTCATGGAGACGGTAGGTCGTACGTACGCATGAACGTTGTTTTCACTTTTCAATAGACAGAATGAAAAATGGGTAAATAATAATTCACCTTTAAATAATCATTAATATATCATATGTATCACATATATTCATTAAATATATCATAATTACCGTCTATTTAAATAATAAATGAAAAATGAATCACATTGTTTGGTGGAGGTGGTAGTCCACATGTATGCACGAGCGAAGTTATCATTTTCCAACAGATTGGAAGGTAAGAAGGTAGATATGATATTATAATTAAATAATAATAATTATATCATAAATATAATATATAAAAATTAAACCAATAATAATATCCATCCATGAAATATGGTGATGGAAAATGATTTCTTTCACTACGTCGAGGCGGTAGTCCACACGTATGCACAAGTGATACTTTCACATCCCATTTGATGAAAGGAGGGTGAATACTAGTGGTTCCATAATCATAATAACATTTTAGTATATTTATTATACTGGAGTTATTATTTTATAATTAATTCCATATATTTATAGTAGGTAAAATAATAAATAAATTAAAAGGGTTCGGGTGGGATTATTACCTCTTCTTTGACGGAGCTAATTTAGAACCTTTATTATGGAACCTTGGAATGGTCCTTTAAGAAGAACATAACCTCTAATTCATGGATAGAGAAGTCGATAAGAGAAATTTTCAGCATTTTTTTGATATATATGGCTCAAAATGGTGTAAAAAGAGAGATGAGGGGTATCCTATTCTAAGTGGGGGAGAGGAAACGCTTGGAATTTCTAAAAATATTAAAATATAATAATGTCATATTCAATCCAAATGCTTCCAAATGAATATAAATTTATAATTTTAGATAGTATGAGATAAAAATATGGCCAAAAAAATTATTTAGATAATTTTAATTAGAAAAATTACCCTTATATCTTGGTTTAACCCCCCCCCCCCCAAATAAACCCAATTTAACCATAATCGCAATAACAATTTTTTACTATTTTTTAATTCATTAAGTAAAAAAAGGAAGGTGGAGTCATTAAAAAATCTAAAATTATGATTTCAAATATGGAATACATTTTATTTAACTCTTTAAAACACCAAAATTCCATGGTACATTTCATTTTAAATAAATTCAATAGCTTGTTCTGCACACAACATTGAGTTCGAGCACACTATGATCTATCAAACTAGCCGTTTAAAAGAAGAAGTGATGAATAGTATTAAAAAAATTATGAAATTTATAAATTTTATTTTTTAAAATATTCTTTATTTTTGAATTCATAATATCAAAATTATCTTAGGGTGAATTTTTGGTATTTTTCTAAAAAGTTTCATTTTTTGATGAATAGTGAAAAATACTCCATTATAGTTAAAAACTCACCTTTTTGTTTAAATAATTATTATATATTAAATTTATTTTCAAAGTTTAAATATATTAATAATACATATATTAATCCAATGTGGGTTATTGGAAACATTTTTATTAAAATTTTATATAAAAACTTACCAAACTTTTAAACGACTCTTTTACTCGCCTTCTCACCACATTAGGGTTAAACTTAATTTAGCCACTCCTGTGAGTATAATTTAGAAAAATTGGAATTATCAGTTGTAATTAGTATTATATTTAGAGTCTAATAGGATCAAATTATTTTTTTTTGTAAATAGTAACTTTAGTAAATTTTAATTTATTTATCACAATTAGGGTTAAATCGTGTAATTAAAGGTAAAAATAATATTATAATATTTCAAAGTTACCCTAACACTTGTCCTAATTTCATTGGATAATTGGGTTTAGACCAAAATTAACCTTATACCTAAATTATGATCTTTTTAAGCCACTTGGGTAATAATAAGACTTTTATTATATTTTATTCAAAGATGTGTTAAAAATGAAATACTCATAATTTTAATAAATAAATCATTTTTAATATAGGTTTATACATAAGATAAATTCAAATATAAATATTCATTTGAAATATAATAAATTTATCTTCATAATAATATATTTTTAATTTTTTTAGAACAAATAAGTTAATTAAATGCTTTTATAATAATGTTGTAGTAATTATTCAATTAATTGAAATATCAAATAAATTATATTAAAAATATTAAGACAAATATAATTTGACATAATTAATTACATAAACGAATTTTTTAGATAACTTAGACATGTTAGAGATATATTATAAGTGTTACTTATAATTTATCATATTATTAAGATATTTTTTTGAAAAATAATAAATAGTATCAAAATTGACATAAATGATAATTTAAAATAAATAATATTTTATTAAATGATATAAAAGTAATAAAAATATATAGTTTGGACAAATAATTGTAATAAGGTTAAATATTTTATCAATTATCCACTTGGGGTTCATTTTTTATTTTATAGTAATTATATTAACCCTAAAGAGTAAAAATCGAAGTTGTCATGGTAAGAGTTAAAGGGTTTAACTAAGGGTTAAATCCAAAAGATAAGGTTAATTTTGAGACCTAAATTTATCTAAAAATTATTGGTTGTTAGGATTTATACCCATACATATATTAAGTTATAAATAACTCAATTTTTATCTATTTTAAATTGAAAATCAATTTATATTAATTTATTATTTTAAAGGATTCCAAGAGTGCCCCTTCCCTATCTTATAAAAAGGAACCTCCTTCTTCACTTCCTCACACCACCTTTAGCCTTATAGCTTGACCAAACCCTACACAATTATATTATAAACATTGTTATTTAAATTTTGGAGGTTCGTTTGTTCTAGAAATACCTTCCCTAGTGTCCCTAAGATGATATCCAAAGGAATTTCACCAAAGAAGAGGTAATCGTTTTACTATTTCAATTCAATTTATTTTCTTCTTCTAATTTTTATTTCTATATAGTTTCCATAATAAATTAATAACTCCAATATAATATATATAATGAGATGTTATAATGATTATGGGAAAAAAATATTCTACTTTTTATCTATCTTATGAAAAACAATATCATCATGTGTGCGTATGTACGGCTTACCATCTCCACACAATGTTGTAATTTTTTGTCATCACTACATTATTTGGATGGGTATAATGATGAGTATAATAGATATAAATAATTAATATGAAATGATAATTATTATTTATAATTAATATACCATCCAATTCCATAATTTTTGACTATTAAGGGAATGATAGCGTCTCTCATGCGTACGTACGACCTACCGTCTCTAGGACGTGATGAGATTCATTTTCCACATAGACCATTAAATAATGATTATTAAAATTTATAAGATGAATAAATATAATTATTTTTAACTTAATATCATTCTTTATATTAATAAAATATATCCTATGCATATGAAACATGACTTACACAACAAAACATGCAAAGGAAGATGAAGCAGTTAACACCCGAAACAATGGTAATAATGAAATATTATTAGAAAAATGATATAAGAGGATCATATATGATATCATAAATATGGATATGGTTCTATTATAATTTAATAAATTACTTTAACCATTATATGTGAGGTTAACACACCCTCAACTAAAGGAAAGTACAGGGTAAGGGTTATTTCGCAATCTCCTTATTATCCGTTATTGTTTATATGTAAGTATATACTGGGGAATATTTATCATCCATGCCTATATTTCCTAAAAATGTATTCAAAATATTCTTATTTATTTCTTAATAGTATTTAAATTCATTTTAACCCATGTTTTACTTTTTATAAAAAAATTAAGGGAATCTTTCTGTCGTTTTCCAAATGATGTACTTTACAACCTTTTCAAAAAAATAAGGATAGAATGTTTTTTTAACTTATACGGAATGGGTGAAGCTTAATTTACAATATTAGAAGATTATTTTCACTAAAAATATTTTATTTCAAAAATTATGTTCCCCTTTCTAAAATAATTTCAATAAAAATTAATATTTCTCTCAAGAAGTTTTTAATGATTGTATTAGATGATTTTAATATATATCAACATCCTTTGTTGGATTATATGTTTAATTGAGGTTGCTTCTTATGATATAATCTATCATATTGTATTGAAGGTTTTATGTTATGTTTTACTATAGATGTGATGTTTTGATACCATTCATGATTTATGGTTAATGTATTAACATTTTGTATGCTAGTTTTAATATGAATGTTTATGTTGGTTATGTTTCACCTTTTTCTTATGATAAATGAATTGGCCTAAGTAAGTGATGTATTTGGGACCATTTAATGAAATACCTATGGGTTGGGTACCAGTTAATAAAATCCCCTAGATGCATTGGTAGTTCTCATGTACAAACTTGTTTGGATTTTGACTAACGTCTTACCCGTTTATGTATGGTCTTTTCAAGAGGCCTTGACAGTATGGTCATAATGTTTGGCATTATGAATTCCCTCATTATAAGATTAGTTATTTATTTTACATGTGAATATTCAGCTAGTATAATATATATGTGAATTTTTATATGTCATTTTATGATTTATTATTTACATGAATATGTTTAAAAGGCTTGTGTTTTAGTTATATACCTTGTCATAAATTTTTGTGCTTAATTATGATAGCTTTAATTGTTTTTTTTACCCTTACTGAGCATTTTAGCTCACCCCTTTCTTATGTTTCCTTTCTCCCAGTATGTGAAGAGGTATATTATGACTGGTTTTCAGATATAATATAAGGTATAAGAGTGTTTTCAAAGAAGATACTATGTATTTTTTCATTTCAATATGTAAATTAAAACTTATGTTCGTATCTATTTTTTCCAAGGCTATAAAAATTATCGTTCCTTCAGAATTTTATTTCTCATGATCAAGCCAATGTAATAAAATAATGCACTAGCTTTGGGATATTGAGGTCTGGGAATTATAGTTGGTATCAAAGGAAGTTTAGTACAAACCTTAGAAACTAAATTTACAAAAAACATTGATTAGGTAACATTACCGTAAGATATACATTGAGAATAAGTATAGAAGAACGTCCTAGAATTTTTATAAAATAGATATTATGTGGGACTTCCAAGAAATACATCTCAATATGGATACTATAAGTGGATGCGGTTTTGGAACAGACGTACCTAGAAGTAATAACTCTAAAAAGGTGTTTCAGGCTTGACTCGAAGTAACTCGGAACACAAAAACGGGCCTTACTATTCACTTGGTTTGACACTCCCAAGGGATATGATTGGGATAATTCACATTTTATTTACAAACTATTATGAATGATTTATGAGTAAATATTTCCCCAAAGAAACCATGTTTATTATTATGAGATTATATATGTATAAAAATTTTCAATTTATGTTAAGTATTTTCTAGTCCAGAATTATTCATTATGATTTATAACCTAATATTGTGCATTCCATTATTTAGAAATGGAGCATGGTGTATGGAATGGAAACCGTATCAATGCACGTAATCCATATAGGGATTTCTCTCCTATGCATGATAATTATAGTTGAGTTGGAGATACAACTGGTGCTGAACAGCTTATAACTATATAGGGATAGCTGACTTAGGTTATGATCACCCTGACCCACAATGTGCAGGAACAATGTTAGACCACTTCTCGAGACAACAACCTCCAAAATTAAATGGGAATACAAATCCATTTATAGCTGAGAAATGGATCAGTTCCTTAGAGAATATATTTCTTTCTTTGGGAAGTAATGAAAGGGTGAAGGTTTTCATAGTAATTTATAATATATCAAGAGATGTGAATCAATGGTGGTCATTAATTCAAAACATGAAGAAGGATGAAGAAATATAAAAAATGGAATGGAGTGAATTTAAAGAAATTTTCTTAGAAAAATACTTTCCTCATGAACAACGAGCAGATATAGAAAGTAAATTTCTAAGTCTAAAGTAAAAGGAGGATAAGAATGTTTCGAACTATGAAGCTAACTTCACAAGGTTATCAAGGAATACTGCAAACTACATTCGTAACCTAATAGTATGATTGATCAATTAATTGATGGGTTAAAACAATTCCTCTGATGGGTACTGGTCTCACAATATTTCTCATCATATAAACATATAGTCTCATATGCTATCAAGACAAAAAAATAATTCACTAAGTCTTATGACATTAAAGGAAAACAAGATAAGAATAGGGCTACTTAACACTCTAGAAAAAGAAATAAGGGGAAGAAGGAGAAGGTTGACATTCCACCCTACAATAATTGTGGGAAGAAACACCCCAGTACTTGCCTAAAGTGAATGGGATATTGTTACAAGTGTAGTGAAAAATGAAATCAATCCTGTGATTTTAAGGGGAAGAAAGAATATATTAATGTTCAATGATAAAATTATAAATAAACAGAAAAATATGAAAATGATTATCCTAATCATTAAGGAAATTTTCCCAAAAAAAGGCCAAGGGAGCAAGGAAAATCTTTCGTGATCACAATTGCTGAGGTTGAAGTTTCTGATGATGTGGTGGCAGGTGCACTAATCACCTCCTCAAACTTATCCAATGCTTTATTTGATTTTGGATCATCGCATTCCATTATATCTTCCAAGTTTTCAAAGAAATTTATACATTCCCCTTTTGATTTAATAAGGTAATTATCAGTCAAAACTAATAAGGGTAGTTTTATTTCAAAAAAATGTGTCGATCTATCCCCTTTATGACACAAAAATGTCATTTAGTTTCTAACCTTGTCATCATACCTATGGTTGAATTTGATATAATCCTTGATATGTATAGGCTTTTAAACTAGGATGTGAAATTTATTACAAAAATAAGGAAGTTATTATTTGTGAGGAAGAAGAAAAATCCCTTATCTTTAAAGTAGAAACATCATCATCTGATTCTTATCTAGATCTAACCCCAGTAGCTTTACTGAATGAAATTCTTGGGGAGGAAGATCAAACAACCTTTAGGAATGAAGAAAGTAATTCTCAAATTGAGGATGTTCTTATTATGAAGGAATACATTGATGTTTTTCCTAAATATTTTCCTATACATTCCCCAAAGCATGAAGTTGAGTTTTTTGTTGATTTAATCTCTAATGAAAGACCAATATCAAAGACTACCTATAGAATGGCCATAGTGGAATTAGTGGAGTCGAATAAACAACTTGAAGAGTTGGTTAAAAAGGGATTTATTCACCCTAGTGTTTACCCATGGGGATCCCTTATTCTCTTTGCCAAAAAGAAAGATGGATCTCTGAGGTTGTGTATTGATTATAGGTAAATCAATGCTATTAAAATAAATAACAAGTATCCTATACTTCGAATTGATGATTTATTTGATCAACTTCAGGGAGATTAATTATTTTCAAAGTTTGACCTTCATTCTGGATATCACCAATTACGAGTGAAGAAGTAGGATATTTTGAAGACAGTTTTTCAGATGAGTTATGGACATTATGAACTTACAGTAATGCCATTTGGATTGACTAATGCACCCTTGGTTTTTATGGAGCTAATGAATAGAGTATTCAAGGAATTTCTTGATGATTTTATTGTGGTATTCATTGATGATATTATGGTGTATTCTAAAATATATAAAGATCGTGATAATTACTTATGGTTCATTCTTAAGACTCTTAGAAGGGAAGAGTTATATGGTAATTTTAGAAAGTGTGAATTTTGGATTTAGGAAATTTCTTTTCTTAGCCATATTATCTCCAAAGATGGAATATTTGTTGATCCTGAAAAGAAAAAGGCAATACAAGAATGGCATACACTGATGAACATAATTAAGGTATGCAGTTTTATTGGTTTAGTAGGTTACTATCGGCATTTCATCCATAATTTTTTCTAATTGGATAACCCATTAATCAAAATCACACATAAAGGGGTTAAATTTGTTTGGACAAAAGAGTATGAAGAATTTTTTGAAGAATTGAGGAGAATATTGTCAATGATCATATCTTGAATTTATCTTCTAGACATGATGGATTTGTAATTTATAGTGATGCATCAAGTAAAGGAATTTCTTGTATCCTTATGTAGAATGATAGAGTTATTGCCTATGCATCTAGGTAGTTAAAAACTCATGAATGGAACGATCCAACTCATGATCTTGAGTTATAAATGGTAATATTTTATCTGAAAATATGGAGACACTATCTATATGGTGAACGATGTGATATATATATAGATCACAATGATTTGAAATATATTTTCTCAATGAAACAACTCAATATGAGTCAAAAGAGATGGTTTGAGCTACTTGAGGATTATGATTGCACAATACACTACCACCCAGGGAAGGAAAATATGGTGGAAAATGCTTTGAGCAGGAAGGACCATGGAGTTTTGAATAAAATGAGAATTTAAAAGGGTCCTTTGTTCATGGATATGGTAAAAATGGATATAGTAATAATCAACTAATGAGAAACATTACTGCTTTTTCAAATGGTTTACAAACCATATTTACTGGAAAGGATAAAAATTTCTCATTCCAATGATTAGGAATTTCAAAACAAAATTAAAGTTGTGATTGATGGGAGATAGATTGACTTTGTTTATGGAGATGGAATTTTAAAATTTAGAAGAGGATTTGTGTTCCATCTATACCTGAGCTAAAAAGAAAATTATTAGACGATGTACATAGATGAAATTTATCTATACACCCTAGAAGCACTAATATGTATATAGATTTAAAGGAGTATTTTTGGTGGACAACATGACGAGGGAGATTGCTAATTATGTGTTGAGATGTTTGGGTTTTCAATAGGTGAAGGCCGAAAGACAACATCCTAGAGGATTCATGAAACCTATTACTATACATGTGTGGAAATGGGATGATATTATAGTGGACTTTATCATGGGTCTACCAAATACTTCTAAAAGAAATGATGTGATATGGGATAATTTTGATCATGTTACCAAATCAGAACATTTTCTTTCTATCAGAGAAGATTTACATCTTGAACGCTTAGAAAGACTTTATATTAATGAGGTTGTAAGACTTCATGGTGTACCCCTATCGATTGTGTCTGATCGTGATCCTCATTTTACATCAATGTTATGGAAAGGTCTTCAGAAGACCCTAGATACTGAGCTTCATTTGATCATTGTCTACCACCCTCAAACTGGTGGACAATCAAAAAGGACTATTCAAACTTTAGAAGATATGTTGAGGTCTTTCTCACTTTAATTTCAAGGTATGTGGGATCAGTATTTACCTCTGGTAAAATTTTCCTATAACAATTGATTTCATTCAAGTGTTCAAATGGCACCTTATGAAGCGTTATATGGGAAGAGATGTTGTACACCAACTTGTTGGGATGATGTTGGTGAAAGAAAACTCATAGGCCCAAAACTTGTTAAGGAAACAGCGGAAAAGGTAAAGTTTATTCAACACCATATCAAAGTAGCTCAAAGTAGGTAAAAGATCTATGTCGATAACCGAATGAAGGGTTTGGAATTTCAAATGGGAGATCATGTTTTCTTGAAGGTATATCTATAAAAGGGTGTTATAAGATTCAGTAAGAAATGTACATTAAGCCCCAAGTACATAGAACCTTTTGAAATTCTAGAACAAATTGGAATTATATATTACCATTTAGAAACACCACCAAGTTTCTCCAAAGTTCATGATGTGTTCCACGTATCACTATTAAGGAAATACATGCCAGACCCAACACATGTACTCACCTATAATGAAATAGAACTGAAACCCGATCTGTCTTATTATAAAGATCCTATCAATATTCTTGATACTATAGAACATGTGTTGTGGATTCAGATGACTCGACTGGTAAAGGTTCTTTGTAGAAACCCTAAAATGGAAGAGGCGGCGGGAAACCTAGGGAATTTCTGATAAAGAACCAGTCGAATATTTTTAGCAGGTGATATTCTAGAAATTTAGATGATGAAATTTTTGGAGGGAAGAATTTAACACCTCAATATTCCATGGTATGCTTCTTTTTAAATAAATTCAATAGCTTGCACTTCACACAACTCCAAGTTCGAGCGTACCATGATCTATCAAACTAGCGGTTTAAAAAAAGTAGTTATGAATAGTATTAACCACATTATGAAATTTATAAATTTTATTTTTCAAAATAGACTTATGTTTTGAATATGGAATATCAAAATTATCTTAGGGTGAATTTTTGGTAATTTTCTGAAAAGTATCATTTTTTATGAATAGTGAAAAAAATGCATTTTTGTTAAAAACTGACATTTTTGTTTAAAAAATTGTTATACATTAAATTGATTTTTAAAGTCAAAATATATCAATAATACATATATTAATCCAATTTAGGTCATTGGAAACATTTTATATTAAAATTAGATATAAAAACTTACTGAACTTTTAAACGTATCTTTAACCTGTCTTCTCACCACATTAGTGTTAAACATAATTTAGCCACTCCTGTGAGTCTAATTTGGAAAAATGGACATAAACGATGGTAATTTGTATGATATTTAGAGTCTAATAGGATCAACTTAATTTTTTGGTGAATGGTAACATTAGTAATTTTTTAGTTATTTACCACACACTATGGGAAAATTTGTCTTTTGCGACTGGGACATCAACCCGTCACAAATAATCAGTTATTTGCAACGGGGTAAGGGCTCTCATCACAAAAGATTTGGCACGGTTTGCGTGCCAAACCATGGGAAGGGTATTTGCGATGGGGGGTGCCTCCCCGTCGCAAATACCCGGCGATGGTAAATACCATTTGCGATGGGGAGGCACCCCCCGTCGCAAATACTAAGTGGCGGTAAACACCATTTGCGACGGGACCCGTCGCAAATACCCTTTTAACCGCCGACAGTAATTAATGCGACTGAAGGTATTTGCGACGGGAGACCCATCGCAAATAATCTAACCTATATATACCCCATCCATTTTCTCATCTTTATTCCTATTTTCTCTCTATCTCTCTCTAAACTCTGATTTTAGAGTTAATTTTCTCTGAGTTAATTTTTTTTACAAACAGATTTTGAAGTCGTCTGCACCTATAAGTGATCATGTTTAAAGGTATTTACGTTTCATTTAATTTAATATTTATTTCAATTTTTTATATTAATTTTAATTATTGTTAATTAATTGTAATTAAATTAGATTTAGATTGTTTTGTTATCAATATTTATTTGTAGTAATAAATTGAAATTATTGGTGCTAATTATTAATAATTAGTGGTAATTTGGAATTATTAACGTTAATTAGTAATGAATATAAATAATTAACGGTAATTAGTAATTAGTGGCGGTAATTTGCAGAAATTAATTGTAATTAACGCTAATTAGTAATAATCAGCGGTAATTAGTAATAATTAGGAATAAATACTAATAAATAGTAATAAATAGTAATAAATACTGATAATTAGTAATAATTAATAATAATTACTAATAATTACTAATAAATAGTAATAATTACTAACAAATAGTAATAATTACTAATAATTAGTAAAAAATAGTAAAAACTAGTAACAAATAGTAAAAATTCTAATAATTAGTACCAAATACTAATAATTAGTAACAAATAATAATAATTAGTAACAAATAGTAATAATTAGTAACAAATAGTAATAATTAGTAACAAATATTAATAATTACTAATAATTACTAATAATTAGTAATAAATACAAATAAATAGTAATAATTAGAAATAATTAATAATAATTAGAAATAATTAGTAATAAATAGCAATACATAGTAATAATTAGCAATAATTAGTAAGAATTAGCAATAATTAGTAACAATTAGCAATAATTGGTAATAATTATCAATAATTAGTAATAATTAGCAATAATTAGTAATAATTATCAATAAATAGTTATAATTAGAAATAAATAGTAATAATTAGAAATAAATAGTAATAATTAGTAATAAATACTAATAATTAGGAATAAATAATAATTATTAGTAAAAAATAGTAATAAATACTAATAATTAGTAATAAATACTAACAATTAGTAATAAATACAAATAATTAGTAATAAATACTAATAATTAGTAATATTTAGTAATAATTAGTAATAATTAGTAATAATTAGTGTTAATTAGTAATAAATAGTAATAAATAGTAATAAATAGTATTAATTAGTAATTAATAGTATTGATTAGTAGTAAATTGTAATAAATAGTATTAATTAGTAACAAATACTAATAATTTGTAATAAATAGTAATAAATACTTATAATTAGTAATAAATACTAATAATTAGTAATAAATAGTAACAATTATTAATAAATAGTAATAAATAGTGATAATTAGTAATAATTAGTAAAAAATAGTAATAATTAGTAAAAAAATAATAATAATTTGTAATAATTAGTAATAATTAGTAATAAATCCTAATAATTAGTAATAAATACAAATAATTAGTAATGAATACTAATAATTAGTAATAAATACTAATAATTAGTAATAAATACTAATAATTAGTAATAAATACTAATAATTAGTAATAATTAGTAATATTAGAAATAATTACTAATAAATAGTAATAATTACTAATAATTAGAAATAATTACTAATAATTAGCAATAATTACTAATAATTAGCAATAATTAGTAATAATTAGCAACAAATAGTAATAATTTGCAATAAATAGTAATAATTAGTAATAATTTGTAATAATTTGTAATAATTAGTTAAAAATAGTAATAATTAGTAAAAAATAGTAATAAATACTAATAATTGGTAATAATTAGTAATAAATACTAATAATTAGTAATAATTATTAATAAATACTTATAATTAGTAATAAATATTGATAATTAGTAATAATTAGTAATAATTAGTAATTATATGTAATAATTAGTAATAATTAGTAATAATTAGTAATAATTAGTAATAATTAGTCATAATTAGAAATAATTAGTAATAATTAGTAATAATTAGTAATAATTTGTCATAATTAGTAATAATTAGCAATAATTATAAATAATTAGAAATAAATAAAAATAATTACTATTAATTAGCAATAATTAGAAATAATTACTATTAATTAGAAATAATTAAAAATAATTACTATTAATTAGCAATAATTAGTAATAATTATCAATAATTTGTAATAATTAGCAATAAATAGAAATAATTAGCAATAATTAGTAATAATTAGCAATAATTAGTAATAATTAGAAATAATTAGCAATAATTAGTAATAATTAGTAATAATTAGCAATAACTAGTAATAATTAGGAATAATTTGTAATATCTAGTAATAATTATTAATAATTAGTAATAAATAGTTATAAATAGTAATAATTAGTTGTAAATTGAACGAATTAGTAATAATTTGAAATAATTAGTAATAAATAAGGATGATTATAATAAATTGTAAGAACTTGGCACAATTTCTAGTGGAATTGTGGCACTCCTTTTTCTCGACGACTCTTCTCCTTTCAACTCTCACTGACTCAAAATATTACAAAAAAATGCTCCTAAGTATGGATATCCAATCTCATATTCATGAGATTGGATATGCATTCATAGGACCTCATTTTTTATAATGTTTTTAGGCGATGACATTTCCAAGAAGATGTTTTTTCGACGAAAAGGGGGCTCTTTTGTCCGACAGCTCATTTACTTGCATCTTTCTTACACTGAAATCACAATGAAGAATCTGGTTGGAGGTACGCTTATGCATTCTTGTATGCACCGAAATGGATATGCGTACCTTTGAGTAGATTATTTATTGTGATTTTAGTGTGAGAAATTTGCAAGTAAATGATCCATCAGAAAAAAGAGCATCCATCAATCCACTAGAAATTGTGTCGCCCATAATTAGTGGTAATTAGTAAGAAGTAGCTGTAATTATTTATTTTGTCTTTTTTGGGTAGTGTTTTTCTTATATAAAATTATACAAAAATATTAATGATTTTATATTTTGTAGAAAAATATGGAATAAGGAAGTCGAAAACCGTCATTATTAGATGATCGCGCTTGGATAAATCCACACAGAAATCAAAACAGTTCTGGTTTAAATCCTACATATATTGAGGGTATTAAAGGTTTCTTATCATTTGAATCATCAAAACCAGAATTTTTTTTTATTGGAACAATTTAGTGTCCTTGTAAAAAATGTGCTCTGAGAACGTTTGATACATTTGACAACATTGGGGGACATATTGCATTTTGGTTTTCAAATAGATTATTTTTTTTGGTATCAACGCGGTGAACACAGTTCCAGATAAGATACTAATAATTTGATTCTATATCCATAACTGTTTCAAAATTTAGTGCATGATGTTGCAGGTCCATCTGTTCAACAATCTGAAACTCAAGATGATATTGATTTAACTCTTGAGTTGACACCATATGAATTTTATGAGTTGTTGAGGTCTGTAGAGGATGCATTATATCCTTGTTTCAAGATAAGAAAATAAGAAGCGGTTAAAAAATTTATGGCTATTAAATCAGATAATGGAATTTCAAAGAAATATTTTAATTAGATATTTTTTTGGTTAAAACACTGACATATAAAGGAAATGTGTTACCTACAAATTACTATGAGAGAAAGAGGATGGTTCGTAATATGGGCCTTAGTTATTAGAAGATTCATGCATGTTAAAATGATTGCATCTTATATTCTGCTGAAAATGAGTTGTTGGATAGTTGTCCCACATGTGGAAAATCGAGGTATAAATAAGCATAACCAGAGAAGTTTGGGTTGATTCCTGTAAAACAATTGAGATATTTCCTACTTATACCTAGGTTGCAACATTTATTTATGTCTCAGAGCACAACGACAATGATGTCATGGCACAAAACAAATATTTCAACCGGTAAAATCTTGAATCATCCATATAATTGTGATTCATTGAAACATTTTGACCGAGTGCATAGATTTTTTTCTTTAGAAGCCCGGAACATGTGATTGGGTCTTTCTACTGACAGTTTCTATCTGTTTGGTTCTTACGGTAGTCAGTATTCATGTTATCTTGTCTTTATAACTCTGCACAATTTACCTCTATGGATGTTGATGAAGGATCCTTATATCTTTTTGACCTTATTAATCCTAGGACATCTAAAGAAGAATATTTATTTTTATTTTAAACCATTGATTAATGAGTAAAATTCATTGTGGAGTAATGGTGTTAGTATATATGATGTTGCTACAAAACAAAATTTCCTACTAAAAGTTGTATTGAAGTGTACAATTAGTGACTTCCTGGAATATGACTTGTTATCTGGTTAGATTACACATGTTCTGAAATCATGTCCTTACTTTATGAGAGACAACAAAGCATTTACGCTCGTCAATAGAAAAAGCCTTTATATTTTGATTTTCATCATAGATTTCTTCCAACTGATGATCCTTTTTGGAGGAACAAATCTCAGTTCAAAAAAGGCACAATTAAAAGGGATGGACCTCCAAAAATGATCTCAGGTACAGAGTTAAAATATGTTGTATTTTAATTACCTCCTATCACATTTGAACCAACAATAAACCAATAGAAAATTCATGGCATTGGGAAAGAACACAATTAGATAAAATGGAGTATTTTTTGAGATCTACCATATTGGTCTGATTTTTTGGTACACCACATGTTGGGTGTCATGCATATTGAGAAGAACAATTTTGATAATTTATTTCATACATTTTTGGATACACCAGGTAAGACTAAAGATAATTTAAAGGCATAATTAGATCTTGCCCAAATTTGCAGGTGACCAGAACTTGAACTGTTTGAAAATGTAAGATCATAGAGGTTAATGAAGCCAAAATCAGCTTATACACTATCAAAAAATATTCACTTAGTATTTTGTCAGTGGATTTTAGATTTGAGACTTCTAGATAGCTATGCTTCCAATTTGGAAGATGTGTTATGAATGGTCATATTATCGAATTAAAAAGTCATGATTTTCATGTCATAATAGAAAGAATTAATCCGATTAGATTAAGAGGTTTCTTCAATTCTATGATTTAAGATTCAATGACAGACATATCATATTTTTTTCCAAGACATTTATGCGGCGACAACAGACTATGATGCACTAAGAAAACTGGAAGAAGATGTTATTGTAATTATATATAAAATGGAAAAAATCTTTTCACCGTATTTCTTTGACTTAATGGAACATTTGATATTAAATTTAACACATGAATCAAAATGTGGAGGTCTGGTACAGTTTTGATGGATGTACATATTCGAGAGATGCATGCAGAAATTGAAGAAAAAGTACATAACAAAGCATCAGTTGAAGGCTCAATTGTTGAAGCTTATTTGCAAGAGGAAATTGATTTTTTCTGCTCTCATTATTTTGAATCTTAATATCCCTCAAAACACAACCACATGGGATGGAACAAGAGTAATTTTTATGATTAAATGGACAATAAATTATCAGTTTTTAATCATCCATATTTTTGCTTTGGTAGAGTTCATGAACGATGGATTTCTGATAATGAACATCACAGATCTCGTACATATGTTATGCTCAACTGTGAAGAAATGATATCATTTTTAATATGAGTGATTCTATCAATTATTATATGATTTATGTTACAATAATTAAATTTTTTTGATTTGTAAGTTATATGATAATCATATCAAGAAACAGCTTCCAAAAATTACAGCAGTTGCTCTTGAAGAACGCCGACAAAAAAAATTCTCAATGGTTTCAAAAACTGGTAACATAAAATATTGATGGTTTAAAATATCAATTAAGTTAATTATTTATTATATTGATAATTTTTTTAAAAAAATTAAGGTGTCTCAACATGCTGATAAAATTGATAAGTGACTGTGTATATTGAGTAACCCACCATCCAAAATGGTTAAATCTTATAATTCTTATGTGGTGAATGGTTTTTGATTTCATACATGTGCATATGGGGAATCAAAAAAACAATTAATAGTGGAGTTTTCTTAAGAGGATCTCATCATAGAGAAACTAAAGTTTACTTTTACGGCATGCTGGATGAAATTATTGAACTATGTTATCTAGGAAAAAATTACATATCAATGTTTAAATGTCGGTGGTTGGATGCGGAGAGAGGCTTGCATGTTCATCTGACTCATAAAATCATTGATATTAAATATAAAAGTATTCTTGTAGTAAATGAACTATTTTTACTAGCTCAACAGGTACATCAAATTTATTACGCAAAGTATTGTTCTACTTCAAGAGACCTGATGGATTCATGGAGAATAATAAAAATCAAATTTAGAGAAAATCATTTTACTCAAAGTGAATGTGATTTCACTAAAGTGCATGGAATTGAAAATTTTCAAGTTACTACTCAAAATATATCTTTTTCATAAAGAGACATGAATATAGATGAGGAAATCCCATAATTAAGGGTCGATGGTGACGATGATGTTAATGATATTACAAATGAATTCGAAGTGGAAAGAGATGATGAAACTGAAACTCATATAGATATTGATGATGTTGAGGAGGAATATAAATACATTGACATCGTCAGATATGAAGATGATGATGAAGTTGAACATTGACATTGTTAAATGATGGTTATAATCATAACTAATATATATATATATAACAATTATTTTTAACTATTTTCTAACAACAATCATTTTGTGTTTCAGATGGATGATGATCTATTTCGTTAGTTGTAGAAGGGTGAGATACCGTTGGATGAGGAGGGTTTGGGATCATCTTACCCTTATCCTAATGGCAGTTTAGGGGGTACGCGGAGGGGGTGCGATCTTGCATGACTGATGATTCCTGACCCTATCCCCAAACGACGTCCACGTCTTGGCTTCAATCCATGCACATGGAGGTACGGTAACCTATGTATTTTAGTTAGCTTTCATTAATTTATTTATATACTAATTGTTTGATTATTTCTTCTCTTTTCATAGTTTTGTACATATAGTTGTTGGATAGGGGAGCGTTATCTTTTGCAATTATTTTTCTCAGCCATGGATCACATGGGAACATATTCCCATTAATGTGCAGCTTGGCATGTTTGATTATTGGATGGTATGTAAATAAATAATATTTATTTTGAAATTTATTTCATTAATAACTTTATATTATAAATTATTTATAGGTTTTATAGTATCCCATAGATGATAGAATGTGTGACACTATCCACGCGTCATGGGAGGTGTCTATGTGTGACAATTTCCATTAGTTTTTTGCACAATTTGAGAAGGATGACCACGAAGAAAGTAGGAGTGGTAGTATTTGATGAGTTATGTAGATCCCATCAACTAGAGTACATTTTAACTCACATTTGGCATGGATTATGTTTACACTATTTGGGTGGTGGATTTTAGAGGAGATATCCATTAGGCTAGTAGAACTATGGGAGACAGGAGGTGATGCATAGAGCTGGTTGTCGTACATTCAGTAAAAAAGAGAGCATCTGGTAAGTATTTTTTTAAATATTTTATATAACTTTAAATATAAATAGTTTATTTTATATTCATATAGGTAGTCGAGCATCCTGATATTACAGAGTACGATGTTTATCATAGGATGTAAAGTGATCCATCCACTGGAGAGATTAGAGGTGATTGCCATCGTCGGATTGTGGTCAGTATTATTTCTTTTTCAGTTTTAAAATTAACTGTATATAATATTTTCACTATTTTAATTTCAAATTGGAACTAAATGAGTCATATGAGGTCACGACCTCTCAGACACAAACTGAGAGTCAGGCTGAGATAGCTGATTAGACTAGTGCCCACCATTTCGATAAAGCGGCATGGATGCAGGTGACCCAGTATGGCTTCGAGAAGGGCCGAGTAGTTGGTATTGTCTCTCGATTGACTCTTGGAACCTATTATGGTACTATTATGATGTTGGTGTCAAGCTCGAGAGGAGCTCTTGGAGAGGCATCATCTTTTGGATCATAGTATCAGGATCAACTATGAGCTCAGAGTGAGCTTATAGAGAGTTTGTGTATGGAGTAGGAAGAGATGATTCAGTAGCAGCAGCATGAGGAGGAGCACCAATGACAGCAGCAGCAGTACGAGGAGCAGATGTGTCGATGGCAGCAGAAGAAGCACGATCAGAAGGAGCACATGCTTCGTCTGACTCGTAATTTAGGGATGGAGTTTCCTCCACCATCTCGTCTACCTCCTCCACCTCCTCTAGAAAGACCACCCCCTCAATGATTTTGTTGCCATGTTAAAAACATTTAAATTCAAAGATTGTTGTAATAATAACTATTTACAAATTTTTTCTTTTATATTAGTGCAAATATTGCATAATTTAATTTTTTTAATTTTTTTAATTTTTAATATTTTATTATTTTATTATTTATTATTAGTATTATTTTTTTAATGTTTTATTATTTTACTAATAATAATAATAATATTGTATTATTTTTTAATTTTTTTTGTGAATATTGAGAATTTTAATATTTTATAATTTTTATTATTAATTTAATAATATTAATATTATTCTTTTCATAAATAATAATATTATTATTATTATTATTTTATTAGTATTATTTTATTATTAATATAATAATAATAATTTTTATATTATTAATATTTATATTGTTATTATATAAAATTATATTCTTTATATTAATAGTAATAATATTATTATTATTTTCTATTATTAATTTATCATAATTTTATTGAATATATTTTTTTATTAAGTATTTACAATGGGACCTTTTGTGAGGGGTTCTCGTCGCAAATAGTTTATATATTTTTTAAATAACTATTTGTGATAGGAAAATGGGCATGTCACAAATACTTTTTTTATAATAGGTCCATCGCAACATGTTTTTATATATATAAGCGAAGAACTATTTGTGATGGGAAATCATCTCGTTGCAAAAAATACTATTTGTGACGTCATTTTCTGCAACGGACTATTTGGGATGGGACCCCATCACATAAGCTAATTTGTGTTGGTATCCCATCACAAATAGCCCATTGCAAATACCTAAAATTCCAGTAGTGATAGTTAAGGGTAAATTGGGTAATTAAAGGTAAAAATAACATTATAATATTTCAAACTTACCCTAACACATGTTCTACTTTAATTGGATAAATGGTTTTCGAACAAAATCAACCTTAGACTAAAATTATTATCTTTTTAAGCCACTTAGTTAAGAATAATACTTTTATTATATTTTATTTAAAGATAAGTTAAAAATGGAAAACTCATAAATTTATTAACTAAATAATTTTTAATATAGGGTTATACATAAGATAAATTCAATTATAAATAGTCACATGAAATATATAAAAATTTACATTTATCATAATATTTAATTTTAAATTTTTGGATAAGAAATAAGGTAATTAAAGGCATGTATAATGATGATGTATTAATTGTTTAATTAATGGAAATATCAAATAAATGATATTAAAAATACTAAAAAAAATATAATTTGACATAATTAATGACATAAATAATTTTGTAGATAACTTAGAAATTTTAGATATATATTAGAAGTTTTAGTTCAAAGTTATCTTTTTATTAATATATTTTAAGACAAATAATAAATACTATCAAAATTGACATAAATGATACTTTAAAATAAATCATATTTTATTAAATGATATAAAAGTCATAAAAATATATAGTTTTGCCAAATAATTATAATAAGTTTAAATATTCCATAAATTATACACTTGGTGTTCCTTTGGAATTTTATAATAAATATATTAACCCAAAGAGTAAAAAATCTAAGTTGACATGGTAAGAGTTATAGGGTTTAACTAAGGGTAAAATCCAAAAGTTAAGGTTAATTTTGTGACCTAAATTTTTCTAAAATTCATTGCTTGAGAATATTTTGACCCATACTCATCTTATTTTTAAATAACTCACTTTGGATCTATTTGAAATCAAAAATAAATTTATATTAATGTAATATTTTAAAAGATTCCAAGAGTACCCCTTCCTCCCCAATAAAAAGGCACCTCCTTACTCAGTTCCTCACATCACATTTAGCTTTATAGATCGAACGAACCCCTCACAATACTCCTATAAAAAATTTTAGTTAAATTTTTGAGGTCATGGTATTCCAAAAATACCATCCCTAGTGTCCCTAAGAGGATATCCAAAAGAATTCCACCAAAGAAAAGGTAATCGTTTTACCAATTCAATTCAATTTATTTTCTTGTTATACTTACTCTTTCTATGTTGTTTCCATACTAAAGTAATAAATTCAATATCATATATATAATGATATGTTATTATGATTATGGTGAAACAATATTCTTCTTTTTATCCATATTATGAAAAAAATCACCATGTGTGAGTACATACAGCTTACAGTCTCCACGTTGTGGTGTAATTTCTTTTTCATCACTAATTTATTTTTATGGGTATAATTACGAGTATAATATAAATAAATAATGAATATTAAATTATAATGATTCTTTATAATTAATATACCATCAAATTTCATGCTTTTTAACCATTAAGAGAATGATATAATCGCTTGTGCATGCGTACGGCCTACCGTCTCCATGATGTGATGAGATTCATTCTCTATGTTAACCACTCAATAATGATTATAAAAATGTATAAGATGACTAAATATTATATTTATAAACTTAATATCATTTTTTATATGAATAAAATATTTCATATTTATAAGAAACGTGACTTACACACAAAAAAACATGCATAGGAAGACGAAGTAGTTAACACCTAAAACAATGGTAATAATGAAATGTTATTAACAAAACGATATAAGAGGATCATATATTATATCATAAATGTGGATATGGTTAGGGTATAATTTAATAAAAATATTTAACCATTATACAGGAGGTTACCTCACCCTTAATTAAAGGAAAGTACAAGGTAAGGGTCATTTCACAATCTCCTTATTATCCGAGACTTTTTATATGTAAGTATCTTTTGGATAATATTTATCATCCATGTTAATGTTTCTTAAAAATGTATTCAAAATATTTTATTAATTTTTATCAATTTTTTAAATTCATTTTTACCAATTTTTAACTTTTTATAAAACATTTTTTAAGGGAATCTTTTTTTTCATTTTCCAAATGAGGTACTTCATGACCTTTTCAAAAAAATAATGAAAGAATATTTTTTTAACTTATACAGAATTAGATAAGATTCCTTTACAATATTAGAATATTATTTTCACTAAAAATGTTTTCTTTTAAAAAATATGTGCCCCTTTATAAAAATAATTTCAATAAAAAGCGATATTTCTCTCAAGATGTTTTTAATGGTTTTATTAGATTATTTTTATCTATGTCAACATCCTTTGTTGGATTGTATTTTTAATTGAGGTTGATTTATAATGACATAATATACTATATTTTATTGAAGGTTTTATGATATTTTTGACTATGGATGTTCTATTTTGATACAATCCATGGTTTATTGTTAATTTATTAACATTTTGTATGCTAGTTTTAATATGAATGTTTATATTGGTTTTGTTTTGCCTTTTTCTTATGAGGAAAGCTTTGTAATTAGTAAGTTATGGGTTGGGGATCATTTAATGAAATTCCAACGAGTTTGGGACCATTTAATGAAAGTCCCTTGAGGCATCAGTAGTTCTCATAATACAAGCTAGTTTGGGTTTCAACTATGTCTTACTCGTTTATATATAGTCTTGGCATGAGGCCTTGACGGTATGTTTATGATGTCCAACATTATGCATTCCCTAATTATGAGATGATTTATTTATATTACATGTGAATATTATACTAGTAGATTTTCCATAAGAATGTTTATATGGAATTATATGATTTATTCTTTCCATTATTAAGGTTAAAAGGCTTGTGTTTTAGTTATATACCATGCCTTAAATGATTATTCTTAATTATGATAGATTTCATTGTTTTTACCCTTTCTGATCATTTGAGTTCACCTCTCCCTTATGGTTCCTTTATATAAGGATGATAAGAAGTATATTATGAATTATTTTCAGAGATAATCTAAGAGATAATAGTGTTTTCAAAGGAGATACTATATAGTTGTTCTTTTCAAGATGTAATGTAAAACTTATGTATGTATCTAGTTTTTCCAAGTCTACTAAATTGATTGGTCTTTTAGGATTTCATTTCTTGTGATCATGATCATGTAATAAAATAATGCACTAGCTCTTTGATTCTATGTTTGGGGCATTATAAATTCAATTCATATATGTGGAATAATTTAATTTGAAATTATACCCACAAAACGAGATGAAAAGCGATTTTCCAAAAAAAAATTATATATAAAAATTTTTTATACTAAAATCCAACATAAAATTAATAAAAATGAACTTAATTTAATTAATAATAATATAAATTAACTAATTTTTCTTCTTAAATAATTTTAAAACAAAATTAAACTTTTTTAACACTTGAAATAAAAAAAATGTTCAATAAAAATGTTATTTTTCATTATTCATTGAAAAATCTTTATTTTCTGAAAATTCTAAAAATTTCAATCTAAGATAATTTTCACAAGATGATTTCAAAAATAAAGTTTAGTTTATTCACATACATTTTCTAAATTTGGAAAAATTAAGTATATAATTTTCTCACAAAAATCAATAAAACCATTTTTGAGGAAAAATGTATTTTTGAATCATATAAGGACTTTAATAAAAATTGAGTACTTATTTATAAATTTATTTTATTTATATAATATATATATTAAAATTTATCTATTCTTATTCACTCTAAAAATTTAATTTATAGGTTATAATAGTATAGTATATTTTGATTCATTTAAACTTGCATTTCAATGTATTACAAGCTATCAAGAAAATTTAATTTATTTAAAGATAAATATATCATAAAATATTAGGTTATAACATTCTAACCCCTTTAAAATGAATTTAAACCTCCACTATGATACAAAAAATGAGGATATTTTTTTTGGTATGCTCAGATTCCCATGTAGCTTTTTCAAATTTATGATTCCTCGAGAGAACATTAAACAGGTGAGTAATATTATTCCATAGCACTTTATCTCTATAATAAAAATTTTCTATTGGTTATTATTCATAGTAAAGATCATGATCTATTGGAAAAAACCTCCTAGTTCATTACATATGAAGTATCATGTATGTACTTTCTCAATAGAGATATATGGAATACATTATGAACTTGAGAAAGGTTCAGTTCAAGTACCAAGCGATAAGTTACATCCCTACTTGATCGAGAATGTTGAATGGGATAATATACCTAGGGTTTAGATTTACCTTATTTCTAAATATCATAACCTTCTTCTATAGATAAATTCATATGAATTCATTATCACTAAATTTTACTTCCAGATTTCACCAATGATTATTAGTATGACATTTCTGTAGACTCTAAGCTGCCTTAATGTGATGATGAACGACTTTGACTTTCTCTGTAATTTCCTTATCTAACTAAGTTCCCAAAATATTTCTTTCTCCAAATAAATCCTAACATATTATATTTACACACTTTTTTTATATAGGGCTTATAAAGAGCCATAAAAATAATTTAATGAAAGCTGTTATTGAAGGAAAACTAAACTAGAGGAAAGTGTTGATCTCTAACACCTTTTAAATCCATATAAAAATGACCTAAACATATCCTTAAAGGTTTGAATGCTTCTCTCAGACTGACCATCTATCTAAGGATGATAAGATTCATGGAAACACAACTCTGAATCCATATCTTGTTGAAGTCTTTGCAAGAACATCGAGGTAAATCTCATATCCCGATCAGATACAATAGAATGTGGTATTCCATGCAATATTACCACTTTCATAATGTTTATTCTAGTAATATGATCAAGAGAGAAATCTTCTCTAATAATAATTAATTGTGATAAATTTTTAAGTAAATTTACTATATCCCAAATAATATTATTCCTTTATATGTTTTGAGAAGTTGATGACAAAGTCCATGGTGATGTTTTCTCATTTCTATTCTAGTATGGGTAATGGTTGTAATTTCACCTTATATTTTTTTCTCTCACTCTTAACTTAATCTAATACCAAGAACTGAGAGACATACTCTACAATATCTCTCACTCTTAACTATGAACATTATCCAATATTTCCTTCTTCATATCTGGTACGGATAGAACACATACATGGTTTCTAACCCTTATCATTACATCATAATCAAGGTTGAACTTATGAACTTTTCTCACTTTCTTTTGTGGCTCTATATCTTCCTTATATGCCTCTTTAATCTTCACATGAATAGAAGTTTAAACACTCATTTAAGAAAGATAATATTTTTTTCCTTAATTCAAGATTTCAGGGTCCATATTTTATAAACTAAAAAATATTGGATCTTTCGTGATCCTCATTATAGATAAGCTAGCATGATTCTTTCGACTCAGGGCATCATTCACCTTATTCAATTTCCCAGGGTGGTAATGTATTGATTCATCATAATCTTTAATCAAATACAAAAATCTTCTCTGGCACATATTAAACTCTTTCTAAGCGACTATATACTTTAAACATTTATAATTATTATATATGTCACACCTTTCTCTGTAAAGATAAAACCTCTATATCTTTAAATAAAAAATTACTACAGCTAACTCAAAATTAGAAGTTAGGTAATTTTTCTCATAAACCTTTAATGAAGCAAAATATATCACTATATCATTCTATATGAGGACGCGTCTTAGTTCCTTATTTGATGCATCATTATAGATCTCAAACCCTTTACTACTATAGGGTAGTATAATAATAGGTGTGTAGACTAAACTTCTCTTTAGTTCCTTATAATTTTCCTCACACTCATCTATCTAAAGGAACTTAGTTCCCTTCTGAGTTAAGTTTGTGAGTGGATTAGAAATCAATGAAAAACTATCCAAAAAGTTTCAATAATATCTATACAAACCAAGAAAACTATGGATCTCAGTCATAATGGTTGGTCTATTCTAGTACTTAATAACTTCTTTCTTTTATGTATCCATTGATATACCCTCTTTTGAGATTATATAACCCAAAAATGATACTTTTTATTTCCAACATTCACACTGGGAAAATTTTACATACAACTTATCCTTTATAAAGGTCTTCAGTACAATCCTCAAGTGATCTTCATGATCTTCCTTACAATTGGAATATTTAATAATTTTATCTATAAAGGCTACCAAAAAATGATCTAGGTAATCTCTAAAGACTTTATTCATTAAATACATGAAGTTATTGGGGGCGTTGGTAAGGCCAAATGGAATCAATTTAAATTCATAGTGTTCATACCATGTATGGAAGGTTTTCTTGGATATGTCTTCACTTTTTACCCTCAAATAATAATGGAAGGTTTTCTTGGGTATGTCTTCACTTTTTACCCTCAAATAATAGTATCCAAATCAAATCAATCTTGAAAAAATATTGAGACACCCATAATTGATTGAATAAATCATCAATATGGGGAATAAGATACTTATTATTGATTGTGATATTGTTAAGTTATAAATAATAAAGGTAGAGTCACATTGATCCATATTTATTATTAACAAAAATAATAGGTTCACCCTAAGGTTATGTACTTGTCCAAATGAATCCCTTTCCAAAATTATCATGGAGTTTCTTATTTAATTAATATATCTCAATCAGGATCATTCTATATGGTGTTTTTTAAATAGTTTTAGCACCAATTATGAGTTATCTTGAAAACTTAACTTCATGATTTGATGGAATACTAGGAAAATATTATGGAAATACATCAAAAAACTTCTGTATAATATTCATATCATCGATATTTATTTTCTACACATCCATCTAAGATAAACACAATTTTTGATCAAGACCCAAAAATGGATGAAATTTACATCGGAAGTTTATATTTATTTTCATGCCTATAGAAAAACATAGTTTG
Organism: Viscum album; assembly: GCA_963277665.1. Lineage (NCBI taxonomy): Eukaryota > Viridiplantae > Streptophyta > Magnoliopsida > Santalales > Viscaceae > Viscum > Viscum album. The sequence goes on from OY728141.1 coordinate 1,800,360,878, forward strand.
ATTCATAATATAAAACTTGGATTCCCCTCCTTAGTAATTTATATTGGATTTATATAAATAAAGTCAGTTTATGAAAAAAGTAACATCAAATTCAACATTAATAAGATTCAAATAAGGCACATTATTATAAAATTAAACATGTTATAGGCCCTTCCTTTGTCTATGAGTTAGACTTTAGAAGATGGAGTTGACTTGGATAATTCCTAGGTTCCCCACATTTAAGATAACAAACTATAAATGGATCTCCATGATGAAATTTATTTTTCTCTATTGAAATATTCATTTGGATTAGAAATACATTGTTTTATACCCTTATTTTCCACAAATAAAACATTTTATTATTCCTTTGAGACCTTATCTTGGGTTTCCCTTTCCACCTTTCTAACATGAATAAAATTTATCCTTCTTTCCTCCATGGTCGCCACCACCTGAGCTCTCATAGAACTTCATTATTATCTTATTTTATGAGTCTGGTAGTTGGTTAAATTGTATGTTGTTAATCATATATCATGATACTTGATTAAGAATAATCACAATATCTTTCACACTCATTATCATCCCATTTTATTGCTCATAATCAAAACATATTTCAGCATATTCAACATTAACATGATTCCTTTAGGTTTAATCCATTTACTGAAACTAAAAAGTAAATTGTGAGGAAGAATAATCATAGTGGTAATCCATGTAGTCATGAAGAATCATTTATAGGATGTCTAAATCATGAAAACTTAGTTTTAATCTATGAAACCATAGGTTTAACCTTAGTAATTAATGGGAATAATCTATTCAAATCATTTGTAGTAGTTTATAAGGAAAATGTGGGTTAGTCCAAGCATATCCCTTGAGAGTTTCAATCTAGGTGCATTGTAAGAAAACACTCACTATGCACTATAATTATGGTCGAGATATACTCAACCTACTCTTTTTGGAGTTATTACCCCTAAAGGCATCTTTTCCAAAACTATGTCCACTTGTAGTATCCATACAGGGATTTTTTCTATGAAAACAATACTCTTTTTTTAACATAACTTAGGACGTTCTTATATACAAAGGATTATCCCAATGGTTCTCACTAAATTTTTCTTATCCTAGTTTAAAAAGGTAACTAAACCTTACTAGGATTCCAACTATAGTGAACCATAATTAACATACATAGATATTACATCTTAATAGATGAATATTCATTGCATAACATTACAATTAATTCCATAATTATATAGGTTCAGTGACTTTAAAATTTTAGATACATAAATAACTGGTTAATAATATATATACATCATTTACCACTAATTTCTTCATAACTAGCACCCTTCTTAGACATATCATACATAAAACCTTTCTTCATAACCTGGGGAAAGGAAACATAATAAAAGGTTATCTCAAATGCTCAGTAACAATAAAAAAGGGATATATCAATGATAAATTATGAATAAAATGAGTATAAGGGTATGAGAGCAGTAGCTTAACACTTTAAAATTATACCTAGTGTAATGTGCTAGGTATTTTTGAATCCGGTTGAAAACCTATCCTTTTTCGATTTTTGAATTAGTATATATTCCATTTTCTTTTTTGATGATCAAAACCAAATTCTGAGAGTTTAATTATAATTATATCATTTTTATGGATGATTCTAGAGGCTTGGAGAGATCCTAAAGTATTTTGGAAAGGTTTCAGGAGCGTCAGAGGCTTGAAGGCCAGTTTTTTAGTTGTAGGTCAGGGCGCATAGTTTGGGGTAAACCATGTGGCCCCTTCACGCTAATTGTGCAGCCCAGTTTTGAACCGCTACACAGTTTGGGTAAATCGTGTGTGGGAGGCACATGGTCATGCAAGGTTCCCTGTAGTTTTTGCAGAAGGCTTCCCCACAGTTTGTGCATGATTAGGGAAAACTGTGTTCAAGTCATGCTAGGGAGGCCTTTTGGGTAGTACATCTTCACTATAGCTCGAACAGTTAGTCCCTAATTTATCAAACCATGCAGAAAAACTATGTGGCCTCATTGAAGAAGAAAAATTACTATCTTTCCCCTCCCCCTATTTCTCCTTTTCTCTCCCTTTTCTCCTATCATGGCCGCATATAGTAGTGGGAAGCTTCATTTTTTCTTCTTCCCTTCATTTTGATCCATCTTCTCCTACGATGATAAATTTTTAGATCCATTGATAGCTATAGAACCGTGTCAGTGAGTCTCACCTCATCTTTTCTTCCCTTCTCCTCTATTTTCACCTTCTATAGCACTAAATCTGTTTGAGTTGTTTTTCCCTATTTTCAGGGCACTTGATGGAAACTTGGATTTCTTCCAATATCATTTGAGTTAGAGCTTGATATTATATGTTCCTACATATATGAGTCCAAGTTAGTTGTTTCTTAACTTTATTCATGTTTTTAAGAAGTTTTGGGGGTTCAGATTTTAGCGCACACTTGGGTATTCAAGTGAGACCCTATTGTTTCATATTAAATTGACGATCTAACCTTATGGGATGTTGTTATGCATTCCCAATCCATGTTTTATCCGAAGAGGTTGTGTTAGAGGTCATCACACCTTGGTTGGATTTTTTGGGGTTTTTATATTCGATTAAATTGAATTGTTTTAATTAAAATGGTTTATTCTTTTAAACCTGAGGCATTCAATTATATTGAATTGAATCGTTATGTTTTTTTAAATTGTGCAATTCAATTGTATTAAATTGAATTGTTTGTTTTAAGTTAATTGAATTGATTTACTCATATATGATTCTTGATATGCATGTGATGAGACCTAAGGGGTCATGGTGGGATCATCCTAAGGAATTGGGATGGTAAGTCCATCAGTATTGAGGTGATGTGGTCGTCTGGTTGGGCTTAGCCCAAATTACTTGGGTGGTGTTGACCATTGGTTGGGAATCATGGATGTCAAATTGAGGTGGAGAGGCCCTTAGGTTGGGCACGGCCTGTGATATTGGATGGCATGGCCATTGGACTTGAGCGACATGGTCGCAGGGGCATGAGGTGTTGGTGTTGATATGAATTATGTATTAATTTGGTTATTTATGCTCATCCATGATAAACAAAGTGCTGATTTGAGTCATGTTCACATAGGTCAACTCCATGATGAGGTTGTTTTGACCACTCATGTGGGAAGAGGCCCCTGGTATCATGGCTTATGAAAATGTGTTAGGGGTGATTGTAGTAGAAATTCACATGGAAGGTGAGTTGACTTCAGTTGATAGTGATGAGGCTATCGGTTGGGGGATGAGGCTCGTTGTATTGAGGTTGTGGACCTAAATTATTTTAGGAGAATGGATATCATCGTTTCTTGGGATGTCTTTCTATGATCCAAAAGTGACTTATTTGAGGACATATATGGATGTGCTTCATAATGTCAGGCTTTGAGCCGATGAGTACTTTCAAGAAGGGGTCTGAGGGACCAGATTGTTTTTCTTGGGCATGACTTTGGGATGTTGGTGGTTTTACTTGAGACACAAGGTGTCAGGAGGCACGAGGTGCCAGGTTACTTCTTTGAGGTGGAACGTAAGGGTTCACCTAAGATATAGGACTTCAGGGGATACCTTGGGACTAGGTCCAAGGATCCTATCCTATTTATAATTCTGGTGTTGGATGAAACAGGTGACATCTTCCTGGTGGATGTTGAGCACCAGGGAATATTTTATTTAAATTGAATTGTATGATATTCTTATTTTATTTAGTTTTTTATTAAACTTAATCTTAAACACTCATGTTGGGTATCCACACTTGGGTGGTATCCTACTGAGAAACATTCTCACACCCTACACAGGCCCTTTGGGTGCGTGTAGATTTTATAATGTTGTGTTCGAGTAAGGTATCGACTTTAGAAGTTGGTTCATAGATCCGTTTGGAATGGAGGTTAACATGGGATATTGAGGTCTTACCTTAGTTGGAGTTCTGTTTTTGTTTTCCTTTTTGATAATTATACTACTTATTATATGTATATATTTTGGTCATCCATGGGTGAACCCTTATTGTTTATAGATATGTACAACATATTAGGTGTGCATGTTTTATTTAGTTGTTGTAAGTGGTATGTTGGTATGTTTATTCATTTTCCACTAATTTATTTAGTTATTTATTCTGTTATTGTATGTTATTTACTATTCTTTCACCATTGGCGGGTCTTGTTCAAGTCTCCTGAGTTTTTAATTTCTGCTTCATGTTATATATATGTACTCAGACTAGTATTATTATCATCCCTAGAGGGTATATCCTCCCAACTATACCTCTTTATACCCCTGATTCTAGTCAGAAGCCTTTGGAATTTTGGGAGGTGCACCTAAACAAAGTATCCCTCTGGCCTAGAGCACTGTTTAAAAGTGGCTTCTAGGCCATGGATGTTACAAGTTGTATCAGAGAAGTTATCTAATAGGATTTAGTAGCAGTGTTTGGCTGGATACTAATGATATTGAGACTGCCTTTATATTTCTTATGGTCTTACTATTTGTTTTATGGTATATTGATGATTAGAAAGATGTCAAAGCTAGGTTTATAGATTATTCTTGGGTTCTTATATCCCCAACTATGAGGGACGGACCAAGTTTCCTTGGGTGGTAATTGTTGTTTTTATATTTCTCATTTTACAATTTATATTATTTCCACCTTGAGTGGTATTTTAATAGAATGTGACTTATTATTGGTTATGGCATGTGACATCTGAGCCTTGGCCTAGTACGACAAGGAAAGAGAACTTAGACACTTGGACCGGTATGGAAAGGGGTGTTTTTTCGTATATGATTTTTTAAGCTCTTGTTAGGAACATATTAGGATGTTTTAAATTTTGAATATGCATGTGTGATTTTATATACTATTTGAGATATGTGATATGAATTATTTATGAAATCTTAAATGCTTGTGATATCAACTAATTTTGATATATTAAATGAAATATTCCATGTGATATATATATATATAAATTTCATGTGACATGTGAAATGGATATGGATCTTATTAGAGAAAGAAGGTATCATGGATTGGGGTGACTTTGAACACCAGGTTAGGTAATGATCTCATCATATTGAGGAAATTATGGTAGTCAGGATGGGTGAGGCTTAGGGTACTTTTGATACATGTCTCTGTTGAGGGAGAGTAAGGAGGTCGTGAGGCTGGGATTCCATGTGGCATGGTTGCAATAAGAAAAGGTAAGGGTAGTGAGGATGCATTGCCTATTACTGTTATCCCTATCTATATTATATATATATATATATATATATATTGGGTTTTCTGACCATGGAGATGGTATTCAATGGGTTGCTACCTAGATGGCTTAGATGGAGAATTAGGCAGGCAATGACAGGGTGTCATTAGAGCATGAGAAAGTTCAAACCCATGAGGGTCAGATAGAGAAAGTACAGGCTCAGGGATAGTCTTGGGCATAGGTTCCAATTCTGGAGGGGCATCCATCAGATTTCACTAGTTTTGGATAATATATTGATGCGAAACTTTTATTGAGAATGGTATGGGTTATCCAAGGTATTGAATGAGGTGCTTAGGGATCAAATCCATCTATGGGGTATCTTACTCAGGAGTTCTAGTCACATCACCCACTGCTGTTTCCGGGTGAGGGTGGACAATAGGCTATTGAGAATTGGATCAAGATTTTTAAGATAGTCTTTGAGAAGCTCATGACACCTCTATGGAGAAGCCTCAAGTTGGCTACATACATGATCAGAGGATTGGAAAATCATTGGTGGGATATGTAGGTTCAGGAAGGAAGACATCATGGGTGGTCCTGGAAGAATTTTTAGGCCAATTTATTTGATCATTTATTCTTAGAGACATTAAGGGAAGAAATATATTGAGAGTTCTTGAGCCTATAGTAGGGAGGCATGTCCATCGTGTACGATTAAGTGGCATTCACTAAATTGTATCTCTTTTCACCCATCATGGTGAGTGATTAAACCTTAAGGGTAAGGCGCTTCAAGGATGGTTTACGAAATGCTATTTGGGTGTAGGTAAACATATTTAGGTTTGCCTCGTTCTCATAGGTAGTGAAACAAGTGATCATAAATAATGGAAACCTTACGGATACATCATACTCAACCCAGGAAGTGGCTTTAGAGTACTTTAGTAGTGATTATTCAAATTATAGGAAGCATGGTAGGGATGAGTTCTAGTAGGGAATTAGGGATAAGGACTTAGATATACCACTTCAGAGTGGATCTTCTATGGTTTTATTCTAGTGTGGGAAGCCCAGACATCTCTGGACTCTATCAGAGAAGCATCCAAAAGTGTGTTGGGAAAGTGTATAGGTTGGGAATCTCAAAAGGTTATGTAGGAATCCTTCTCATTTAGCTGGAAGTCAGGTACAGGGATAGAATTAGGTATCTAATATCAGTACCAGGTGAGGGTATTCGAGCTTCATCTACACATGGAGGTCTTGGAAGAGATAGTGGGACCCATTAGTGGGGTTAGTGGCTGGTGTTTGGTGTAGCAACATAGGGAAGTTAGGCATCATGAAGTCGATCTTCAGGATAGGATCATGTCATAGATCTTTCAGGGGCTAAGAAGGTTGGTGAGCTGATGATGGTTAAAGGTACTTCATGGGTGTAACCTAGTTCCTTTTTGTTTTCCTTTTTGAATGGACTGTTGAGGAATGTTTTTTTGGGTGAATGAGGTACACCGAATATGTATATGGACTAACTAAGAACTGGTTAGTAGGTTGTAACCATCTCAGGTGTGTGATATATATATATATATATATATGTGTGTGTGTGTGTGTGTGTGTGTGTGTGTGTGTGTGTGTGTGTGTGTGTGTGAGGTGAGAGTCACTAGGATCTATTTGAGAATCATGGATGCGAGTTACTTGAGGTGTGAGGCACTAGGGAATCAAAGAGATGTGGGACTTGATTGAGGTGTGTTGGCATCTGGGCATCGTTACAGTGTGGGAATTGATTTTGGTGTGAGCCATCGGGATTGATTGAGCATCATATGAGATGAGGGAACTTGTTGGTTCCATGTGTGACATGGGCATGAGGTTGGCACTGATGCGGTGCAATATTTTATGGGTGTTCGGAATGACACGGGAGCACATGATGAGGTGCAGGAGTGACGATGCATCATGGGAGGACTTTTGAGTCTGATATTTGATCATTGGACTATTTATTGATTTTAGTTTTGGTTCGGTTGTGACTGGGGTTGGTCACTCCTAAAGTGGGGACCCCCCCCTGAGGTAATTTGACATATACCCTTGAGACTGAGGTAGTCTGGGTTGTTTTAAATGGGATGGGTATTTTTAGTACGATCTCTCTGTATCATTTGATACCTTTAGGATGATCTATGTTAAGGTGGAAATATTGTAACATCCTGGGTATTTTTGAATAGGGTCGAAAACCTCTACCTTTTCAATTTTTGAATTAGTGGCTATAACATTTTCTTTATTGATGATTAGAACCAAATTATGAGAGTTAAATTAGCTCTATATCATGTTTTTGGACGATTCTAGAGGCTTGGAGAGTGCCTCGAGTGTTTCATAAGGGTTTTAGGAGCATAAAAGTCCCAAAGGAAGGTTTTGGAGTTGCAAGTTAGGGTGCACGATTTGGGGTAAACTGTGTGGCCCCTTCCAGCTAACTATGTGGCCCAGTTTTGAACTACCACTTGATTTGGGTAAACCTTTCATGGGATGAATACGCCTGTGTAAGGTTCTATGAATTTCCTATAGAGGGATTCATTATGTTTTACACACGGTTAGGGAAAACCATGCGCAAGCCATGTGAGGGTGGCCTTTTGGGCAGTACCTCTAAACTATATCTCACACGGTTAGCACACAGTTTACCAATCTGTGGAATCTAACTATAAAACCCCATTAAAGAGGAAAAATTACAATTTTTATCATCCCCTTATTTCTTCTTTTCTCTCCCTTTTCTCCTCTCTTGGCCACATATAGTAGTAGGGGGATTCCTTTTTTCTTCATACCTTCATTTTGATCCATCTTCTCCTCTTGTGATCCATTTTCAGATCCTTTGGGTGTTATAGAACTGCATCGGTGAGTCTATCCTCATCATTTCTTCCACTCTCCTTTTTTTTCTCCCCATGGAGTGTTAAATATGTTTGATCCATTTTCCCTATTTTTAGGGCACTCAATGAAAACTCATATTTCTTCTCATCTGCTTCGAGTTAGATCTTGATATTGGATGTGCCTACGTCTATGAGTCTAATGTAGTTAGTGCAAACCTTACGTCATGTTTTTGTGAACATTTTAGGGGAACATATTTTAGTGTGCATTTGGTTATTCAAGAAAGAACCTATTATTTCATATTAAATTTACTGTATAACCTCATGGGATGTCATTTGGCATGCCCAATCCATATTTTCTCAAGAGAGGCTAGGTTATAGGTTGTTAGTATTTGGGTGGTTTGGACAGGGGATTTATATTCATTTAAATTGAATTTTTTTTAATTGAAATTGTTTATTCTTTTGAACCTGAGGTGTTCAAATATATTTAATTGAATCATTATATTTGTTTAAATTTTGAAATTCAATCCTATTAAATTTAATTTTTTTATTTTAAGTGAATTGAAGTGATTTCCTTATATATGATTCTTGATATGCATGTGATGAGACCCAAGGGGTCATGAAGAGCTCAGCAAGAAGAATTGGGATGGCATGGACATCAGTATTGAGTTGATGTGGTCATCTGGTTGGGATTGGCCCGAATTAATTTATTGGTGTTGACCATTGTTTGGGTGTCATGGATGTCGGATTGAGATGTTTAGGCCATTAGGTAGGGCATGGCCCATGATATTGGATGACATGGCCATTGGACTTGAGCGAAATGGTCTTGGGGGCACTAGGTTCCAATTTTGATATGGATTAGGTATTAATTTGGTGATTTTCACTCACTCGTGATGGACAAAGTGTCTATTTGAGTCATGTGCACATAGGTTGACTCCATGATGAGGTGTTTTTACCACTCGTGTGGGTATAGGCCCCCGATAATACCTCTTAGGAAAATGTGTTGGGGGTGCTTGTCATAGAAAACCATATGGAAGTTGAGGATCCTTTAGTTGATAGTGATGAGGCTATTAGTTAGGGGTTGAGGCTTTCCATATTAAGGTCGTGGTCCTGGATTATTTTGGGAGAATAGATATCACCTTTTCTTAGGACGTCATGCTATGATAATAAACTGACTTATTTGAAGAATTATATCGATGTGACTCTGAATTTTGGGATTTAAGATAATGAATGCCTTTGAGTAGGGTTCTGAGGGACCATATTGTTTTTCTTGGGAGTTCCTTTAGGTCATCAGTTATTTTACTTAAAGAACGAGGTGTTACGAGGCACGAGGTGTCAGGTTACTTTTTTTAGGTGGAACCTAAGAGTTCACATGAGCTATGGGACTTTAGGGGATACCTTGGGTATTGGTCCAAGGATCCTCTACTATTCAAAATTTTGACATTGTCTGAAGTAGATGATATCTTCATGTTGGGTGTTAAGCACTAGGGAATCTTGTATTTAAATTGAATTGCATGATCTACTACTTTTATTTAGTTTTGTGTTAAACTTTTGCTTAAACTCTCATTTTGGGTATGCACACTTGGGTGGTATCCTACTTATACATATTATCACACCCTACATGGGACCTTTGAGACACATATATATTTTATGATGTTTCCTTCATGTAAGTGATTGGCTTCAGGAGCTGATCTGTTGAGTTGTTTGGAATAGAAATTGACATGGGACCTTGAGGTATTACCTCAGTTAGAGTTCTATTTTAATTTTCCTTTATGATCAATATGCTTCTTATTATATGTATATGTTTTGTTCAACCATGGGTGACCCCTTATTGTTTATTGATATGTATGACCAGATGTGTATTCATGTTTTTTTTAGTTTTTATAAGTGGTATGATGGAATGTTTATTCATTTTCCACTACTTTATTTAGTTATTGTTTCCTCTATTGTATGTTATTGATTGTGCTTCTGCCATTGGAGGGTCTAGTTCGAGTATGCTAAGTATTTATTTTCTATTGCATGTTATATATATGTGCTTAGAGTAGTATTATTATCATAAACAGAGGATATATCCTCCCCACATACCTCTTTATACCCTCGCTTCAAGTTGGAAACATTTTGGCATTTGGGGAGGTATGCCTATGGATAGCAGCCCTCTGGCCTAGATGTAATGTCCCATACCTGAACAGCCACCAGAATAGTGCTATCGGGCTGGGTCTTAATGGCCTTAAGTGCACCTCCCCAAATGCCAAAGGTTTTCGACTATCAGTGAGGGTGTAATCAGGTAAAATGGGGAGGTTATACCTTCTGGGAGGAGGATAATGGTACTGGTATGAGTATAATAGTAATATATGAATCAGAAATAAATGACTCAATAGACTCGAACTAGACCCACATAGAAAAACATGACAATATCAAATAAATAGCAGAAGTGATATAGAAACAAATACAAAAGAAATTAAACAAAACAACATGCCAAAAATCACTAGTAGCCACTAAACAAACAAATCATGCATCCATAGTAGTTCATTCATGTAAATAAACAAAGGGTGATCATGGATAACCGCAGTAGCTATATAGAAAAGTAAGAATAATGATATAGGAATGAAAGATAAACAAATGTATAACCCATTTAGGAATGACCTCAAGGTCCATACCAATATTCATGTCAAACAACACTAGGATCCATCTCTTAAAGCTGATCCTTTACCTGTACATAAAACCATAGTGTCTACATGCATCCTAAAGGGCCCATGTAGGGTGTGAGATGAATCTCAATAGGATATCACCGAATGGTGCATACCTATTATAAGTTTTTAAGAATACAATAACACTAATCAAGGTAAATAACTCAATGTAATAATAAATACCACCTCCACTGGTGCTTATCAGCCACTAGGGATCATCACATGATTCATCCAATATTGGAATCTTAGAAGAAAATAGAGTCCTTGGAACATAGACCAAGTTATTCCTATAGTCACAAAGTCCCAGTGAACCATTAGGTTACACCACAATCACATATCCTGAAACCATGTGCCTCTTGAAACCACGTGTCTCAAAGTACCGACGTCCCAAAGGCAAGACAATCAATAGTATCCCAATCCCACGGACCCCTGCTCGTAAGCTCACGTCGGGACATGGCACGAAAACTGGAGTAATAGTGATGCATGTCTTTAAATAATACCCAAAGGAACAGTGTTGTTTGTCCTCAAATGAATAACTAGAGGAACGACGATGTCTTCCCTCAATCACGGCGAGCCGCAGCCCCCAACCCGGTAGCCACATCGCTGCCATTTTAAGGCTCCTCACCTTCAATGTGGATACCTATGGAAATCACCCCCAGACCAATAGTACCTAACCGCAACTATTAGGGGCATCTACCCACATGAGAGGTCAAAAGCACCTCATCACGGATTCAACCTGTGTGCACATGACTGAAGCATATTTTTCCCATCACAGGTGAGTAGAAATCACCAAAATAAGAACCCAAGCCACACCATCTATGAAACTTCATTTATCTACAACCATGTCTCTCAAATCCTATGACCATTCCATCCAAGTATCTCAGGTCATGCCCAACCTGACAGTCACACTGCCTCAAACCGACATCCATGACGCCCAATCCCGTGGTCAAAACCACCCATGAAAATTCAGGCCTCGCCCAACCTATGATCAAAATCACCCAATCCCTATGGTCATGCCATCCAACCTTAGGCCAAGCCTTCCACAATATAAAGAGCACCAGAATATTTAATTCCAACCATTACATATATATAATCACATTAAAACACTTGTAAATAGGAAATTGAGTTTAAACAGTTGATTTCACTAACTACTAGCCATCACATAGAATCACTGAGGTCTTGAATGCCTTTGAAAATCTTAATTAGGATTAAAAAATTTAAAAATACCAATATAAATCAAGATAATTCATTTAAAACCATTTTAGAACCCTCGACCAAATTAACCCAATGAAAAACAGCCTCTCACCCAGTCTTGCACAAGCATAACAGGTAAGGGAATACCCAATTGTATCCCACAAGGTATAACAATCAAATTAAAATTCAATAATAGGGTTCTTCTCAAAAACCCACCATTGCGCTAAAAGATGAAACCCCCAAATGTTCGAAAAAAAATGACGTATGCACCACCTACCTGATACTCATATGGTTTTCCTTATCTAGTGTTGACCTCTAATTCATCCTAGAATGTATTAGATCTTCAAAATGACAAAAAATTCTCAACCCTCAATATCTTGGTCGAGAGGAGAAATCATGAAGAATGGATCGAGAGGAATCAATCTTTCCAAGGGGGTTATAATGGATCCAACGACATTCAAATTAGACTTAAGAAGAAGAATTGGGAGAAAAATGAAGTCTCGGCCGGCTGGTTCATGAGGTTTCTGTCCAGAACCAAAATACAAGGCTGCTGCCCATTTTAAGAAAAGTTGACAAAGTACATGGCGTGTACTTCGGACTACATGTCGTGTGGGTTCTTTTAATATTCTAAATATGAACAAATTTTTATGACTAACTTTCATGGTCTTGCCGAAATGACTACACAGTGTGTTAAAGGAAATACATGGTGTGTACATGTAAGATCCTCTCTACCCTTACCGACATCCCCACATGCCATGTATAACCCTTACATGACCTATATATACACAGCGTGTACTTAGGAGTACACAACATGTAACTTCAAACCATGTCCTGTGACAGTTTTTTCCCAGTACTTATCCAGTTTTCCCTTGTTTTCTCAAAAACAACTCAAAAGGAAAAAAGAAAAAAAGAGACACATACCTCAAATGAAGAACCAAGTTCTTAAAAACTTCCCCCCTTGAAGCAATTTGTCCCTAAATTTCCCTTCCAAGGGTGGTGAAGGGACACTCTAGAACAAATCCATCCTAAATATCAAATCAATAAAAGGTTAATCGACCTATTTCTCGGACCCATGGTCCTCCTGTGATGCTTCATCACCCCATCACCTCATCAGGTTCCCCTGTGTCACTTCTAATACCCAAAAATATCTTATACTGTATCGAGACCTACCTCGATCCCATGGAAACCCTGACACAAGGAGGTATTGCATCCCATGGATACTCAAAACAACTCGATGTCTCGCACATTGATCATAACCTACATCCTTGATTCCCTGATTCCCAAGGTACCTCAAGTAACCCGCATCACATGGATGCCTTGATGCCTAAGCACCTCAAGTAACCTACATACAATGATGATCCTGATTCCTAATAACATCAAGTAACCTGTATCCAATGATAATCTTAATGCTAAGCACCTCATATATATATAATAATGCATCCGAGATAGTTCCAGCCTATTGAGCAGTGTCTGTTCAGTCCATATATATCTTATTCACCTTGTGAACTAAAAATGGACATGCATTAACAGGCCATGCCAAAAGAATAAAAAGAAAATCATGGCCATGCTCATGATGTACCTCGTACCGGCATCGGCTCATCATCCTAATCATCCCTTGGAATCTCCATGGTGTGCACCTGGCCTAAAACACAGCTGCCTAAAGCCAGTCCTCCCTACAGTGTTGCACTAGTCACCGGCCACTGACCCAATAGATGGGTCCCACTGTCTCTACCACGTCCTCCATGTGAAACTGAACCTTAGATACACTCACCTAGTACTGATCCTGATCCTACACTAGACACCACAGTTTGTCCTGGTCCTTGATTGTTGGTTTTCTGAGAAGGCTTCCTACAAAACCTATTGAGATGACCAACCAATACACATGCTCGTTACTCATTTAGAGGCCTATTGCACTAAGTCCAGACATTCCATGGCTTCCCACGCTAAAATAAAACCACTAAGTAACTACCACATGGTGGTATAGCTGAGTCATTAGCCAAACCACCCTGCTCGAATTCATCCCATCCTTGTTTTCTACCATCTGAACCATCACCTGAAGCTAATGCTCAACCCAAGTGAGGCATGTCTGTCAGGTTTCCCTCTTCTATGAGCTCTTGATTCACCACCTCTGAGAATGAGTCTAGCCTAAAAAAATTACTTGAACCTCAATGGTGTGCCATAATCCATCTTTGAATCACCTTACCCTCAAGGTTTCATCTCTTACCATACCTAGTGTAAAGTGAGACAACTCGGTGAAAGTAGTTTCATAATCCATGACGGACATGTCACCCTACTGAAGGCTCAAGAACTCCTGAGCTCTCTCTACCCTCAGTGTATCCAGGAAAAAGTGCCTGAATAATTTATCCTTGAATTCCTTCCAAGACACTCCCTCATGTTTACGGGCCTAAAAATGCACATCCCACTGGAGCTTCACTATTCCTCTGAGCATATACATCACCAGCTTGACCCTCCACTCTGGAGGCATCTCGAGCTGCTCAAAGATAATATACATGCTCTCTATCTAGTTCTCAACCACCTGTGGACCACCCTCACCCTAGAAAAGAGTATATTTCTACGACTAGAACCCCTGAGTAAAGTAATCCATAAAGGTCTCTATCCCTTAGCACCCCTTTCAATACCCTATAGAACACATACTACTCTAGTTTGGAGATGCTCGTCGAGCCATGACCCAAATGATATCAAACCCAACTGTGGCCCTACCTGCACTAGATCTTGAACATGATCCTATCCTTCAGCATGTATGTAAAGACCTGGAAATTTCAAGGAAATTTTTTTTCTTAATTTCTTTGGAATTTTACGAGTGCGCATTTTCTGATGGCACCTGATTCCGAGGTCTGGTGCGCTCGGAATCAATTTCCGAAGTTTAGCTCAGGTACATTCAGTAAATGAATGAACGGGTTTTTCTATCTTTTGAACCAGTGCCCAGAATTAAAATCTGAGGGCACCGTTGAACTCGCAACGTGGGTTTTCGCTTAAGAAAACCTTCACCTCGACGACAGATGATCGGGTATGAATGTTAGTTTTTGGGGTTTTATGTGGGTTAATAAAATAAAATAAGTGAACAATTTATTTTATTTTGTTAAGCACATGTCGTGCGGATAAAGTGGTTAGAAGATCCACTTGGGAGTTGGTGGTGGGACAGCCACACCCTAACCTCCGATGAGAGGTTATGGTGGTGGGGTCCACTGAGATCCAACCTCCATTGTGAGGTTGATTGTGGTGGAAACCACATGAGGCCTCCATTAATGGGAGGGGAATCATAACTCCTTGAATCCCCTTCATTTATGAGGGAGATCCTCTAGGTTTAAATCCCCCTCTTAATTGAGGAGGATGAAACCTCCCTTTTTAATGAGGGGACCACCCAAGAATTAACCACCCCCCTACTTTCCTTTTTGTGGTTAATTAATGGTGGGGCCCGCCAGGAAATATCCTCCCTTTGGAGGATATTCTTCTGTGGGGACCACCCGGGCCAATAACCCCCTTTTTGACTTATTCCCCATTTGAATGTGCCACCACAGTGGATTAATTAGGTGGAGCCCTCTGTCATAAATCCTCCATTTATGACTTGCGTGCCAACAATGAACCCTCCCACTCCTATATAAAGGAAGCTAGGAGAAGGAGTTCTGGATAGCTTCTTCAAGCGGTGGAATGGTAGCAGTGAAGCACGACGCCTAGCACTTGGAGATTTTTCCTCTTCCTCCAACGAAGAATGAAGAACGTCGACACCACCCTCGGCTCCTTCCTTTCCGACATTGATGGAACGATGCATGTCTTCTGCGACGCCCGTCTTCTGTGACTCGCCATCATTTAATGTCGTTTTATGAGGTAGGGGTTGTTATGTTCAGGTTTTAATACCGTTCATCATCGTTCACAAATTCTTGAGTTCGATTGGCCGCTTGATACCATCTTGATGAGGAAGGGCTCAGACCGCATGAACATGGTCCGACCCTTCCCGTCTTGTTTGTTCTTTCTGGATGGTGGAGGTGGACTACGAAGAATCGGCCAGTGTCAGGCCGACCACGAGCGGATTGTCAGTGCGTGATTATCGGGTCTCCA
The DNA here is from genome assembly GCA_963277665.1 of Viscum album. Lineage (NCBI taxonomy): Eukaryota > Viridiplantae > Streptophyta > Magnoliopsida > Santalales > Viscaceae > Viscum > Viscum album. The sequence goes on from OY728141.1 coordinate 1,800,376,793, forward strand.
CAAGGCGCGGCACCGTCGTGCCGTGTGGAGTAGAGTCGAACCGTGGCTTAACCAATCTGAGGTGGAGGGGCACGGTGTCGTCACATCGTGCCGATGGAAGAAAGTCGCGGCCTAAGGCCGTGGCAGATCTGGAAGGGCGGCCGACTGTGCCGGCCGCTGGCGCCATCAAGAGGCGGGACCCAAGAGGGGTCCCGCGGTCACCCAAGGGCCGACCATTTCATAGAAACTAGGGGGTGTAACACCCCCCCCCCCCAATCCGCAGCTAGGGAGGGCCCCACTGGGCACCGCCACCCCGCCTGGTCGGCCAGCCACGCGGCCAACCGTGTGGGCCACGCGGGCCGGGCCGCCAACGTCAAGTCGGGCTGCCAGCACCGAGCCGAGCCGCGCCAGTTGGGCCGGGCCACACCCAAATGGGCCGGACCCGGACCCGGGTTGGGTTGACCCAGTTTGGGCCAACCTGGGGGGTATTGGGCCGGGTCGGACCGGGCCCATACCCCCTATTTTCGGACCGTTTTTGGTTAAACGGTCATATCTTGAGCTACAGACCTCTGATCTATGCACTGTCAGTTGCGTAGGATTATTTGGATTGAGACAGTCCTTTTAAGTATATTACACTCAAGGTTTTGGCAAAGTTTGGGTATGGCTGGCTTGGTTCGAACTCGAAACCAACCGGGCCCTCGGAGCAGAAACGCTTATAACTTGAGCTCCGGACGTCCGATTGACATGTCATCGACTTTGTTGTATTCATCTTGATGAGAAGGTTATTTTGGAATACTTATCCTATGATTTGGACGTAGTTGGAGTGTGGCTGGGTTGGATTGTACCTTAAATCCAACCGGGCCCCTGGAACGAAAATGCTAATAACTCACAGACCGGGTGTCTGATTAACGCGTCGTCTGTTGCGTTGAGACCCCTATGACGAGGCGGTCCTTTGAGATACTTCCACGTGATATTACATGACACTTGGAAGTATCAACCGGTAGCTCATGGAGCGGACCCTCCTAGAGACGATCGTACGGAGTGCGGAGACTGAGTAGCTGTAGACCTGACGACTGCTTGACCAATTCGACTCGGAGTGATTCGATTAGCCTAGTGGACGGAGCGCCCGGTTTTTTGCGGCAGACCCACGGCGAACGAAGCGCCTGGTATTTGGTAGCAGAATCACAGTACTCGACAGGAGGAGTACCTCTTTAGGATATTAGGGGGAGCGCCCGGTATTTGGTGGCAAACCCACAGCGGACGGAGCGCCCGGTATTTGACAGTAGACCTGCGGTACTCGATAGGAGAAGTTCCTCAGCAGTCTAATGTTAGTGAGTAACGCCTCAGAGTCTTCACAGGGCTACTGTACTTGATAGAGGAGGAGTTCTCCAGCAGTTGCGTTTTCGATAATTAAAATCCTGGTTTGAGCTGAGTCAATGACCTTTTGTGTTTACCTCATGATTGAGATGAGTTACTTGATAACATAGGTATATGTATGGGCATATAACTAAGTAAATGTTATCTGTTGAGATCTTTCTTTTTGCTTTATCCTTGTTGGTTTTAGTGAGACCTTGAGGGTCTCGAGGTCCCTACTGAGTATCGTTATACTCACCCCTACACGGGCTATGCATGCACCTCGTTGTGTTGGATGCAGATGACGGACAACGCTGATCGTGGTTGAGGCTTGTAGAGCTGGACGGTACCCGGAGGTGGACTTCATGATGAGACGGTACTCGGAGGTGGACTTCACGACAAGACGGTACCCGGAGGTGATAGACAGATATGGAAAGCTGAGGTGACCATCTGTACCTACCCTTCAGGTAGGAACTCTAGAGGACGATCCAGGAGAAGCTTGACACCATCCTGCTATTTTTTCTTTTCCTTGTACTTTACTGTTGGGCTTGTATTCCGGGACCTTTGTACTTTAATCACACTTTTTATATTTCTTTACTTAGTTTTTTCTTCTACTTTTACTCTGGTTTTGTGTGTTTACGTATCTTAAAGGCAATGATTTCTCCTTTTTATCGGGATTCATGCTTTTGGTGCTAGTCTCCAGCCCTGGCCTATGGAAGGCGGGCTTGGGGTAGTCACGGCACGGGCCCCGAGGACGGGTCGTGACAAATTGGTATCAAAGGAGTCGGTTCTACCACATAACTCAAGACTCTAACCTTTTGTTTCTGTGAAGAAATAGTGTTAAGGGTACTAAGTGTGGTTTTCAGTTCAGGGAGTCCAGTGTTGGTGCGGGCGGTCGACGTATCCATACACCAGGACCCTGACTTCTGATTTCTGACTCAGTGCACGAAAACACTGATTGCATGTGTGTTTTCAAAAGTTCTTTTTAAGTCATCTCAAACCAGGTCAGCTCACCAGGTATAGTATTTTGAAAATGTCGCATCTATTTCTTTCAGGATGCCTCCCTACGGATGACCAGCTAGAGCCCCGAGAGTTGTACGTACTGACAGCCCGCCGAGCGACGAGGCCTCAGTACAGGGCCCTCTTTCAGTTGAGGCACCAGCGGAGGCACCAGAAGTACTACCATCTATTGGGACACCGATGCCACCAGCCCCAGCAGCAGGTGATGCACGCTGCTTGAGCGCACTGTACAAGTTCCAGCGCCAGAGGACACCCAGGTTCTGGGGAGAGAGGGACCCACAGGCGGCTGAGGATTGGCTGGAGGCTGTGGTGAGAGTCTTCAAGCTAGTAGTTACACCAGCGGACTTCATGGTGATCCTTGTTGCTAGCCTCCTTCAAGCAGCAACAGGAAGATGGTGGAGCCTGATGCTCTAGATGCATGACGAGGAATCACTTCTATGGGCAGACTTCGAGAGCCTATTCCGGGCAGAGTTTGTACCAACCACCCTTTGAGTGGTGCGGATACAAGAGAAACTTCACCTGCAGCAGGGTAGGATGAGTGTAGCTCAGTACTCAGTGAGGTTCACAGACCTCTCACGCTACTCTACAGATATGGTATGGGATCCATTCTGCAGGGCACGTACCTTCGAGCAGGGGCTCAGGCGTGAGATTAGAGATTCAGTTGTTTCTCACAACATTCCAACATAGATGGGAGTGTTGGAGTGATCCCTTCTAGTGGAGAGTTTCCTTGCTGAGCAGTCTCTAGTAGCAGGACCCACCACTAGTAGACTTGCAGCAGAGTCTTCTGCAGATGGTAATAGACAGACGACATAGGGCTCCAAGAGGACCAGACCCACCGGTGGCTGACTGCACGACTCAGGTTCAGTTGTGCGGGGAAACCAGAGTGGAGTCAGAGCCAGTCGTGCCAAGAGAGGGCAGTGTTACTCATGTAGTGGGCTTGGTCACATGGCACATGACTGTCTGACCCACCGTACAGATGAGCAGCAGATAGATGAAGAACCTCTCAGGAAGAGGCATAGGTTTGATTGAGGCAGACCACAAGGAGCAGGAGTCATAGGCAGAGGAGTTGTCCGTGTAGATGGAGGTTGATGACACTTCGAGGTGTTTCCACCACCACCACCTGGAGGACCACCCCGATTGCAGGGAATGGGTGGATATGGAATAGATCAGCTTCATGCAGCTTAATCATATGACTACGGAGCTCTGGAAGTAGGTGGACAGGAGCGGGACTAGGCATGGAGGCCTTTGTTCTTAGTTTTTTTAGTTTCCATGTTGTCATTATTGTGTTTTCTTTTTGTCTTTGTACTACGAGATGCAGTAATAAAAGAAACTTATCTTTGTGACATTTACTTTCCTATCCACTTTGTTTGGTTGATACTAAGAGGTTCTAGTTTAAAACTGTTGACTTGGTCCTCACTTTCAAGATACCTACTGGAAGAGACCCAGTGACCACACACTGCTTCCGACAATGTGACTCGACCCTTGGAGGTGAGAGTAACGGTTGGATCTCTTGGCAGTAGCATCGAGGCCTTACGACGTTCTCCATGGCATGAAATAGTACCGTTCATGTCAGGATTGACTGTATTAGGCAAAGAACGTGGTTCATCCAGGGGATGAGACTATATTTCTCTTTTCGACAGAGGAGAAATCTCAGCAGCTCTTTGGTGGAACGTAGATGAAGAAGGTTTGTGATGAGTTATTTCAATTGGCTAGTCTCACCCATCATTATTTGAGCGAAAAGTTTACGGTTCTCTCCATCTCAATAATCTCAGGTGTATCTTCACTTAGAAGGACATGAACCTGGGACAGCGGTGATGTCTTGATTTCCTCCAGGACTATGACTTCGAGATAGTTTATAATCCTGGAGAGGGGAACGTTGTAGAAGATGCTCTTAGTGGGAGATCGGACATTCATCTATTAGGAGTGGCAAGACAGCAGCTGGACACATTTCAGATATCCTTTGTGGATAGTGTTGGAGTCAGAACGTGTAGAACCAGAGATGGTTTAGGCTACGACGGAGAAGGTGCAGATCATCCGGGAGCAGATGAAGACTGCACAGAGTAGACAGAAGTCTTATGCTGATAGGAGACAAGACCACTAGAGTTTGAGGGGGATGACCATGTCTTCTTATGGGTCTCACCTCGATGGGGTCTACGAAGATTTGGCCAGGGCGGCAGGTTATCTCCGTGTTTCATCGGACCTTTCTAGGTCCCCAGCAGAGTAGGTGAGGTGGTTTACCACCTGGCCCTTCCACCTCAGTTGCATCGGGTGCACAACGTCATCCACATATCTCAGTTGAGGAGATGTGTTCCCGAACTATCTGTCATCATCAAAAACAGAGAGCTAAATATCAATGATGGGGAAAAATTCACGGGGTTTCAATAGAGGTTGAGGATCGACAGGAGTGGGTCCTACTGGGATGGTTGGTTCCTCTTGTGCACTTTCACAGGCAGCACAGGAACCTCTAGGAGAGCACATGGGATCGGGAGGCTCAGTTGCGTGCTCGGCACCTCTTTTAGTTTTCCTAGTTTGTGTTGTAGCTTTACGGGGATGTAAAGCCCTGAGGTGGGAGTAATGTAAAACCCAGAATTTTCAAGGAATTTTTTTTTCTTAATTTCTTTGGAATTTTACGAGTAAGCAGTTTCTGACAGCACCAGATTCCAAGGTCCGGTGTGCCCGGAATCAATTTCTGAATTTTAGCTCGGGTACGTTCAGTAAACGAACGAACGGGTTTTTCTATCTTTTGAACCAGTGCTCGGAATTGAAATATGAGGGCACTGTTGAACTCGCAGCGTGGGTTTTCTCTTAATAAGACTTTCACCTCAACAGTAGATGATCAGGTATGAAAGTTATTTTTTGGGGTTTTACGTGGGTTAATAAAATAAAATAAGTGAACAATTTATTTTATTTTGTTAGGCACTTGCCGTGTAGATATAGTGGTTAGAAGCTCCACTTGGGAGTTGGTGGTGGGACTGCCACACCCTAACCTCCCATGAGAGGTTATGGTGGTGGGGTCCACAGAGATCCAACCTCCCATGTGAGGTTGATTGTGGTGGAAACCACACGAGGCCTCCATTAATGGGAGGGGAATCATAACTCCTTGACTCCCCCTCATTTATGAGGGAGAGCCTCTAGGTTTAAATCCCCCTCTTAATTGTGGAGGATGAAACCTCCCTTTTTAATGATGGGACCACCCAAGCATTAACCACCCCCTCATTTCCTTTTTGTGGTTAATTAATGGTGCGGACCACCAGGAAATATCCTCCCTTTGGAGGATATTCTTCTGTGGGGACCACCCGGGCCAATAACCCCCTTTTTGACTTCCTTCACATTTTAATGCGCCACCGCAGCGAATTAATTGGGTGGAGCCCTCTGTCATAAATCCTCTATCTATGACTTGCGTTCCAACGATGAACCCTCCCACTCCTATATAAGGAAGCTAGGAGAAGGAGTTCTGGACGGCTTCTTCAAGCAGCGGAACGCTAGCGGCGAAGCATGGCGCCCAGCACTTGGAGAGTTTTCCTCTTCCTCCAATGAAGAACAAAGAACGTCGATGCCACCCTCAGCTCCTTCCTTTCTGACATTGACGGAATGACACCTGTCTTCCGTGACGCATGTCTTCCATGAATCACTGTCGTTTAATGCCATTTTATGAGGTAGGGGTTGTTATGTTCGGGTTTTAATATCGTTCATCAACATTCATAAATTCTTGAGTTTGATTGGCCGCATAATACCATATTGATGAGGAAGGTCTCGGATCGCACGAACATGGTCTAACCCTTTCCCTCTTGTTTGTTTTTTGTGGGTGGTGGAGGCGTACTGCGAAGAACCGGCCACCGTCAGGTCGACCACGAGCAGATCATCAGCGCGTGATTGTTGGGTCGCCACAAGGCGCGGCACCGTCGTGCCGCGCGGAGTAGAGTCGGACCGTGACCTAATCGAGCCACGGTGGAGGGGCGCAGCGCCGTCGCGCCGCGCTGGAGCTACATGGGCCGCGGTGGATCTGGAAGGGCGGCCCGCTGTGTCGGCCGCCGGTGCCATCAAGAGGCGGGACCCAAGAGGGGTCTCACCGTCACCCAAGGGTCGGCCATTAAGGTCGGCCATTTCGTAGAAACTAGGGGGTGTAACACCCCCCCCCCCAATATCCATGGCTAAGGCGGGCCCCACTAGGTACCGCCACCCCGCCTGGTCGGCCAGCCACGCGGCCAACCACGTGGGCCACGCGGGCCAGGTCGGGCAACCAACGTCGGGCAGGGCCGCCAGCGCCGGGCCGGGTCGGGCTGCCAGCGCCGGGCCAGGCCGCCAGCGCCGGGACGGGCCGCGCCCAACTAGGCTGGACCCAGACCCGGGTCAGGTCGACCAGGTTCGGTCCTACCCAGGGGGTATTGGGCCGGGTCGGACCGGGCCCAGACCCCTATTTTCAAACCGTTTTCGGTTAAATGGTCATATCTGGAGCTACGGACCTCCGATCGACGCACCATTAGTTGCGTAGGATTCCTTGGATTGAGACGGTCCTTTAGGTATATTACACTCAAGGTTTAGGAAAATTTTGGGTATGGCCGGGTTTGTTCGAACTCAAAACCAACCGAGCCCTCGGAGCAGAAACGCTTATAACTTGAGCTCCGGACGTCTGATTGAAATTCCGTCGACTTTATTGTATTCCTCTTGATGAGACGGTTCTTTTGGAATAATTCTCCTAAGGTTTGGACACAGTTGGATTGTGGACGGATTGGATTGTACTCGAAATCCAACCGGGCCCCTGGAACAGAAATGCTAATAACTCACAAACCGGGCGTCCGATTGACGCGCCGTCTGTTGCGTTGAGACCCTTGTGACGAGGCAGTCCTTTGAGATACTTCCACGTGAGATTATGTGACACTTGTAAGTATCGACCAGTAGCTCGTGGAGAGGACCCTCCCGGAGACGAGCGTACGGAGTGAAGAGACCGAGTAGCTGTAGACCGGACGACTGCTTGACCGATTCGACTCGGAGTGATTTGATTAGCCCAGTGGACAGAGCGCCCGGTTTTTTGCGGCAAACCCACGACGGACAGAGAGCCTAGTAGTTGGCAGCAGACCCACGGTACTCGATAGGAGGAGTACCTCTGTAGGCTATTAGGGGGAGCACCCAGTATTTGGCTGTAGACCCACAGCGGACGGAGCGCCCAGTATTTGGCAGAAGACCCGCGGTACTCGACAGGAGGAGTACCTCAGTAGTCTAAGGTTAGTGAGTAGTGCCTCGGAGTCGTGACCGGGCTACTGTACTCGATAGAGGATTAGTTATCTAGTAGTTGTGGTTTCAATAATGAAAATCCTGGTTTGATCTGAGTCAATGACCTTTGTGTTTACCTCATGATTGAGATGGGTTACTTGATAATTTAGGTATATGTATGGGCATATACCTAAGTAAAGGTTATCTGTTGAGATCTTTATTTTTTCTTTATCCTTATTGGTTTTAGTGATACCTTGAGGGTCTTGGGGTCGCTACTGAGTATCTTTATACTCACCCCTGCACAGGCTATGCCCGCACCTTGTTGTGTTGGATGTAGACGACGGACAACACTGATCATGGTTGAGGCTTGTAGAGTTGGACGGTACCCGGAGGTGGACTTCACGACGAGACAGTACCCGGAGGTGGACTTCACGACGAGATGGTACCCAGAGGTGACAGACGGACGTGGAGAGCCGAGGTGACCATCTGTACCTACCCTTCAGGTAGGAACTCCAGAGGACGATCCAGGAGCAGCTTGACACCATCCTGTTGTTTTGTCTTTTCCTTGTACTTTACTATTGGGCTTGTATTCCGGCCCCTTTGTACTTTCAGCACACTTGTTATATTTCTTTACTTAGTGTTTGCTTCTGCTTGTACTCTGGTTGTGTGTGTTTACGTATCTTAAAGGCAATGCCTTCTTCTTTTTATCGGGATTCACACCTTTGGTGCTAGTCGCCAGCCCCTGGCCTATGGAAGGTGGGCTTGGGGTTGTCATGGAACGGGCCCTGAGGACGGGTCGTGACAATGTACCTACGACTCATTCTCTACCTGACCCTCAAGGGTCTGAACCTGATCGTACTCTTGTGGCACTGTATCATCACCCGCCTGATGCTCCATCGATCCATCTAGGAGGACCCTTCTGAACACTATGGGAAAAATGGGTATTTGCGACGGGTTATTTGCGATGGGAATAAATCCCGTCGCAAATAGTCCCGTTAAAAACTTATTTGCGACGGGGGTAGTTACCCCTCGCAAATAAATAGGCTTTTGCGACGGGATTGCTTTCCCCGTCGCAAATAGTTTTCCCGCGATGCATGCCAAATCGCGGGAAAACTATTAGCGACGGGAAAATATTCCCGTCGCAAATAACCGGCGGCGGTAAAAGGTATTTGCGACGGGAATATTTTCCCGTCGCAAATAGTATGTTATTTGCGACGGGTCCCGTCGCAAATAACTATTTACCCGTTGACCGTAATAAATGCGGGCTAAGGTATTTGCGATGGGATACCCGTCGCAAAAGGGCCCGTCGCAACTAATCTAACCTATAAATACCCCCATCCGTTTTTTTCAAATCATTCTCATTCTCTATCTTCTCCTGCTCTCAAACTTGTGTTTCTAAAGTTCAGTTTTTCTTCAGTTTAATTTTTTTCTTCGGAGCTGATATTAAAGTTTTAAAGAACGATCAGAGCAGATCAATTTCAAGGAATTTATGTTCATTTTAATTTAATATTTATTTTTAATTTTTTATTAGTTTCAATTATTCTTAATTAGTTGTAATTTAATTATGTTTATATTGTTTTCTTACTTAATAAATTTAAATTATTAGTATTGTTCATAGTTAATGGTAATTAGGAATAATTAGTAATAATTTTTAATAATTAAGAATAAATTTTAATAATTAGTAACAAATACCAATAATTAGGAATAACAACATTATTACATTATTAGTATATTTTATTATTAATATTAAAATAATATAATTTTTTATATATATACAATTCTCTTTTCATCTGTGTGTTTACTGTCTTCACATGTATTATTTGTATGTGGAGATAGAAAACGCACAGATGAAAGGAGAATTGTATATAAATCAGAAAATTATATTATTTTAATATTAATAATAAAATATACTAATAATGTTATTATTTGTAATTGTTGGTAATTATTCCTAATTATTGGTAATTATTCATTTAATTACTAATAATTAGGAACAATTATCAATAATTATCAATAATTAAGAATATTTAGTAATAATTAGTAATAATTACCAATAATTAGTAATAATTAGTAATAATTATCAATAATTAGTAATAATTAGTAATAATTACAAATAAGTAGTAATAATTAGTAATAATTACCAATAAGTAGTAATAATTACCAATAAGTAGTAATAATTATGTATAATTTGGAATAATTAACAATAATTAACAATAATTAGTAATAATTAGTAATAATTACCAATAATTACCAATAATTAGTAATAATTAGTAATAATTAGTAATAATTACCAATAATTGCCAATAATTACCAATAATTAGGAATAATTAGGAATAATTAGGAATAATTAGGAATAATTAGGAATAATTAGGAATAATTAGGAATAATTAGGAATAATTAGGAATAATTAGGAATAATTTGGAATAATTAGGAATAATTAGGAATAATTAGGAATAATTAGCAATAATTAGGAATAATTAGGAATAATCATCAATAATTATCAATAATTATCAATAATTAGTAATAATTAGTAATAATTAGGAATAATTAGGAACAATTATCAATAATTATCAATAATTAAGAATAATTAGTAATAATTAGTAATAATTACCAATAAGTAGTAATAATTACCAATAATTAGTAATACTTGCCAATAATTTGGAATAATTACCAATAATTAACAATAATTTGTAATAATTTGTAATAATTACCAATAATTACCAATAATTAGTAATAATTAGTAATAATTACCAATAATTGCCAATAATTACCAATAATTACAAATAATTATGAATAATTAGGAATAATTAGGAATAATTAGGAATAATTAGGAATAATTCGGAATAATTAGTAATAATTAGGAATAATTAGTAATAATTAGTAATAATTAGTAATAATTAGTAATAATTAGGAATAATTAGGAATAATTATTTATAATTATTTATAATTATTTATAATTATTTATAATTAGTAATAATTACCAATAATTACCAATAATTACCAATAATTACCAATAATTACCAATAATTACCAATAATTACCAATAATTACCAATAATTACCAATAATTACCAATAATTACCAATAATTACCAATAATTACCAATAATTGCCAATAATTACCAATAATTAGCAATAATTAACAATAATTAGCAATAATTAGCAATAATTAACAATAATTAACAATAATTACCAATAATTACCAATAATTTGCAATAATTAGTAATAATTAGTAATAAATACCTAAAATTAGGAAAAATTAGAAAAAATTAAGAAAAATTAGGAAAAATTAGGAAAAATTCTCAATAATTAGTAATAATTATCAATAATTAGTAATAATTACCTATAATTAGTATTAATTACCAATAATTAGTATTAATTACCAATAATTAGTAATAATTAGGAATAATTACCAATAATTAGTAATAATTACCAATAATTAACAATAATTAGTAATAATTAACAATAATTAGTAATAATTACCAATAATTACCAATATTTAGTAATAATTAACAATAATTGTCAATAATTACCAATAATTTCCAATAATTACCAATAATTGCCAATAATTACCAATAATTAGTAATAATTATGAATAATTAGTAATAATTACGAATAATTCGTAATAATTATGAATAATTAGTAATAATTACGAATAATTAGTAATAATTACTAATAATTAGTAATAATTACCAATAATTAGTAATAATTACCAATAATTAGTAATAATTACCAATAATTATCAATAATTACTAATAATTATCAATAATTACTAATAATTAGTAATAATTAATAATAATTAGCAATAATTAGTAATAATTAGCAATAATTACTAATAATTAGTAATAATTAGTAATAATTAGTAATAATTAGTAATAATTAGTAATAATTAGGAATAATTAGTAATAATTAGTAATAATTAACAATAATTAGTAATAATTAGTAATAATTAGGAATAATTAGTATTAATTAGGAATAATTAGTAATAATTACCAATAATTAGTAATAATTATTATTAATTACCAATAATTAGTATTAATTATCAATAATTAGTATTAATTACCAATAATTAGTATTAATTACCAATAATTAGTATTAATTACCAATAATTAGTATTAATTACAATTACCAATAATCACCAATAATTACCAATAATCACCAATAATTACCAATAATTACCAATATTTTCCAATATTTTCCAATAATTACCAATAATTACCAATATTTTCCAATAATTACCAATAATTACCAATATTTTCCAATAATTACCAATATTTACCAATAATTACCAATATTTACCAATAATTAGGAATAATTACCAAAAATTATGAATAACTACCAATAATTTGGAATAATTACCAATAATTTGGAATAATTACCAATAATTTGGAATAATTACCAATAATTTGAAATAATTACCAATAATTAGGAATAATTACCTTATTACATTATTTGTATATTTTATTATTAATATTAAAATAATATAATTTTCTATATTATATACAATTCTCTTTTCTTCTGTGTTTTTTCTGTCTCCACATGTAATATTGGCATTCTTTTTCAAAATTATCAACCTACTCGCCAATGGAGAGGTGAAAGTGAATGCCAATATTACATGTGAAGACAGAATGTGAAACACATAGATGAAAGGAGAATTCTATATAATATAGAAAATTATATTATTTTAATATTAATAATAAAATATACTAATAATGTAATTATGTTATTATTATATAATTAATATTTATGAAAAAAATTATATTAGTATTATTAAAAAAAATAAAAAATCAATATAATATTAAAATTATCAATATTTGTAACAGGTTTTGCTTTATTCTCAATATATTCAATCCTTGATTGAGTGTTTTTTCTAACAAATTATTCAAAACCAGTAATGATTTTATATTTTATAGAAAAATATGGAACAACGAGGTCATCAACAGTCATTATTAGATGACCGCATATGGATAAATCAACGTAGAAATCCAAATGGTTCTGGTTTAAATCCAGTATATATAGAGGGTGTGGAGATTTTTTTATCATTTGCGGCATCAAATCCAGAATTTGTTTCAGAAGGAAAGATAAAATGCCCTTGTAGAAAATGTGCATTGAGAACGTTTGACACGTTTGACAAAGTGGGGGAACATCTCTTGCGTTTTGGTTTTCAAGAAGATTATGTTTTTTGGTATCAACACGGTGAACGCAGTTCCAGAGCAGGTGATACCAACTTGATTCCGGATCCATCCCAGTTTCAAGATTTAGTACATGATGTTGTAGGTTCATCTGTTCAACATACAGAAACTCCGGCTGATATAGCTTCAAATCCTGAGTTGGGACCGTCTGAATTTTATGAGTTGTTGAAGTCTGCTGAGGATGCATTATATCCTGGCTGTAAGATGAGCAAATTAGAAGCAGTTGCAAAATTTAAGGCTATCAAATCAGATAACGGAATGTCAAACACCTGTTTTGACCAGATATTTTCTTTGCTGAAAACACTGTTACCCGAAGGAAATGTTTTACCTGCAAATTACTATGAAAGTAAGAGGTTGGTTCGAAATTTGGGACTTACTTGTCAGAAGATTCATGCATGTTCAAATGACTGCATTTTATATTCTGGGGAAAATGAGTCGTTGAATAGTTATCCCACATGTGGGCAACTGAGATATAAAGAAGGACAACACGGGAAGTCTGGTTTGATTCCTGTAAAACAGTTGAGATATTTTCCTCTTACATCCAGACTTCAGCGTTTATTCATGTCTAAGAATACAGCGACAATGATGTCATGGCATAAAGAGAATATTTCAACCGATAAAAGCTTGAATCATCCAGCCGATGGTGATTCATGGAAACATTTTGATAGAGTGCATCCATCCTTTGCTTTAGAAGATAGAAATGTTCGACTGGGCCTTTCCACTGATGGTTTCTGTCCGTTTGGATCTTATGGTAGTCAATATTCATGTTGGCCTGCTTTTTTAACTCCGTACAATTTACCTCCATGGATGTTGATGAAGGATCCATATATCTTTTTGACTTTACTAATTCCAGGACATCTGAAGAAAAATATTGATGTTTATTTGAAGCCATTGATTGATGAATTAAATTTATTGTGGATTACTGGTGTCAGTACATATGATGTTGCAACGAAACAGAATTTCATACTGATAGCAGCATTGATGTGGACAATAAGTGACTTCCCGGCTTATGGGATGTTATCTGGCTGGAGTACACATGGTCAGAAATCATGTCCTTACTGTATGGGAGAGAACAAAGCATTTATGCTCATTCATGGAAAGAAACCTTGTTATTTTGACTGTCATCGCAGATTTCTTCCAGCTGATCATCCTTTTCGCAGAAACAGATCTCATTTCAGAAAAGGAACAGTTGAAAGGGATGGACCTCCAAAAATGCTATCAGGTTCGGAGTTAAAATCGGTTGTATTTTCATTACCTCCCATAACTTTTGGTCCCACAATAAACCAACAGAAAATTTCTGGTTTTGGGAAAGAACACAATTGGATTAAACGTAGCATATTTTGGGATTTTCCATATTGGTCTGATTTGTTGGTCCGATACATGTTAGATGTCATGCATATTGAGAAGAACTGTTTTGATAATTTGTTTCATACAGTTTTGGATACGCCAGGAAAGAGCAAAGACAATGTAAATGAACGTTTAGATCTTGCCCAAATTTGCAGGCGTCCAGAATTGGAACTATTTGAGAATGTCAGAACAGAAAGGTTACTGAAACCAAAAGCAGCTTATACACTGTCTAAAGAAAACCGTTTATTATTTTGTCAGTGGATTGCAGATTTGAGACTTCCAGATGGCTGTGCATCCAATTTGGGTAGATGTGTAAAGAATGGTCATATTACTGGATTAAAAAGTCATGATTGTCATAGACAGCATCTGGTACTTACATTATTTATAAATATTTTATATAACTATAAATATTAACAGTTTATTTTTTATTCTTATAGGCTGTCGAGAACCCCGATATTACAGAGTACTACGTATATCAGAGGATGTATAGTGATCCTGCTACTGGGGAGCTCATAGGTGATCGTCAGCATCACATCGTGGTCAGTATTATTTGTTTTCAATTTTAAAAATTAACTGCATATAATATATTCACAATTTTAATTTTAAATTGCAACTATAGGAGTCATATGAGGTCGCAGCGGCACAGGCCCGGCCTGAGAGTCAGGCCGAGTCATCAGATCAGACCACTGCCCGTCAGTTTGATGAGGCGGCATGGATGCAGGACACCCAGTATGCCTTCGAGAAGGGCCGGGTAGTTGGTATCGGCTCTCGACTGACTCCCGGAGATTATTATGGCAGTGCTGCGATGTCGGCGTCCAGCTCGAGAGGAGCTCGTGCATCTTCTTCTACACAGTATGAGGATCAGTTGCGATCTCAGACTGCACAGATATAGAGTCTCCGACAGGAGCAGGAGCAGATGCGTCAGCAGCATGAGGAGGAGCGTCGACGCCAGCAGCAGCTGTACGAGGAGCAGGCGAGTCGGTGGCAGCAGCAGCATCAGGAGCAGATAGAGTACATGCGCAGACTCACTCATGCTTTAGGGATGGAGTTTCCTCCACCACCATCTACAGATCCCCCACCTCCCCCCCTTCTTCAGATTAGAGTTTGTATTTCTGTTATAAAATTTGTGAAATCAAAATATTTTTTTTCTATTCGTAGTTTCTGTCTCATTATAAAATATTAATAATATTATATTTTTAAAAAACAATATTGATATGAATAATAATATTATTTATATTTTATAATATTAAATTATATATATATATTAAAATTTTATATATATATTAAAATTTTATAATATTATAATTTAATTATATTTTTTGTAATACTTGAATTATTTTAATATTTGAATGTAAAATAATTCTATTATTTTTATATTAATTAAAATAACTTATTAATATTTTTTTTATTTATGAATTATAATTGTAATATTATTATATTAATTAAATCATTTATTAATATTCTATTATTTTTTATTTTTGAATTATAATTCTACTATTATTATAGTAATTAAAATAATTTATTATTTTCATTTGTAAATTATAATTCTATTATTATATTAATTAAAATAATTTACTAATAATTTATTTTTTTTATTTTTTTTTATAGTATTTGCGACGGGATACTATACCCGTCGCAAATACTAGTATTATTAATAGTTTTTTATTTTTTTTTAAAAATAGTATTTGCGACGGGATACGATGCCCGTCGCAAATACTAGTATTATTAATAGTTTTTTATTTTTTTTAAAAATCGTTTTTGCGACGGTACCGTCGCAAAAGGTATTTGCGACGGGACCCGTCGCAAAAGGTATTTGCGACGGGACCCGTCGCAAAAGGTATTTACGACGGGACCCGTCGCAAAAACTATTTTAAAAGTTTTTTACAAAAATATGGAATACTATTTGCGACGGGGAGAATGACCGTCGCAAAAAAAGGCTTTAGCGACGGGCCCGTCGCAAATAAGTGTAGTTGCGACGGCGTTTTCAGCAACGGGCTATTTGCGACGGGCCCCCGTCGCAAATAGCCCGTCGCAAATACCTTTTTTTCTAGTAGTGGAATACCATAAATGGTTAGACAACCCATATATACATAATAGTATATTCAATGCAAATAGTAAAATCAGTAAAAGGAATTGCATAACTACTACCCTTACTCTCCCCCACCGTAACCATGCCCACAACATCCCGACCTCATGGCCTCCTTACCCACCCTCAATAGATTCATGTATCAAAATTACCTCAGTCCATGCCCATCCTGACAACCAACATTGCCTCAACCTGACAACCAAGTCACCCAATCCTAGTGATCAAAATCACCTCAACTATAGTACCTTCCTACTCGTATAAGAGTCAGGCCCAAATCTCATGCCACATGAAATTCTACAAATATATAAAGCATGGAAAATCGCATTGCATAAAACAAGTAATTCTATCACATCACATCATTTGATATTATTCACATGGTATTATCACTTTATATGGTATATGTGCATATATGAAATTGAAATAACCTAAAAACATGCCAATCAAAAGCCAATAAACCTTGCCTTGACTTATCGGGCCAAGGTCCAATTCTTCCCTTACCACACTGGGTCAAGGGTCACATATCACAACCAATAACATCACATACTAAGTGATCCACCAAGGTGGAATCCATATAAACTGTAATCTGAGAAAAATAAAAATAGCAATTCCCACCCAAGGCAACTTGTTCCATCCCACGTACCTGGGGTATAGGAACCTAAGCACAAGCTAAAAACCTAGTTCCATTTACAACCTATATCTAATCTACCAAATCCCAAATAGTAAACTAATAGAAAATAAGGGCAGTATTGATATCATTAGTAGCCAGTGAATCACTGTTACTAAATCTCAGTCAAGAACAACCTCCTCTGATACCACTTTGTAACGTCCCAGACCCAAAAAGCCACCTAAACAGTGCTATCGGGTCGGGTGTTACAGACCTTAAGTGCACCTCCCAGAATGTGAAAGGTTTCCGACTAGTAGAGAGGGTGTAATCAGGTATAGTGTGGAGTCTATACCCTATGAGAAGAGGATAATGGTATTGGTATGAGTATAATAGTAATACATGCAGCGGAAATAAATGACTCGGCAGACTCATACCAGACCCGCAGAGCAGAAGCAAAACAATATCAAATAATTTGCGAAAGTGATATAGAAACAACTACAGTGGAAAGTAAACAGAATATCATTCCATTAATCACTTGTATCCACTAAAAAAACCAAGCATGCATCCATAGCAGTTCATTCATGTAAATAAACAAAGGGAGCCCATGGCTAACCATAGTAGCTACATATAAAAGTAAGCATGTTGATACAAGAATGAAATACAAAAAAATTAAAACCCAGTTAGGAATGACCTCAAGTTCCATACTAATATCCATGCCAAATAGAACTATGATCCAGCTCTTGAAGTTGATCCTTCACCTATATGTAAAACCTTAAAGTCTACACGCATCCCGAAGGGCCCGTGTAGGGTGTGAGATGAATCTCAGTAGGATACCACCCAATGGTGTGTACCTAGTATAAGTTTTTAATAAGATAATAACACTAAGAAAGGTAAATACTTAAATTCAATAATAAATACCACCTCCACTGGTACTCAGTAGCCACTAGGGAGCCTCACCTGCTTCATTCAATGTTAAAATCTCAGAAGAAAAGAGAGTCCTTAGCCTATGGTACAAGGTACTCCTATAATCAAAAAGTCCCAATGAACCCTTAGGTTCCACCCTAATCACATAGTCCGGCCCCATGTGCCTCCTAACACTACATGTCTCCAAGTATCGACATCCCGAATGCATGCCGATCAATAGTATCTTGTTCCCATAGACCCCTACTCGTAATCTCACATCAGCCCATGGTACGACAATTGGAGGAACAACAATTCCTATCCTCAAATAATACCTGGAGGAACAACTATGTATTCCCTTAAATTAATAACTAAAGGAACAATGATGTCTTCCCTCAATCACATCAAGCCTCATCCCCTAACTTTGTAGCCTCATCGCTACCATCTGAAGGCTCGTCACCTTCCAAATGGATTCCTACGGCAAGCACCTCCCAACCAATAGTACCTAACCATGACTATCAAGGGCCTCTACCCACGCGATTAGTCAAAACCATCTCATCACAGAGTCAAACTATGTGAACATGACTCAAGAAACTTTTTCTCATCAAGGTTGAGTGGAAATCACCAAAATAAGAACCTAAGACACACAATCTCTGACACATTGTGTCCCTACAACCATGTCTCTCAAATATGATTTCCATGCCATCCAAGTATCCCATACCATGCCCAACCTGACAGTCACACTGCCTCAAACTGGCATCCATGACACCCAATCCCATGGTCCAAACCACCTAAGAAAATATGGGCCTCACCCCACCTGTGATCAACATCACCCAATCCCGATGGCCATGCCATCTAACCTCAGGCTAAGCCTACCACAATATTAAGAGCATCGTCATATTTTATTCCAACCCTTACATATATATAATCACATTAAAACACTTGTAAATAAGAAATTCAATTTAAACAGTTGAGTTTCACTAACTACTAGCCATTACATAGAAGCAATGAGGTCTTGAATGCCTCTAACAAGATTAATAAAGCTTAAACAATTTAAAAATACCAATATAAATCAAGATAATTCATTTAAAACCATTTTAGCACCCACATCCAAAATAACCCAATGAGAAACGACCTCTCTCCCAGCCTTGCATAAGAATAACTGGTAAGGGAATACCCAATGATATCCCACAAGGTATAACAATCAAATTAAAATGAAATAATAGGGTTTCACTAAAAAACCCACCATTACTCTAAAATTTCCAACTCCCAAATTTCCACTAAAACACAAAACAAAGTATACACCACCTACCTCTTACTCATATGATGGTCCTCATCCAGTGTCAGCCTCTAATATGACCTATAATGGAGTAGATATACAAAAAATAAAAAAATATCAACCCTTGATAACTTGGTTGAGAGTAAAAATCATGAAGAATGGATTTAGAGGAATTAAGAGCTTACAGGGGGTTCTAATGGATCTGAAAACGTTCAAATTGGACTTAAGACAAAGAATCAAGAGCAAAATGAATTCTCAGATAGCTGGTTTATGAGGGTTCTATCCAGAACCATAAAATGAGGCTACTGCCCATTTTAAGAAAAATTTATAAAGTACAAAATGTGTACTTGGGACTACATGATGTGTGGGTTATTTTACAGTTCCAAAGAGGGTCGAATTTCCCCAACTTACTTTCCAGGTCTTACCGACAAGATTGCATGGTGTGTTGTAGGAAATACATGGTGGGTACATTTAAGATCCTCTTTACCCGTGCTGACATCCCCACATGCCATGTATAACCCTTACAAGGCCTATCTGTATGAGACGTGTACTTAGGATTATATGGTGTGTAACTTCAAACTAAGTCGTGTGACAGATTTTTCGTAGTACTTATCCTGTTTTCCCTTGTTTTCTCAAAAATAATTCAAAAGGAAAAAGAAATAAAGAGACTCGTACTTCAAAGAAAGAATTGGGTTATTACATAGTAGCACTATTTAAAAGTGGCGTACAGGCTGGGGATGTTACACCCAGCATATCATAGATCAGAATCTTGAGTCATGGAATGAATCTTGGAATTCAATAAGACACAAATCATAAATTAATCAAATTAGATGATCCATGAGAGCATAAAATTGGTATAATACATATGTTTATGGTATACTCAATAGCATAAAAATTATTTTATTAGTCAAGGATCACTTCCAAGACTATCATAGTGGATTTTTTTACTCCTCATTCTATCACATCCTTAGTTAAGATTCACTCACAAGACTATCATAGTGGAAATATTCCCTTACTGAATTGTCTTCACTCCCCATTAAATTGTTATTGTCTCATCAGATATCCATCTTTACCCAATGCATTGGAGGGATATATAATTCTGGGACTACTCATCACATAATGAAAATAATACAAATGTGATCCATAAGATCATAAAACATTCATCATATCATATCTCATGGAAAGAAAATGGGTTTCATAAACATTTCATAATTTCATCATAGCATAACTTGGAGAAAATAATTGGGTTTCATAAAGGTTTCTTTATAACTTAATTAACCCATGGGAATGAAACGAGTTTCATAGAATCATCCTTAAATCATCATCGTCATAAGACATTCAAATAATGAAAGTGGATGGTATCATTGGATCATATCCCTAGTAAAGCATAAGTAACATCAAGGGATATTATCATATATAAAAAATTCTTTTAAAATATCCCTAGAACATTTCTTGAGAAAAAAACCTTTTCCACTTTGAAATCACTTATTTAAAATATAAAAAAATCCCAAATATTTAGGAAAAAAATCATTGAAAATAAACATGTAAAATTTTAAATTAATATTCAAATAATTCAGTGATCATGGTGGTGGGAAATGTTTTTCATGTAGTGTGCATTAAAACAAAGATTCCTTTCATGTTTTCAGTAAAATGTCAAAAACACCTCATTTATAAAATGATAAGAAGATTCCTTTAAACCCATTTTTTTAAAATTAAATCATGGGAAAAATGAATTTAAATAATCATAGGATAATATAAAAATAAATTCTTGAAAACATTTTTATAAAATATGGATATGGAAGAAAAATTTTCTTGATTGAAAAGAGAAATAAAGTTAGTTTTTCTTAAAAAATATTTTAGTATCTTCTGTAATTAAAGAGATGAAAATGAAAGTAAAACAAGTGATCTATATAAATAACCATAGGTGTAACATCCCAGGTAAATAAATAACATGAAAATTTTCGAATTTATTAATATTTGTGAACTAAATTCTACTTTAATGGGGACTCTATGTTCGATAGCGTACCCGATACACAAAAATGGGTTTCTTTAAAATCTTACGTTGCACACTAATAATATAATATTATTATTTTAAATGGTATTTAACACCTAGTCGTTGTAATGGAGATAATGAATAGAAATAACTAAAAAATGATTATATATGTTTGTTAAATGTTATTACATTTATCCAATAAAAGTTAGAGTCTTAAAATGTGAATGAATCTAATTTTAAAAATAATTTATTTAAAAAGTTGATTTACCGCCTTTTAATGGAGAACCCTCTTTAAATATTTTTTTGGTCGCTTTTATATGTTCTATTTGACAAAATAAAATTCTTCTTTAGAATCGGGACATCAAAATTTACTTTGGGTAAAGTTTTGGTATTTTTCTGATAAAATTCATTTTTTATGAATAATGAAAAATACTATATTTTAATTCAAAAGTGCCTTTTAATATAATTTATTTATATGGTTAGATTATATTTTTAATTGGTTTCAATTTTTAATTATATTATTTTTTTACCATTTAATTCAATTTTGGTCATTTGAATTAATTTCACTTTGAAATTGGACATAAACAAGTATCAATCTTTTGATAGTTATTGTTTCTTAAAAACACGCTATTTGTTTTGGAAACGGGAATTAATTTTAAATTAATTAATCCAAATTATTTGTTTTGAATTTGGTAAAATATACATAATTTTTGAATTCATAATATCAAATATATCTTAGGCTGAATTTTTGGTATTTTTTTGAAAAACTTCAATTTTTGATTAATAGTGAAACCACTAAGTAGTAGTTAAAAATATGGCCTTTTCATTTAAATGAACTTTTACCGCTTCTTTGAATTGAATTTTGAAAATATAAGATACATGGTTGTTATTAGTAAGTAAAATGTGGTTCAATAAGATGAAAATAATTTTTTTTGAATAGTGAATGTTGACTTTTATTTACCGCGGTTAAAGGTAAATAGTGTAATTCAAGGTAAAAAGAATATTATAATAATACAAAATTACCTTAACACTTGTCATAACCTTATTGGATGAGTCATGGACAACCATGGTCATCCTTGGGTTGATTTTGGGACCCCATGGATCCACTTATGAATGATAATGACACTTTATTTTAATTAACTTAAATTAAAGGCAAAAATGACATAAACAAATATCTTTTAGTAAATCAATTTTTACATGGGGTTATATATGTCATATTTTCGACTATAAATATTCATTTTAAATTTAAAAATATTTCCAACATTATGGTATTTGTTTTATAATTTTTATACATTAAATAAATTAAATTATTTATGACACAATAATGATGTAGTATTTACCTCATTAATAAATGATTTAAATAAATATGATTATTAATATTAAAAAAATATCCAAAACCTGTACAATTCTTATTGTATGATTTTATTTCGACCATTATTCATATTATCGTCAACTTTAATTAGTTTTGGACCTTTAAAAACCGAATATCACTATATAATAAAATAATATTTTCACACTTTCTTAAAGAGACCCTCCTCCCCCTTATAAAAGGACACCACTTATAACCCATTCCACACACCTCTCAAGCTCCTTGGATCATCCAAAACCTACCCAAATAAGCACTAAATATCTTTCTATTACACCTATAATCCTTACCTTAGGCATAAGTCACTTCAAGAAGTCCTTTTGGTTCAAACCAAAGGAAGTTACCCAAATTAAAGGTAACGGCTTCTCTTAAATTCTTTTGTTTTATTTTGTTTTATTTTACTTATCCAACCCCATAAACTCTTTTTATTCCTTTAATTTATAACAAAACCAGTATCCTAAATATACTAGTATTTTTTTAGGAGAAGTATTCTAACTTCACTTACACACACCTTCATCTAATGGGTGAAGAACATACTGTTTCTATGGTTGGAAAACTGACGCCTCACGAAACAATGATTGTTCGATTATCTCCTACCACCTCTCATGGTGGCCATTAAGATGGTATTGTATTTATATATGATATATATTATGTTTATGTTTTCTTTTCTTCTTCTTTATTTTCCATTTATATCATATCTTTATGGTTTCCATTATGGGTAAAATGCGATAATTTCATTTGAGGAAGTGCGGACTACCGCCCCCTCAAAGTGATATAACACATTAATGACTTGTGTGGGATGTATAAAGTATGGAGTTAATGATATTATATATGATATTATAATTTAATTATAATATACCTATGTATCATTATGTTTTAATTCCATTAAAATACAAAATAGAAATGAAAGTAGCGTTCATGCGTACGTACCGCTTACTGTCTCCATGAATGGTGCATTTCATTTCTTATCTCCAAATGTTATATACTGTTATAAATACATATATATACTAGATATATAATTTATATATTATATCTAAATCATTTATATCATTATGGAGATAATGGGCTTTTGACCACATGGAAAAATTGTAATTATAACAAGTTCATTTTTGACTCAAGTTCCGAACATTGATCAAATTTCCAATATGAACTCAAATAATTAACTAATTGTTATAGTAAGGTAATAAGTGATATAAAAGTAATAATAAAATTTAAAAATT
This sequence comes from Viscum album, assembly GCA_963277665.1. Classification (NCBI taxonomy): domain Eukaryota; kingdom Viridiplantae; phylum Streptophyta; class Magnoliopsida; order Santalales; family Viscaceae; genus Viscum; species Viscum album. Next base: position 1,800,400,338 of record OY728141.1, read on the forward strand.
TTCTTAATCAATTAGAAATTAACTTATGTTTATTATTCAGGAAGAACAAGGAACATATAAGACAATTTGGAATTGAGGTAAGGGGTTTCTTATCTCACTTCTAATTCTGTGAGATTTCCATTGTTCGCCACTTATTTATTACATGTGGTGTATTGTGTACTGCCATTTGATGTATATTATCATTATTATATTTATATTTATATAATTTTTTCATTCATTTAGTATTTATATACTTTTTTTCATATGAATCGATTGATTACAACGATGTAAGGGTTTTTCATCACACTTTTATTCCCATGAGATTCATGCTATATTGGCCACTATTTCCTTTGGTGTGGAGTATGTACTGCCCATGATTGTATTATTTTTGTAATATACTTTAATTTATGGGTATTTACATCTTCATTTTATGATACTTATTTCATAGGGTGTATGTTTCATAAGTTACCAAATCGATAAGGGAATTTCAAATTTCAATTTCCACTCATTGGGCTTTACGCATACTTCATTGATTATTTTACTCCATGATTATGTGTGGAATAACTGTTTATTATTTGGGTAGTAGTTTATACTCCCCTTTCTGTGGATATAATTTTTATACACATAATCACTCCATTGATAAATTCTTCAGTCATCAATATGAACTTGATAAGAGTAATTTTAACTCAATCTTCATTTATTGAGTTAAACATCCAATTCATTGGTGTTTTTTTTACAAGAATATGTGTGAATGTCATCTGATTGATTTACATTGAATATCCAATAATATTTAGTGTATTTATATTTTTCACACATAATTATGTCATTGATTTATCCTTAACCTAAGGATACGGTCTTTATTAGAGATTTCATCTCAATTTACATTCCATTGAGACTTCTTTGTTATTATACGCCAATTAACTTTTACATGGTGTATATAATGTACTTTAAAATAGAATATAATGAATCCCTTTATTCTCATGATATTATAAAGTTTTTATTACCTCAATTATTTTTATTCAAGTGTCGCTCTTTTGGTTAGGAACTCAAACTAAAATATCATTTTAAAATGTTTTAACGATTTATTATTCTAAATCTTTCTAATTAATATCCATGCTTTAAAAATGGTTTTAAGGATTTATTTATATAGAGATTAAAGTTTTAAAATTAAAATTCCTTTTAAAAGTTTCAAAGTGGTATGGGACACTTTGATTCAAAAATCTATTTTAAACAGCTTCTTGATAAATAGTAAGACTTTTAAATGTTTTCAAGAAAAAGGGGGATATTTCTATCAAATAGTTTTGATGATTATTTTCATCTATGTCAATAGAATTAATTATTCTCTATTGAGGTTGATCTATTATAATACAATCTTCTATATTGTATTCAATGAGTTATGTTTGACTATGGATGTGCTATTTTTATACCATTCATGGTTTGTGGTTAAAATATTGGCATTTCATATGTTGATTTTAATACAAATGTTCAGATTATATTTCAACCTTTTCATATGAGGAATGCATTAGACTAAGTAAGTGACGGGTGGAGCTCTCTATAGCTCCTCAATGCATCGGTAGTTTTCATGATACAAACTAGTGTCTTTGCACAAGGCCTTGACAAAATCTTATTTGTAGTTTTGGCACGAGGCCTTAACTATGTGGTTATGATGTCCAGCATTATTAATTCCATCATTATGAGATTAGATATTAATATTTCATGTGGTTATTCTACTAGTAGAATACCCATGACTATGTTTTATTATGGAATTATTTCCTTATCTCATATTCCTTCCATAAAGTGTTCATGATTACTATTTGTAAAGGCATGTGTTTTCAATTATTCACCATGCCTAATGTTTATGTTATATTCCGCTGTATTGCTTAATCTTACTGAGCATTTGAGATCACCCCTTTCTTATGTTTCATTTTCCCAGGATATGAAGAAGTTAGTTATGAGTGACTTCCATGAATAATCTTGGAAGCTTGGATGTTTCTAATGGAATAAATTAGTGTTGTTTTTTCTTTTCAAGTTGAAATGTTGAACTTATGTATGTATCTTGTTTCCAAGACTACTAAACTGATCAGTCCTTCAGGAATTGATTCCTTATAATCATGAAAATGTATTAAAATAATGCAGTGGCTCTTGGATTCTAGGGTCATGGCCTTACAATAGGAGAAGAAAATTAATGTTATTATTTAGAGATAGGTCATAAAATTTTATCATCTAAAACTTAATAATAAACAATCCTAATAAATAATTATATTGTAATATAAAACCCTTACTACATTGGTAAATTTATAATAAAAACATCATGAAAGAGAAAAACTTAGATAGATAATTAAATAACCATTATTTTAATGAAAATAATCATAAAATACATTTTTGGGATGTATACACACCACGTTAATGGAACAAGTGGTTAATATGGCTTGTGTCTCACATAAATAAAAGTGAGATGAAAATCTCTTACCTCAAATTCTTCTTTCTTCAAAAGTGATATAACCACTTGTATAATAAATTTAAATTTATTATAATTATATAAATGAATCATGTAAATAATTATAATATCATATATGATTCACTTATAACATTTCAACACATATTTATTAATATTTAATTATTAAAATCATTGTTTTCTGGTGTTAAATGTTTCATTTTTCATGAGAATTTTGGTTCGGTAGTTCCGGACCTTTTAATTTCATCATAGTTTAATTGTATCTATAATTTTAATCATGATATAAATATCATATATATTCATTATATATATATTTATAGTCATCCATAAAAGGTAGATATATAAAAATGAATTACACAATTCATGGAGATGGTAGTCCAAACGTACACATGAACATTTGTTTCAATTTTTGATGAATGAAAAAAAAATATAAATAATAATTCATTTTATATAATCATTAATATATCATATATATCATATATATTCATTAAATCCATCCTTATTACCATCCATAAAAATTATAAATGAAAAAATGAATCATGTCGCTTCATGGAGGTGGTAGTCAACACGTATGCATGAGTGACATTATCGTATTCCAATGGATTGGAAAGTAAGAAGGTAGATATGATATTATAATTATATAAGAATAATTATTTCATAAATATAATATTTAAATATATAACCCATCATAATAACCATCCATGAAATATGGTTATGAAAAATTAATTGTATCATTATGCGATGGTGGTAGTCTACATGTACACACAAGTAACACTTTTACTTCTCATTTGATGAAAAAAAAGGGTGAATACAGGTGGTTACATAATCATAATAACATTTTAGTTTATATAGGATACTTAATTTATTATTTTATGAAAAATACCATGGATTTAGAGGATTTAGAAGAAGAAATAAATTAAAAGAGGTTGGGTAGGATGATTACCTCTTCTTCATTAGGCCTCCTTTAGATCCTTGCTTAAGGACCCTTGTAATGGTCTTTAAAAAATTTTAGAACCTATAAATAATTGATAGGGAAGTTGAGAATAGAATTGGGTAGGGATTTCTTGAGCTATATGGATCAAAGTGCTGTAAATTAGAGAAAGAAGTGGTGTCCTTTTATAAGTGGGGGAGAGGACACACTTGGAATTTCTTAAAATATTAAAATATAATAATGTCATAATAAATACAAATGCATAAAAAATTGATATAAATTTTGAAGGTGGTATAGTATGAGGTAAAAATATGTCTATATAATAGGATTTAGAAATGTTTAATTAGAAAAGTTACCCTTATCTCTTGGTTTAACCTCTATGGTAAACCAGTTTTAACCTTAACCATAGTAACAATTTTTTACTGTATTTACTATTCATTATGAACAAAAATGAAAGCGGACTCATTAAAAAATTTGGTCATGATTTTTACAAATTCAATTCATATAATTGTAATAATTTAATTTAAAATCATACCCACAAAACATGATGAAAAATAGTTTTCTAGAAAAAAAATGTTTCCTTAAGTATAATTTTTTATACTAAAATCCAACAAAAAATTAATTTGAATGGAATTAATTTCATTAATAATAATATAAATAAACTAATTTTACTTCTGAAATAATTTTAAAATAAAATGGAACTTTGAAAATTCTTGAAATAAAAATACATTTTTTAATAAAAATGAGTATTTTTCAATATTCATTGAAAAAATAATTTTTCAGAAAATTCTCAAAATTTAACTCCAAGATAATTTTTGACATGCGGATTTTAAAAATGAAGTTGATTTTTTCAAAATAAATTTTCTAAAAGTTGAAAAAATTAGTTATATAATTTTCTTACAAAAAATAAATAAAAACCATTTTTGAGCAAAAATGTATTTTTGAAGCATATAAAGACTTTACTAAAAATTATGTACTTATTTATCAATATATTTTCTTTATCTAAAATCTTTATACATGATTTTTAAAATGTGATTATTCCTATTCACTCCACCAATTTAATGGCTATGTTATAATAGTATATTATATTATGGTTCATTTAGACTCGGGTTTGCGTGCATCACAAGCTATCGATGAAATTAAATTTATTTGAAGAGAAATATATCATAAAATCCCGGGGTGTTATACATATACATACATACACATACTATATAAACATACATACACATAAACATACACACATACACATGCACATGCACATACACATACACACATGCATTCACATAGACATACATGTACACATACATAAACATAAACATACACATACACACATACACACATACACATACACTTATGTATACACATAAACATACATATAATTACCCACACATGTATACACATATGCATACACATACATACACATATATACATGTCATATACATACATACATGTACATACACATACACATACACATACACATGTACACATACACATACACATACACACATACACATACACTTATGTATACATATAAACATACATATTATTACCGACACATGTATACACATACGCAGACACATACATACACATATACACATGTCATATACATACATACATGTACATACACAAACACATACACATGTACACATACACATGCATACACATGCACGTACATATCCACATGCATACACATACACATACACATACACATACACATACACAAACATACATATATGTACATATGCACATACATATATGCACACACACACATACATACATACATATAAACATACACACACACACAAAACACCCACGCACAACATAACCCATATATATACACATATAATGACATACAGACACATATATATGTACACATACATCCACATACACACACATGCATGCACATACATACAAATACATGTACTTAAATTTTAAATTATTTAATATAGATATAAATATATAAATTCAAATACAAATTAAATATTTAAATAAAAATATTCATTTCTATATTTTTTTAAATAAAATATTAATATATCATATTTATATTTATATATACATTTTGTAATTAATGTATATACACCATTGAACATTTTTATTGATTAATATAAATTTGATAATTTTTTATATAAAATTATGAAAATAAGATTTATAATAATTTTTTATTATAATATAGTTATATAAATAATATTTATATATTATTTTTACATATGTATACGTATTGTTATATAAATATTATCTAAAAATATATAATTATGCATATATAAATTAAATTATTAACTGTCCTCTTTATCAACGCTAAGAAAAGTGACAATAAAGGGGCACATTTATCAGTGCTAAAAAAAGCACTCACAAAAGGTACCCTTTTGTCATTTCTTTTTTAGAACTAATAAAGGTTAGAACTAAATATCACATGATCTATAGTTGTTTGTGCTCTCAGATAGATATACTCTTGTATATTTTTTTATTCTAAACTCCTTGGTTTTGAATTTATTATAGAATTATATGACACTAATAGTGATTTATGTGAATCTTTTAGCCATTGTAAACTCGGAGTTAGCTTTGAAAAGTTTGAATTATATGATGGATTATTAATCCAAATTGACAAGATTTGTATTCCCACTTTCTTTAACAATTTACTTTTAGTGAAAGAGTCGCATTATAGTAGTATAATTGAGTATTTTGGAATTGAAAAAACTTTATGTGTTCTTAGTGATTACTTTTACTGGCCAAGAATTTTTGGGGATGTTTATAAATTTTTGGGAAATTGTATTTTGTGTCATAAATCCAAATCTAAACCTAACCCACATGGATTATATCTTCCTTTTCCAATCCCCAATACCCCTTGGGAGGATATATCTATAGATTTTTTTTATGATTACCAAGGACCATAATGTGGAGAGAATCCATTTTTTGTGGTGGATCGGTTTTATAAAATGAACCATTTTATTCCTTATTAAAAAACTAATGATTCCAAAAACATTGCAACACTTTTATTTCAGGAAGTAGTAAATCTTCATGGAATTCCTATGTTGATTATATCGGATCGATGTAAAAAATTCCTCATATTATTTTAGAAATATTTGTGGATAAAACTGGGTACTAAGTTACTATTTCTACTACTTTTCAACCAAAAACCAATGGGTAGAAAAAGTAGTTAATCAGATACTATCATCAGTATTGAAGACGATTGTCAATAAAAATATCAATAATTGGGAGGAGTGTCAAACTAATTTGGAGTTCACTCACAACTAGACGAGATATTCTACTACTCAATTTTCACCTTTGGAGATTGTTTTTGGATTTAACTCCCTTGTACCTATTGATCTAGTCCCTTAACATTTGTAGTGAAGAGAAAATATGGATGGTAAGAAGCATGAAAAATCAACAAGGAACATCATAAAAAGCTAAGAATAAAATTGATTGAATGGACCAAAATAAAATGAACACCAAAATAGGGGTTGGATGAAATTAGTGTTTAAGCTTAAAACTTACACTAAAAAATGTGGTATTAACAGGGGTTTTCTTACTACTGGTGGTGGTTTAAACTGTCTCATATTTTATGGTCAACAATCATTTAGTGATGGTTTTTTCATTTATAAATGGTTTTTATATGTGTCATTTTTTTGTAATTAGTAGAGATTTATTATTTAGTTAGAGGAATTTTTCTAAAAATAAAATAAATTGGGAAATATCAACATAACCACCACTAATTTAGTTAGCAATGATTTATTTTTTAGGTGGAAAAAACTGAAATTAACTAAACCACAGCTAAAAAATAGTGATCGTGTGGTTTAGTGGTGGTTATTAGAAATCCCCCCTAAACATATTAAATAAAATATTTTTTATAAATATTGTTTAAAAAATATATATGTGCATACAATGAACTCATTCATACAATAAAATCAGTCATAAATAGACAATAAACTTAGTCATACACCCATAATCATATATACACAACCATAAGTCATCCATAATCTTAGTAATCATATATATGCGGATAAAATATGTTCAAAATTTATCATCAACCCATAAAAAATATTCCAATCTCACCATATCCACTGAATCCAATCACATCCATAGCTAAATTCATTATACACATTACTAGCCACATCGCATCATCAACTGGAACAAAAAATAAGATAGAAATTAGAACTAGAAAAAATAAGAATTACAGTAGAATCAGTGATAATATTTGATCATACCACAAAAACTATAATCCATCATGACTATATTTTGAAGAGTTTTGTAGATCAGAATGGTCATCCACCTTCTTACATTCAACATCTTTCACCTACAATACAAACCAGAAATTTAGGAAAAGAAATAAAAAACAAATTAGGAACATGATATATTCATAACTTTTCACATAAGATATGTTATTTTCTTAAACAAGAAGACACAATTTTAACATAAAACAAATAATATATCATGAAGAACACTTATAAAACATAAACCTAGATTTTTTAGATATTATTCAACACCGGAACTCAAAATTAATAAGTATATAGAAATATAATAAATTTTTAAACTGATGTGTGGCATGCTTAAAATTAATTAATAAACAAATTTTAAATACTTCGATATGGAATCATTTATTGTATTTCAAAAATAATTCAATGGTGGTTGTCCTGTGATTTCATATAAATTTGAGGCCATTTTCTATGGTTTTGACCATTACATGTACATTTTAGTGTTTTAAAACAATAAAAATTCCTTTGAGAGCATCCTAAACAAATAAAAACTCATATTGATATGGAATTATTTCCTACATTTCAAAAATAGATATATGGTCATTTTATTATGATTTCATGACCCTCTGGAATTATTTCTTTGGTTTTGACCCCCTGATGCACTTTTTTAAAGACTTTGATATATTTTAAAACAGTTTATTGAGTCATCTAGAGCACACCCCACATAATATGGATATGTTTTCTTCTTCTACATGTCATAAATAATTTAACCATAGTTTTTTCATGACTTCATATCAACTTGAGGTCATTTGATATGATTTTGACTATTATGAAAAAAAATTGTATTTTAAAACACAAAAAATGTGTTTACAAGAATTCCTTGCAAACCACAACCCTAATTGATGTGGTTTTAGTTCTTAAATTTTAAAATTCAATTTACAATTTTTTTTCTATGATGTCATGGCCCTCTAACTTCATTTGTTTTGTTTTGAACCCCTAACATGCATTTTTAAATACTTTGGCATCTTTTAAAACTACTTATTGACTAATTTTGAGTACACCAGACATCATATGGATGGTTTTTATACTCATACACACGAAAAATAATTAAATGGTGGTTTTCTCATGATTTCAAGTCAATTTGAGGTCATTTACAAAGGTTTGTACCATTATATACACATTTTAGTGTTTTAAAACACTAAAAACGTGTTTCATAGCATCCTGGGAAAACCAAAAATCATATTGAAATGGTGCTAGTTACTACATTTAATAAATAAATATATGGTCATTTTACTATGATTTTACAACCCCCAAATATCATTTTTTTGTTTTGACCATCGAATGCATGTTTTTAAAGACTTTGATATCTTTTAAAACTGCTTATTGAGTCATTACAAGCACACCACATGTCATATGGACATTTTTTCTACTCATACACTTAAAAACAAGTCAACCATAGTTTTTCCATGATTTCACATCAATATGATGTCAATTTATATGGTTTTGATCATTATATGCATGTTTTAGTGTTTTAAAACACAAAAAACGTGTTTAAGGACAACCCTAAAAAACCAAAAACATGGATTGATGTGAATATGGTTCCTATATTTTACAAATAAACCCATGGTTTTTTCCTATGATTTTATGGTCCTCTAATGTTGTTTGTATGGTTTTGACCCGCTGAAACACATTTTTAAAGACTTTGATATTTTTCTAAACCGCTTACTGAGTCATTCCGAGCACACCACACATCATATGGATGTTTTTTCTACTCATACATATCAAAAATAATTTGACAGTGTTTTTCCATGATTTCACATCAATTAGAAGTTGGTGTTATGGTTTTGACTATTACACACATTTTTTAGTGTTTTAAAACACTAAAAACATGTTTGTGGTCATCCTAGAAAAAACATAACTCAGATTCATATGGTGTCAATTCATATATTTCAAAAATTAAACTGCAATATGTTTTATGATTTCATGGCCTTTAAACATCATTTTTTTTATTTTGATCCCCTAATGCATATTTTTAAAGACTTTAATATCTTTTAAAATTTATTATTGAGTCATTCTGAGAACACCAGATATTGGATGGATGTTTTTTCTACTCTTACATGTCAAAAATAATTCAACCATAGTTTTTTAATGATTTAATGTTAATATAAGGTCATTTTATATGGTTTTGACCATAAGATGAACATTTCATTGTTTTAAAACACTAAAAATGTGTTTACGAGCATCCAAGGAAAACATAAACTTGTATTGAAATGGTACCAGTTTCAAAATTTCAAAAATCAATATACATTCATTTTCTTATGATTAAACGGTCATCCAATTTTTTTTTTCTTTTAACCTCCTACCACACATTTTTAAAGACTGATATCTTTTAAAACTGCTTATTGAGTCATTATGAGAACATTCTGTAACAACCTGAGTTTTTATGGACCATTTTTTCTAATAAATTAAATTTTCATTTATTTCTTGAAATGCACTAATTCAAATATTCCTTTCGCATGGAACCGACTTGGCATACATTGCACGCAACACCAACTTTGCGCACATTGCACACAACATCAGCTTGGCGTATGATACATGCAACACTAAGTTTCTATGAAACAGATCTTTTTATTATTATTATATAAATGAGATATTTATAACCTATCTGTTAAACATAGTTATATGAATATTAATAACTACTTTTTAAATATTGATAATAAAAGATATGATTCTTGGTAAAGTATTATGAACCTCTTTTAATTTCCTTCTAATAAAATTAATTTTATACACTCTTATAAATTTATTTTGATGAAATAAACATCATTTATGAATTCGGAATATCAAAATTATCTTACAGTAAATTTTTGGGTATTTTCTGAAAAGTTTCAATTTTTGATGAATAGTGAAAAATACTACTTTGTAGTTAAAAACTGACTTTTTCATTTAAATAATTATTTTAAGTTAAAATGATACTAAAGTACCAATAGATAAATTATACACATATTAATCCAATTTAGTTCATTAGAATCATTTTATAACAGAATTAGATATAAAAAATTATTGAACTTTTGAACATCTCTTTTACCCGCCTTCTAGCCACATTTGTGAGATTAGTATTAGACATAATTTTACTTCTTCTGTGAGTTGAATTTATAAAAACAAACATACATGGTTGAAATAAGTATTAAAAATGTGTTCTAATAAGATCAAAATAATTTTTGGTGAATAGTAACTTTAAAATTTTATTTATCACGGTTAAAGATAATTAGGTAATTAAAGGTAAAAGTAATATTATAATGATATAAAATTACCCTAAAAATTGTCCTAATTTCATTGGATATGTGTTTTTTTACTCAAATCAACCTTAGGTTGAAAATATGATCCTTTTTAAGACACTTTTGTTATATTAGGACATTTATTATATTTTATTTAAAGAAGAGTTAAAAATTTCATATTAAAATTTTAATAACAAAATAGTTTTTAATATAGGGTTATACAAAAGAAAAAATTTACTAAAAATATTAATTATAAATATAAGAAATCAATATTCACCATGATAATTTATTTTTAATTTTTAGAGAATAGATAATTTAATTAAAGGCTTGTATATTAATGATGCAGTAATTTTTTAATTAATTGAGATATCAAATAAATGTTATTAAAAATATTAAAATAAATATAATTTTACATAATTAACGACATAAATTAATTTTATATATAACTTAGACATTTTAGGGACATATTTTAAGTATTGGTTCGAAGATATCATATTGGTTGGATATTTTAAAAAATGAAAATATCGAATACAATCAAAATTGACATAAATGAAACTTTAAAATAAATAATATTTTATTAAATGTTATAAAATTTATAAAAATATATAATTTTTAAAAATAAATAGTATAATTTTAAATATTTTATAAATTATCTAATTTAGGTTATTTTGGATTTTATAGTAACTATATTAACCTTGTAGTGTAAAAAAGACCAGTTGTCACGGTGAGAGTTAAATTGTTTAACTAAGTGTGAAAGCTAAAAGATAAGGTTCATTTTGTAACATAAAAATGTACCAAATTAATTGGTTGGGATTATTTATATCCATCCTCATCTCAAATTCTATATAATTTACTTTGGAACTATTTTAAATCGAAAATCAATTTATAATAAATTAATTGTTTTGGAGTTTTCTAAAGTGCCCCTCCTCCCTCTTATAAAAGGGCACATCTCCTTCTCTTTTATTCACACCTATAAATCCTTTTGGATCAGAAAAAACCTGAAAATTTATACCCAAAACTTCCCCATATTCCTCCTAGAGTCCTTAAATTTGGAAGAAGGCAATTCAATGAAGCCTTTTGGAACAAACCAAAAAGAGTTACCCGATTAAGAGGTAATGTCTTCTCTCAAGCTCTTTTCCTTTATTTTCCTTCTCCACCCCCTACACTCTCTTTATTCCATTATTTTAGGAAAAAACTAGTATCCACAATATAATAGGATGTTTTTATTCTAATTTTTATACCTACACTCACACACACCTCTCTCTAATGGATATCTAACATATTATTTCTATGTACGGCGAACTACATCATCACGAAACGATGATTGTTCATTTTTCTTTTACCACCAATCATGGTGGCCATTATTATGGAAACTCTATATATATATATATTTTATATATAATATTTATTATTTATTTTATATTCTTTATTCATTTTTACAATTTATATCTTTTTACTTTCCATTTGGTGTTAATACGATAATCTTGTTTGAGGAAGTGTGGACTATCGCCCCCTCAAAGCGATGTGATTCATTCACACACCACATGGAATGTATTAAATATGGGTTTAGTAAAATTATATGATATATAGGATATAAGAATATTACTAGAATAATTATATATATACATACATACATATGTCATTTACATATTTTCCTTCCATACGACAATTAAAACGGAAACAACATTCACGTGTACGTATGACTTACCGTCTCCATGAACAATGTATTCTATTTCATAATTATCTATGATATAGATTTTTATAATATACATATAATGGATATACATGATATTTATATCATTATTTTCATTATGGAATCATGATATAAGTATAAGGACCAACGATATAACAAATTAATACACATGTGAAGAATAAAAAAATATTACCCAAAGTGAAACCTTAACACAGGATCATTAAAAAGTTGGTAATATAAGGTCAAAATAAAACCATATGTGGTATTATATATAATAATATTCTTCTATAAATATTTATAATAAACTTATATTTATTATACAGGAATCTTGTTTGAGTAAAAAGCGATTCGAGACACAAGGTAAGGGGATTTCATCTTAGTTTTAATTTCTATGAGATACAAGCTATGTTCGCCACTCTTTAATTTTGTATGGTGTGTGTACTTACCATTATTGTATACAATTATTATTATAATTAAATTTATGGGTATTGACATGTCAATTTTAAGATATTTCTTTCATGGGGTTTCAGTTTCAAAAGGTTTTATGTTATAAAAATTATTTTTCAAAGAAGAAGGGATATTTTCCTCAAGTAATGTTTTTAAAAGATCTTTAAAAATTATTTTCCATCTAAGATAACATCCATTGGTGTTACTCATTCATTTATTTGAAAATTATTCAATGTTTCCATTCATATTATTTCTCTAAATGGATTATGTTTTGATGGCATGATGTTTATGAATCCCATTTCTCTTTCATGGGTTATATGCTTTTGAAACCCACTTCTTCTCACAGATAATTTTTTTGATGAAATGACTATGAAAATTTTCTCTTTCCACGGGTTATGATACATTTACATCTTTATGATACCCATTTCATGTCATGGGTTATGTTATTATTTTTAATGATCTTGTGGCACATGTATGTATGGTTTTTTTATGAGACAGGTGGGACCTATATCTCCCTCCAATGAATTGGGTAAATATTTATATCTCATGAGATGGACTAATATGGTCTTGGGAGTGAACCTTGAATACTAATATGGCCATGGGAGTGAAACATGACTGCCAATATGGTATGAGGAGTGAACTCATGCGACTAAGATGGATATGGGAGTGAACCATGACTATCAAGATAGTATAAGGAGTGAATCCATACTACTAAGATGGTCTTGGAAGCGATGCCTTGGCTACTATAGAAATAATTATATGCTTATTTTTCTACCATAATTCCATGTTTTATTCCAATGTTATTCTTTCAAGTATTATGCTCTTTATTTCAGTCTAATTCATGTCTTATGAACTGATAATCTTTATGCCATGATTCCTATTATGATATTTGATATGTAGGGTATGGTCTTCTAATTTCATGACCACATTCTCATACCCCTATTATCATGTTTATGATTACATGTATCCGTTGTTTACCCTTACTGAGCATCTAATCTCACCCCTTTTATGTTTCCTTTCCTCCAGGTTATGTTGATTTGTACTATGTTTGATGTGTCTAAGAAGGGTTCTAGTCAATAAGAACCTAGTGGGAGATGATGTACCTCATTTATGTACTAGTTTTTATGTTTCCATGTTTCCAAAGGCACGAGACCAATTATAGTATTTGGGTGTCTATTTTTATAATGTTTAAGTATTCTGCAAAAGTTATGTAATTTCAATGTTTTGAAGGTGAGGGTCTCTATAGTTGGTATCAAAGAAAAGGTATAGTTAACCTTTGGAAGCTATGATGAGAAAACCTTAGTGAGAACCTTAAAGAAATGTATAGGTATAAGTATAAGGATAAGAAAAAGTATAGGAAAATGTCATGGAATTTTTTGTGAAGGATAGAGTGAGTGGTTTCCTATAAATACATCCATGTATGGATACTACAGGTGGATATGGCTCTGGCATAAATGTACCTAGGGGTAAAAACTCCGACAAGATATTTTGGGCCTGACTTGGGGTAATCTGGTACACGACAACAGGATTTGTTATACACCTAGTTTGACACTCCTGAGGGTTATTCTTTGGAAATTCACAAACTCTTCATGAACCATCATGAAGGATTTAAGTATAAGTTGGCTATGAATAACCTGTGATAAACCTAGGGTTTCATAGATTATGTAAGGTGTCATAAGCCAGACATCCTATAAATTATTTTTCATGATTATGTGTTTCCTCATTATCATAACTATTTCTTACTCTATGCTTTTGGTTTTAGTCAATGGTTGGAACCCAAAGGAACCGTGTTAATTGTGATTGTGATGGAAAATACAACGATTGAACTCATGAGAAACCGAATTATATGGGAGATGGAATTTAAAACCCCGTTGTTATGATCACACAACTTTCTCAAGATATCAATCATGGTGGAATTTTAAATGAGAAAAGTATGAAACAAAATTCTATTAAGTCTTTAATGAGGAAAAGTACAACTTATTTTCGAGTTTCTTCTGATCCAATTATTGTTGAACAATGGATCAATACTATTGAAATGATATTCTCTGTTCTTTAGTGTTGGAGCATGATAAAGTCATTCTGGTTGTTTATCATTTAGAAGTAAAAGAAAATTATTGGTGGACACTAATGAAGAATATGAGTCGGCAAGATGAGATTCAATCCATAGATCGGGACAAGTTCAATAACTTATTTTTCAATAAGTAATTTCCTTGAATTACTTATACCAAGATGGAGAAAGAGTTCTTAAGTTGAAGAAAATGGATGTTGAGTCTTTTGGTATCTATAAGGCTAATTTCACGATACTTGCAAGGTACACTTCAAGAATTATCATCCAACCAGAAAGTAAAGTTGATAGGTTCTTCAGTGGCTTAAAGCCAAGTCTCAAAAGGGTGTTGGCCATAAGAGACTTTAGTAGCTACTAAGAGATTGTGTGTTGTTCAATCAAGGTTGAAATAGAGGTGGGAGTCATGTATCAATCTCATGATTTTGACAAGAAGAGGAAGATGGAGTTTAAAGTAAAATCTAAAAACCATGAAGAAAAGAAGATGAACTTTACTTTATGTTCTAAGTGTGGGAAGAAGCATGGAGGAAATTTACTTTAGGGGTATAATAAATGTTTTAAGTGTGGAAAGGAAGGTCACTATGAAATTAATTGTCAAAGTGATAGGAAGAAGTTAGATCAAAATGCAAATGGATAAAGAGACGTTCAAAATTCACCTACCACAATCTAGTGCTACAAATGGAAGGAGAATGGGAATTATGCTAACCACTACCCAAAACCAAGGGATGGTGATGATGATCGATGTCAATAACCTCTTAAGGTGAGGTAAAAGGGGAAATCTCATGAAATTTATATTTCTGATGAGGGGTATTATAATGACATGATGAAAGGTACACTTACCATCCACTCTAAAACTACTAATGTCATATTTGATTCTGGATCCACCCACTCTTTCATATCTAAAGTATTTTTTAAGGGTGTTAAGATTTCTCCAAAACAATTAGAGGTGGAATTAGTAGTGTAAACCCCTAATGGTACGATGATTTCATCTCAATTCTGTGATTCCTCTCCTCTTGAAGTTTGTGGGAATGTGCTTCCAACAAATATTATCATTCATCATTTGTTTGAATTTTATTTCATCTTAGACATGGATTGGATTTCTCTTTATAAATCCCACATAAATTTTCAAGGAAGGGAAGTTACGTTCTATATTTCAAACCCTCGTGTGATCATCCATAAATGTGATGATAAGTATGAACTTCCTGTGGAGATTACATCCAATTTATGGGTCTTAATTCCCATTCAAAAGGGTTGTTTATCTAAAATGGTTGGGGAGAAGATCGACATCAATGATATGCCTGTTGTTCGAGATTTTATGGATGTATTTCTGGAAGAGTTTCCTAGCATACCACCAAAACATGAATTTGAGTTCTCGATAGAACTTATACCTTGTTTCACACCTATTTAAAATAATCCTTATAGAATGGTCCCAAATGAGTTGCAAGAATTGAATAAGAAACTCCAAGAAAACCTTGATAAGGGATTCATTCAGTCAAGTGTTTCATCTTTGGGTGCAACAGTTCTTTTTGTGAAAAATAAATATGAATCAATGCGACTCTATATTGATTATCAGGAGTTGGATTAGATCATAATCAAGAACAAATATCCTCTTCCCCATATTGATGACTTGTTTGATCAACTGCATGGATCTCAATAATTTTACAAGATTGACCTTTGTTCTAGATATAATTAATTTAGGGTAAAGAAGGAGGATATACCCAAGATAGAATTATATACAAGGTATGGTCACTATGAATATATAGTGATGCCCTTTTTTCTTACTAATTCCCCTGTTATCTTCATAGATTTAATGAATAGAGTCTTTATAGATTACCTTGATATGTTTTTGGTAGTATTTATAGATAATATTCTTATCTATTCAAATAGAAAGTAAGAGCATGAATATCACTTGATAATTGTACTAAAGACCCTACCAAAGGAGAAGCTACATGAAAAATTTACAAAGTATGAATTTTGGCTGCAAAAGGATTCATTTTTGGGTCACACAATCTTAAGAGATGTTATAGCATTAGATCCTTAAAAAATAGAGGCTATTGAAAGCTATCCTAGACCAACCACGGTGACTGAGATCCATATATTTCTTGGTTTAGCTGGATATTATCAACGGTTTGTGTATAATTTCTCACAACTATCTAATCCTCTTACCAAGTTAACTCTAAAGGGTTTAAAGTTCATATGGACAAATGAATATGAGGAAAATTTCAAGGATCTGAAGAAAAGGTTGATCAGCACACCTATTCTTACATTACCCTCTAGTGGATAAGGGTTTGTAATTTTATAGTTATGCATCTAAGAAGGGATTGGGATGTGTTATTATGTAGAATAACATGGTTATAGATTATTCCTCATGACAATAGAATATTAATGAGAAAAATTACCCAACTCATGATTTGGAGTTAGTAGAGGTAATATTTTCATTAAAGATATTGAGACATTATCTTTATGGAGAAAAGTGTGATATATATACTAATTATAAAATTCTAAAATATATATTCACACATAAGGAGTTGAAAATGTACCATAGAATATGGTTAGAGTTGATAGGGGATTATGACTTCTCAATACATTACCACTCTAGGAAAGAAAACTAGGTGTTCAGTGCTTTGAGTCGAAAGGATCATGCTATCTTATCCATGATAAGGATCACAAAAGATCAAATATTTCTGTATTTTAAAAGGATGGATCTAGAAATATTGAAGGAATGGGGGAAATGGTATCTTTCTCAAATGAATGTTCAACCCTCTATCAAAGTAAATATTAAGGAGGCGTAGAAGGAAGATGAAGATCTGTAAAATAAATTCAGAAATGTTCCCAAGTTTAACCATGATCGAGATGGAATGATAAGGTTCTGGAACCGTGTATGTGTTTTTTCCATACCAGATTTGAAGAATGGTATGTTAGAGGAAGATCATAGTTCTTCATTATCTATTCATCCTAGAAGTATGAATATGTATAGGGACTTGAAATAATACTTCGGGTGTGATGTAATGAAGAGAGATATTGCGGAGTTTGTATCTCGGTGTTTGGTATTCCAATAAGTTAAGGCTGAAATGCAAAATTCTAAAGGTATGTTGCATCTATTACCCATACTAGAATGGAAATGGGAGAATATCACTATGGATTTTGTCGTTGGACTACCCAAAACTTCTAAAGGGTTTAATGCTATATGGGTGGTAGTTGATCACCTTACTAAGTCAGCACACTTCATTACTATCAGAGAAGATCTCTCTCTTGATCAACTTTTCAGGATATACATCATGGGAGTGGTAAGGTTGAATGGAGTACCACATTCTATTGTATCATATCAGGATCCAAGTTTTTCCTCAAATTTATGGTGAAGTCTTTAGAAATCACTTGATATAGAATTGAGTTTCAGCACTTATTATCATCCTAAGACAGATGGTCAATCTAAAAGAACAATTCAAACCCTAGAGGGTATGCTGAAATTTTTTTATCTAGATTTAAAAGGTGGTTGGGATCAACACCTTCCTTTAGTTTATTTTTCTTACAACAATAGATTTCACTCAATCATTCATATGGCACCATATGAATCCCTCTATTGGAATAAATGTATAAATCTAATTTTTTGGGATGAGGTTGAAGATAGAAAGCTATTAGGACCTGAGATCACGGAAGAAAATTGTCAAGAAGGTCATAACCATTCATCTACATATCAAGGAATCTCAAAGTCAGAAAAAAAAAGTTATGTTGATGACCATCGACATGATCTAAAATTTGAAGTTGGTGAAAATGTGTTTATGAAAATCTCACCCTAGAGGAAGGTAATTAGATTCGGGAAGAAAGGGAAACTAATCCCTGTGTATATTAGACCCGTTTATATTCTTGATTGTATTGAGACCATAGCCTATTCCATGGCACTTCCTCCAAATCTCTCTCAATTTCATGATATGTTTCATGTATCTCTCCTGAGGAAGTACATATCTGACCCTTCACATGTATTAAACTCAGAGGTCATACCACTAGAGAATGATCTTTCTTAAGAGGAGAAACCTATTAAAATTTTAGATTGATGAGAGAAAGTTCTACAAAATAATACCACTCACCTTATCAATTTTTTTGTGGAGAAATCACTAGTTAGAGGAAGCTATGTGGGAACTTGAGGATATGATGAAGCAGAAGTATCCTCATTTGTTTTTACTTGAGTGATGAATTTCAAGGGTAAAATTTATTTTAAGGGGGTAGAATGTAACAACCTGGGTTTTTATGGACCATTTTTTAGAATAAATTAAATTTTAATTTTTCTTTCAGTGCACTAAGTTAAATATTTCTTTCACATGGAACCAACTTGGCATACGTTGTACACAACACCAACTTGGTGTATGATATAAAAAACATTGAGTTTCTAGAAAACATATCTTTTTATTATTATTGTCTAAATGAGATAATTATAACCTAGTCGTTAAACATAATTATATGAATAGTAATAACTAATTTTCAAATATTGATAATAGAAGATATGATTCTTGGTAAAGTCCTTATATGAACTTCTTTTAATGTCCCTCTAATAAAATTAATTTTAGAAACTCATAGAAATTTATTTTGATAAAATAAACATCATTATTTTAATTCATAATATCAAAATTAGTTTAGGGTGATTTTTTGGTATTTTTTCTGAAAAGTTTCAACTTTTTATAAATAGTGAAAAATACTTCTTTGTAGTTAAAAACTGACTTTTTCATTTAAATAGTTATTTTATGTTTAATTCATTTTAAAGAAATAATAGATAAATGATACATATATTAATCCAATTTAGTTCATTGGAATCATTTTATAATAGAATTAGATATAAAAAAATTATTGAACTTTTGAACATCTCTTTTACCCGCCTTCTAGCCATATTTGTGGGATTAGCATTAAACGTAATTTTATCACTTCAGTGTATTGAATTTAAAAAAATGGACATACATGGTTGTAATCAGTATGAAAAATTTGGACTAATAAGATCAAAATATTTTTTGGTGAATAGTAACTTTTAAATTTTATTTACCATGATTAAAGGTAAATAGGGTAATTAAAGGTAAAAATAATATTATAATAATATAAATTTACCCTAACACTTGTATTAATTTCATTGGATATGTGTTTTTCGACCCAAATCAACCTTAGGTCAAAAATATGATCGTTTTTAAGCCACTTATGTTAGATTATGACATTTATTATATTTTATTTAAAGAAGAGTTAAAAATATCATATTCAAATTTTAATAACTAAATAATTTTTAATATATGGTTATGCATAAGAACAATTCAACTATAAATATTCATTAGAAGTTTAAGAAATCTATCTTTATCATGATAGGTTATTTTTAACTTTTATAGAATATAAAATTTAATTAAAGTCTTGTATATTAATGATACAGTAACTGTTTAATTAATTTAGATATTAAATAAATGATATTAAAAATATTAAAATAAATACAATTTGACTTAATTAATGACATAAAAAAATTTATAGATAACTTAGACATGTTTTTTACATATTGGAAGTATTTGTTTGAATATATCATTTTGGTTTTATATTTTTAAAAATGAAAATAATGAATAGTATCAACATTGACATAAATGGTACTTTAAAATAAATAATATTTTACTAAATATTATAAAATTAATAAAAAACCATAATTTAGTCAAATGACTAGGATAATGTTAAATATTTCATAAATTATCCAATTTGGGGTATTTTGTAATTTTATAGTAACTATATTAACCCTATAGTGTAAAAAAGACAAGTTGTCACGGTAAGAGTTAAATTGTTTAACTAAGGGTTAAAGCCGAACGATAAGGTTCATTTTGTGACCTAAAAATGTCCCAAATTCATTGGATTAGAATATTTTTACCCATAATCATCTCATATTTTATATAACTCACTTTTGAGCTATTTAAAATCGAAAATAAATTTATAATAAATTAATAGTTTTGGAGTTTTCTAAAGTGAACCTCTTCCCTCTTATAAAAGGGCACCTCTACCCTTTTATTCACACCAATAAATCCTTTTCTCTTGGCCAAAACCTACCCATTTATCCTCCCAACGTCCATACCTTCCCCCTAGAATACTTTAATTGGGAATAAGGAAACTCAAGTAATCCTTTTGGCACAAACCAAAATGAGTTACCCGATTAAGAGGTAATGTCTTCGCTCAAGCTCCTTTCCTTTATTTTCTTTATCCACCCTATACACTCTATTTATTAAATTATTTTATGAAAAAAAAATATGATAAATATACTAGGACGTTTTTATGCTAAGTTTTTTACCTACACATACAAACACCTCTATCTAATGGATATCAAATATATTGTTTCTGTGTACAGCGAACTACTACCTCACAAAATGATGATTGTTCATTTTTCTTTTACCACCAATCATAGTGGAAATTATGATGAAAAATATATCTATATATTTTATATATAATATTTATTATATATTTAATATTATATATTCTTTTTTATAACAGATATCTTTTAATTTTATACTCGGTGTTAATTCAATAATCTCATTTGAGGAAGTGTGGACTATCACCCCCTCAAAGCGATGTGATTTGTTCACAGACCACATGGAATGTATTAATATTGGTTTTAGTGAAATTATATGATACATGTGATATAATAATTCTACTGGAATAATGATATATATATATATATATATATATATTTCTTTTACATACTTTCTTTCCATATAATAATTAAAATAGAAACAATGTTCATCCGTAAGTACGACTTACCGTCTCCATGAACGGTGTATTCTATTTATACTTATTTATGTTATAGATTAGTATAATATTAATATAATGTATATAAATTATATTTATATATTTATTTAAATTATGGAATCATGATATAAGTGTAAGGACCAATGACATAACAAATTAAGACACATCCGAAGAACAAAGAGAATATTACCCAAAGTGAAACCTTAAAATAGGATCGTTAACAAGTGGGTAATATAAGGTCAAAATAAACCATATATGGTATTATATATAAGGATATTATTTTGTAAAAGATTTATAATAAACTTATATTTATTATATAGTAATATTTTTTGAGTACTAAGAGATTGAAGACACAAGGTAAGGGGATTTCAACTCACTTTTAATTTCTGTGACATACAAGCTATGTTTGTCACTATTTCCTTTTGTATGGTGTATATAATACCCATGATTGTATCAAATGATTATTATACTTAAATTTATGGGAATTTACATATCTATTTTAAGATATTTATTACATGGGGTTTAAGATTCAAAATATTTTATGTTATAAAATTCATTTTTCAAATAAGAAAGGATGTTTTCCTCAAGAAATGTTTTTAAAAGAGCTTTCAAAAAAAATTCCATCTAAGATAACATTAATTGGTATTACTAATGTCTTTGTGGGTAAATTATTCAATGTTTCTATTCATATTATTTCTTTGAATGGATTTTGTTTTGATGTCATGATGTTTATGAATCTCATTTCTCTTTCATGGGTTATATGCTTTTGAAACCCACTTCTTTTAACTGGTTATGTTTATGATGAAATGATTATGAAACATGTATATTTACAAAAATTAGGATATTTTTAAATGTTTATGATGCCCATTTCCTTTCATGGGTTATGTTATGATTTTTAATGATCTTGGGGCACATGTATTTATGATTTCATTATGAGATGGGTGGGATCTATCTCTCCCCCAATGCATTGGGTAAATATTTATATCTCATGAGATAGACTAAGATGGTCTTGGGAGTGAACCTTGACTACTAAGATGGCCATGGGAGTGAACCATGAATACCAAGATGGTATGAGGATTGAAATCATACTACTAATATGGCCATAGGAGTGAACCATGATTACCAAGGTGGTATGGGGAGTGAACCCATACTACTAAGATAGTATTGGAAGTGATTCCTTCACTAATATGTAAATAATTATATATTTGTGTGTCTTACACAGTTCCATGTTTTATTCCAATGTTATGATTTTACAGCTTATGATCTTTACTTAATTGTGATTCATGTCTTATGAACTGCCAATATTTATGCCATGATTAATATTATGATCTCTGACATGCAGGTTATAATCTTCTAATTTTATGATCACGTTCTCATACCCCTATGATCATGTTTAACTTACATGTCTCCCTTGTTTACCCTTACTAGCCATCTGAACTCACCCCTTTAATGTTTCCTTTCCCCCAAATTATGATGATTTTTACTATATTTGATGTGTCTAAGAATATTTCTAGTCATGAATAACCTAGTGGGAGATGATGTAGCTCATTTATGTACCAGTTTTTATGTTTCCATGTTTCCAAGGGCATAAGGACAATTACGGTCTTTGGGAATCTTTTTGTATAATGTTTAAGTGTTCCACAAAAGTTATTTAATGTCAATGTTTTGAAAATAGAGGGTCTTCTAACATAGGATGGAAGTGTTGTCTACTCGTACACATAAAAAATAATTCAACCATAGTTTCACCATGATTTCAAATTAATCTAAATTAATTTTATATGGTGTTTACCGTTAGATAGGTGTTTTAGTGTTTTAAAACACTAAAAATGTGTTTACAGTCATCTCGGACAAACTGAAACTTATATTGATGTGGTGTTGGTTTTTATATTTCAAAAATAAATCTATAGTCATTTTTCTATGATTTCATGGCCCTCTGACATCATTTTATTGGTTTTTATCCCCTAGCAAGAATTTTTAAAGACTTTGATATCTCTTAAAATTACTTATTCATTCATTCTAAACATGTTTCACTTCATATGGACATGATATCTACTCATACATTTCACAAATAATTAAACCATATTTCCCCATTATTTCACATCATTATGAGGTCATTTTCTATAGTTTTGATCATTACACGTAGGTTTTAGTCTTTTATAACACTAAAAATTCATTTACAAGCATCTTAGCCAAACTATAACTTGGATTGACATGTCATCAGTTTCTACATTTCAATAATCAATATATGTTCATTTTCCTATGATTTTAAATCCCTCTTTTTTTTGGTTTTTTCCCACTAATGCGTGATTTTAATGACTTTGATACCATTTAAAACTGATTATTGAGTCATTTCATGCACACCACATGTCGAATGAATGTTTCGTCTCCCTATACACATTAAAAATAATTCAACCATAGTTATCCCATGATTTATTATCAATATGAACCAATATAATTCAAAGAGAAAACTCATGTCACATTACCCCAAATCCTCCTCATATAAGCAACCCCAACATTATACAATATTATCATAACAATAAAGAAAATAATCATTTTGACATATCATGGATTAATTTTAGAATTTACCTAGGTAGGATGAGCTATAAGACTATAAATTTCCTCAGGGATCATGATTTTCAACCTCTGAAATATAAAAACTAATTCATCTTCCATTTTTGACCACCACTGATCATGTTTTTTCCTATAAGATTCATGTTATTACACTTTTTCTTTTAGCCTTGAAATTTCTCTATATGCTTCCTAATCAATGGAACTGCTTAAACTCTCACTAGTCATAGGATTAAATGATAATGAATTCCCTATTAAATATATTTGATAGATTAGTTCTAGAAACCATCCTCCAAAAACACATGATATGCTCCTTCCTTAAAATGATTGAATCTGCATTGTTCTGGGAAATTGATGAAGATTGTAAAGGGTTCACATCCCAGGATTCCTAAATTTTAACATATTAATACATAAATATTAACAATTATTTTTTAAAATTATATAAAAATTATAATATTATCTAATTAATAAATTTTTCATTACTATTTAATGTTATTTTATTACTATAAAAACATAATAATGAAAAATGAATTGAAAAAAAACAATCCTTACACTCAATTAATTGAGGCTGGCTATATAGATCAAATAACTTCAATAGAGCTAATTGGAATCATTTCATTCATGTAGACAACCCCATTTAGTTGGGTTTAAGGATTTTTTGTAGTTGTAATTTATTTTTTATTATTAGGTTTTTATTGTAATGAAATAATATTAAATATTAATGAAATTTACTTACTCCAACATCTCTGGTAGGTTTATTCACAAAACTATAGTTATGTTTCTAATGAACTTCAAGCCACATCTCTATTTGACCAACCAGGTGACCTAATTCATGTTACTTTATAAAATATATATATACAAGGTAGAAAAAATACCATTAATTATAATAAAATAATATAAATAATAATTGATAAAATACAACCAAGTTTTTTCTTTTTCTATAAAAACTTTGCTACCCAGCGATATGAGGATTGACTTGTTTTTCATGATTCATTGTATTTTTTTAGATAATTCCTACAAAACATAGAAACATTAATAAAAATTCTAATTTTATTGTTTTTATGTTATCAAGATACTGTGTAATATGAAATTAACTTATGAGATACATCTTTTTTAATATCAACAAACATATTCCACTACTCATGAGGCACACTTTCAAGCACTTTCACATACATTTGTCGAGTGCTCAATGATGTGTCATTAAAATCATTTCTAAATCTCTATTTAAAGCCTCTTAATTTATTTCCCAAATTTATCATGGTATATGGTCATGAAATAGAGTTAGGGACATCAAAATGAAAAAAAATCTAGAATTAAAAAAATAACATGTTATACGTATATTAATATTTTTAATCATGCCTTTTAAATTAGTTATCAATGAATATTAAATTAATATTACCTTTAATTGGTTTTCAAACACCTCATTGTTTTCAAGATATGGGGATATTCCTTTAATATTTATAATTAATAGGAAGGACCACATTCTCACAATCACACTGCCCAAGAATCTATCCATAGATTCCAAAAGCATCACCAATTGGCACCCCAAACTCATCAAATGGAATGATAATTTTTATGTCTTTCAAATACCATACTACTATTGTGTTCATATTTATATCTATTCTATTATTATCCTTATATGTATGAAAAATGAATTAAATAATTGATAAAATATTTAGTTTTTTGAAAATTACATAAATACCAATAATGGTAACTCACCAATATCCTCTAGATAGAGGGGTGACAAATTTATCCATTACTAGAGGTGCATTAGATGGTGAGCTACCAATAGAATATGGGGAAGCTACTGACTCACTAAAATTCTATGGTACAGTAGAATCACTTGGATCCAAAAAAGTTGATAGTAGTGGTGGTGTTCTTCGAGATGTTGATCAACTAGGATCTGGATTTTTTTTATTTTTGGAATTACCACAATTCAAATGATTTAGAATATATTCAATGTATAAAAAACCATAAGTAATATATTTTTACAAAAAAGGAAAAAATAGAACAATTTATATATTTATGAATCACTTATAATTGATAAATTATAATATAGTTTCATTATCAATATATATATTCAATTATATTCATCTTTATTTTCTTTATTATTATCAACCTACATTACAAAGAGTGCTTAATGTTCACCCTCTCTTTCAAGTTATATTATTTAAATATTACTAGGAAAAAACTATTGAATTTTTTTTGGTTTATGAGCTTCACTGTCACAAAGTACCAATTGAATTTCATCACCCATGTCATAAAACTATCTATGTTTTAATTGTATAACAGCACTCAAAAATTCATGTATTCCATTATCAACATAATAAACCATCTTCACTTGTGAGTAAAAGATAAATGGATCATTCTCTTCATGTTAAATGGTATGGATCGAGTGAGAGAAGTTGATAAAATTAAATTGTAATGAATCTTTCATTATACCCCTATCAATGTTGACCCACTTTCATTTGAATAAGAAAACTAAAAATTGAAAAAGATAGTTTAATTCAATTATATCAATAATTTTTCCATAGTATCCTACCTCTTTAAGTGTAAATACACCACTATTTTGAGTTTTCAATCCTTCTTTTCAATAAATTATATGAAACTTGAATCCATAAATACTGTAGGTATCAAATCTATTAGCCTGCCTTAGAGGTACTTGAGCCAAAAACTTCAAATCATATGATATTTCAGCTTGATTCTCAAGATTTATTATATAGACAAGAATATATAAGGTATTGTTTTGAACATAGATAAACTAACTACATGTCAATAATATGAATATGATTATATTCTTATAGGGTGAGATAATCATTCAAAAATATCCTTATTAATATTTTTTGTTAATTCTAACTTATTTCGAGCTTGACCCATTATTTATATCTTTGTTTTCAATATCAATTATTCAATAAATGGATATATATATATATAATAAGACTATTGAGTAGCGCATATCTATGTGCTTTTAGTAACACCTATTCAATTGGTTTAAAATTTGACCCATTTCCAACTGGTCATCCAATAGTTTGAAATATCAATGATCAGTTTTCAGAATGAGAATTATTGGAGATTCCATTAACACATCCAACATGATTGAATCTAGTCTCAATTCCATCCAAATACCCAGAAAAAAATATCAAGAACTTTTTAGCTATGTAACCTTCAATAATATAGCCTTCTGGTTGAGATTTTTTTTTGTTCATATAAACATAATCTAAAAGTTAAATTTTTATTATAAAGCACTTTTATGGAAAAGGTGTGAAACCATCAAGTTCAACTAAAATCATCAAACACTATAGCATATGATAGATTTGTTAAAAGCCCACTTAAACCTATTAGATGCGTCCTCCCTATATAATTTCCAAGAAAGTTGTAAAGGCCCACAAATTTTAAGGAAATTTTTTTTTCTCTTAAATTCTATGGAATTTTACGAGTACGCAGTTTCTGACGACACCTGATTCCGTGGCCCGGTGTGCCTGGAATAATTTTCTGAAGTTTTGTTAAGCTTAAATTAACACGCATAAGCAATTTTCCTAAAAAAGTGGAATAACTCTTAAACGGTTATTCGGATTAGAAATCCAAGGGAACCGTTATGCTCAGAATGGAAGGTTTACCCTAGGCGTGACTTAAGTTTAGTCGGTGCAGACCTCCTGTGAGAAAACCTGAAAATGGAATAACTGTAAATAAAATAATTAAATAAAGTTATTTTATTTTTTAAATGATTATAACTCACAAACGGTAACTCGGATTAAAAATCTGAGACCACCGTTGAACTCATGAGGGTATTCTTTCTTTAAGAAGATACTAACTTTGGCCGATGCGGGCCACCTAAGAAAGTTAGTTTTTGGTCGTAAATAAAATAATTAAGTGACAGTTATTTTATTGTAAAATTCATAACTTCTAAACGGTAACTCGAGTTGAAAATCTGAGAGTACTGTTGAGTTATTTGGGGAATGTTTCTCCAAGGCAGAGCCTAACCTTGACCGCAGTGGGTCGATGGTGACTGATAATAATTTTCTGAACTTTTTTTCGGGTACGTTCAATAAACGTACGAGCGGCGTTTTATAACTTTTGAATCGGTGCTCGGAATCGAATTTTGAGGGCACCGTTGAACTTGAAGTGCCGATATTCGCTTAAGAAGACTTTCACCTCAATGGTGGATGATCGGGTATGAAAGTTAGTTTTTGGGGTTTTACGTGGGTTAATAAAATAAAATAAGTGAATAATTTATTTTATTTTGTTAAACACATGCAGTGCAGATAAAGTGGTTAGAAGCTCCACTTGGGAGTTGGTGGTGGAACCGCCACACCCTAACCTCCCATTTAATGGGGAGGTAGAGGAAACCTCTCAAACCCCCCATCAATTAATTTTATATGTCAACGTAAAATTAATTGCACTCAATTAATTTTATGGGTCGACGTAAAATTAATTTTTGTCAGTTAATTTTATGTGTCGACGTAAAATTAATTGCTCTCAATTAATTTTATGAGTTGATGTAAAATTAATTGTTCTCAGTTAATTTTATGGTTCGACGTAAAAATTAATTGTTGTGAGTTAATTTTAAGTGTCGATGTGAAATTAATTGCTGTCAATTAATTTTATGTGTCAACATAAAATTAATTCGTGTCATGTGTTTTGACACAGGCTATGTGGGGGAAACTTCTTGGCATACTCCACTCTTAATTTGTGCCAACGCACCACTTAAATTGCGCCAACGCAATTTAATTTTCCCCACCCCCCTTTTTAAATTAAGTAACTGCATCATTGGAATTTAGGAAGGTTCCAAATAAATGAACTGTCATGAATTCCATGATGGTTACATACCTCTCCCCCTCTTATATATATAGAGAGCTTGGGAGAAGGTTTTGGGACGGCTTCACCAAGTGATGAAGCGCTTGGTTGTAGCGGCAGAACCACGGCGGAGGAGCGCTTAGTTGTAGCAGTATGCCCACAGTACTCGACAGGTGGAGTACTATAGCAGCCCAAGGTTAATGGGAAGCGCTTGGTTGTAGCGGCAGGCCCACTATACTCGATAGAGGAGGAGTTTCCCAGCAGTTATGGTTTTGACATCATGATTAAATCCTGGTTTGAGCTGAGTCTTTACTTTCAATCATTATCTTCGATATGATTGACTTTCTTTCCTATGTGGATTGGGTTGTGTTATCCTGGGTGGATTGGTTGTGCTATACTGTGTGGACGTGATCAAACTTGGGTTCGTATGTTGGAGCCGAACTGGAATTGATGACTTAGGTATATGTATGGGCATATACCTTAGTAGTGTTGGATGTTAATTTGTGATTATGTCTTTCCTTTGTGGATTATCCTTTGAAGATTCTGGGAGACCTTCGGGGGTCTCGGGGTCCCTACTGAGTAGCGTATACTCACCCCTGCACGGGTTATGCCCGCACTACGTTGTGTTGGTTGCAGATGACGGACATCACTAATCGAGGTTGAGGCTTGTAGAGATGGATGGTTCCCAGAGGAGGAACCCCCGACGAGTCGGTACCTGGAGGTGGACCATTGTACGGGATGCATACAGGGAAGATGGCAGGACCCGAAGAGCTGAGGAGGCTATCTGTACCCACCCTTCAGGTGGGATTTCTAGTGGACGGCTTGGCGTTGCTGCTTTACTTTTCAGTTGTTGTACTTCCTTTCCAGTTGTACTTTACTTTCAGTTTGGGTTTGTATTCTGGCCCACTTACTTTTCTGCACTTACTTGTACTCAGTTTACTTAGTGTTTACTTCTGTTGGCTTACTCTGTGGTGTTGTTTACTTTCTAAA
Source organism: Viscum album (assembly GCA_963277665.1). NCBI lineage: Eukaryota > Viridiplantae > Streptophyta > Magnoliopsida > Santalales > Viscaceae > Viscum > Viscum album. The sequence goes on from OY728141.1 coordinate 1,800,430,469, forward strand.
GGCAATGCCTTCCCCTTTTTGTCGGGATTTACGCCTTTGGTGTTGGTCGCCAGCCCCTGGCCTATGGATGGCGGGCTTTGGGTAGTCACGGCACGAGCCCCGAGGGCGGGTCGTGAAAAATTGGTATCAGAGGAGTTCGGTTCTACCGCAGAACTCAGGGCTCTGATCTTTCTTCTTTGTGAAGCAATAGTGTTAAGGGTATTGAGTGTGGTTATCAGTACAGGGAGTCTAGTGTTGGTGCGGCGGCCAACGTATCCATACACCAGGACCCTGACTTCTGATTTCCGACTCAATACACGAAAACATTGATTACATGTGTGTTTCAAAGGTTTTATTTATGATTACATTGTGTCAGCTCACCAGGTTCTGTTTTGACCGTGGCACACTTGTTTCTTTTCAGGATGGCCCCATAATGGCAGCCATCTAGGGTTCCGAGTTTTGTACGTACTGACAGCCCACCGAGCGATGATGCCTCAGTACATGGCCCTCTTCCAGTTGAGGCACCAACGGAGGCACCAGCGGTACTACCACCAGTTGGGCCACCGATGCCTCCGGCCCCAGCAGTAGGCGATGCACACCGCTTGAGTGCGCTGCATGAGTTCCAACTCTAGAGGCCATCCAGGTTCTGGGGAGAGATAGACCCAAAGGCGGCTGAGGATTGGCTGGAGGCTGTAGTTCGAGTTTTCAGGCTAGTGGGGACACTAGCTGACCTCATGGTGATCCTTGCAGCGAGCCTCCTACATGCGGCAGCAGGCAGATGGTGGATCTTGATGCTCTAGGTGCACGACGAGGCATCTCTTCTTTGGACAGACTTTGAGAGCCTCTGGTCAGAGTTTTTCCCAGCCACCCTCTGTGCGGTGCGCATCCAGGAGCTACTACAGCTGCGGCAGGGCAGCATGACGGTAGCCCAGTACTCAGTGAGGTTTACCGATCTCTCGCGCTATTCCACAGACACGGTACGGGACCCATTTTTCAGGGCTCGAACCTTCGAGCAAGGGCTCAGGCGAGAGATCAGAGATTCAGTTGTTTCTCACAGCATCCCGATGTAGACAGGGGTGTTGGAGAGATCCCTCTTAGTGGAGAGTTTCCTTGCTGAGCAGTCTCCAGCAGCATGACCCACCACTAGCCGGCATGCAGCAGAGTCTTCTGCAGCAGGAAGTAGACAGATGACGCAGAGGTCCAAGGGGACTAGACCTACAGGTGGTTGACCGCATGACACATGATCGTTTGTGCGAGGCACCTGGGGTGGAGAATGACTTACCATGAGTGGACAGTGTTACTCTTGCAGCGGGGTTGGTCACATGTCTCGTGATTTTCCGACCCGCCATACAGATGATCACCAGATAAACGAAAGACCTCTCAGGAAGAGGCAGAGGTTCGACCATGGCGGTCTGCAGGGTGTAGGCGGGCGAGGTAGAGGAGTTGGTCGAGCAGCGGGTGGTGGACGACACTTTGAGGCCCTACCACCACCACCACCATGGAGACCACCCCGACCGCAGGGAACGGGTGGACAAGGGAGAGCTCAGCTTCAGGCAGCTGAGGCCTATGATCATGGAGCTCCTGGAGCAGATGGATAGGAGCGGTACTAGCTCCAGACATGGAGACTTATGTTCATGTTGCTTCTAACTTTGTTTATGTTGTTGTTTGTGGTTGTTGTGTGTCTTTGTACTTGAGATGCAGTAATAAAAGACACTTGTCCTTGTGACGTTTGCTTTCCTTAACTTTTCTATGGTTGATACTGAGAGGTTCCGGTTAAAACTATTGACTTGACCCCCACTTTGGAGATACCTACTAGAGGAGACCCAGTTACCACACACTGATGTCGATAGTGTGACTCAACCCTTAGAGGCGAGAGTAACGGTTGGATCTCTTGGTAGTAGCGTTGAGGCCTTACGACGTCATCCTTGGTATGGAATAGTATCATCCATGTCGGGATTGACTGTATTAGGCAAAGAACGTGGTTCATCCAGAGGATGAGACAAGATTTCTCTTTTTCGGCAAAGGGTAAATCTAAGCAGCTCTTGTAAGACCAGAGATGGTGCAGGCTACGATGGAGAAGGTGCAGATCATCCATGAGTGGATGAAGACTGCACAGTGCAGACAGAAGTCCTATACTGATAAGAGACAGAGACCACTGGAGTTTGAGGATGGCGACCACGTTTTCTTACGGGTCTCACCTCAACGTGGACTACATAGATTTGTTCGGGGCTGTAAGTTATCTCTGCACTTCATCTGGCCCTTCCACCTCAGTTTCACCGGGTTCTTGACGTCTTTCCACGTATCTCAGTTGAAGAGGTACGTGCATGACCCGACCCATGTCATCGATCACGGGGAGCTGGACATCGACGACGGGGCAACCATCATGGAGGTTCCAGTAGAGATCGAGGATCGACAGGAGTGGGTCCTTCGTGGACGGTCGATTCCTTTAGTGCGCGTTCGTTGGCAGCATAGGAACCTCCATGAGAGAACTTGGGAGTGGGAGGCTCCGATGCGTGCTCGGTACCTCGTTTAGTTTCCCTAGTTTGTGTTGTAGATTTAAGGGGATGTAAATCCCTGAGGTGGGAGTAATGTAAATACCTTCAAATTTTAAGGAAATTTTTTTCCTCTTAAATTCTTTGGAATTTTACGAGTACACAGTTTCTGACGGCACCTGATTCTGAGACCCGGTGTGCCCGGAATAATTTTTTGAAGTTTTGTTAAGCTTAAATTAACATGCATAAGCAGTTCTCCTGAAAAAGTGGAATAACTCTTAAATGGTTACTCAGATTAGAAATCCAAAGGAACTGTTGTGCTCAGAATGGCGGGTTTACCCTAGTCGTGACTTAAGTTTAGTCAGCACAGGTCTCCTGTGAGAAAACCCAAAAATGGAATAATCGTAAATAAAATAATTAAATAAAGTTATTTTATTTTTTAAATGCTTATAACTCACAAACGGTAACTCGGATTAAAAATCCTAGACCACCGTTGAACTCGTGAGGGTATTCTTTCTTTAAGAAGATACTAACTTTGGCCGGTGCGGGCCACTTGAGAAAGTTAGTTTTCGGCCGTAAATAAAATAATTAAGTGACTGTTATTTTATTGTAAAATTCATAACTTCTAAACGGTAACTCGAATTGAAAATATGAGAGTACCGTTGAGTTCTTTGGGGCGTTTTTCTCCAAGGAAGAGTCTAACCTTGACCGCAGTGGGTCGAGGGTGACTGATAATAATTTTCCGAATTTTTTTTCGGCTACGTTCAGTAAACGTATGAGCGGCATTTTATAACTTTTGAACCGGTGCTCGGAATCGAATTCTGAGGGCACCGTTGAACTCGCAGTGCCGATATTCGCTTAAGAATACTTTCACCTCAACGGAGGATGATCGGGTATGAAAGTTAGTTTTTGGGGATTTACGTGGGTTAATAAAATAAAATAAGTGAATAATTTATTTTATTTTGTTAAACACATACAGTGCGGATAAAGTGGTTAGAATCTCCAATTGGGAGTTTGTGGTGGAACCGCCACACCCTAACCTCCCATTTAATGGGGAGGGAGAGGAAACCTCTCAAACCCCCCATCAATTAATTTTATATGACGACATAAAATTAATTGCACTCAATTAATTTTATGGGTCGACGTAAAATTAATTGTTGTCAGTTAATTTTATGTGTCGACGTAAAATTAATTGCTCTCAATTAATTTTATGAGTTGACGTAAAATTAATTGTTGTCAGTTAATTTTATGGTTCGACGTAAAAATTAATTGTTGTGAGTTAATTTTAAGTGTCGACGTGAAATTAATTGTTGTCAAATAATTTTATGTGTCAACATAAAATTAATTCGTGTCATGTGTTTTGATGCAGGCTATGTGGGGGAAACTTCTTGGCATCCTCCGCTCTTAATTTGTGCCAACGCACCTCTTAAATTACGCCAACGCAATTTAATTCGCCCGACCCCCTTTTTAAATTAAGTAACTGCATCGTTGGAATTTAGGAAGGTTCCAAATAAATGAACTGTCATGAATTCCACGATGGTTACATACCTCTCCCCCTCTCCTATATATAGAGAGCTTGGGAGAAGGTTTTGGGATGGCTTCACCAAGTGACGAAGCGCTTGGTTGTAGCGGCAGACCCGCGGTACTCAACAGAAGGAGTACCTCTGGTGGCTATGAGGGGGAGCGCTTGGTTGTAGCGGCAGACCCATGGTGGGAAGCGCTTGGTTGTAGAATCAGGCCCACAGTACTCGATAGGTGGAGTACTACAGCATTCCAAGGTTAATGGGAAGCGCTTGGTTGTAGCGGCAGGCCCACTGTACTCGATAGAGGAGGAGCTTCCCAGCAGTTATGGTTTCGACATCATGATTAAATCCTGGTTTGAGCTGAGTCTTGACTTTCAATCATTATCTTCGATATGATTGACTTTCTTTCCTATGTGGATTGGGTTGTGTTATCCTGGGTGGATTGGTTGTGCTATCCTATGTGGACGTGATCGAACTTGGGCTCGGATGTTGGAGCCGAACTGGAATTGATGACTTAGGTATATGTATGGGCATATACCTAAGTAGTGTTGGATGTTACTTCGTGATTGGATCTTTCCTTTTCGGATTATCCTTTGTAGATTCTAGGAGACCTTCGGGGGTCTCGGGGTCCCTACTGATTATCGTATACTCACCCCTGCACGGGCTATGCCCACACTAAGTTGTTTTGGTTGCAGACGATGGAAATCACTGATCGAGATTGAGGCTTGTAGAGCTGGATGGTTCCCGGAGGAGGAACCCCCGATGAGTCGGTACCTGGAGGTGGACCACTGGATGGGACGCATACAGGGAAGATGGTAGGACCCAAGGAGCTGAGGAGGCTATCTGTACCCACCCTTCAGGTGGGATTTCCAGTGGACGGCTCGGCGTTGCTTCTTTACTTTTCAGTTGTCGTACTTCCTTTCCAGTTGTACTTTACTTTCAATTTGGGTTTGTATTCTGGCCCACTTACTTTTCCGCCCTTACTTGTACTCAGTTTACTTAGTGTTTACTTCTGCTGGCTTACTCTGTGGTGTTTTTTACTTTCTAAAGGCAATGCCTTCCCTTTTTTGTTGGGATTTACGCCTTTGGTGCTGGTCGCCAGCCCCTGGCCTATGGAAGGCAGGCTTGGGGTAGTCACGGCACGGGCCCCGAGGACGGGTCGTGACAAAAGTTATGTTACCTTTTTATCTGGATCTTCTTTGATAATATCTTCAAATTGATAGGCCACTTTGTACCATTCTTGCAAGAACTCTTCCACCATTATCTTCTTATCATTAAAGCCTCTGGTTAGGATTAAATGTTGTTTGTCTATCCATTTTCCTTGTTCCTTATTTGTGTCCACATGGATTAGTCTCCCATTCATTCTTTCTACATCCTCATTAGAATCACGAATAATCAAGACCTTCTCAAGAATCTCTTCCTCTGAATGCATAATAAGGTCCCATGATTTTTCCATGGTCTTTGCATCTGCATCCCACTGCGAGCCAACTATGTTTACCAATGAAATTTCACCAACATCGGCCTCCTTTATTGACAATCCCTAATGATAAGTTCATGGATCATCGAAAAACCATTGAGTCTTCCTAGATCCAAGACCATTCTTTAACCATGTCATCCTTCTTCTCTGAAACTTTATCCTTAGAGTAATAACCTTAAACCGTTTCACTTCCACTCACCAAGTTCAAGCTGACCTCCTTCACCAATTCATTTCTAGATGACTCACCCTACATTACCTTGGTCCTAAATTTTCTATCTGGTCTTGTCTCTATAGGTCTTGGAAGGTATGAGTAGTCCTTGCAACCTTTGGATTTCCTCCCCTTTCTCACAATGAAACTACTTGGGTTCCTATTTTCTTTTTGTCCCTTATTCCTCCTTGGACTATGAAGCCCTCTAATGGATCCTCCCTTTGAACTATATTTAAAGAGTTGGTCATCACTCTCCCCCCTCCCAACTCTAGCACTGAGAAACAACCTGAACCAATTGTCTCCTGATCAGTAGTATCATATCCCAAACCATCAAAATGAATACTAATGTTAATAGAGGATAGGATCAATCCCTGGTTTTCTCATCTCCCAACATTCACCCACTTTCCCAACTCTTCTAGTAATTTCTACATCTAAGATTTATAACCATTTTCCCATTACCTCAAGTCCATTTCTAATCTGAGAAACATCTGTATAAGAATGAATCTTAGAATAAAAGACCTCATATTGAAAATGATCAGCTACACCAGTAACCCCTAACCCTAGAACAAACTTCTCTGATAGATTACACTCAGAAAAGTCATTTCTCAGCCTATTAAATATGTCCACCACCTTTGTATTAGGATTGATCAGTCTAGACTCCTTCTGGATGGGAATATAACCTGAATATATGTTATTCACGCGGTCCACCAGGGGAAACAAATGACTTTGGCACAAAAGGCTTTCCATCATCGAGAACTCTTTTACAGTCCCTGATTCCCCAATGGAAGGAGTGTAAAGAATTTACTAAGAGATTACAAACCGAGACAAACTCAATCTAAGATTCCAAAATTACCTCCTATTTACATATGACTTCTTTCCCGGTAGCAATCCAGATCCACTTTATGAGTGGTCTTGACACATCAACTTCAACACAAATGCGTGGTGAAATTGGGTGACGTACAACATTGGTCCTACTATAAGAGCAAAAATAGCATCCTACCATTTTACCAATCATGTGTAAAATGGAGGGATTTTGAAAGGGTAGTGGAAGTTTTGGGAACCTTACCCACAACATCATCATAGGAGTATCACGATCCTTGTACAAGTCATATGAACAATGAAATAGATAGAAGGGAAAACCATTGCAAACTCTTGGGGATCTGGACCAAGCAAGAATCAAGTCTTCTTCTGAGGCAAAGTGAACCATAAAGTAACATTTTTTGAGAAGTTCCAATGTTTCACAACCCTAAAGACCCCAAGATCCAAATAAAAACCTATAAAAGGAGTTGACCAAGGGCATATGTCTACTGAATCAAGCCACCAAGGTAAGATTAAGGATACCTGAAGCCTCAAAAAAACTCTAAAGTTGAGAGCACAGGTTGTGGTGAGCTATTGTGTATATCTGGAACCTTTAGGTTGAGGGTGATAGTGGGAAAAGGTGGAAGGAAATTTGGGTTAGATAAGGGAAAAATAGAGGCGGTCGGGTGGGTATTGAGTGATGAAGAAGATTATCACCCCACTCTAGAGGAGGGGGGGTGACAGAGTTGCTTCCATCCGCCTAGGGCATCGCATAGAGGAATAGCGTCGCTTATAATATTCAATGGAAGTGGTTGAGATTTATTCTTCGCATATGATTTAAAATGACCTAATACCTAATGAAAAAAATAAGAGAAATATTAAAAAAAATTACACAAATATTTGATAAAATTGAATCCATCAATGAAAATAAAAAAATATTAATGTACCTATAAATTGGATACATCCATTAATAGTTTACATGTCCATAAAGTTTAGATTCTTAAACTAAATGAACAATAAAATGAATCATGGCAGTGAAAAATGTAGGGGGAATAACATCTCTAGATGACAAAGTGTTAACACAATTCTTTCTTAAAGTTTATCAAGATTGGTTGGATTTAGAGTTTTTCCACAAAGATCTATGAAGAAGGTGTATAACTCAACTAGAACTGTAGTTACCTTTTTCGGTAATGTATTACACAATTCCAATGATAAAAACATCTCCATCAGAATATATGAGCGACGACTTTTCAATCCATATAACATTCGATGTTTTAAGTCAACATAACTTGAAATATTACTTGAATATCCATATGACACATTTACATTCTTTAAATTTCAAAGGAATGTGTATTTCTCATGATTTTTTATTGTAACAATAGTCAATGGATACTTTAAATTCTTATTTTCTTGTAAACCATGTTTTATATTCATTGATTCCAAATCCTTATGAGCATTAAGTTGATCCTTAGATTTACCCTACTCATTACAAAATGTAAAAATTACATTGTCACAGATGTTCTTATCAATATGAATTATGTCAAGATTATGATATAACAAATTAAACTCCCAATAAGTAAGTTTGAAAAATATACTCATTTTCTTCCCCTATTTTTTTCTAACTTCTTTGGATATTATACCTCATACCCTTCCCCCACCCCCTTATTTAAACAGATTACATTTTCTAAATTCTATAGTGACATTCATTATTTGTCCCAAGATTTATGAACCAGATAACACCTTTGATGAATTTCTCAATTCAATATCTACATTGAATTTCATCTTGTTAAACCTGAATTTATAAGATGCATCAAGAAATCAACAATGACATATAAAACACCATTTTACATTATGAGGTAATCATTGAGGTTCAAAATAAAAATTAAAAACTGGATAATACAAACTAGTATGAGTGTTCCAATCAGATAAGTTTACTAGTCTAATAAATTAACTAATTCTACACATTAAAGCAGCATGCATTTTGAATGGTTTTATCATTGAAGCAACATATGTTTCTATTCCATCATCCCATAATTCATTCAATTATTTAATTATAGGTTTAAGGTACACATTAATGTCATTTATAGGAATTTTATTTCCATGAATAGTCATTGAAATAATGAAAGAATATTTATCTATACACATACATGGAGTTAGATTATAGGGGATAAAAAGAAATGTCCATAATTAGTACTTAAAGTACCAAAATGGTTAAAACCATCATAAGCCAATCCCAAATGTATATTCCTATAATCTGAATAAAAATATAGATATAATAAATTAAACAACTCCCATGATGTTGAATCTTTTGGATATATCATCAATACATTGTTATTATTATCTTAAACATGTCATTTGATGTCATATGTAGTCTTAGATGACATGAATAATATTTTAAAGAGTGGTTTCAGAGGAAAGTAACACAATACCTTTGTAAGAGTTTTCTTCTTCTACTTATTCATGGTGTTTCGTTCATTTGTATTTTCATTATTGCTCATTAACTTCCATATACTTGTATGACATCTTATGCATTCTTCTTTATCAGTCTCTTCTCCCCAATAAATAATTCAATCATTAAGTCATGCATGTATATTTTTATAATCAAGTATAATTTTTTATGATTTTCTTCATCTCATATAATGGTTTAGGGATCTTAGATTCACTAATGAATCATTAAGCAACTCTAAAATCATGGACACTACTTTTTAAATAATTCCACAGACACTTGATATGATAAAAGTTAAGTTTTATTTATGGCTTCAAATACTTGGAACACTCTTCATATAGTTCCTGTATTCCATCTTCAACTAATTCATAAAACTCATTTTTTGTCACTAAAGTTCCGAGTAAGATTAACCTACTCAGGATCAAATGAAGGTTCTATTGATCTATTAAAATCTTGTTCAATGTACCCTATAAATCCAAATGCATCATTTATCAAGTTTTGAACTGAATTCTCCTTTAGTGTGATAGTTTGTGTTTAATTGATTGGATAATCATCATTTTGACTTTTCATAACATTCAATTTTCCATGCCATATCCAACATACATATTGAGTAGAAAATAGTTTAAATATAAAGTTCCCATATACTTCATTTCTATTCAACAATTTCTTGAATTTACAATTAGGACACTTAAATTTTATTCTACCATCCACTGATCAGTTTTCGATTTCATAATCTAAAAAATCATTGAAACCCTTGGCATACTAAGGTGTGTTTTGAGATAAATTAATCCAAATATTATCTATAAGTATTGGATTGTCACTCTTCTCCCTATATATTCAAAAATATAAATATAAATGTTTAATAAAACAAGTACAATAAATTTTTAACATCACCCAACAACTTCATTGACCAGGATAGGGTATTGATTCAACATAACACAAATTCAACGTGAAAAACATAAACAACATAAATGATTAGATATCACCCTTCACAATAACAAGGTAGGATGTCATGGAAGATGGTCTTTTAGGTGAGGATATGGGAAAAAATAGTGTGTAGGTTGAAAATATGAGCTCGACATCATACGAATTGTGCACAGATAAGAGTAGGGGAAATCAAGTTTAGGTAGGGAGGATGATAGTGTTATGGAGAAGGGGTTTGGGATGTCCTTCCATTGGGGGTGGTGTTTATCGGGAAATGGGGAAGAGGGGATTCCATCATGGGGAGAAGATTCATTGGGTAGGAGTGGGGGTGATCACCGCATTCGGCTCGATAGAGGGTGGGGCCGAGCATTGGGGTTGGGGTTGGAGTGGGAGGGTAATTAGGGTATTTTAAAATGATATAGTGGAAATTTTAATAAAACCACCACAAAAATTGAAAATTATTAAATGTATATAGATAATTTCACTGAACTGTCACTATGTTTTAAATAATAATTAATGTTGGTGCTTCCTAAAACATGGATTCTGTTTTTTGACCTACCAAACTTATTTTTTCAAAATTCTGTTTCATTTTCCATTTCCTGACCTCCTTTTCCATTGTATGAAACAAGGAATTGGTTTCCCTCAAATTCCTTTGTCATGGTTAGATGATTATATTAAAAAAAATTGGAAGTTTGTGGCCAAGAGATCAATGCCCCATGCTAGATTATTAATGATGTTCAAGATTGTGTCCCAAGGGACTGATGATGATATTGATGGTTATGTCTCTATGTAGAGTTGCTTGATAACGTGGTTTTTCTTTTACATAATGATGTGGGATTGGGAAACTAGTTATTTTTATGACCATAATATGGGATACATATATGATGCATTCTGTTATGATGAGTAGTGTGTGGAGATTTGAAAATTCATTTTTTTAAAGTTTTTAAAATTTTAAGGATATTTTGAAAATTTAATTTTTTTGAGAAAAATGAATATTTTAATTTAATTAATTAATAATGACCTGGTCCAAAATGTTTTTGAAAGTAATTTAATTTTCATGATATGTTAATTATTGAAAGAAAAAATTGATTTATTTTTGGAATTATTAATATTTTAATATATATTTTACTTTTGGGGGAAATATCTTTACCATAATCGTCGTAGGCCTGAACCACTCTTTTTTAAGTTTCAGTTTTTTTACCATTTCCCATTCCTAGGGCTACCGAGTGTTAGGTGGTGCCCACTAATACTTTTTGCACTATTGGGTGCATGGTGGCCCACCATTGTACTAGTGTGAACCCAATGGGAACGTTTTTCATCCTCTCAGTTAGGTAGCTCAAATGAAGGATGAATTTGGGCCATCGATGGTGACATGTAGACAATAAGTAGGTGGTAGGATCTCCACTAATCAACCTTTTTGTTTTTTTAATGATAATAAATTGATTTACCCAAACACCCTCACACCCACATCTTAATACACCTTCACCCTTTATATATATAAAAACAATTGTGTAAAACTACAAATGCGGCACACAATGCCACAACAAAGATGAAAATAAACTACTGGTTTGGGGACTTAGCCCTGTAACCATGCCCCAAACCCCAACTCATCCTCACTTTCCCACCCAACCACAGTGGGCACCTGCACCCTTTATATATATATATTCAACTATATATATTAATTTTTATTAATGTAATAATATTTTTAAATGTATTTTTAACATTATTATAACATTTATATATATTAACCATTATTAATTAATATCTATATATTTTTAACTTTATATATTAGCATTTATTAATATAATAATTTTTTTAAATATATTTTAAACTTTATAATAATGGTTTTATATTTTAATGTTTTTATATTAAAATTTATTAATATAATCACAATTATAAAAATATATTAAATTTTATAATAAAATTTATATATTAATGTTTTTATATTAACATTGATAAATATATATTAACATTTATATTTATTGTATAAAATAAAATTAATATACATTTTGTAATAATTGTGTTTCTCTATATATATTAACCTTTTTTTATAAATAGTTATAGTAATATATAGTTGATTAGTAGCTACATTTTTGTATACCTATATGTATATGTATGTACGTATGTATGCATATTCTTATATTTGTATATATGTGTAAGTATTTATAAACATACATACATACATACATACATGAGTGACACATGTTTAATTAAAATGTCATTTTTAAAATGAAAACACACATTTCAAGTCACACCATGTATCAAAGTGTGGTATGATTGATTCATACATGTCACAAATGACTTATGGGTCATTTTTTAAAGTATAAAAACAATCAAAATGTGCTTTATTAGTTTTGATTATGTCATGTGTCTTTTTAACTAAAATGATATTTTTAAACTAAAACCACATGTTTTGAGTCATACTTGTCACATCATGTATCAAATTGAGGTGAGGATGATTCCTATAAGTCATAAATTACTTATGGGATATTTTACTAAAGTATAAAAAAAATCTGAATGAATTTGATCAGTTTTGAGTATGCCACACGTCTTTTGAACTAAAATGTCAATTTTAAATAAAAACAGACACATTGAGTCATACCAGTCACACCGTTTATTGGATTAAAGTGTGATCGATTCTTACACATACAAAATTACTTAAGGATCATTTTTCTAAAGTATCAAGACAATATGATTTTTTTTCTTGGTTTTCAGTGAGTGACACATGTTTTTAACTAAAATATCATTTTTAAACTGAAAATACACACTTTGAGTCATTTGTGTCACATTGTGCATCATATTGACATGAGGTTGAATCCTACACATCATAAATGAACTATGGATCATATTCCTAAATTATCAAGAAAATAAAAGAACATTTTCTGATCATGAACCAACCCGAGTTGACGCTAAACTGGTCACCCAATCTGGCCCTCAACATGGCCCGAGAGGTGTTCCTGATCCTCCCTGGCTGGAAACTAGTGTCAGACATCAAGAATACACAGTTGGGAATGATTTATCCCATAAAAAATGAATAAATAAATGATAATAAACTGAGAAATAAAACTAAAATCTAGAATTGGATAGAAAATAAAACTATACATACCTCCATGTGACTCTATGGGTCACCACTAACCACTAAAATAACATCGCTCCATGATGATAGAGACTAAGCTGGAAGAAACATCAGAAGCTAAAAACAAAGGTAGAACTACAGGCATGGGTATTAAAAATTAGTAGGTGTTCCTAAATAAACTATTCCCTATGATTTACCTTTAAAATAAAACCAAGTCATGCTAGTTTTAAAATACAACCATATAAAATTAAGGTTTTCCATTCTTTTCAAATTCAAGTAATAAGCTTCTATTTTCAAGAAAAACCATTTGATTTCTATCACATTTCCAAAATAATTTCCAATCATGAACAGATGTTTCAAAATTAAAGGAAAAAAATTAGATTTAAACATGGTTTTCATAAAGGAGTAAATAAGCATGAAGCAACTGTAATAGAAATCAGATCACAAGCACCATAAGCAATCCCTAAGTAGTAGGGTTAGTGGGGACCTGTAATCATAATACCTCAGTGACGTGGTATAGAAACCATAACCCACAACATCTTCATTCACAAGCTACTAGATAGGATTCAATCCAAATTTTTATTGGTATTCAATCATCATCAAATATTTAATTAGTGTTGTAGCATCAATCCAACAAGGGGGAATCGGGCCTCGGCCCTACCGATCCTTCTAGCATACCAAACCTGATCTACCCCTAGGTAACCGAGATTACCTTTTGCCTAACCCATTATTAATATCAAATGAAATTCCATTTAACACAATCACCACATCATCACATGAATCAACACTTGAAAAAAAATCATTCAAGAAAGGAAAATCACCACTTAACCTCAAATTCACACCAAACCCCGTGCACTTTTCCAAACTTACCAAAACATGAAATTTCCCATTTTAAAAATCACACATGAACCCATCTTCATTTAAGTCAACTTTCACAACTATTTTACACACACCTAACATCTTTGTAAATACCCATCACACACCCAAAACCATTTTGGAAACCAGTTTTAAGCATTTAAAATGTTGAGAATTCTTTAACAAGATTGGAAGCATATTTTAATGAAGATTACACATGTAAAAATTTGAAGGTGGACATGAAAAATAAATGAAAGTCCAAAACCAAGAATCATCATCAATTTTCATAGCATATACATACTATTTAATATTAAAAACACTTTTTAAAACACTCAATAAATTAAGGAATTAAAATTAACGGTCTGGGCATTGGGAACCTACCTCAAACTCAAGGCACACCACTTTAGACGATGAAAAATCGAACCTTACATTTATCACTTGCAGTAATATGAACATTCTCTTATATGTAAGTACACCTATCCCCTATATATATATTTTCATGGCCAAATATGTACAAGGGGATCATTACATATATGTTTATATGTGCATATACCCCTTTACACTTACACACGTATGCATTTTCATATAAACATATAAGAACACCTAGCCCCGTTATATATATATTCATCTTTCCAGGGATGAATATACATAAAGGGGGATCTTACATATATACATGCCTACCTATATATACACATGTAAGACTTCAACGATGGCATCTCGAACCCACCTCAATGAATAAAAAAACATGCTACAATAATATAAGGAATCTAAAAATATAAAAATCCCTAATTAAAATGGGGAGAAAAGGAAATAAAAAAGGAAACTAACCTTAAAATGGTGGAAGTAATACTGAAATGGTCCTAAATGATTTTCCTTCAGTGGTGGATGTTGAAACACAAACAAAGCTGACCCGAGAGAGCCATCACACACCCTATTAAGAAGAGAAGTGTCAAAAATCACCTCACCCAAAACCCTAGGGTTAGAACTAATGGAATAAGATGATGGGAGAGAGGAAAACTATAGAAAATGGAATAAATAAGGGAGGGGAGATCCCACCTTGATGTTACGACCAAGATTCCTGAAGAAATCGGGAGGAGAAGTTGTGGAGAGGGGATAATGAGAGGGAGGGTGGCACACGCAAGGAGTAATAGGGTAGGGGGATGACATCGTGCGATGAAAATTTAAATGAGGGGGAAGAAAAATAGGGTTGAAAGAAAAGAAAAATAGAAAAAGAAAAAACCCATTTTTTAAATAGTACACGATGCACAGTTTAGGCACATGCTTTACCAAACCATATGCAAACCGTGTTGTCCCCACTAGAGAAGCACATGGAACCCACATGGTTACCTTTAAGAGGCCGAAAAATTTAACAAACCATACAGAATCCATGCAAAACAGATCTTTCAAATGATAAACCCCACCCACATGGGCACCACACAGTTACTTCTAACCCTACAGGCTAACCATGAAACAACTAAAAGCCTCTAAAAAGACAATTTGGACCACTAACTACTGGATATCAAGACCCATCAAGATAAAGATATATTAGGACCCAAAATAAATAAAATAATAGAGAAGAATCAGATCAGGGTGTGAAAATTCCCCCCACTCTGCCCCCAAAAATTCCCTAAAAGACTCGACTGAACAAGGCATAGAGAAAGGATGCCACGACATTTAAAGGAAAACCCCTACTACCCGAGGACCAGGACATGAAACCCTACTTTCCAAACACCACTCAACTTGGAACACCCTGGCCCCTAATATAGAAATCACCAAAGAGACTCATCAGAGTTGGGTAAGATGATAATAAAGGTTACTTCATCAAGAATGATGAAGATCAAATTTACTATGAGTCCCTTTTTATGGTGGTCTCCTACCTATTTTGGGATTTTAGTATGACAATTTTTCTCAGGATAAAACAACACACAAAACCATAAAAAAACCCTTAACACTGATCTGACCTTTTAATTTACCGATACATACTCGACCAGATTAAAAGAGGACATCAACAAGACTTGTAGTGTGTCTCCCACCATTTTAAAAATAACTAGTGCAGACGAATACCCAAAACATGGGTGCCCCAAAGAAATAGACTAAAATTGAACACTAGAAAGAACCAAGATTCATAATTCCCATAATATGAAAACATCTCTAAATAGGCATGATCCAAAAAATCATCCCATAACTCGCACAAATATATGAAAATAATGAGGCCACCAAGACCTCCAAAACAAGAAGGGGCCCCAAAACAGACAACCACAGGAAGGGAAAACTTAACCGACTTATTCTCCAATGTCAGAGACAACAGGTTGGATGTGCATCCCCCACATCTAAAAACTACCCGACTACATGAAAAGATTCACTTTGAGACCAATGGCTAGAGCCCTAATGTATTAAAGCATCTTTTTCACTATTGTTGGGAAGTTACAACCTATGACCGAGGATTCCTCTTCTAGAAACACCTATTACAAAACTTATCCATGGTTACACCATCGATAATCCCTTGAAGGATTATAGAAAATGTCCTAGAGTTCCCAAACCAACCACATTAGAATCAGACGAGCAGGTGGTCTGACAAACGAGAAAACATAGCCCTTCAAATAGAACTAGAACAGCTCGCACCCTCACAACATATGAAGTTTCCAAAGACCTAAAGACACTCTCAACTTCCCCAATCTACACCACAACCTCTAGAAAACATTTAACACCATGATAAATAGAAAAAAAAGAAAAGAACTTGACCCCACCACTCCATTGGGAGTTTGGAAAAAACCAACAACCAGGAGAGACCCCTCAGAGACATTTGGACATTTCTGGATAAAATACTCTAAACAAGAAACATGAAACTAACCTGAATCACATCATGAAACAATTATAAACATCTCAATCATAAACTAACAACCCAAACTCAAAACATCATTTCAACCTAAAAATACCAATTTAAAAACCAAGCACCACACAACGGAACCAAAATTCTATTTTTTAAACCACTAATTTCATTCCAAATTCAAAAAAAATTCCACTTCAAAATCATTTGAACATAAAAACCCATTTAAAAACCCACTTTACATTTCAATACATATTGTACAAAAATCATTCCAACACACCCACTTATAAAAACATCATAGTCCCACTTTTAAAAATATTTTCATAAAACAAAACAAGCTAAAATGTTTGGGTACATACTGATGGTATTCCATGAATCCTCAGACATATATATACATCACCTACAATTATAAAACACTTACACACATACCACCAAATATCCACCATCCACATACATACATACATGTGAGAATCCATAGGAATACTGAGGGTTACACATAAAAATATCTTTCCAAATTTCTCTTAAAAACATGACTAATCAATTTTCAAAACCACACTTAATTATTTCAAAATAAAAAAAAATCAAAATCCTAGTGTCTGAAAACCACCATTTCATATTTTTCAAAGCTTTCCAAAACCCCCCAAAACATTTTCCAAAACTATTCTATTTCCAAAACAACTCCCATTTCTAAAGCAACCCCTTTCATTTTCAAAGAACCCAAGATTCTCATTTTGGAAATCCTATTTCAATAAACCAATTACTATTTTATAACCCAAGGGGAAAACCCAAAAATATCAAAGGAACAACCACCATACACGGCTTGGCCACACTGTTTGGCAAGATTTGTGCCAATCAGGTGAGCACATCCGAAGTCATTAGAGGTAATTGCATAGTCTGCACATGGTTTTCCAATCCATGCATAGCTACCATGAACCCTCTAAATCCAATCCATAATAACCACAAAGTCCTCTCAACAAACTAAGAATTCCTAAACAAAACTGAGGGCCTCAAAAACACCTAAGATTCAAGATAAGGTTGTTGAGACCATACTATCCCAGAGTACCCTAGAAATTCAAGTGTACTTTTGAATAGGTGGTGATCAAGCACCTACCCACAACTAACTACTTGGATTATAAAAATCCTAGCTGAAAACTACCAAAGATCCCTAAAAGAAAAAGTCTAAACCTTCTCTGATACCATTTTGTCACAAAAAAAACTTAGTCAACCCTGAACTGGTCACCTGAGTTGGACCGCAACAAGGCCTGAGAGACATTCCATATCCTCTCAAGCTAGTAACCAGTGTCGAGCATCAAGAATACATAGTTGGGGATGATTTAACCCATGAAAATAAAAGATAAATAAATAATAATAAATTGATAAATAAAACTAAAATATATCATTTGAAATAATTTAAAACTGTACATTCCGCCGCATGACCCTATGGGTCACTACCAACCACTGAACTAACATCGATCCATGATGATTGAGACCAAGATAGAAGTGGTACCAGAAGATAAAAACAAAGGTATAACTATAGGATTGATTATTAAAACTCAGTAGGTGTTCCCGAATAAACTATTACCTATGATTTACCTTTAAAATAAAACCATATCATGGTAATTTGAAAATACAACCATATAAAATTAAGGTTTTCCCTTCTTTTCAAATTCAAGTAATAAGCTTCCATTTTCAATAAAAACCATATTTTTCCATCACATTTCCAAATCAGTTTCCAATCATGAATAGACATTTCAAAATAAAAGGGAAAAAATTATATTAAAACATGGTTTTCCTAAAGGAGTAAACAAGCATGAAGCAACTATAATGGAAATCACATCACAAGAACCATCAGAAACCCCTAAGTACTAGGGTTAGTGGGGACCTATGATCCTCGTACCAAAGTGAAATGATATATAACCCATAACCCAAGTCATCCTCAAGAACTATAAACTATATATTATTCAATCCAAAGTTATAGTGGTCTCCAATCATCATCAAATGTTTAGTAAGTGTTGTAGCATCAATCCTGCTAGGGGGAACCTAGCCTCAACCCTACCGGTCTATCTAGAGTACTAGACTTAATATTCCCCCTAGGTACCTGAGCTTTCCATATTATTAAACCATTCTTAATATATAAAAAATCCATTCCAAATGATCACCACATAATTACATGAATCAACACTTTATAAATAACAATTTAAGAAAGGTGAATCACCACTTAACTTTAAATTCACACCAAAACCCAAGCACTTTTCCAAATATACAAAAACATGAAATTTTCTACTTTTAAAATCACACATGAACCCATAATAATTTAAGTAAAATTTCACAACTATTTTACACACACTAAACATATTTGGAAATACCCATCACACACACAAAACCATTTTGGAAACCAATTTTAAGCATTTAAAATGTTGAGCTTTCTAAAACAGGTTTAGAAACAAATTTTAATGAAGAATACACATGTCAAAAATTGAAGGTGGACATGAAAAATTAAGTAAATTCAAAACCCAATCACCACTATAACTTTTTTTAGCATATACATACTATTTAATATTAAATACACTTTTTAAAACACTCAAGAAATTAAGGGATTAAAATTAAATGTCAGGGTATAGGGAACCAGCCTCAAAATCAAGGAACGCCTCTTTAGATGATAAAAACGCAAACCTTCCATTTACCGCTTGCACACATATGCACCTTACCTTATATATAAGGACACCTAGCACCTATGTACATATTTTCATTGCCAAATATGTATTAGGTGATCCTTAAATGTATGATTATACATTCATATACCCATTTACACTTAAAAACGTTTGAATTTTCATATACACATGTAAGAACACCTAGACCCAATATATATATATTCATCCTTACATGGTTGAATATAAATAAAGGGGGAACATACATATATACATGCCTACCTATGCATACACATGTAAGTCTTTGAAGAAAATGTCTCTAACCCACCCCAATGAAGACCAAAACACACTATAATAATATAAGAAATCTAAAAATCACAAAAACCCCTAATTAAAATAGGGGAAAAGGAAAGATAGAAGAAAACCAACCTTAAAGTGGAGGAGGGAAGATCGAAACAGTTTGAAATGATTCACCTTCAGTGGAGAATGTTCAAACATTAATAAGGCTAACCCAAGAGATCCATATCACAGCCTATTAAGAAGAGAAATGTCAAAAATTGCCTCAACCAAAACCCTAGGGTTCTTCGTAATGGAATAGGGAGATGGGAGAGAGGAAAACTCCAATAAATGGAATTTTATAAGGGAGAGGAGATCCTACCTAGAGGTGTTGACCAAGATTTATGAATAAATCTAGAGAAGAATACATGGAGAGGGGAGCTCAAGATGAAGTGTGGCGTGTGAAAGGAGGAAGAGGGGAGGGGGATGTCATTGCGTGATGCACATGGAAAGGAGGGGGAATAAAAATGGGGAAGAAAGAAAGAAAAAAGAGATAAAATAAATAAATAAAACCCCATTTTTTAAAAATGGACACAATGCATGGTTTCGGCACATAGTTTACCAAATCATGTGAAAAATGTATTGTCCCCACTGGACAAGAACATGGAACTTACATAGTTACCCCTAGGAGGTCGCATAGTTTAAAAAATAATGTAGAATCCATGAAAAATGGTTATATCAAATGACAAACCCCACCCGCACGGGCACTGCATAGTTAATCTTAAACATGAGGACTAACCATGAAATAGCTAAAATCCTCTAAAAAAAAGACAATCCAGACCTCCAACTTTTAGATCTCAAGTCCACTAAAGCACAAGTTAAATTAGGACCAAAAAAATAAAATAATAGAAAAGCATCGGGTCAGGGTGTGACATTGCTTTATTTTCAGTGAGTGGATTTTTTTAACTAAAATGACATTTTTAAACGGAAAACACGCATTTTGGTTCATACCAGTCAGACTATGCATCATATTGAGATACAATTGATTCTTACACATCAAAAATGACTTATAGATCATTTTCCTAAAGTATCAAAGAAATATGAATGTGTTTCCATCGTTTTGAGTTTGTCATGCTTCTTTTTAACTAAAATATAATTTTTAAACTAAAACCACACATTTAGAGTTATATCGGTCACACCGTATATTGAACTGAGGTGCAGCTAATCTCTACACATCATAAATGATTTATGGATCATTTTAATAAATTATTAACATAATATGAATGTATTTGATTAGTTTTGAGTACGTCATGTGTATTTTGAACTAAAATTTCAATTTCAAATAAAAAACACATAGTGAGTCATACTGGTCACACCATGTGTCGAATTAATGTGAGGTTGATCCCTATACATAAAAAATGACTTAAGGATCTTTGTTCTAAAGTATCAAGACAATATAAGTGTGTTTTCTAGGTTTTTAGTGAGTGACACATTTTTTTAACTAAAATGTCATTTTTAAACTAAAAACATGTGATTATGGTCATACCAGTCACACTATGTGTCAGCTGATTGTTGTAATAATGTATCAAGACAATGCGAAAGTGTTTTCTTAGTTTTCTGTGAGCATCACATGTTTTTAACTAAAATATATTTTTTAAAACAAAAACACCCATTTAGATTCATATTGGTCACATTGTATATTTTATTGAGGTATGGATGATTCTTACACAAAACAAATGACTTATGAACCATTTTCTTAAATTATCAAAACAATTTGAATTTTTTTGCTCAGTTTTGAGTATGTCACATATCTTTTTAACTAAAATGACATATTTAAACTAAAAACACACATTTAAAGTCATAACAAGAACATAGTATATTATATTGAGGTACGATTGATTCTTAAATGTCACCAATGTCTTATGGATAATTTTCTTATAGTATTAAAACAATTTGAATTCCATTGATAATTTTTTAGTATGTGATGTGTGGTTTCAACTAAAATGTCAATTTTAAATAAAAACACACGTTTTGAGTCATACTGGTTAGAATGAATGTCATATTAACATGTGGTTGATTCCTACACATAAAAAATGACATAAAGATCATTGTCCTAAAGTATCAAGACAAACCGAACGTGTTTTCTAGGTTTTCAATGAGTGAAATATATTTTTAACTAAAATGTCATTTTTAAACTAAAAATATGCACTTTGAGTCATATCAATATCATTATGTGTTAGATTGATGTATGGATGACTCCCATACATCAAAAATGGCTTATAGATCTTTTTCCTAAGGTATCAAGAAAATAAAATAATTTTTTTCGATATTCTGTGAGTGATGCATATTATTTAATACAATTTCATTTTTAAACTAAAATTACATATTGTGAGTCATAATGGTCACATTGTGTATCATATTGAGGTGTGAATGATTCCTACATGTCATAAATTACTTATGGATAATTTTCCAAGAGTATCAAAATAATCTAAATAAATTTGATCAGTTTTGGGTATGCCACATGTCTTTTTAACTAAAATTCCATTTTTAAATAAAAAACACACTTCAAGACATGACGGTCACACCGTGTGTCATATTGAAGTTCATTTTCTTCCTTCACATCAAAAATGACTTATGGATTATTTTCATAAAGTATAAAAACAATATGAATGTGTTTTCTTGGTTTTGAGTATGCAACATGTCTTTTTAACTAAAATTTCATTTTAAACTAAAAACACACACTTTGAGTCATATCTGTCATATTTTGTGTTAGATTGACGTTCCGATGATTCCTACACATTAAAAATAACTTATTAATTATTTTAATAAATTATCAATACCATACTATCATTTTTTACTTATTTTTCATTGATTGATAGATGTTTTTAACTAAAATGACATTTTTAAACATAAAACACTCATTTAGAGTCATATCGGTCACACAATGTATCATATTGAGGTATGACCAATTTTTAAACATCACAAATGACGTATAGATCATTTTCTTAAAGTATCAAAAAATATTAGTGTGTTTTATCATTTTTGAGCATTTCACATATATTCTTAACTAAAATTTCATTTTAAAAAGAAAACACACACTTTGAGTCATTTGTAAATTGAAAACACACACTACTAAACATAAATAGATCAAATAAATAACATATATAAGTAACGACCCAAACTTTTGAATAATATTTGTTTCCTAAATTTGTGTGTTATTTCATTTTATACTCCATAAACTATATCCTTTAATTAATGAAGTGATACCATTGGGTTTTGACTGTTATATGACCGTTGGTCAATATGAACTTTGGAAACTAAACTCTTCATGTTACAATTATTCTTTATAAATACAAGTGATCTTGGTTAATTAATACAGAAATAATAGTCAATGGCCTCATCCAGTAGACTTGGGTCGTACGAAGCCCATCTGTCAGAGCTTCAGAAGGAGGTCGCATCTCTGGTCTTTGCCCTGGACCAAGACCAAGATGAGCTTCAATATGTGAATCTTGAACTGGATTGCTTAAGGGAGAAGTTTAAGATGATTGAAATCACCACTCGGGAAATGTTGTCCGAGTTTCCCCAAGATTCGATCACCATAGCACACCTTACACGTAGGTCCTATGCAAGCTTTATAAGGGGCTATGTAAGGAGGCCTCGGATACTTTTTTGTAATCCCTTGGTATAAATAAAATTTTTATTTCTTATTATGGTAAAAATTTTGATTTTCAAATGTCCGGATAAATATGGGATGAATATTATTGATGATTTTGGAAAAAGGTATTTTAAAATATTTATTTGAACTTTAAATAATTAATAATGGGAAATGATTTTCAGAAATTGGTCTTCTACAATTGTGACCATTAAGAAATTTAGAGTCTAATAAGATCAACTTAATTTTTGCTGAATAGTAAAGTATGAATAGTAATATACCCTTATGAATAGTATTGAATAGTAAATCAGCCAAAAAATAGAAACGTCACCCATGAATGTATAAATATAATTTATACATCTTAAAAGTGAAAAAATGGTCATAATATAAGTATTGGTATTTTTGTATGTCATAAATATTTTAATTACAATTTTATAATTAATTTAATAATTTAAAAAAATTATTTTCATAAAATGTTATCATAAATTGTTACTTTATTGTCTTATGGTTATATGATAATTTTATGGGACCTTGATTACTTTTTTATGGTGTTACAAAATAAGTTATAGTTTTAGAGTTGTTTTTTTAAATAAATAATGATTTTATTTAAAAATTAAATAAAAAATATTTAGAAAATTATTTTCATAATATGGAGTTCATTTTTGAATTTAGAGCATCGATATTAGGTTATGGTGAATTTTTGGGATTTTTCTGAAATAGTTGAATTTTCGATGAATAGTAAAAATATAGTTTTGAGTTTTTGGTGTTTAATGACATCATTAATGATGTAATAATGATGTAATAATTCTGGTAGACTTATTAATAGTAATATATTCTATGAGGTGTCCCAAGTTTCCAATACCATGGGCACATATCATGGGAAAGCCCATGGTTTTGCAAATACCACCGATGATGTGTCCCTTGGAAATTAATAATTTATTCCCTCACTTTTCCTATAAATACCAAGCCATTCCCTCGTTCATTTCATTCCAAAATCCTTCTCAACGAAGATCTGGTCTTTTCCCTCCCAAGTAGTCCTCCCAAGGTTCCCTCAAACCCCCAAGGTCCCAACCTTCAAGCTTTCGAAGTTACTCTTCAAGGTAAGGGAACCTTTCACCCTCCTCTTTTAAGTCATGACTTCCTTTATGTTATGTATTCTAGTTTCTATTTCATTCTATTGGAGTATGTTCTTATATATCATTATTGATTTCCATTTTATGTCCAAATTATGAGAGACCCTTTCCTCTCTCATCAACCAATTTTCTGAATTTTTAATTGACGTTGTTAGGTTGACGAATTTTCATAAAAGAAATCGCATCTTCTCTTTTCTTTCGAGTTTCATTTTCATATGGTATTTCCTTAAAATATCCATAACATGATCTTATTTATTTTTATTATGTACCCATAATGTATTATGAGTTTTTTATGAGTGGGTGACTCTTTTCCCCTCTCTTTTCAATGTTTTCTAAAACCATGTTATATAGTCGTTATGCTGCAGATTTTTTGTCTCAAAATATTTTTTCTCAAGAAATTAGCTTGTATTATTTATGTTAATACCCAATTATATTTTCATTTATAGTTTTATTCATCAATATATAAAATTGAAATATTTTATTCTTTAATTGACATACATATAACCCTCACTCCCTTTCCATGGGTTATAAATGACATAACGATCAAGTTTTTAAGAACTTTTAAAACATCACAATTTTGAAATGAAACCCATTTATTTTATTCTCTAGGGTTATTTATGAAATGTTTGATATTGATCTATGTGGATCACATGAAAATAAATACATATTAAGGGTGTTCCCTGATAGTTATACAATGCATTGGGTAAAAAATTAATCTCTAGAGATGACAAGTTTCACGATACCTTGGTGAATAACATTGGTAATGTTTTTACGACACCTTGGGAATGAACCTTGGTGATATGTTCATGAATGTATAAATTAAATTTTGTATCCACATATTAAAGTTATGGTTCAAGTTATTTTTATTATGATATGCCTCTTTTTCTATTTCTCATGTCTTGTGGTTTTCATCCAGTTCTTATTGATAACACAAGTAAACTAATTACCTTAATTTCCTTACTAGGCATTTTGGTCACCCTTTCCTTTGATGTATGTCTCCAGGTTATGAGATAAAACAATTTTACTTAGTATTAGCTTATTATGAATCCTTAAAATTGGATTAGAATAATGTTTTATGTTGTTTTCATGTTTTATGTTCCTGATTTCCAAGACACTAGACTTTAAAGATCCTCTATTTGTAAAATGTAATGAAAATTTATGTAATATAAAGGAGGGATGCCATAGTTGGTATCAAAATATAGTTTAGTTATTTATAGAAATAGGATATGAAAACTTTAGTAATAACCCTATATAAATTTTAAATATAGGAATACTTCTTGGTATTTTGGTGAGTATTGAGTACATGGTTTATCAAGAAAATACATCCCTGTCTGGATACGAGCAGGTAGAGGTGGCTCTGGCACAGATGTACCTAGGAGTTAAAACTCTAACAAGGAGTTTTGGACTTGACCTGGGGTATTCTGGTACACAACAATGGTCCTTTATACACTCTTGGTTACGACACTCCCGGGGGATATGTTTGGTTAATCATAAGCTATTTATGAATCATTATGAAGGATTTATAGAGAAATGTAATTGTTTAAGAATGAAGTTTTAAGACATAAAATCCTTTATAGTTAAAAGATTCATAAATGAAATAATTTTCTCAATAAGGTTTTTTTCTTTTAAAAAATGGCAGTCAATAGGAGGAACCATGCAAATGGTGACCACAATGGACCATGCGCTGACAGCCCTCCGATGGAAGATGGAATAGAAACTTTCCTAAGAATGATGAACCAACTAACTCAAGTTATGGGAAATAACTTGAATCAAGCTGAGAGACCAATATCACCGCGAAGGGAAAAAATTTATGTTGAATCCTTTCTGCATCAACAAACACCACCCTTTAGTGGATCTATCAACCCATTGATTGCTGAACAGTGGATCAGCTCTATCGAGAAGATCTTTTTTGTGCTCTGATGTTCTGAACAAGAGAAGGTTACCCTGGATGTCTATCGCTTAGAGGGAGAATCTGATCAGTGGTGGAAACTAATTAAAAACACGAGTTCAAGAGTGGAGGTTGAATCTATAGAGTGGGAAGATTTCTGAGGGATCTCCTTCAGTAAGTATTTCCCTCGTTCCATGAGAACAAGAATGGAGAAGGAGTTTCTCAAGATAAAGCAGAAGGAGAATGAATTTGTGGGAAGCTGTGAGATGAACTTCACAAGGATTTCACGTTACACCTCTAGCTTTTTCATGGATCCAAATGGTAAGGTTGATAGATTCTTTGGTGGACTGAGACCTCATCGGTGGAAGAATCTAGCCAACTGAGATTATGATAGCTATGAGGAGATCATGCGAAGTGCGATGAAAGTCGAACTGGAGTTTGGTGAGACGTAATGGTCTCATAAATCCAATGAAAATAAGAGACCGATGAAGCCAATATTAGGGAGGAGCTTCGATCAGGGAATAGGAGTCAAGAAAGTGCAACATCCCACATTTAATAAATGTGGGAAAAAGTATTTGGGCAACTGCCTTCTTGGGAGCGAGAAGTTCTATAAGTGTGGAAGAGATGGCCATATCGCACAGAATTGTCATAGTTAGGTGAAGCCACAACTTCCCAACACTAACAACAAAGGGAAGATTGTGAAGTCCCTACCTGATGTCCAATGATATAAGTGTGGACAACTTGGGCACTTTTCCAATCACTGTCCAACTTTGAGGGCAGTAGAGGGGAATCACTATCAGCCTCAACAAAGGCCAAGGTAGTAAGGTCATTCTTTTGTTATCACTACAGATGAAGTGGAAGTACCAAATGATGTGGCGGTAGGTACTCTTGTTGTTCTCTCAAATCTAGCAAGTAATTTTTTTGATTTTGGTTCTACGCATTCCTTTATTTCCTCTAAGTTTGCAAATAATTTAGAATCAACCCTTGATTTTCTAAAAGTAGAGTTATTATTAAAAACTCCTGGTGGGATTATCCAAGCATCGTCAGTGTTTAGAAACTATAGCATTTACTTTAGTGAGCATAGTCTTATCGCAAATCTAGTATTCATTCCCATGCTGGAATTCGACATTATACTAGGGATGGACTGTCTCTCAAAGTATAATGATAAGATCAAATGCAGAAGAAAGGAAATCTCAGTAGTCTTTAATGGAAAACCTACAGTTATCTTCCAAGGAGAGATATCTCAACCTGATCTTTGTCTATAAGAACCTCCTATATCTTTCTTTATGGATTTGATCGGTGAATAAGAAGAAGGAAATGAGAGTTTGAGGATAGAAAATGTCCCCATCGTCTAGGAATACATTGACGTATTTCCTAAGGAGTTACCCAGACCTCAGTTAGAAAGAGAGGTAGATTTCTCCATTGAACTCTTACCTGGATCACATACGATATAAAATACCCCGTATATGATGGAAAATATGGAGCTAGAGGAGTTAAATAAACAACTCCAAGATCTTTTGGATAAGGGTTTTATTTGACTGAGTGTATCTCCTTGGGGAGCACCTGTTCTGATTGTGAAGAAGAAGGATAGATAAATGCGGCTATGCATCGATTATAGAGAACCGAACGAGATCATAGAGAAGAAAAAATACCCTCTTCCAAGAATTGATGACTTATTTGACCAACTTAGTGGGGCTCAATTATTCTCTAAGATTGATCTTCGATCTGGTTATCATCAACTGATGTTGAAGAATAATGATATTCCAAAAACTACCTTCCGATCAAGATATGGGAATTATGAGTTTATTGTTATGCCCTTTGGATTGACTAATACACCTGCAATTTTTATGGATTTGATGAATAGAGTCTTTAAGGACTACCTTGATAACTTTGTGGTAGTTTTTATTGATGATATTCTGATATATTCAAAAAGTCACAAGGAGCATGAGGATTATCTAAGGGTTATTTTTCAAACTCTATAGAAGGAAAGGATTTTTGGGAAGTTCAGCAAATGTGAATTCTAGTTGCAAAAAGTTGCTTTCTTGGGGTACATTATTAACAATGAAGGAATCACAGTTGACCCTACAAAGATAAAAGTTGTAGAGGAGTGGCCTCAGCCTACAACAATAACTGAGATTTGTAGTTTACTTGGATTGGTGGGATATTATAGGAGTTTTTTGAAAAAAAAATTACGACTTTCTAATCTGTTAACCAAGTTAACTCGAAAATGGGTCAAATTCATCTGGACAAAGGAGTGTGAGGAAAGTTTCCAAGTGCTAAATAAGAGATTGGTTATTTCACCCATGTTAACTCTGCCCTCAAGTGGAGAAGGATTCGTTATTTTTAGTGATTCGTCTATAAAAGGTCTTGGGTTCATCCTAATGCAAAATGAAAAAGTCATTGCTTATGCATATGACAGTCAAAGACTCATGAGCAGAACTATCCTACGCATGATCTGGAGTTGGTTGTGGTCATTTTTTCTCTGAAGATATGGAGGCACTATCTTTATGGGGAGAAATTTGATATATACACAGACCATCAATGTTTAAAGTATATTTTCACTCAAAAGTAATTGAACATGAGATAGAGGATATGGTTGAAACTTCTCAAAGACTATGATTTTTAATTCATTATCATCCCGGAAGAGAAAACAAAGTTTCTGATGCATTAAGCAGGAAAGACCCAGTTGTTCTTTCCATAATGAGGATTCAAAGAGATCCTTTGATCAATGACCTAGTGAAGATGGACATGGGAATTATAAGGGAAGGTACATCATCAACCCTAACCCAAATGATTTCTCAACCATCATTACTAGATAATATCAAGAAAGCTCAAAAAGAAGATCCTTTGTTCTAGAATAAGTTTGAGGCTGTGAAGGATGGGAAGTTTCCTGAGTTCAATATTGATCAAGAAGGTGTTCTGAAATTTCATACAAAACTATGTGTTCCAACTGTTCTAGAAATAAAGAAGGGTCTGATGGATGAAGCTCATAGATTTACTTTCTCTATACATCATGGAAGCACAAAAAATTATAGGGACCTTCATGATCATTATTGGTGGGATAATATGAAAAGGGAGATTGCTGACTACACTTCAAGGTGCCTGGTATGTCAGCAAGTGAAGGCAGAGCGACAACTTCCTAAAGGGGTATTGCAACCACTACCCTTACCATCATGGAAGTGGGACAATATCACTATGGACTTCATCACTGGTCTCTCGCGAACTTCCAAAGGAAACAATGCAATATGGGTTATTGTGGACCGTCTCACTAAGACTGCCCATTTTATCTCCATTCGAGAAGATTTCTATCTTGATCAACATTCCATGATTTACATGAAGAAAGTGGTAAGGCTGCATGGAGTTCCACTTTCTATCGTATCTAATCATGATCCAAGGTTCACATCAAAATTATAGATAAGTCTTAAACTTTCTCTGAGAAATGAATTGAATTTTAGTACGGACTATCACCCCCAAACTGATGGAAAATATGAAAGGACTATTCAAACACGCGAGGATATGATGAGAACATGCTCAATGGAATTTAAAGGTGGATGGGATCAACATCTCCCTTTAGTTGAGTTCTCTTACAACAACAGCTTCCAATTGAGCATTCAAATGGAACCTTATAAAGATCTATATAGTAAGTGATGTAGAACTTCTACTTTTTGGCATGAAGTTGGTGATAGAAAGCTTCTTGGGCCTGATCTTGTGCAAGAGATGACAGAAAAGTTCCATGTCATCCAACAACACATTAAGGCTGCTCAGAGTCAGCAAAAGAGCTATGTTAACAACCATCTAATGGACTTGGATTTTGATGTTGGTGACAAGGTATTTCTTTGAATTTCACCTTGGAAGAGATTCATGAGGTTTGGGAAGAAAGGGAAGCTCATCCCTAGGTACATTGGCCCTTATGAAATTCTTGATCGTGTATGAGCAGTGGCCTATCGGCTTGCACTTCCTCTATATCTAGCACAAGTTCATGATGTCTTCCACATATCCCTCTTGAAAAAGTACATACCAGACCCATCACATGTACTAAATCTAGAGGTGGTACAACTAGAACATGACCTCTCTTATGAGGAGCAGCCAGTGGAGATCTTGGATCGTAGAGATAAGGTTCTACGCAACAAGACTACCCACCTTGTTAAGGTGTTATGGAGGAACCACAAATGCGAAGAAGCCACATGGGAACCAGAGGATTCTATGAGGAAGAAGTACCCACACCTTTTCTCTTCTTAGGGTATGAGTTAAAATTTTGGGGATTAAATTTCTTAAGGGGGGAAGAATGTAATGACCCAAACTTTTGAATAATATTAATTTCCTAAATTTGTGAGTTATTTCATTTTATACTCCACAAATTATATCCTTTAATTAATGAAGTGATACCATTGGGTTTCGACTGTTATATGACTGTTGGTCAATATGACTATTGGAAACTAAACTCTTAATGTTAAAATTATTGTTTATAAATACAAGTGATCTTGGTTAATTAATACAGAAAGAAGAGTCGATGGCCTCATCCAGTAGACTTGGGCCGTACGAAGCCCATCTGTCAGAGCTTGGGAAGGGGGTAACATCTTTGGGATTTGCTCTAGACCAAGCCCAAGCTGAGATTCAATATGTGAAGCTTGAACGGAATCACTTAAGGGAGACATTCAAGCTGATAGAAATCACCACTCGAGTATTTTCATCCGAGCCGCCCCAAGATTCTATCACTATAGCATACCTTACACTTAGGTCTTATGCAGGTGTTATAAGGGGCTATGTAACAAGTCCTTAGATAATTTTTTGTAATCCCTTGGTATAAATAAAACTGTTATTTCTTATTATGGTAAAATTAGTGATTTTCAAATGTCTCGATAAATATGGGATTAATATTATTGATGATTTTGGAAAAAGGGTATTTTAAAATATTTATGTAAACTTTAAATAATTAATAATGTGAAATGATTTTCAGAAAATGGTCTTCTACAATTATGACCAGTAAGAAATTTAAAGTCTAATAAGATCAAATTAATTGTTGGTAAATAGTAAATTATGAATAGTAATATACCCTTATGAACAGTAATGAATAGTAATGAATAGTAAATCAACCAAAAAAATAGAAACTTCACCCATGAATGTATAAATCTAATTTAGACATCTTAAAAGTGAAAAAATGGTCATAATATAAGTATTGGTATTTTGGTATGTCATAAATACTTTAATTAAAATTTTATAATTAATTTAATAATTTAAAATAAAAATGTTGTAATGTCTCAGATTTTTCCATTTATTATCTTAAATATTATATGGAATTATTTCAAGACTGGGTGCGAAGACGGCACATCTTTCCGAGGTCCAGTAAGCCTGGAATGGTGGTTTGAACTTTTTTAGTTAAGTGAGTCGGCACTCACGCGTGGTTGTGGCAGTTCCCAAATGGGTTCTCAGATTAAAAATCTGAGGGCACCGTTGCATCTGGGACGATGACTTTACCTAAGAACGGTTCTAACCTCGACCGGTGCAGGTCGGCAGCGAAGTTTATTTTTTTGGGCGTTTTAAAAAGTGAAGCACTTTAGAAGGAATAAAATAAATTAATGGTTTATTTTATTATTTTAAAACGTTTCCTCTTTTTTTAGCACTGACCTAATCCTCCCCTATAAATACATGCTTATGGAAAATTCACTGGGTTAGCCTCATAGCCCTGCGAGTTGAGAGAGAGAGAGAGATTTCTCTTGGAGCTTGGGCAGAGGAGGACACGTTGGCCGACGATGACTTCGTGAGCAATCGAATCCCCTCGGATTTTGATAAATCCCTTCGGCGGACACGACGCAACGATCTCTCTTCAACCGGTTTGAAGTAGGAGTTTGTTATTTCAATTTTCATTCCCCGTTTTGGATTTTAAACGACGAACGCGGATCAACCACGAACAAGTTGATCTTCGGATTCGTACGTTCTTGCGGGAGGGTTTTCTTGGGATGATTTTGGGGAAATAATCCATACGTTTATTTATGTTGATCTTTGATCCATTTAAAACTACTAACGGGAGCGGATCAACGCCGTGACAAATGACAGTGGAGGTTCATTCCTCGATTTGTTTATTGGATTTCTTCCTCATTCTTTCCTCACGCGTTCTTCACGTTCTTCACGGGGCAACGAACAATGGATCGTTGCGCATCTATTCCGTGACGAAATGATCCAAAATCGAAGGTTCGACACCGCAACGACCTTGTAGAGATGCGGAGATAATGGCGAACGACGAATAGGACCGGATCGGGAAAGGTTTTTCTTCGAGCGTTCTTCATGCGGGAAGATCAAATCATGTTTTCGAGCCCGATCGGAGGCCCGAAAACGACGGAAGAGGCTTTGTGGTGTCGGGGCGACCAAAACCTAGAAGTTTTGCAGCGATCGGACCGATGGATCGATGATCGGAGCACCACGGGAGGCGCAATGGCGAAGGGCATCATTTCTGGAAATTTCCAGAACACACAGCGTGTACTTCCAAAGAACATGTCGTGTAGTACTGGAGGTGGCTAGGGTTTCAGGGGCCAGAGAGAAATCACACGGCATGTGACCTTGGTCACACGGCGTGTTGGACTTTCCCCGAAACTCGGCGTGTATTTGGGGAATACACGGACATGGGATGAGCTATACAACTTCAGGCGGCACGGCGTGTACAGTGCGATAGAATCGGCTACGTGGAGCTCGGCATGTATCTCGCGGATACGCGGACACGGGATGGAGTACAAAACCGTGTACTCCATCACACGGCCAGGCGAGGCCAGTAACGCGGGTCACCTAGTGTGCAGATTACATGGGTTGGAGTACACGGGTTGATGACCCTGTACGGGCACATGGCCAGAGTACAAAGAGCCAACCCCAGTTAACCATACACGGCGTGTACACCGTATTACACGTCATGTACTAAGTTTTTCTACATGACCAGCCTTTGACACGGGCCATTGTACACATGTAGTACCCGGGGTTAGACAACACGACGTGTACCTTTTCTACACGCTGTGTACTTTTTGGAAAACGGCATGGTCCTTTCATTCACCGTACCTTGGACATCTTTCATTTGGGTTAGTTCCCCTCCTTCTCATTCCCCTTAAGGTCAGGCATCATTTCCCACTCAGGAGTATGATCCCTTCATCAGGACTTTCTGTGATAGAGTCAGGCATCCATCTGAGAGGCCCGTATCGAGATCCTCTATCCATTCCTGACCCTAGGTAGAGTCAGGCATAGACGTTACCAACCTTAACGGGCGTTTATCCTCTACCTAGCTGGTGTATCACCTAACTGGTGAATCCAGATGAGTCACAGTATCCTCCATGGCCCTGTAAGTGATCCTCATCTGTGTATCGTGATATTTCCCACTTAGGAGTGTGTCTCCTGTAATGAGTGTTTCTACCTACCGTAACCTTTCCACTCAGGAGTGTGTCTCCTGTAATGAGTGTAGCTATCTCTCATGATGGTTCCAGATGAACAGAACTTCTTGGATGGACTTCATCATGTTGTACCTCTCGTACCCCTCGTGGTTTAATTTTCATGATCACAATCACTCTCTAATTTATCTAATCTTGTTTTAAGTGTTTTTGTTGATAGGCAAAAGGTTGCCAAGGAATTGGGCCAAGAAGGACTGAAAGTGGACTCTCTGAGTCTACCGGCCAACCGGTGGATGACCACCGGCCAGCCGGTAGTGCCTGGGCAGAAGGCATCCCCTCTGTCCAGACCACCGGCAAACCGGTGTCCCATCACCGGCCAGCCGGTGGAACCCAGACAGAAGGGACACCTACTGTCTCATCACTGGCCAACCGGTGGCCTCCTCACTGGCCAGCCGGTGGTGCCTGGGCAGAAGGCCTCTCCCTTTTCCAAAGCACCGGCCAACCGGTGGCCAAGCACCGGTCAGCCGGTCGAGCCAGTCAAACTAGTCGTTGGGCTTTGACCAGACTTGTCCACTTGACTCCCAACGGCTCCGAAGGCCTCTCCAACGGCTCCGAAGACCCCCAAAGGCCATTTGAGGGTTCCCCCTCTATAAATAAAGGACTAGGAAGCCCCGGAAACATATGGTAGCCCACGGTAACATTTTTCCATCATTTGGCGAACCTCCGGCGCATTCCTTCAAGGATCCCCACTTGCTCCAACTCACCTCCACATCCAAGGAGCACCACCATAGAAGCTTGGGAGCGCCCTTCATCATCACCAATCAATCCATTGGCGCCCAAGACTTCTCCTCTTTACGGTTTTTATTATTTTATCTTTTTGAGCATCAATTTGGGTTTGTGCCTACAAACCCCCATTTCTTTTATCTTCTCTTTCTTTGGGTTTTCACACCACCTTCAAGGTGTGAAGAGGTTAGTCAAGCC
Source organism: Viscum album (assembly GCA_963277665.1). NCBI lineage: Eukaryota > Viridiplantae > Streptophyta > Magnoliopsida > Santalales > Viscaceae > Viscum > Viscum album. The sequence continues at coordinate 1,800,465,016 of OY728141.1, forward strand.
TTCCCTTTAAAAGGCTTGAGTCATAGGTGAGCTAGCCTTCACCTGTAAGAAGGCTAGTGGGTTCTTGCTCAACCATTAAAAGCAAGCTGTAATAGGTTCTAGACTACCTTAAAGTCTAGTGGGTTTCTTGCTAAAACCATTAAAAAGAAAGCGGTAGTAAATCTCTCAATGGTTGAGTTGGGAGCGGAGACGTAGGCTTTGGTTTAAGCCGAACTCCATTATCAAGTTTTGTGTCTTGACTCTTTTATTTCTGCTGCACCTTTAACTTTGTTTTAATTTGTTAAACTTTTTTTAAAAGGCAATTCACCCCCCCTCTTGCCATCACTCTCCGTCCCAAAAATTGGTATCAGAGGAAAATTTGAGTTATACCCTAACCGGTTTCAAATTCAAGATCCTTTGTGATGGCTTCATCTTCTTTCGCCCCCGAAGGCTATTCTTTGGGTCGTGCTCCATTCTTTGATGGAACCGACTACACTTATTGGAAACCCGCATGTCTACTTTTCTTAGAAGTATAGGCTATCCTATTTATAGAATTGTCATGCATGGTTATTCTCTTTATTCTCCCGATGAATCCAAATGGACTCAAGCCGATATTAAAAATTTCGAGCTTGATGGCAAAGACATGAACGCTCTTCATTGCGGCCTTGATCGTAATGAATTCAATCGAGTTTCCACATGCACTTCATCTCATGAAATCTGGAAACTATTGGAGGTTACCCATGAGGGGACCAACAAAGTTAAGGATACTCGATTGGATATGTATCGTCAAGATTTTGAGTCTTTTACCATGCATCCATCTGAAAATATAACTGAAATGTTTACACGTTTTACTGATGTTTGCAATGGGAGAAAGTCCCTTGGTGATGATGTGTCTGCAGAAAAGATGGTCAAGAAGATCCTTTGGATCTTACCAAGCACATGGGAACTGAAAGTCACGGCAATCCAAGAAGCCAAAGACATCAAGAACATGCCGGTCGAAGAGCTCATCGGATCCCTCATGACCTACGAGATCACCATGAAGAGGCAAGCTGAAAAGGAAGGCAAACCGATCAAAGTTCCAAAGAACATCGCCTTCAAAGTTCAAAAAGAAGAAAGCTCCTCCCCCTCATCTTCTTCCTCTTCAAGCGGCGATTCAGAAATCGAGAACCTTGCCCGCAAAATGCACAAATTCATGAAGAAGCACAAGAAGAAGAAATCCCGCAAGGCTCAACCCAATGAAAAATCCGAGCCCGAGGTAACATGTTACGGGTGTGGCAAGAAAGGCCATTACAAGCCCGATTGTCCACTCAACAAGAAAAAGGCCAAGCAAAAGGAAAATAAGAAGGCATTCAAGGCCACATGGAGTGATAGCTCCACATCCTCCTCCTCCTCCTCCTCAAGTGACAAAGGTAAAAAATGCCTAATGTCATTTCATGAGGTATCCTCTTCCGACTCCTCATCCTCTAGTTCTTCAAATTCTTTCAATAATTTATCTTATGAGGATCTCCAACATGCTAGAGATCAATTGGAGGAAGGTTTTCACGAACTTTCTTCCAAATTTATTAATTTAAAAAAGAATTTCAAAAAACTTTCTTCCGAAAAGGAACAAATTCTCAAAGAAAAGGAGGAGTTGTCCCTCAAGATCCAAAACCTTCCCGATGTTGATTCTATGGAATCAACAATCAAGGATTTAAGGAAATCCCTAGCTAAGTTCACCGAAGGTGAACATAACCTCTCGAAGCTCCTTGGTTCCCAATGCTTATCTAGAACCACCCAAGGGCTTTGCTATTCCAAGGAAGCTTCCTCTTCCCATGCTCCTACTATTTTTGTAAGGGGGAGCTCCCAATATAAATTTTGCAACTATTGTGAAAAACCCGGGCACTTAATTTATGAGTGCGATTGCAAAAATTCCCGGTATGGAATGCCCAAAACCATTTCCTTTAGCGATGAATTTCTTAGGAGAAGACCCGCCACAAGACAAGTTTGGATTGAAAAATCCCTTTTAGCAAGTCTCTCCGGACCAAAATTTGTCTCGGTTCTAAAATCCTCTCCCCGGTGATTTGTTGTTTTTATTTAGGGGGAGTTAGGATCGTTTAAGCCTTTTTGCTTTATTTTCAAAACCTTCAATTCAAAACTTTCAATTCAAAACTTTCAATTCAAATTTCAAAAATTTCAATTGGTTTAAAAACTCTATCTTGTTTTTCACCCTTTCCCTCAATCAAGTTTTATGCCCCGTGCTATTTTGATAATCACAAAGGGGGAGAAATTCTTGGTTGATTGGGGGAGAAATATTTCTCTCATGCTTTGCTTTACTATTCAATTTATCCTTTAAAGCATGCCTTTTATTTCAGTCTTTTACATTGTTTGTTTTAGTGATTGTGATCATCAAAATAGGGGGAGATTGTTGTACCTCTCGTACCCCTCGTGGTTTAATTTTCATGATCGCAATCACTCTCTAATTTATCTAATCTTGTTTTAAGTGTTTTTGTTGATAGGCAAAAGGTTGCCAAGGAATTGGGCCAAGAAGGACTGAAAGTGGACTCTCTGAGTCTACCGGCCAACCGGTGGATGACCACCGTCTAGCCGGTAGTGCCTGGGCCGAAGGCATCCCCTCTGTCCAGACCACCGGCCAACCGGTGTCCCATCACCGGCCAGCCGGTGGAACCCAGACAGAAGGGACACCTACTGTCTCATCACCGGCCAACCGGTGGCCTCCTCACCGGCCAGCCGGTGGTGACTGGGCAGAAGGCCTCTCCCTTTTCCAAAGCACCGGCCAACCGGTGGCCAAGCACCGGTTAGCCGGTGGAGCCAGTCAAACTAGCCGTTGGGCTTTGACCAGACTTGTCCACTTGACTCCCAACGGCTCCGAAGGCCTCTCCAACGGCTCCGAAGACCCCCAAAGGCTATTTGAGGGTTCCCCCTATATAAATAAAGGACTAGGAAGCCCCGGAAACATATGGTAGCCCACAGGAACATTTTTCCATCATTTGGCGAACCTCCGGCGCATTCCTTCAAGGATCCCCACTTGCTCCAACTCACTTCCACATCCAAGGAGCACCACCATAGAAGCTTGGGAGCTCCCTTCATCATCACCAATAAATCCATTGGTGCCCAAGACTTCTCCTCTTTACGGTTTTTATTATTTTATCTTTTTTAGCATCAATTTGGGTTTGTGCCTACAAACCCCCATTTCTTTTATCTTCTCTTTGTTTGGGTTTTCACACCACCTTCAAGGTGTGAAGAGGTTAGTCAAGCCTTCCCTTGGCTTGAGTCATAGGTGAGCTAGCCTTCACCTGTAAGAAGGCTAGTGGTTTCTTGCTCAACCATTAAAAGCAAGCTGTAATAGGTTCTAGACTACCTTAAAGTCTAGTGGGTTTCTTGCTAAAACCATTAAAAATAAAGCGGTAGTAAATCTCTCAACGGTTGAGTTGGGAGCGGAGACGTAGGCTTTGGTTTAAGCCGAACTCTGTTATCAAGCTTTGTGTCTTGCCTCTTTTATTTCCGCTTCACCTTTAACTTTGTTTTAATTTGTTAAACTTTTTTTAAAAGGCAATTCACCCCCCCCCCCTCTTTCCATCACTCTCCGTCCCAACACATCAGAGCCATAAGACTCGTGGAGTGTGTTCTCCCGGAACGAGTGCATCAGAGAATCTTCGAACAGAATCCCTAACGGGGGTATGCGGTTGGGTGACTTGTCTCTAGACCACGGGTCTAGGTTTTGAGTATATCTTGTTTGTTCTATATGTTCTATAGACATATATTGTGCATAGCTGATTGTACCTTTAATTTGTGTATTGCTTGTGGTTTTCAGGGTCCTCTACTGAGTATTGTTATACTCACCCCTGCACGGGCTTTCCCTGCACGTCTGGTGTCTTGTGCAGATGAGCATCCTTTTGACAGAGTCCAGGGCGGACTAGGATAGGACTGAGCTTTCTGAGTTCCCCACAGGCTGAGGTGTACCTACGGATACGAGCAGCAGTCCCAGTACCTTTTTTGCTTACAGGTTGGACTTTGTAGTTTTCAGACTCTTGTTTTTTGTGGGCTTGTATTCTGGCCCAGTTTACTTTTACATTATTCTACCTTTCGTCGTACTCTATTGGTTGGGGTTTAGTTGTATGCATGCATTTTGTTCCTTAGTGATTTACATTTCAGCATTTTTGGTCTTGGAGATGTGTGCGTGTGTACAGGTACTTAGGAAATGCCTCCCATTTTAGTGATATTCCTACTCGGTGCTAGTCACCAGCCCCTGGCCTATTGGAGGCAGGCTTGGGAAGTCATGGCACGGGCCCCCTGGGACAGGTCGTGAAAGAGTGGTATCAGAGGTGGTCAGTTCTACCTTAGCACCAAGAGTCTGTGATTTAGGTTTGGGGCAACAGTATTGAGTGTTTCGGGTTTGTCTTTCAGGATAGAGACCCCAGTGTTGGTGCAGCGGCCGATGTATCCATACACCAAGACTCTGATAACCTGCTTTTCGACTTGGTACATGAAAACATTGGTTGCGGGGAAATAAAATGTACATGCATCATATAGGAATGGGTTGTGTTTTCAATGTCATTTGTGTCAGCTATCCAGATATACTATTTGACCATGGTACTTCTTGTTTCCTTACAGGATGCCTCCGTGATGCATACCTGCTAGGATTCAGCAGCACGATCACAAGGATGACCCCCTCAGTGACAAGGCTTCGATATAGGGACCAGCTCCCCAGGCGTTGCCACCAGGTGGTGCACCTACTATACCACCACCAGTGGAGCAGCCAGTGGTACCCGCGGTATCGACCAACGAGGAGCGCAGGCTCAGTGCACTCCATGAGTTTCAAATATAGAGACCCCTCAGGTTCTGAGGAGAGCCCGACCCCTAGGCGGCTGAGGACTGGCTTGAGGTGGTAAACAGAGTTTTCCATCTAGTGAGGACACCAGCAGACCAGATGGTGATCCTAGGAGTGAGCCTTCTTCAGGGTTCGGCCGGATGATGGTGGAGTCTGACCACATAGACTCATGACGAGGAGACTCTTTCATGGACGGAGTTCGAGCAACTCTTCCAGGAAGAGTTCTCTCTGGTTACGCTAAGATCTGTACGCATCCAGGAGAAAATCCAGCTCCAGCAGGGCAGTATGACAGTGGATGACTATTCATCGAGGTTCACTAACATCGTCGGGTACTCGATGGATATGGTCAGGGATCAGTACTTGTAATTTCGGACCTTTGAGAGAAGTCTATGACGAGACATCTGAGCTAGTGTCGTGCCTCTATGCATATCGACTTATGATGGAGTGCTCGAGTGGGCCTTGGTGATTGAGAGCTTCTTGGCAGAGTAGAGACAGCCGCCGGCAGTCAGCAGCAGGAAGACAGGTGCGGAGACCCCGGAAGTAGGGAGCCGACATCAAGCACAGGTATCTGGACGTGGGAAACGTCATAGGAGGACCCAGGACAAGAGATTGATAGTCCAGGGCTCTCAGGCTGGATCCAATCAGCCTAGGGAGAAGCGATGTTACACATGTGACGGTAGGGGACATCTCGCTAGAGATTGCCTGACCCATCGAGCTGCTGACAGGGAAGCGGTGGATGGACCACCGAGGCAGAGGTAGAGAACAGAATAGGCAGACTCGCCAGGTGGTGTACATGGAAGAGGGGCAGGGAGAGCTACAGGTGGTGGCAGACGCTTTGAATTACTTCCAACACCACCCCCAGGAGGTCCATACCAGGCTCAGGGAGCTAGGGTATAGGGGCGAGGACAGCTGCATGCGGTCGAGGCATATGACCCAGGGGCTCCAGGGATGATTCGAGGTATGATCTGTGTCTTTTATACCTTAGCTTCCGTACTCATAGACACAGGTGCCAGTCATTCCCTTATAGCCACATGTCTTGTACAAAACCTCGAGATTCCGGTAGAACCGTTGACTCGATCCTTACGCTTGGAGACACCTACGGGAGGAGACTCAATGATCACGCACCTTTTCAGATAGTGTGATCTTACCCTTAGAGGTGAGAGTTTCAGTTGGAACCACTTGGTGGTAGCGTCGAGGCCTTACGACGTCATTCTTGGTATGGATTGGTTATCTTCGGTCCATGCCCAGATGGACTGTTTTAGGCGAAGAGTGCGGTGTGTTCGCCGTGATGGAATGAGGTTTTCCTTTGTTAGAGAAAATGAAACCCAGGCAGCACAAAATGGGCTCATGCATAGGAGGGTGAAGTCGATCACTCATGAGTTGGATAGCCTTACCCTCAGATCAGTAGATGTTGTGAGCTCTCAGTTCCCAGTGGTGGTGGCAGAGTATGAGGACGTCTTTCCTGAAGATGTTCCAGGATTACCTCCCCACCGGGAAATTGACTTCTGCATCTACTTACACCCCGGGACAACACTGATTTACTCATCGACTTATTGGATGGATCCCACAGAGCTTTGCGAGCTGAGGGTGCAGTTGGAGGATTTGCAGAGAAAGGGTTTCGTAAGACCCAGCATCTCACCCTGGGCGGCCCCAGTCTTGTTTTCCAAGAAGGCAGATGGGAGTCTGAGGTTGTGCGTGGATTACCGGCGCCCGAACCAGGTGATGATTAAGAACAAATATCCACTTCCAAGAATCGATGACCTCTTCGATCATCTAAGAGGGGCACAGTGGTTCTCGAAGGTTGACCTTCGATCAGGCTATCACCAGTTACAAGTATGGGACGAGGATATACCGAAGACGGCTTTCAGATGCTGCTACGGTCACTATGAGTACTTGTTGATGCTTTTTGGCGTGACGAACACCCCCGCAGTGTTCATAGGACTGATGAACCAGGTCTTCCGTCCGTACTTGGACCAGTTCGTGGTGGTCTTCATCGACGAAATCCTTTTGTACTCGGCGTAAGAGGAGGAGCACGCGAGACACTTGCGTATGGTTCTGGATGTACTTCGGGACCACCAGCTTTATGGGAATCTCTCAAAGTTCCAATTCTAGATTCAGGAGGTCCAATTTCTGGGACATGTCATCTCAGCAGATGGAGTAGTTGTGGACCCAACCAAGGTAGAGGTTGTGTTAGCATGGGAGCCACCTCGGAGCATGACGGAGGTGCGGAGCTTCCTTGGGTTGGCAGGGTATTACCGGAGATTCATTCCTGACTTCTCCCGGATATCAGCACCAATGATAGCCTTGACCAGGAATGGGAAACCCTTCGTGTGGATAAAAAAGTGTCAGCAGGCTTTCGAGAAGTTGAGACAGAGTTTGATGAGAACCCCAGTCTTGAGATTTCCAGAGGAGGGTGTCGAGTACGTAGTTTTCTGCGACGCATCAGGGATCGAGCTTGGTTGTGTCCTGATGTAGCGGCATACAGTGATTGCTTATGGTTCGCGCCATCTTATGACACATGAGCAGAACTATGCGACCCATGATTTTGAGTTGGCAGCGGTAGTCTTCGCATTGAAGATGTGGAGACACTACCTTATGGGCGAGCGGTTTATTGTCTACTCTAACCACAAGAGCCTCAAGTACATCTTCCCACAGAAGGATCTGAATCTGAGGCAGAGGCCTTGGCTAGAGTTCCTCTGGGACTATGATTTCAAGATTATCTATACTCCTGGAAAGGGGAACAAGGTGGCATATACTCTTAACAGAAGGTCGAGCTCACAGTTGTTGAGTGAGCCGACATAGCAGTTAGTCGCGTTACAGTTATCCTTCATGGATGGGGAGGATACAGCTTACCTACAGTCATTGGTTGTCACCCCTCCACTCTTACAACGAGTTAGGGAGGCACAGCTTGGGGATGTCGACTGTGTGGATTTATGTGCTCAGTTATCCACAGGACATGCTCCTGATGGATATTCACAAGGTGGGGAACACGTGATTCTTTTCAGAGGATGCACTGTTGTACCAGTGGCGTTTTAGGAGGAGTTCATGAGGGAGTTTCATACATACCCTTTGGAAGTACATCCTGGACTGGAAAAGATGTACCAGGATCTCCGACGACAATTCTGGTGGTCAGGCATGAAGAAGGCAGTAGTAGAGTTCGTTTCTCGATGCCTCACATGCCAGCATGTGAAGGCTGAGCACTAGGTTTTAGCGGGTTTATCTCACCCCCTGGAAGTTCTAGAGTGGAAGTGGGATGGAATATTGATGGAATTCGTGACAGGCTTACCACGGACGTCCAAGGGACATGATTCCATCTGGGTGATCGTTGACCAACTCACCAAGTCGGCCCACTTTTTAGCTATCAGGGAGCAGAGTTCCGTAGAGAGCTTGGGACGCCTCTACATGAAGGAGATATTTTGGATTCATGGTGTCCCCTCAACTATAGTCTCAGACCGAGACGCCCGCTTCACATCCCGGTTGTGGAAGGGGTTGCAGGAGGCTTTTGGGACTCAGCTACGCTTGAGCACAGCGTTTCATCCCCAGACGGATGGTTAGACGGAGAGGACCATTTAGGTTCTGGAGGATATGTTGCAATCCTATATCTTGGACTTTGGTTGCAGTTGGGAGGACCACCTACCACTGGTGGAGTTTGCGTACAACAACAGCTACCACTCCACCATCGGTATGGCGCCGTTCAAGGCCTTGTATGGGAGACCCTTCCGGTCACCGCTTTGCTGGACCGACCCCAGAGAGTCAGCACTCATGGGTCCAGAGTTAGTGCGAGCCACCAAAGAGAAGGTACAGATCATCCGGGAGCAGATGAAGACTCCACAGAGATGGAAGAAGTCTTACGCTAACAGGCGACAGAGACCTCTGGAGTTCGAAGAGGGAGACCACGTCTTTCTTTGGGTCTCACCTCGATGAGGGTTGCAGAGATTTGGCCAAGGCGGAAAGCTGTCTTTGAGGTTCATCAGACCTTTCCAGATTCTATGCAGAGTTGGAAAGGTGGTGTACCGCCTAGCTCTACCGCCACAGTTTCATCGGGTACATGATGTCCTCCACGTGTCGCAGTTGAGGAGGTATGTGCATGACCCATCGCACATCATCGACTGGGGAGAGCTGGACATCGAGGATGGATTGACCTTCACTGAGTACCTGGTGGAGATCAAGGATCGGCAGGAGAGGATCCTTCATGGGCAATCGATTCCCTTGGTGCACATCTGGTGGCAGCATGGGAATCTTCAGGAGAGCACGTGGGAGCGGGAGGCTCAGATCTGTGCCCAGTAACCTCATCTTTTTGAGTAGCCCTTATTTTGGATTTTCGGGGATGTAAATCCCCATGGTGGGGAGAATGTAATGTCTCATATTTTTCTGTTTATTATTTTAAATAGTATATGGAATTATTTTGAGACCGGGAACGAAGACGACACATTATTCTGTGGTCCAGTAAGCCCAGAATGGTGGTCTGAACTTTTTTTAGTTAAGTGAGTCGGCACTCACGCGTGGTTGTGGCAGTTCCCAAACGGGTGCCCGGATTAAAAATATGGGGGCACCGTTGCGTCCAGGATGACGACTTTATCTAAGAACGGTTCTAACCTCGACCGACGCAGGTCGGTTGCGAAGTTTATTTTTTTGGGCGTTTTAAAAAGGGAATCACTTTAGAATGAATAAAATAAATTAATGATTTATTTTATTATTTTAAAAAAATTCCTTTTTTTTGAGCAGTGAACCAATCCTCCCCTATAAATACATGCTTATGGGATATTCTCAGGGTTAGCCTCATAAACCTGCGAGTTGAGAGAGAAAGATAGATTTCTCTTGGAGCTTGGGCGGAGGAGGATGCGTTGGCGGATGACGACGACGTGAGCAATCGACGCTCCTCGGATTTTGACGAATCCCTTCTTCAGATGTGACGCGACGATCTCTCTTCAACTGGTTTGAGGTAGGGGTTTGTTATTTCAATTTATGTTCCCCATTTTTGAGCTTAAATGACGAACGTGGATCAACCACGAACAAGTTGATCAGTGGATTCGTACGTTCTTGCGGGAGGGTTTTCTTGGGATGATTTTGGGGAAATAATCCATGCTTTTATTTATGTTGATCTCTACTCCTTTTAAACCAACTAACGGGATCAGATCAACTCCATGATGAATGACGGCGGAGGTTCGTTCCTTGATTTGTTTATTGGATTTCTTCCCCATACTTTCCTCGCGCGTTCTTCGCGTTCTTCATGGGGCGTCGAACAACAGATCGTTGCACATCCATTCCATGACGCAATGATCCCAAATCGAAGGTTCGACACTGCAAAAACCTTATGGAGATGCGACGATGATGGCGGATAACGAATCGGACCGGATCGGGAAAGGGCGTTCTTCAAGCGTTCTTTGCGCGGGAAGATCAAATCATGTTTTCGAGGCCGATCGAAGGCCTGAAAATGATGGAAGTGGCTTTGTGGTGTCGGGGTGGCCAAAACCTAGAAGTTTTGTGGCGATCGTACGGACGTATCGATGATCGGAGCACCACAGGAGGCGCGCCGGCAAAGGGCGTCATTTCTGGAAATTTCCAGAACACACGGCGTGTACTTCCGAAGAACACGCCGTGTAGTACTGGCAGCGGCTAGGATTTTGGGGTCCATAGAGAAATCACACGGCATGTGACCTTGGTCACACGACGTGTTGGACTTTCCCCGAAGCTCGACGTGTATTTGGGGAATACACGGACATAGGATGAGCTACACGGCTTTAGGCGGCACGGCGTGTATAGCGCGACAGAAGCGGCTACGTGGAGCTCGGTGTGTATCTCACGGATACGTGGACACTGGATGGAGTACACGACCATGTACTCCATCACACGACCAGGTGAGGCCAGTAACGTGGGTCACCCTGTGTGCAGATTACACGGGTTGGAGTACACAGGTTGATGACTGTGTACAGGAACATGGCCAGAGTACACAGAGCCAACCCCAGTTAACCAGACACGGCATGTACACCGTATTACATGTCATGTACTAAGTTTTTCTACATGACCAGCCTTTGACATGGGTCATTGTACATGGGTAGTACCCGGGGTCAGAAAACATGGCGTGTACCTTTTCTACACACCGTGTACTTTTTGGAAAACAGCATGGTCATTTCATTAACCATACCTTGGACATCTTTTGTTTGGGTTAGTGCCCCTCCTTCTCATTCCCTTGAAGGTCAGACATCATTCCCCACTCAGTATTATGATCCCTTCAGCAGGACTTTCTGTGATAGAGTCAGGCATCCATCCGAGAGGCCCGGATCGAGATCCTCTATCCATTCCTGACCCTAGGTAGAGTCAGGCATCGATGGGACCAACCTTATCGGGCGTTGATCCTCTACCTAGCTGGTGTATCACCTAACTGGTGAATCCGGATGAGTCGCGGTATCCGTCATGGCCCTGGCAGTGATCCTTATCTGTGTATCGTGATCTTTCCCACTCAGGAGTGTGTCTCCCGTAATGAGTGCTTCTACCTACCGTAACCTTTCCACTCAGGAGTGTGTCTCCCATAATGAGTGTAGCTATCTCTCATGATGGTTCCCAACAAACAGCACTTCTCGGATAGACGTCATCAGAGCCTTAAGACTCATGGAGTGTGTTATCCCAGAATGAGTGCATCATGGAATCTTCGAACAAAATCCCTAACGGGGGTATGCAGTTGGGTGAATTGTCTCTAGACCACGGGTCTGGGTTTTGAGTATATTTGGTTTGTTCTATATGTTCTGTAGACATATACTGTGCATATCTGACTGTACCTTTACTTTGTGTATTGCTTGTGGTTTTCAGTGTCCTCTACTGAGTATTGTTATTCTCACCCCTACATGGGCTTTGCCCGCCCGTCTGGTGTCTTGTGCAGACGAGCAGCCTTTTGACAGAGTCTAGGGTGGACCAGGATAGGACCAAGCTTTCTAAGTTCCCCACAGGCCGAGGCATCCCTACAACTACGAGCGGCAGTCCCAGTACCTTTTGTGCTTACTGGTTGGACTTTGCAGTTTTCAGACTCTTGTTTTTGGTGGGCTTATATTTTGGCCCAGTTTACTTTTACAGTATTCTACCTTTCGTCGTACTCTGTTGGTTGGGGTTTAGTTGTATGCATGCATTTTTTTTCCCTTAGTGATTTACATTTCAACATTTGTGGGCTTGGAGATGTGTGCATGTGTATAGGTACTTAGGAAATGCCTCCCATGTTAGTGATATGCCTACTTGGTGCTAGTCACCAGCCCCTGGCCTATTGGAGGCAGGCTTGGGGAGCCACGGCGCGGGCCCCACTAGGACGGGTCGTGACAAATTTATTTTTATAAAATGTAATAATAAATTGTTACATTATTTTCTTATGGTTATATGATAATTTTATGGGACCTTGATTACTTTTTCAAGGTGTTACAAAATAAGTTATAGTTTTAGAGTTGGTTTTTTGAATAAATAATGATTTTATTTAAAAATTAAATTAAAAATATTTAGAAAATTGTTTTTGAAAAATGGAGTTCATTTTTGAATTCAGAGCATCGATATTAGGTTAGGGTGAATTTTTGGGATTTTTCTAAAATAGATGAATTTTTGGTGAATAGTAAAAATACAGTTTTGAGTTCCGGGTGTTTAATGACATCACTAATCATGTAATAATGATGTAATAATTATGGTAGACTTATGAATAGTAATATATTCTATGAGGTGTCCCAAGTTTCCAATACCATGGGAAAATACCATGGGCAATCCCATAGTTTTGCAAATACCACTGATGAAGTGTCCCTTGGAAATTAATAATTTATTCCCTCACTTTTTCTATAAATACCAAGTCATTCCCTCATTAATTTTATTTAAAAATCCTCCTCAAAGATGATCTGGAATTTTTACCTCCCAATTATTCCTCCCAATTTTCCCTCAAGTCCCCAAGGTCCCAACCTTCAATATTTCGAAGTTACTCTTCAAGGTAAGGGAACCTTTCACCCTCCTCTTTTAAGTCATGACTTCTTTTATGTTATGTCTTCTAGTTTCTATTTCATTAATTTTGATTGTGTTCTTCTATATCATTATTTCTGTCCATTTTATGTCCAAATTATTAGAGACCCTTTCCTCTCTCATCAACCGATTTTCTGAATTTTTAATTGACGTCGTTAGGCTGCCGAATTTTCGTAAAAGAAATCACATTTTCTCTTTTCTTTTGAGTTTCATTTTCATATGGTATTTCCTTAAAATATTAATACCATGATCTTATTTCTTTTTATTATGTACCCATACTGTATTATGAGTTTTTTATCAGTGGGTGACTCTTGTCCCTTCTCTTTTCAAAGTTTTCTAAAACCATGTTACATAGTTGTTATGCTGCAGAATTTTCATCTCAAAATATCTCTCTTTTTCACAAGAAACTATCTTGTATTATTTATGTTAATACCCAATTCTATTTTCATTTCTAGGGGTATTCTTCAATACATAAAATTGATCTATTTTATTTTTTAATTGACATACATATAACCCTCACTCCCTTTCCATGGGTTATAAATGTCATAATGATCAAGTTTTTAAGAACTTTTAAAACATCATGATTTTGTAATGAAACCCGTTTATTTTATTCTCTATGGGTTATTTATGAAATTTTTGATATTGATATATGTGGATCACATGAAAATAAATACATATTAATGTTGTTCCCTGATAGCGCTCCAATTAATTGGGTAAATAATTAATCACTAGAGATGACAAGTTTCATGATACCTTGGTGAATAACATTGGTATTGTTTTTATGATACCTTGGGAATGAGCCTTGGTGATATGTTCATGAATGTCTAAATTAAATGTTGTAGCCACATGTTCAAGTTATGGTTCAAGTTATTTTTATTATTAAATTCCACTTTTTACATTGCTCATGTCTTGTGGTTTTTATAAAGTTCTTATTGATAACACAAATAAACTGATTCCCTTGATTTCCTTACTGGGCCTTCTACTCACCCTTTCCTTTGATGTATGTCTCGAGGTTATTAGATGAAGCAATTTTAATTAGGATAAACTTATGATGAAGACTTATAAGTGGATTAGAATAATTTTTTATGTTGTTTTCATGTTTTATGTTCCTGATTTCCAAAACACTAGACATTAAAGATCCTCTGTAAAATGTAATGAAAAATTATGTAATATAAAGGCAGGATGCCATAATATCTCTATGAAGAGAACAAATAATACATTAGTACATCATCCTTGATGGATATTTCATTAATAATTTGTTGTTCTATAAGAATTATTTTCCCTTTATATAAAACAAAATGGTTGGAGAAGAATCAATTTTTGAAGAAGTCATTACTTCATGATCTCTGTGAAAATTAACTAAATAAATAGTAGATAATAATGATAATAAAATTAACTAAAAAATAAGTAGATAAAATGAGGAGAAATTTAACTAAAAAATTAGTATGAAGTCACCTATTCATGATGTATGCATACATTCTAACAGCATATATCTTTCATATTCATTTTTAAACAAATCTTTTTCCTCTTTTGAATATACATATTATCAAAATTTCTTGTAATATTTAAAAAATATAAATTAAATAATGATTAATAAATTTTAAATGAAATTTTAATTATCATAGAACATACTTCTATGGGTGTGATCATTTGTTAATGGAATATGATACCTTTCATAAATTTACAAATGTAATAACCATAATATTTTCTATTAGTTTATTTCATATGTTGAAAAAATATTGAGAAAAATAAGTAATTTTTTTTGATAGTGAAATCTTATTTTATATACCCCAATACTTATCCACTTGTAGAATTCAATAAGCTTCATTTTCTCATGGAATGTCCTCATGCCATGATTTTGAAAATATTTAAGCACTTAACTATTATAATAAAACTTTCATTAAAACATAATATAAAATGTATAACTTTAAGTTTATTTGTAAAGTGTTGAATGTAGTGTATTAAAAATTGATAAAACTCATCATGTGTGGCCAATTTGTTTAGTATCCATGCATTAAATCCAAAAAGAAAATATTTTGAGTATCCAAATTGATTGAAATGACTAACCAATGTTCCCTAAAAAATGGAATAAGTGGTGAAAGGAATGAAAATATATTTTATATGATTAAATTATAGCATTTTACCCCTACATCATGGGTATTAATAAGAGTTCATCATCTATAAGTTTGTTTTCAAACATCGAGTCCAGTTTTTACCCTATCACTGAACATTCCTCTTCTCCTAATGATATTTTTTATATAGAAGTGATGAGAGGATCAATTAGTCCAAATTTTTATTCACATGTATTTCCCTTAAAAGAATAATGATATATACACTACAAAAAATATGAAAAGTATTTAACTATAATTAAAATTGTAGATTATCTATTGGAAAACAATTATGAAAACACACCTCATGTATATATTTACAACTGAGACTCCTATTCATCTATCACTGAAGATTTAATCTACATTATCAAGTCCAAGAAAATCTATAATGGCCTCTCTAAACATTAGTTCTTAAAAACCAATGATGGTAATATCACTATCATTGAATATTTTATTTTCATGAACTTGTAATATTAGTAAATGAAAAAGTTAAACTATAAGGGTAAAGTTAATTTCTAAATGTATTTTCAATCGATTGGTTGATCCTTTATATTGTTTTGATCTGAACTTCTGTTTCTCCTTCTTTTTCTCCATCTGTAATTACATTCCTCAATTTAGGCCTTTTTTCATTAATTGTTAAAGGTTTTTGATAAAAAATAAATCGGAAATGAACACCTCCTTGTCGACATTTATTTTTTCATGATCAAAAGACCATTCTACAAAAGTTTTAATTGAAAGTTCAACTATGTGAACATCTATATCATCATGGAGAATAGGTAGATCAATGGTCATCTTGTAAGCTATGTGAATCCACACTCTCACTTGACCTTTTGGAATTTTTTTATAGAATATTTCCTTGGATATTGTACATTTTACCCCTCAAAACAAGGTAATGGGTGGGTGCTGATTAATATAAATCATAATAATTTTCAACCCATAGAATATTAGTATATGAAATATATTAGTGTTTTCCTAATTCACATTTCATAGTAATAATTATGAAAATTTTTATTACCTCTGTTAAGGTAGACCTTTGAGGTGAATGACTCACCTCAAAGCCAGGGGGTCTTCATGTAGTCATTGTTGTTGTGTTGTTTCTTCTCTTTGATGCCATCCCATAACATTTTATAACAACACAAACTATAAATTAATTTTTTCTTATATATTAGTTATTCATTTCTAAAACACCTCCATTTTCTTATCATTATCCTATTGTTCATTTATTTTATGAAAATATGTTCAGGGTGACACTCCAAAACTCACACCTCTGATATGGCCGTATTTTTCTAGCTGCTTCAAGGCCACTGAAATTAGTCATTCATTGGGTATAACCGATAAAGATTTTTGTTTCTAAACTAAATAAAAAATATAGTAAAATAATAAATCATATTTATGTAATAAAAATTTAAATAAGAACAAATTTTTATTATTTCATACTTACACATGCTTCCCATATTTTTTGTGTGCTTTCATTTATTTTTATTCCATATTTATTTAAATGAGCCTCTTTTTATAAAACATGATGTGAGATAAAAGTATATTTTGATTTTGATTCATAAATATGTATATAAATAAAGGAATATAATTATGTTTTTGTTTCATGCCACAAAAAAGTATTACTATTGATTTAAAATACATACCATTTTTTTCAAGTGAAGCATACCCCATGATTTCTTTACAGTAGGTGTATGTTGATTTTGATGAAATGTTATTATTTTCATCACTTTTTTGCTTCTTAATAAATTAAAAAGTCTTAATCAAATTGATTAATACATTTATTTTCAAGTAATGTATTACCAATCACAATGTACTTGAAAAGATGCCTCCTCACAACAACCAATAAATGTATTCTACATTTATTGGTTTATCGTGTGTGCATGTGCAAAGGTATAGAATATTCATGATACTTCCTTTACCATTTTTGGGTGTATGGTGGTTCATGTGTGGTTTCATAAATTTTAGAAGTTGTTTTAAAATTCTTTTATAAATTATAAATAGGTATCAAATGGTTTTTCATGTAATTTCAAAGTTTAAAAGTCATTTTAATGCTTTTTTAAAATATGTTATTTAATTATGAAATTTTAAAAGTGATTATATTGTTTTAGAAGTGTTTTTGGGGTTTTGAAAGCAATAATAAACCCTTTTAATAATTATTTATAAGTTATTTTAAATTAAAAATACAATATTTTCAATAAAAAATTTACCCTTACACATGAACTTGGAGCTGTGTAAGGGTAAGTATCACTTTACTTATGTCAAGTAAGGGTCATACCCTCTCTCCTAGTTGCGTAAATGTAACCCTTTTCTATGAAAGGGTATTCCTCTACTATGTAAAGGTATCTCTGGTATCCTTCTCCTTGCATAAAGATCAACCCAAGGATGCGTAAAGGTATCTTATCTTTTAAAGAGACTATGAAAAGGTAAGCCATAATTTAAACTAGTTGTGTAAGGGTAGTACCATGTTGCATAGGGGTAGTTCCCTATTGCATTAGGGTAGCCCATGAATTCTTATGTTTATGTAAGGGTAGTTTAATCCTCTGTGAGGGTGAGCCAAATATATGTAAGGGTAATCTAAATATCACATAAGGGTACCTTGGCCTTTCTAAAGCTCATGAAAGGGTAGCTCACGGCCTGCGTAAGGTTACCAACTCAAGTAAGGATCACCTCTTAAACTATGTAAGGGTACCCTGGTGTTTTCAAATCCTATGTAAAGGTAATCCAAATCCTGTATAAGGGTAACCATAAGAACTTTAAGCCTACATAAGGGTCCTACTGAGTTTTTTCTTCTCACATAAGGGTAATCAGCTTCATAAGGTTAAAACCATTTTACCCTTATATAGTGCATGCCTCCTACATATGTGTGGCGTAAAATGCTTAAAATCCTTATTTTTCCTTCCTAAAACCTCATGTAACACGGTTTCAACACAATTAACGTCTTTTTAAGGGGAACCATTGGTTTTTGAATATATTAATATAAATTAACTGATGGTTAAATGTAAATAAAATGGAAACCAATTTAATATGAATTTATGTGAAACAAAATATAGAATTTGACAGAGTATCTGAGGAGGGATATTTAGGAATGTTAAAAAAATTCTTTCTCTCATTTGAAATCTTCCTATTTCTTTTGAGTCTGGGTAATCTCAAGGCCTTCTTTAGAGTCTTTTGAACTATATACATATGATCTGGGATTCTTTATCATGTGCTAGACCAGTTCCCTGTAAGATAAAGAGATCTTACTCTCTCCTTTATTTTCTATAGTGTGGAAACTTCATTCATCTATGTAGGGGATCTATGACTTCTTATATTATGTAAAAGTGTAAAATTATCATGCTTTGTATTCTTTGTTTAAATATATATGATTAACCATAATTAGATAAAATATAGAAAATAATGGCATAAAGAATGATTATGTGATAGTCTATAAATTGAAAAGGTGGAGGATAAAATGCATGCTAATAATTATTTGTTAATGAAATATTATTTATTCTGTATTTTTTGAAAGGGATTTTAATTTATGTAGTATAATATTTCTTATAAAATGCTATAATTTCATGAATTATATTTAATTAATTGATATTTTTTCAAGAAATTAAATCGAATTTACTACTTTAAGAATATGGTTAACTTGTTTTTTATTTAATTTCCAAATTTGGATTGGGAATAATAACCCATGATTATGATAAATAATGTTATCTTACAAATATATAAATTACTTACGTAATTGAATATTTTTTATTATAATTTTCAATAATGAATCTTAATGAATTATCACATGAAGTAGATAAAAAAAGTTTAAAAATTTGTAAGATTATTGGAAGAAAGAGAAAATTAGAACTTTCATGTTGTAGAATAATGATGATTATCCTAGAAATTATTAAGGAAAGATAAATTGATAATTTCATAAATTTTTCCAAGAATTAATTGATAAAATCAAATTATAGCATGTTTCCATGTAAAAATACTCAAATAATGTTGATGAGAAATATGTTTATAATTAGGGATACCAGAGAATTAAAATGAGAATTGTCTTTCAAGTTTAAAAATTGTGATTGGTAGAACATTCTTGGGTTAATTGATAAATGGGAAAGATAATTTCAGAAAAAGAAATTATTTAACACATATGCCTTTGTGAAAATTATTTCATTGAGAATATTATTTCATGAGAATAATTATTATTCTTATTTAATAATATCATCACATGTTAGAATTTTATTAAATTATGGGAACCATAAGTATTATCATGTGTGGATATGTTGATAGTTAAGAATTAATGTTTTGGGATGTGTGATCACATTATTTTGAAATATATTTATTACCTCTGGTATTTAGTAGATAGTGTGATATATATTATTATGGTTGTTAAGAATGGTTTATATTCTTTGGAATTTTATAATAACATAAATATGGTGATGATTTTTTTATATTAAACGTGGCATGTTGAAATGATAATCGTTGAGATTGTTGATAAGTGAAAAATCAACTTAAGGTGAAATTCCAGATTAAATAAATAATTTTATGCTTATAAATTTATAAGGCTGGAGCTATTAATATTTATTTATTATAAATTATTTAATTAAATATGGTTATGAAAATGAATGATTGCTTAAATCATTGCTATGGGGATGAGTGAGCTTGATGTTGTTTGATAAAGGATGGAATGAATTGTTTGTTCTATCCATAGTTTCCTTTAGAATTATGTGAGGAATAATAAATTTAATATATTTTTATGCTCCATGGGCTTAGAGCCTTGACATGATTGAATTATAACCTTAAATGGTTGGAATAATGGGTGGGAATACCCGATACTGTGATGGTGGAATGAGGTGTTGGTTATGGTGATGATATCGTAAGGGAAGCTTGAGGTTGTGATGGTGGAACAAGGTTTCAGTTATGATGATGATGTCGACGATGTTGGGTTTTCTATTATATATAATAGTTGTGGGGATAGAACTAAGACTAATAGAATTGGATGAATTTGGGATTTCCCATTGTTGTACTGAAAGTTGGATGCTTGTTTAATGGTCTATAGCCATTTGATATTTATATTATCAGCTTCCATGTCATGACTCATCCCAAAGGGGGCCGTTTCGTAACTCCCCAAGCCTACCTCCAATAGGCCATGGGCTGGCGACGAGCATTGAGTAAGCATATCACTAATATGACTGTTGGTCAATATGACTGTTGGAAACTAAACTCTTAATATTAAAATTATTGTTTATAAATACAAGTGATCTTGGTTAATTAATACAGAAAGAAGAGTCGATGGCCTCATCCGGTAGACTTGGGCCGTACGAAGCCCATCTGTCAGAGCTTGGGAAGGGGGTAATATCTTTGGGATTTGATCTAGACCAAGCCCAAGCTGAGATTCAATATGTGAAGCTTGAACAGAATCACTTAAGGGAGACATTCAAGCTGATAGAAATCACCACTCGGGTATTTTCATCCGAGCCGCCCCAAGATTCTATCACTATAGCATACCTTACACTTAGGTCTTATGCAGGTGTTATAAGGGGCTATGTAACAAGGCCTTAGATAATTTTTTGTAATCCCTTGGTATAAATAAAACTGTTATTTCTTATTATGGTAAAATTAGTGATTTTCAAATGTCTCGATAAATATGGGATTAATATTATTGATGATTTTGGAAAAAGGGTATTTTAAAATATTTATGTAAACTTTAAATAATTAATAATGTGAAATGATTTTCAGAAAATGGTCTTCTACAATTATGACCAGTAAGAAATTTAAAGTCTAATAAGATCAACTTAATTGTTGGTAAATAGTAAATTATGAATAGTAATATACCCTTATGAACAGTAATGAATAGTAATGAATAGTAAATCAACCAAAAAAATAGAAACTTCACCCATGAATGTATAAATCTAATTTAGACATCTTAAAAGTGAAAAAATGGTCATAATATAAGTATTGGTATTTTGGTATGTCATAAATACTTTAATTAAAATTTTATAATTAATTTAATAATTTAAAATAAAAATGTTGTAATGTCTCAGATTTTTCCATTTATTATCTTAAATATTATATGGAATTATTTCAAGACTGGGTGTGAAGACGGAACATCATTCCGAGGTCCAGTAAGCCTGGAATGGTGGTTTGAACTTTTTTAGTTAAGTGAGTCGGCACTCACGCGTGGTTGTGGCAGTTCCCAAACGGGTGCCCAGATTAAAAATCTGAGGGCACCGTTGCATCCAGGACGATGACTTTACCTAAGAACGGTTCTAACCTCGACCGGTGCAGGTCGCCAGCGAAGTTTATTTTTTTGGGCGTTTTAAAAAGTGAAGCACTTTAGAAGGAATAAAATAAATTAATGGTTTATTTTATTATTTTAAAACGTTTCCTATTTTTTTAGCAGTGACCTAATCCTCCCCTATAAATACATGCTTATGGAAAATTCACTGGGTTAGCCTCATAGCCCTTCGAGTTGAGAGAGAGAGAGAGATTTCTCTTGGAGCTTGGGCAGAGGAGGACGCGTTGGCGGACGATGACTTCGTGAGCAATCGAATCCCCTCGGATTTTGATGAATCCCTTCGGCGGACGCGACGCAACGATCTCTCTTCAACCGGTTTGAAGTAGGAGTTTGTTATTTCAATTTTCGTTCCCCGTTTTTGATTTTAAACAACGAACGCGGATCAACCACGAACAAGTTGATCCGCGGATTCGTACGTTCTTGCGGGAGCGTTTTATTGGGATGATTTTGGGGAAATAATCCATACGTTTATTTATGTTGATCTTTGATCCGTTTAAAACTACTAACGGGAGCGGATCAACGCCGTGACAAATGACAGTGGAGGTTCATTCCTCGATTTGTTTATTGGATTTCTTCCTCATTCTTTCCTCACGCGTTCTTCACGTTCTTCACGGGGCAACGAACAATGGATCGTTGCGCATCTATTCCGTGACGAAATGATCCAAAATCGAAGGTTCGACACCACAACGACCTTGTGGAGATGCGGCGATAATGGCGAACGACGAATCGGACCGGATCGGGAAAGGGTTTTCTTCGAGCGTTCTTCGCGCGGGAAGATCAAATCATGTTTTCGAGCCCGATCGGAGGCCCGAAAACGACGGAAGAGGCTTTGTGGTGTCGGGGCGACCAAAACCTGGAAGTTTTGCTGCGATCGGACCGATGGATCGATGATCGGAGCACCACGGGAGGCGCAACGGCGAAGGGCATCATTTCTGGAAATTTCCAGAACACACAGCGTGTACTTCCAAAGAACATGTCGTGTAGTACTGGAGGTGGCTAGGGTTTCGGGGGCCAGAGAGAAATCACACGGCATGTGACCTTGGTCACACGGCGTGTTGGACTTTCCCCGAAACTCGGCGTGTATTTGGGGAATACACAGACATGGGATGAGCTACACAACTTCAGGCGGCACGGCGTGTACAGTGCGATAGAAGCGGCTACGTGGAGCTCGGCATGTATCTCGCCGATACACGGACACGGGATGGAGTACACAACCGTGTACTCCATCACACGGCCAGGCGAGGCCAGTAACGCGGGTCACCTAGTGTGCAGATTACATGGGTTGGAGTACACGGGTTGATGACCGTGTACGGGCACATGGCCAGAGTACAAAGAGCCAACCCCAGTTAACCATACACGGCGTGTACACCGTATTACACGTCATGTACTAAGTTTTTCTACATGACCAGCCTTTGACACGGGCCATTGTACACAGGTAGTACACGGGGTTAGACAACACGACGTGTACCTTTTCTACACGCTGTGTACTTTTTGGAAAACGGCATGGTCCTTTCATTCACCGTACCTTGGACATCTTTCATTTGGGTTAGTTCCCCTCCTTCTCATTCCCCTGAAGGTCAGGCATCATTTCCCACTCAGGAGTATGATCCCTTCATCAGGACTTTCTGTGATAGAGTCAGGCATCCATCCGAGAGGCCCGTATCGAGATCCTCTATCCATTCCTGACCCTAGGTAGAGTCAGGCATCGACGTTACCAACCTTAACGGGCGTTTATCCTCTACCTAGCGGGTGTATCACCTAACTGGTGAATCCAGATGAGTCACAGTATCCTCCATGGCCCTGTAAGTGATCCTCATCTGTGTATCGTGATATTTCCCACTTAGGAGTGTGTCTCCTGTAATGAGTGTTTCTACCTACCGTAACCTTTCTACTCAGGAGTGTGTCTACTGTAATGAGTGTAGCTATATCTCATGATGGTTCCCGATGAACAGAACTTCTTGGATGGACTTCATCATTTTGTACCTCTCGTACCCCTCGTGGTTTAATTTTCATGATCACAATCACTCTCTAATTTATCTAATCTTGTTTTAAGTGTTTTTGTTGATAGGAAAAAGGTTTCCAAGGAATTGGGCCAAGAAGGACTGAAAGTGGACTCTCTGAGTCTACCGGCCAACCGGTGGATGACCACCGGCCAGCCGGTAGTGCCTGGGCAGAAGGCATCCCCTCTGTCTAGACCACCGGCCAACCGGTGTCCCATCACCGGCTAGCCGGTGGAACCCAGACAGAAGGGACACCTACTGTCTCATCACCGGCCAACCGGTGGCCTCCTCACCGGCCAGCCGGTGGTGCCTGGGCAGAAGGCGTCTCCCTTTTCCAAAGCACCGGCCAACCGGTGGCCAAGCACCGGTCAGCCGGAGGATCCAGTCAAACTAGCCGTTGGGCTTTGACCAGACTTGTCCACTTGACTCCCAACGTCTCCGAAGGCCTCTCCAACGGCTCCGAAGACCCCCAAAGGCCATTTGAGGGTTCCCCCTCTATAAATAAAGGACTAGGAAGCCCCGGAAACATATGGTAGCCCACGGGAACATTTTTCCATCATTTGGCGAACCTCCGACGCATTCCTTCAAGGATCCCCACTTGCTCCAACTCACTTCCACATCCAAGGAGCACCACCATAGAAGCTTGGGAGCGCCCTTCATCATCACCAATCAATCCATTGGCGCCCAAGACTTCTCCTCTTTACGGTTTTTATTATTTTATCTTTTTGATCATCAATTTGGGTTTGTGCCTACAAACCCCCATTTCTTTTATATTCTCTTTGTTTAGGTTTTCACACCACCTTCAAGGTGTGAAGAGGTTAGTCAAGCCTTCCCTTTAAAAGGCTTGAGTCATAGGTGAGCTAGCCTTCACCTGTAAGAAGGCTAGTGGGTTCTTGCTCAACCATTAAAAGCAAGCTGTAATAGGTTCTAGACTACCTTAAAGTCTAGTGGGTTTCTTGCTAAAACCATTAAAAAGCAAGCGGTAGTAAATCTCTCAACGGTTGAGTTGGGAGCGGAGACGTAGGCTTTGGTTTAAGCCGAACTCCGTTATCAAGTTTTGTGTCTTGCCTCTTTTATTTCCGCTGCACCTTTAACTTTGTTTTAATTTTTTAAACTTTTTTTAAAAGGAAATTCACCCCCCCCCCTCTTGCCATCACTCTCCGTCCCAAAAATTGGTATCAGAGGAAAATTTGAGTAATACCCTAACCGGTTTCAAATTCAAGATCCTTTGTGATGGCTTCATCTTCTTTCGCCCCCGAAGGCTATTCTTTGGGTCGTGCTCCATTCTTTGATGGAACCGACTACACTTATTGGAAAACCCGCATGTCTACTTTTCTTAGAAGTATAGGCTATCCTATTTATAGAATTGTCATGCATGGTTATTCTCTTTCTTCTCCCGATGAATCCAAATGGACTCAAGCCGATGTTAAAAATTTCGAGCTTGATGGCAAAGCCATGAACGCTCTTCATTGCGGCCTTGATCGTAATGAATTCAATCGAGTTTCCACATGCACTTCATCTCATGAAATCTGGAAACTATTGGAGGTTACCCATGAGGGGACCAACAAAGTTAAGGATACTCGATTGGATATATACCGTCAAGATTTTGAGTCTTTTACCATGCATCCATCTGAAAATATAACTGAAATGTTTACACGTTTTACTGATGTTTGCAATGGGAGAAAGTCCCTTGGTGATGATGTGTCTACAGAAACGATGGTCAAGAAGATCCTTTGGATCTTACCAAGCACATGGGCACCGAAAGTCACGGCAATCCAAGAAGCCAAAGACATCAAGAACATGTCGGTCGAAGAGCTCATTGGATCCCTCATGACCTACGAGATCACCATGAAGAGGCAAGATGAAAAGGAAGGAAAACCGATCAAAGTTCCAAAGAACATCGCCTTCAAAGTTCAAAAAGAAGAAAGCTCCTCCTCCTCATCTTCTTCCTCTTCAAGCGGCGATTCAGAAATCGAGAACCTTGCCCGCAAAATGCACAAATTCATGAAGAAGAACAAGAAGAAGAAATCCTGCAAGGCTCAACCCAACGAAAAATCCAAGCCCAAGGTAACATGTTACGGGTGTGGCAAGAAAGGCCATTACAAGCCCGATTGTCCACTCAACAAGAAAAAGGCCAAGCAAAAGGAAAAGAAGAAGGCATTCAAGGCCACATGGAGTGATAGCTCTACATCCTCCTCCTCCTCCTCCTCAAGTGACAAAGTTAAAAAATGCCTAATGGCATTTCATGAGGTATCCTCTTCCGACTCCTCATCCTCTAGTTCTTCAAATTCTTTCAATCATTTATCTTATGAGGATCTCCAACATGCTAGAGATCAATTGGAGGAAGGTTTTCACGAACTTTCTTCCAAATTTATTGCTTTAAAAAAGAATTTCAAAAAACTTTCTTCCAAAAAGGAACAACTTTTCAAAGAAAAGGAGGAGTTGTCCCTCAAGATCCAAAACCTTCCCGATGTTGATTCTATGGAATCAACAATCAAGGATTTAAGGAAATCCCTAGCTAAGTTCACCGAAGGTGAACATAACCTCTCGAAGCTCCTTGGTTCCCAATGCGTATCTAGAACCACCCAAGGGCTTGGCTATTCCAAGGAAGCTTCCTCTTCCCATGCTCCTACTATTTTTGTAAGGGGGATCTCCCAATATAAATTTTGCAACTATTGGAAAAAACCCGGGCACTTAATTTATGAGTGCGATTGCAAAAATGCCCGGTATGGAATGCCCAAAACCATTTCCTTTAGCGATGAATTTCTTAGGAGAAGACCCGCCACAAGACAAGTTTGGATTGAAAAATCCCTTTTAGCAAGTCTCTCCGGACCAAAATTTGTCTCGGTTCTAAAATCCTCTCCCCGGTGATTTGTTGTTTTTATTTAGGGGGAGTTAGGATCGTTTAAGCCTTTTTGCTTTATTTTCAAAACCTTCAATTCAAAACTTTCAATTCAAAACTTTCAATTCAAATTTCAAAAATTTCAATTGGTTTAAAAACTCTATCTTGTTTTTCACCCTTTCCCTCAATCAAGTTTTATACCCCGTGCTATTTTGATAATCACAAAGGGGGAGAAATTCTTGGTTGATTGGGGGAGAAATCTTTCTCTCATGCTTTGCTTTACTTTTCAATTTATCTTTTAAAGCATGCCTTTTATTTCAGTCTTTTACATTGTTTGTTTTGGTGATTGTGATCATCAAAATAGGGGGAGATTGTTGTACCTCTCGTACCCCTCGTGGTTTAATTTTCATGATCACAATCACTCTCTAATTTATCTAATCTTGTTTTAAGTGTTTTTGTTGATAGGCAAAAGGTTGCCAAGGAATTGGGCCAAGAAGGACTGAAAGTGGACTCTCTGACTCTACCGGCCAACCGGTGGATGACCACCGGCCAGCCGGTAGTGCCTGGGCAGAAGGCATCCCCTCTGTCCAGACCACCGGCCAACCAGTGTCCCATCACCGGCCAGCCGGTGGAACCCAGACAGAAGGGACACCTACTGTCTCATCACCGTCCAACCGGTGGCCTCCTCAACGGCCATCCGTTGGTGCCTGGGCAGAAGGCCTCTCCCTTTTCCAAAGCACCGGCCAACCGGTGGCCAAGCACCGGTCAGCCGGTGGAGCCAGTCAAACTAGCCGTTGGGATTTGACCAGACTTGTCCACTTGACTCCCAACGGCTCCGAAGGCCTCTCCAATGGCTCCGAAGACCCCCAAAGGCCATTTGAGGGTTCCCCCTCTATAAATAAAGGACTAGGAAGCCCAGGAAACATATGGTATCCCACAGGAACATTTTTCCATCATTTGGAGAACCTCCGGTGCATTCCTTCAAGGATCCCCACTTGCTCCAACTCACTTCCACATCCAAGGAGCACCACCATAGAAGCTTGGGAGCGCCCTTCATCATCACCAATCAATCCATTGGCGCCCAAGACTTCTCCTCTTTACGGTTTTTATTATTTTATCTTTTTGAGCATCAATTTGGGTTTGTGCCTACAAACCGCCATTTCTTTTATCTTCTCTTTGTTTGGGTTTTCACACCACCTTCAAGGTGTGAAGAGGTTAGTCAAGCCTTCCCTTTAAAAGGCTTGAGTCATAGGTAAGCTAGCCTTCACCTGTAAGAAGGCTAGTGGGTTCTTGCTCAACCATTAAAACCAAGCTGTAATAGGTTCTAGACTACCTTAAAGTCTAGTGGGTTTCTTGCTAAAACCATTAAAAAGCAAGCGATAGTAAATCTCTCAACGGTTGAGTTGGGAGAGGAGACGTAGGCTTTGGTTTAAGCCGAACTCCGTTATCAAGTTTTGTGTCTTGCCTCTTTTATTTCCGCTGCACCTTTAACTTTGTTTTAATTTGTTAAACTTTTTTTAAAAGGCAATTCACCCCCCCCCCCCTCTTGCCATCACTCTCCGTCCCAACACATCAGAGCCATAAGACTCGTGGAGTGTGTTCTCCCGGAACGAGTGCATCACAGAATCTTCGAACAGAATCCCTAACGGGGGTATGCGGTTGGGTGACTTGTCTCTAGACCACGGGTCTAGGTTTTGAGTATATCTTGTTTGTTCTATATGTTCTATAGACATATATTGTGCATAGCTGATTGTACCTTTAATTTGTGTATTGCTTGTGGTTTTCAGGGTCCTCTACTGAGTATTGTTATACTCACCCCTACACGGGCTTTCCCTGCACGTCTGGTGTCTTGTGCAGATGAGCAGCCTTTTGACAGAGTCTAGGGCGGACCAGGATAGGACTGAGCTTTCTGAGTTCCCCACAGGCTGAGGTGTCCCTACGGATACGAGCAGCAGTCCCAGTACCTTTTTTGCTTACAGGTTGGACTTTGTAGTTTTCAGACTCTTGTTTTTTGTGGGCTTGTATTCTGGCCCAGTTTACTTTTACATTATTCTACCTTTCGTCGTACTCTATTGGTTGGGGTTTAGTTGTATGCATGCATTTTGTTCCTTAGTGATTTACATTTCAGCATTTTTGGTCTTGGAGATGTGTGCGTGTGTACAGGTACTTAGGAAATGCCTCCCATGTTAGTGATATTCCTACTTGGTGCTAGTCACCAGCCCCTGGCCTATTGGAGGCAGGCTTGGGGAGTCATGGCACGGGCCCCCCTGGGACAGGTCGTGAAAGAGTGGTATCAGAGGTGGTCAGTTCTACCTTAGGACCAAGAGTCTGTGAGTTAGGTTTGGGGAAATAGTATTAAGTGTTTTGGGTTTGTCTTTCAGGCTAAAGACCCCAGTGTTGGTGCAGCGGCCGATGTATCCATACACCAAGACTCTGATAACCTGCTTTTCGACTTGGTACACGAAAACATTGGTTGCGGGGAAATAAAATGTACATGCATCATATAGAAATGGGTTGTGTTTTCAATGTAATTTGTGTCAGCTATCCAGATATACTATTTGACCATGGTACTTCTTGTTTCCTTACAGGATGCCTCCGTGATGCATACCTGCTAGGATTCAGCAGCACGATCACAAGGATGACCCCCTCAGTGACAAGGCTTCGATATAGGGACCATCTCCCTAGGCGTTGCCACCAGGTGGTGCACCTACTATACCACCACCAGTGGAGCAGCCAGTGGTACCCGCGGTATCGACCGACGAGGAGCGCAGGCTCAGTGCACTCCATGAGTTTCAAAGATAGAGACCCCTCAGGTTCTGAGGCGAGCCTGACCCCTAGGCGGCTGAGGACTGGCTTGAGGTGGTAACCAGAGTTTTCCATCTAGTGAGGACACCAGCAGACCAGATGGTGATCCTAGGAGTGAGCCTTCTTCAGGGTTCGGCCGGACGATGGTGGAGTCTGACCACATAGACTCATGACGAGGAGACTCTTTCGTGGACGGAGTTCGAGCAACTCTTCCAGGAAGAGTTATCTCTGGTTACGCTGAGATCTGTACGCATCCAGGAGAAAATCTAGCTCCAGCAGGGCAGTATGACAGTGGATGACTATTCATCGAGGTTCACTAACATCGCCGGGTACTCGATGGATATGGTCAGGGATCAGTACTTCTAAGTTCAGACCTTTGAGAGAGGTCTATGACGATACATCTAAGATAGTGTCGTGCCTCTATGCATATCGACTTATGATGGAGTGCTCGAGTGGGCCTTGGTGATCGAGAGCTTCTTGGCAGAGTAGAGACAGCCGCCGGCAGTCAGCAGCAGGAAGACAGGTGCGGAGACCCCGGAAGTAGGGAGCCGACATCAAGCACAGGTATCTGGACGTGGGAAACGTCATAAGAGGACCCAGGACAAGAGATCGATAGTCCAGGGCTCTCAGGCTGGATCCAATCAGCCTAGGGAGAAGCGAGGCTACACATGTGACGGTAGGGGACATCTCGCTAGAGATTGCCTGACCCATCGAGCTGATGACAGGGAAGCGGTGGATGGACCACTGAGGCAGAGGTAGAGAACAGAATAGGCAGACCCGCCAGGTGGTGTACATGGAAGAGGGGCAGGGAGAGCTACAGGTGGTGGCAGACGCTTCGAATTACTTCCAACACCACCCCCAGGAGGTCTGTACCAGGCTCAGGGAGCTAGGGGACAGGGGCAAGGACAGCTGCATG
The DNA here is from genome assembly GCA_963277665.1 of Viscum album. Taxonomy (NCBI): domain Eukaryota; kingdom Viridiplantae; phylum Streptophyta; class Magnoliopsida; order Santalales; family Viscaceae; genus Viscum; species Viscum album. The sequence goes on from OY728141.1 coordinate 1,800,494,745, forward strand.
CGGTCGAGGCATATGACCCAGGGGCTCCAGGGATGATTCGAGGTACGATCTGTGTCTTTTATACCTTAGCTTCCGTACTCATAGACACAGGTGCCAGTCATTCCCTTATAGCCACATGTCTTGTACAAAACCTCGAGATTCCGGTAGAACCGTTGACTCGATCCTTACACTTGGAGACACCTACGGGAGGAGACTCAATGATCACGCACCTTTTCAGATAGTGTGATCTTACCCTTAGAGGCGAGAGTTTCAGTTGGAACCACTTGGTGGTAGCGTCGAGGCCTTACGACGTCATTCTCGGTATGGATTGGTTATCTTCGGTCCATGCCCAGATGGACTGTTTTAGGCGAAGAGTGCGGTGTGTTCGCCGTGATGGAATGAGGTTTTCCTTTGTTAGAGAAAATGAAACCCAGGCAGCTCAAAATGGGATCATTCATAGGAGGTTGAAGTCGATCACTCATGAGTTGGATATCCTTACCCTCGGATCAGTAGATGTTGTGAGCTCTCAGTTCCCAGTGGTGGTGGCAGAGTATGAGGACGTCTTTCCTGAAGATGTTCCAGGATTACCTCCCCACCGAGAAATTGACTTCTGCATCTACTTACACCCCGGGACAACACTGATTTACTCATCGACTTATTGGATGGATCCCGCAGATCTTTGCGAGCTGAGGGTGCAGTTGGAGGATTTGTAGAGAAAGGGTTTCGTAAGACCCAGCATCTCACCCTAGGCGGCCCCAGTCTTGTTTTCCAAGAAGGCAGATGGGAGTCTGAGGTTGTGCGTGGATTACCGGCGCCTGAACCAGGTGATGATGAAGAACAAATATCCACTGCCAAGAATCGATGACCTCTTCGATCATCTAAGAGGGGCACAGTGGTTCTCGAAGGTTGACCTTCGATCAGGCTATCACCAGTTACAAGTATGGGACGAGGATATACCGAAGACGGCTTTCAGATGCCGCTACGGTCACTATGAGTACTTGTTTATGCCTTTTGGCGTGACGAACACCCCCGCAGTGTTCATAGGACTGATGAACCGGATCTTTCGTCCGTACTTGGACCAGTTCGTGGTGGTCTTCATCGACGAAATCCTTTTGTACTCGGCGTAAGAGGAGGAGCACGCGAGACACTTGCGTATGGTTCTGGATGTACTTCGGGAGCACCAGCTTTATGGGAAGCTCTCAAAGTGCCAATTCTAGATTCAAGAGGTCCAATTTCTGGGACATGTCATCTCAGCAGATGGAGTAGTTGTGGACCCAACCAAGGTAGAGGTTGTGTTAGCATGGGAGCCACCTCAGAGCATGACGGAGGTGCGGAGCTTCCTTGGGTTGGCAGGGTATTACCGGAGATTCATTCCTGACTTCTCCCGGATATCAGCACCAATGATAGCCTTGACCAGGAATGGGAAACCCTTCGTGTGGATAGAAAAGTGTCAGCAGGCTTTCGATAAGTTGAGACAGAGTTTGATGAGCGCCCCAGTCTTGAGATTTCCAGAGTAGGGTGTCGAGTACGTAGTTTTCTGCGACGCATCAGGGACCGAGCTTGGCTGTGTCCTGATGCAGCGGCATATAGTGATTGCTTATGGTTCGCGCCATCTTATGACACATGAGCAGAACTATGCGACCCATGATTTTGAGTTGGCAGCGGTATTCTTCGCATTGAAGATGTGGCGACACTACCTTATGGGCGAGCGGTTTATTGTCTACTCTAACCACAAGAGCCTCAAGTACATCTTCTCACAGAAGGATCTGAATCTGAGGCAGAGGCCTTGGCTAGAGTTCCTCTGGGACTATGATATCAAGATTATCTATACTCCTGGAAAGGGGAACAAGGTGGCATATACTCTTAACAGAAGGTCGAGCTCACAGCTGTTGAGTGAGCCGACACAGCAGTTAGCCGCGTTACAGTTATCCTTCATGGATGGGGAGGATACAGCTTACCTACAGTCGTTGGTTGTCACCCCTCCACTCTTACAACGAGTTAGGGAGGCACAGCTTGGGGATATAGACTGTGTGGATTTACGTGCTCAATTATCCACAGGACATGCTCCTGATGGATATTCACAAGGTGGGGAACACGTGCTTCTTTTCAGAGGATGCACTGTTGTACCAGTGGCGTTTCAGGAGGAGGTCATGAGGGAGTTTCATACATACCCTTTGGAAGTACATCCTGGACTGGAAAAGATGTACCAGGATCTCCGACGACAATTCTGGTGGTCAGGCATGAAGAAGGCAGTAGTAGAGTTCGTTTCTTGATGCCTCACATGCCAGCATGTGAAGGCTGAGCACTAGGTTTTAGCGGGTTTATCTCACCCCCTGGAAGTTCCAGAGTGGAAGTGGGATGGAATATTGATGGAATTCGTGACAGGCTTACCACGGACGTCCAAGGGACATGATTCCATCTGGGTGATCGTTGACCAACTCACCAAGTCGGCGCACTTTTTAGCTATCAGGGAGCAGAGTTCCGTAGAGAGCTTGGGACGCCTCTACATGAAGGAGATATTTTGGCTTCATGGTGCCCCCTCGACTATAGTCTCAGACCGAGACGCCCGCTTCACATCCCGGTTGTGGAAGGGGTTGCAGGAGGCTTTTGGGACTCAGCTACGCTTGAGCACAGCGTTTCATCCCCAGACGGATGGTTAGACGGAGAGGACCATTTAGGTTCTGGAGGATATGTTGCAAGCCTATATCTTGGACTTTGGTTGCAGTTGGGAGGACCACCTACCACTGGTGGAGTTTGCGTACAACAACAGCTACCACTCCACCATCGGTATGGCGCCGTTCGAGGCCTTGTATGGGAGACCCTTCCGGTCACCGCTTTGCTGGACCGACCCCAGAGAGTCAGCACTCATGGGTCCAGAGTTAGTGCGAGCCACCAAAGAGAAGGTACAGATCATCCGGGAGCAGATGAAGACTCCACAGAGATGGAAGAAGTCTTATGCTAACAGGCGACAGAGACCTCTGGAGTTCGAAGAGGGAGAACACGTCTTTCTTTGGGTCTCACCTCGATGAGGGTTGCGGAGATTTGGCCAAGGCGGAAAGCTGTCTTTGAGGTTAATCAGACCTTTCCAGATTCTATGCAGAGTTGGCAAGGTGGTGTACCGCCTAGCTCTACCGCCACAGTTTCATCGGGTACATGATGTCCTCCACGTGTCGCAGTTGAGGAGGTATGTGCATGACCCATCGCACATCATCGACTGGGGAGAGCTGGACATCGAGGATGGATTGACCTTCACTGAGTACCCGGTGGAGATCGAGGATCGGTAGGAGAGGATCCTTCATGGGCAATCGATTCCCTTAGTGCACATCTGGTGGCAGCATGGGAATCTTCAGGAGAGCACGTGGGAGCGGGAGGCTCAGATCTGTGCCCAGTAACCTCATCTTTTTGAGTAGCCCTTATTTTGGATTTTCGGGGATGTAAATCCCCAAGGTGGGGAGAATGTAATGTCTCATATTTTTCTGTTTATTATTTTAAATAGTATATGGAATTATTTCGAGACCGGGAGCGAAGACGGCACATTATTCTGAGGTCCAGTAAGCCCGGAATGGTGGTCTTAACTTTTTTTAGTTAAGTGAGTCGGCATTCACGCGTGGTTGTGGCAGTTCCCAAACGGGTGCCCGGATTAAAAATCTGGAGGCACCGTTGCGTCCAGGATGATGACTTTATCTAAGAACGGTTCTAACCTCGACCGACGTAGGTCGGTTGCGAAGTTTATTTTTTTGGGCGTTTTAAAAAGGGAATCACTTTAGAATGAATAAAATAAATTAATGATTTATTTTATTATTTTAAAAAATTTCCTTTTTTTTGAGCAGTGACCCAATCCTCCCCTATAAATACATGCTTATGGGAAATTCTCAGGGTTAGCCTCATAACCCTGCGAGTTGAGAGAGAAATATAGATTTCTCTTGGAGCTTGGGCGGAGGAGGATGCGTTGGCGGACGACGACGACGTGAGCAATCGACGCTCCTCGGATTTTGACGAATCCCTTCTTCGGACGTGACGTGACGATCTCTCTTCAACCGGTTTGAGGTAGGGGTTTGTTATTTCAATTTATGTTCCCCATTTTTGAGCTTAAATGACGAACGTGGATCAACCACGAACAAGTTGATCAGCGGATTCGTACGTTCTTGCGGGAGGGTTTTCTTGGGATGATTTTGGGGAAATAATCCATGCTTTTACTTATGTTGATCTCTACTCCTTTTAAACCAACTAACGGGATCAGATCAACTCCATGATTAATGACAGAAGAGGTTCGTTCCTTCATTTGTTTATTGGATTTCTTCCCCATACTTTCCTCGCGCGTTCTTCGCGTTCTTCATGGGGCGTCGAACAACAGATCGTTGCACATCCATTCCATGACGCAATGATCCCAAATCGAAGGTTCGACACTGCAACGACCTTATGAAGGTGCGACGATGATGGCGGATAACGAATCGGACCGGATTGGGAAAGGGCGTTCTTCAAGCGTTCTTTGCGCGGGAAGATCAAATCATGTTTTCGAGGCCGATCGAAGGCCTGAAAATGATGGAAGTGGCTTTGTGGTGTCGGGGTGGCCAAAACCTAGAAGTTTTGTGGCGATCGTATGGACGGATTGATGATCGGAGCACCACAGGAGGCGCGCCGGCGAAGGGCGTCATTTCTGGAAATTTCCAGAACACACGGCGTGTACTTCCGAAGAACACGCCGTGTAGTACTGGCAGCGGCTAGGGTTTTGGGGTCCATAGAGAAATCACACGGCATGTGACCTTGGTCACACGACGTGTTGGACTTTCCCCGAAGCTCGACGTGTATTTGGGGAATACACGGACATAGGATGAGCTACACGGCTTCAGGTGGCACGGCGTGTATAGCGTGACAGAAGCGGCTACGTGGAGCTCGGTGTGTATCTCACGGATACGTGGACACTGGATGGAGTACACGACCATGTACTCCATCACACGACCAGGTGAGGCCAGTAACATGGGTCACCCTATGTGCAGATTACACGGGTTGGAGTACACAGGTTGATGACTGTGTACAGGCACATGGCCAGAGTACACAGAGCCAACCCCAGTTAACCAGACACGGCATGTACACCGTATTACATGTCGTGTACTAAGTTTTTCTACATGACCAGACTTTGACATGGGCCATTGTACATGGGTAGTACCCGGGGTCAGACAACATGGCGTGTACCTTTTCTACACGCCGTGTACTTTTGGGAAAACAGCATGGTCCTTTCATTAACCATACCTTGGACATATTTTGTTTGGGTTAGTGCCCCTCCTTCTCATTCCCTTGAAGGTCAGACATCATTTCCCACTCAGGATTATGATCCCTTCAGTAGGAATTTCTGTGATAGAGTCAGGCATCCATCCGAGAGGCCCGGATCGAGATCCTCTATCCATTCCTGACCCTAGGTAGAGTCAGGCATCGATGGGACCAACCTTATCGAGCGTTGATCCTCTACCTAGCTGGTGTATCACCTAACTGGTGAATCCGGATGAGTCATGGTATCCGTCATGGCCCTGGCAGTGATCCTTATTTGTGTATCGTGATCTTTCCCACTCAGGAGTGTGTCTCCCGTAATGAGTGCTTCTACCTACCGTAACCTTTCCACTCAGGAGTGTGTCTCCCATAATGAGTGTATCTATCTCTCATGATGGTTCCCAAAAAACAGCACTTCTCGGATAGACGTCATCAGAGCCTTAAGACTCGTGGAGTGTGTTATCCCAGAATGAGTGCATCACGGAATCTTCGAACAGAATCCCTAACGGGGGTATGCAGTTGGGTGAATTGTCTCTAGACCACGGGTCTGGGTTTTGAGTATATTTGGTTTGTTCTATATGTTCTGTAGACATATACTGTGCATATATGATTGTACCTTTACTTTGTGTATTTCTTGTGGTTTTCAGTTTCCTCTACTGAGTATTGTTATTCTCACCCCTACATGGGCTTTGCCCGCCCGTCTGGTGTCTTGTGCAGACGAGCAGCCTTTTGACAGAGTCCAGGGTGGACCAGGATAGGACCAAGCTTTCTAAGTTCCCCACAGGTCGAGGCGTCCCTACAACTACGAGCGGCAGTCCCAGTACCTTTTGTGCTTACTGGTTGGACTTTGCAGTTTTCAGACTCTTGTTTTTGGTGGGCTTATATTTTGGCCCAGTTTACTTTTACAGTATTCTACCTTTCGTCATACTCTGTTGGTTGGGGTTTAGTTGTATGCATGCATTTTTTTTCCTTAGTGATTTACATTTCAGCATTTGTGGGCTTGGAGATGTGTGCGTGTGTATAGTTACTTAGGAAATGCCTCCCATGTTAGTGATATGCCTACTTGGTGCTAGTCACCAGCCCCTAGCCTATTGGAGGCAGGCTTGGGGAGCCACGGCGCGGGCCCCACTAGGACGGGTTGTGAAAAATGTATTTTTATAAAATGTAATCATAAATTGTTACATTATTTTCTTATGGTTATATGATAATTTTATGGGACCTTGATTACTTTTTCAAGGTGTTACAAAATAAGTTATAGTTTTAGAGTTGGTTTTTTGAATAAATAATGATTTTATTTAAAAATTAAATTAAAAATATTTAGAAAATTGTTTTTGAAAAATGGAGTTCATTTTTGAATTCAAAGCATCGATATTAGGTTAGGGTGAATTTTTGGGATTTTTCTAAAATAGATGAATTTTTGGTGAATAGTAAAAATACAGTTTTGAGTTCCTGGTGTTTAATGACATCATTAATGATGTAATAATGATGTAATAATTATGGTAGACTTATGAATAGTAATATATTCTATGAGGTGTCCCAAGTTTCCAATACCATGGGAAAATACCATGGGCAATCTTATAGTTTTGCAAATACCACTTTTGAAGTGTCCCTTGGAAATTAATAATTTATTCCCTCACTTTTTCTATAAATACCAAGTCATTCCCTCATTCATTTTATTTAAAAATCCTCCTCAAAGATGATCTGGACTTTTTACCTCCCAAGTATTCCTCCCAATTTTCCCTCAAGTCCCCAAGGTCCCAACCTTCAATATTTCGAAGTTACTCTTCAAGGTAAGGGAACCTTTCACCCTCCTCTTTTAAGTCATGAATTCTTTTATGTTATGTCTTCTAGTTTCTATTTCATTAATTTTGATTATGTTCTTCTATATCATTATTTCTGTCCATTTTATGTCCAAATTATTAGAGACCCTTTCCTCTCTCATCAACCGATTTTCTGAATTTTTAATTGACGTCGTTAGGCTGCCGAATTTTCGTAAAAGAAATCACATTTTCTCTTTTCTTTTTAGTTTCATTTTCATATGGTATTTCCTTAAAATATTAATACCATGATCTTATTTCTTTTTATTATGTACCCATACTGTATTATGAGTTTTTTATCAGTGGGTGACTCTTGTCCCTTCTCTTTTCAAAGTTTTCTAAAACCATGTTACATAGTTGTTATGCTGCAGAATTTTCGTCTCAAAATATCTCTCTTTTTCACAAGAAACTATCTTGTATTATTTATGTTAATACCCAATTCTATTTTCATTTCTAGGGGTATTCTTCAATACATAAAATTGATCTATTTGATTTTTTAATTGACATACATATAACCCTCACTCCCTTTCCATGGGTTATAAATGTCATAATGATCAAGTTTTTAAGAACTTTTAAAACATCATGAATTTGTAATGAAACCCGTTTATTTTATTCTCTATGGGTTATTTATGAAATGTTTGATATTGATATATGTGGATCACATGAAAATAAAGACATATTAATGGTGTTCCCTGATAGCGCTCCAATTAATTGGGTAAATAATTAATCACTAGAGATGACAAGTTTCATGATACCTTGGTGAATAACATTGGTATTGTTTTTATGATACCTTGGGAATGAGCCTTGGTGATATGTTCATGAATGTCTAAATTAAATGTTGTAGCCACATGTTCAAGTTATGGTTCAAGTTATTTTTATTATTAAATTCCACTTTTTACATTGCTCATGTCTTGTGGTTTTTATAAAGTTCTTATTGATAACACAAATAAACTGATTCCCTTGATTTCCTTACTGGGCCTTCTACTCACCATTTCCTTTGATGTATGTCTCAAGGTTATTAGATGAAGCAATTTTAATTAGGATAAACTTATGATGAAGACTTATAAGTGGATTAGAATAATTTTTTATGTTGTTTTCATGTTTTATGTTCCTGATTTCCAAAACACTAGACATTAAAGATCCTCTGTAAAATGTAATGAAAAATTATGTAATATAAAGGCAGTATGCCATAATATCTCTATGAAGAGAACAAATAATACATTAGTACATCATCCTTGATGGATATTTCATTAATAATTTGTTGTTCTATAAGAATTATTTTCCCTTTATATAAAACAAAATGGTTGGAGAAGAATCAATTTTTGAAGAAGTCATTACTTCATGATCTCTGTGAAAATTAACTAAATAAATAGTGGATAATAATGATAATAAAATTAACTAAAAAATAAGTAGATAAAATGAGGAGAAATTTAACTAAAAAATTAGTATGAAGTCACCTATTCATGATGTATGCATACATTCTAACACCATATATCTTTCATATTCATTTTTAAACAAATCTTTTTCCTCTTTTGAATATACATATTATCAAAATTTCTTGTAATATTTAAAAAATATAAATTAAATAATGATTAATAAATTTTAAATGAAATTTTAATTATCATAGAACATACTTCTATGGGTGTGCTCATTTGTTAATGGAATATGATACCTTTCATAAATTTACAAATGTAATAACCATAATATTTTCTATTAGTTTATTTCATATGTTGAAAAAATATTGAGAAAAATAAGTTTTTTTTGATAGTGAAATCTTATTTTATATACCCCAATACTTATCCACTTGTAGAATTCAATAAGCTTCATTTTCTCATGGAATGTCCTCATGCCATGATTTTGAAAATATTTAAGCACTTAACTATTATAATAAAATTTTCATTAAAACATAATATAAAATGTATAACTTTAAGTTTATTTGTAAAGTGTTGAATGTAGTGTATTACAAATTGATAAAACTCATCATGTGTGGCCAATTTGTTTAGTATCCATGCATTAAATCCAAAAAAAAATATTTTGAGTATCCAAATTGATTGAAATGACTAACCAATGTTCCCTAAAAAATGGAATAAGTGGTGAAAGGAATGAAAATATATTTTATATGATTAAATTATAGCATTTTACCCCTACATCATGGGTATTAATAAGAGTTCATCATCTATAAGTTTGTTTTCAAACATCGAGTCCAGTTTTTACCCTATCACTGAACATTCCTCTTCTCCTAATGATATTTTTTATATAGAAGTGATGAGAGGATCAATTAGTCCAAATTTTTATTCACATGTATTTCCCTTAAAAGAATAATGATATATACACTACAAAAAATATGAAAAGTATTTAACTATAATTAAAATTGTAGATTATCTATTGGAAAAAAATTATGAAAACACACCTCATGTGTATATTTACAACTGAGACTCCTATTCATCTATCACTGAAGATTTAATCTACATTATCAAGTCCAAGAAAATCTATAATGTCCTCTCTAAACATTAGTTCTTAAAAACCAATGATGGTAATATCACTATCATTGAATATTTTATTTTCTTGAACTTGTAATATTAGTAAATGAAAAAGTTAAACTATAAGGGTAAAGTTAATTTCTAAATGTATTTTCAATCGATTGGTTGATCCTTTATATTGTTTTGATCTGAACTTCTGTTTCTCCTTCTTTTTCTCCATCTGTAATTACATTCCTCAATTTAGGCCTTTTTTTCATTAATTGTTAAAGGTTTTTGATAAAAAATAAATCGGAAATGAACACCTCCTTGTCGACATTTATTTTTTCATGATCAAAAGACCATTCTACAAAAGTTTTAATTGAAAGTTCAACTATGTGAACATCCATATCATCATGGAGAATAGGTAGATCAATGGTCATCTTGTAAGCTATGTGAATCCACACTCTCACATGACCTTTTGGAATTTTTTTATAGAATATTTCCTTGGATATTGTACATTTTACCCCTCACAACAAGGTAATGGGTGGGTGCTGATTAATATAAATCATAATAATTTTCAACCCATAGAATATTAGTATATGAAATATATTAGGGTTTTCCTAATTCACATTTCATAGTAATAATTATGAAAATTTTTATTACCTCTGTTAAGGTAGACCTTTGAGGTGAATGACTCACCTCAAAGCCAGGGGGTCTTCATGTAGTCATTGTTGTTGTGTTGTTTCTTCTCTTTGATGCCATCCCATAACATTTTATAACAACACAAACTATAAATTAATTTTTTCTTATATATTAGTTATTCATTTCTAAAACACCTCCATTTTCTTATCATTATCCTATTGTTCATTTATTTTATGAAAATATGTTCAGGGTGACACTCCAAAACTCACACCTCTGACATGGCCGTATTTTTCTAGCTGCTTCAAGGCCACTGAAATTAGTCATTCATTGGGTATAACCGATAAAGATTTTTGTTTCTAAACTAAATAAAAAATATAGTAAAATAATAAATCATATTTATGTAATAAAAATTTAAATAAGAACAAATTTTTATTATTTCATACTTACACATGCTTCCCATATTTTTTGTGTGCTTTCATTTATTTTTATTCCATATTTATTTAAATGAGCCTCTTTTTATAAAACATGATGTGAGATAAAAGTATATTTTGATTTTGATTCATAAATATGTATATAAATAAAGGAATATAATTATGTTTTTGTTTCATGCCACAAAAAAGTATTACTATTGATTTAAAATACATACCATTTTTTTCAAGTGAAGCATACCCCATGATTTCTTTACAGTAGGGGTATGTTGATTTTGATGAAATGTTATTATTTTCATCACTTTTTTTCTTCTTAATAAATTAAAAAGTCTTAATCAAATTGATTAATACATTTATTTTCAAGTAATGTATTACCAATCACAATGTAATTGAAAAGATGCCTCCTCACAACAACCAATAAATGTATTCTACATTTCTTGGTTTATCGTGTGTGCATGTGCAAAGGTATAGAATATTCATGATACTTCCTTTACCATTTTTGGGTGTTTGGTGGTTCATGTGTGGTTTCATAAATTTTAGAAGTTGTTTTAAAATTCTTTTATAAATTATAAATAGGTATCAAATGGTTTTTCATGTAATTTCAAAGTTTAAAAGTCATTTTAATGCTTTTTTAAAATATGTTATTTAATTATGAAATTTTAAAAGTGATTATATTGTTTTAGAAGTGTTTTTGGGGTTTTGAAAGCAATAATAAACCCTTTTAATAATTATTTATAAGTTATTTTAAATTAAAAATACAATATTTTCAATAAAAAATTTACCCTTACACATGAACTTGGAGCTGTGTAAGGGTAAGTAGCACTTTACTTATGTCAAGTAAGGGTCATACCCTCTCTCCTAGTTGCGTAAATGTAACCCTTTTCTATGAAAGGGTATTCCTCTACTATGTAAAGGTATCTCTGGTATCCTTCTCCTTGCATAAAGATCAACCCAAGGATGTGTAAAGGTATCTTAGCTTTTAAAGAGACTATGAAAAGGTAAGCCATAATTTAAACTAGCTGTGTAAGGGTAGTACCATGTTGCATAGGGGTAGTTCCCTATTGCATTAGGGTAGCCCATGAATTCTTATGTTTATGTAAGGGTAGTTTAATCCTATGTGAGGGTGAGCCAAATATATGTAAGGGTAATCTAAATATCACATAAGGGTACCTTGGCCTTTCTAAAGCTCATGAAAGGGTAGCTCACGGCCTGCGTAAGGTTACCAACTCAAGTAAGGATCACCTCTTAAACTATGTAAGGGTACCCTGGTGTTTTCAAATCCTATGTAAAGGTAATCCAAATCCTTCATAAGGGTAACCATAAGAACTTTAAGCCTACATAAGGGTCCTACTGAGTTTTTTCTTCTCACATAAGGGTAATCAGCTTCATAAGGTTAAAACCATTTTACCCTTATATAGTGCATGCCTCCTACATATGTGTGGCGTAAAATCCTTAAAATCCTTATTTTTCCTTCCTAAAACCTCATGTAACACAGTTTCAACACAATTAACGGATTTTTAAGGGGAACCATTGGTTTTTGAATATATTAATATAAATTAACTGATGGTTAAATGTAAATAAAATGGAAACCAATTTAATATGAATTTATGTGAAACAAAATATAGAATTTGACAGAGTATCTGAGGAGGGATATTTAGGAATGTTAAAAAAATTCTTTCTCTCATTTGAAATCTTCCTATTTCTTTTGAGTCTGGGTAATCTCAAGGCCTTCTTTAGAGTCTTTTGAACTATATACATATGATCTGGGATTCTTTATCATGTGCTAGACCAGTTCCCTGTAAGATAAAGAGATCTTCCTCTCTCCTTTATTTTCTATAGTGTGGAAACTTCATTCATCTATGTAGGGGATCTATGACTTCTTATATTATGTAAAAGTGTAAAATTATCATGCTTTGTATTCTTTGTTTAAATAGATATGATTAACCATAATTAGATAAAATATAGAAAATAATGGCATAAAGAATGATTATGTGATAGTCTATAAATTGAAAAGGTGGAGGATAAAATGCATGTTAATAATTATTTGTTAATGAAATATTATTTATTCTGTATTTTTTGAAAGGGATTTTAATTTATGTAGTATAATATTTCTTATAAAATGCTATAATTTCATGAATTATATTTAATTAATTGATATTTTTTCAAGAAATTAAATCGAAGTTACTACTTTAAGAATATGGTTAACTTGTTTTTTATTTAATTTCCAAATTTGGATTGGGAATAATAACCCATGCTTATGATAAATAATGTTATCTTACAAATATATAAATTACTTACGTAATTGAATATTTTTTATTATAATTTTCAATAATGAATCTTAATGAATTATCACATGAAGTAGATAAAAAAGTTTAAAAATTTGTAAGATTATTGGGAGAAAGAGAAAATTAGAACTTTCATGTTGTAGAATAATGATGATTATCCTAGAAATTATTAAGGAAAGATAAATTGATAATTTCATAAATTTTTCCAAGAATTAATTGATAAAATCAAATTATAGCATGTTTCCATGTAAAAATACTCAAATAATGTTGATGAGAAATATGTTTATAATTAGGGATACCAGAGAATTAAAATGAGAATTGTCTTTCAAGTTTAAAAATTGTGATTGGTAGAACATTCTTGGGTTAATTGATAAATGGGAAAGATAATTTCAGAAAAAGAAATTATTTAACACATATGCCTTTGTGAAAATTATTTCATTGAGAATATTATTTCATGAGAATAATTATTATTCTTATTTAATAATATCATCACATGTTAGAATTTTATTAAATTATGGGAACCATAAGTATTATCATGTGTGGATATGTTGATAGTTAAGAATTAATGTTTTGGGATGTGTGATCACATTATTTTGAAATATATTTATTACCTAATGGTATTTAGTAGATAGTGTGATATCTATTATTATGGTTGTTAAGAATGGTTTATATTCTTTGGAATTTTATAATAACATAAATATGGTGATGATTTGTTTATATTAAACGTGGCATGTTGAAATGATAATCGTTGAGATTGTTGATAAGTGAAAAATCAAATTAAGGTGAAATTCCAGATTAAATAAATAATTTTATGCTTATAAATTTATAAGGCTGGAGCTATTAATATTTATTTATTATAAATTATTTAATTAAATATGGTTATGAAAATGAATGATTGCTTAAATCATTGCTATGGGGATGAGTGAGCTTGATGTTGTTTGATAAAGGATGGAATGAATTGTTTGTTCTATCCATAGTTTCCTTTAGAATTATGTGAGGAATAATAAATTTAATATATTTTTATGCTCCATGGGCTTAGAGCCTTGACATGATTTAATTATAACCTTAAATGGTTGGAATAATGGGTGGGAATACCCGATACTGTGATGGTGGAATGAGGTGTCGGTTATGGTGATGATATCGTAAGGGAAGCTTGAGGTTGTGATGGTGGAACAAGGTTTCAGTTATGATGATGATGTCGACGATGTTGGGTTTTCTATTATATATAATAGTTTTGGGGATAGAACTAAGACTAATAGAATGGGATAAATTTGGGATTTCCCATTGTTGTACTGAAAGTTGGATGCTTGTTTAATGGTCTATAGCCATTTGATATTTATATTATCAGCTTCCATGTCATGACTCGTCCCAAAGGGGGCCATTTCGTAACTCCCCAAGCCTACCTCCAATAGGCCATGGGCTGGCGACGAGCACTGAGTAAGCATATCACTAATATGGGAGGCCTTAGCCTAAGTACCTGTACACAGACACACACATCTCCAAGCTCACAAAATGATGAAATGTAAAATCAATTGAACGAATATTCATGTATACATCTAAATCCTAAAACTATAGTATGATAGGAAGTAAATTTAATTAAACTAGGCCAAATACAAGCCCACCATAAAGAGTATGAAAACAAGTCTAACTTGAAAGTAAACTAGGGACTATTGTCAAGATACTATAAGAACACACCTTGTTTTTTCCGGTCTCACTAAGAACCATCTGGTCCTGGTCTATCTAGGACTCTTTCAAAACATAAATCATCTACACAAGACATAACACATGTGGGAAAATCTCATGAAGGGTGAGTATAAAAATACCTCGAAGGACCCTCAAAACCACAAATCATACAAAAAATAATGAAATCATCTCTATATAGGTATATGTATACAAAACATATAACAATAATATCTAGATATACTCAATAGACACACGGTCTAAAGGTAAGTCGCAACTATAATTCCATCCTAGGATTCCAGCTTGAGAGTTCCACATAGCACTCATCTGGGAGAAACCACTCTACGAGTCTGATAGAACTAATGAAATATGTCTAAGAAGTAATGCTCATCATGTCTCACCATGATAATTACATGATGAAAGTTTAAAGAGATACGATACATAGATTAGGATCAATTATAAGGCCATGTGGTATACCAATAACTCAATATGGATTAACCTGCTAAATAGAGTATCAGCACCCGTGTAGTGTTGGTAACGATTATACCAAGAATTCCACTTAGGGAGAAAATATGAATAGAGGATCTCACTCTGGGCCTCATAGAAGGAATCCAACAACTCTATCTAACAATTATTTCTAAACAGATTGCTACCCCATGTGTAGGAGGAAATTCCACACAAAATCATAGGGAATAGATATGGGAATCATACCCTAATGAAATTTGTTCAATATACATAGGAAAAGGTCCCCAATCCAACTTTAATAAAGTACACAACATTTAGTAGGGTTACACACTATGTCCCTTCAACCTCAGGTCTTACCTTTGTAAATGACTTGTGTCCCTGTAAAAGTGCATGGAATGTTGTTTCTCATGTATTTCGCCCCATGTACTAGTACACAGTTTAGCCTATGTATGACTGGACTGGTCATGTCTATGTAGGAGTACAAGGCATGCCCATTCCTGTTTACTCCAGACCATGTATGTGTACCCTTTGAGGTACACATCGATCTCACCAAAGGGGACTACACGTCATTTGACAAGGTCACATGCTGTGTAATAATTATCTCCTTCCTGAAACCATACCTGTCATTGAGAGGGACCCACACGATGTGTGGCTCCACATTACATGTTGTGTAGTGCATAATTTTCTAGATTCTCAAATCTGGATCTCATGTCTCTGTCCATTCTTACAGACTTAAATTCAAAAACCACCTTGCTATAAAATCATGAACCATGTCTCGATGAGTTATGTCATTTCCTATTAACATATTCCAGCCCTTCAATTTGTTTAGAAAATTCCTTTTAAAGGTTTTCTTCATTTCACACCAAAGAAGATGAAAAATAGGTACCTACATCATCCAATCCACCAAATCCTCCATCATCACACCACTATTGTGTCATTTTAAGCCCAAATCTACGATTTTGAAAAATTATGCCAAGAATTGGGTGCGCAACATTCAAATATCTAGTATACTTTGAACCATATTCCAAATGAAGAATGGTCATGATAAACAAAGAAATATGTATGAAATTCATAACCAAAAACATGAGTAATGAATCTCATCCAATGTTTTTGTTGGAATCAATCCATCACCATTATAATTATAAGCGAAGAATCAAATATCACAAAGAAATTATCCTAATAAAATCCCTATAATAAACCCATCCCGCAAGATGATCGAATCACGGATCAATCTGTTGGTTGATTGATTTGAGTTCATTATATGATATGAGAATGGGGAAAGAATCCAATTAAAACAACTTACTACCTTGATTTGGATTGATTTCTGATGAATAATGAAGTGGTGTCATTATCATTGGTGAGATCCTCTGATTCCATTACATGTTGATCGCTAATCTACGATCTGATTTTCATTCATATGAGAGAGATCCTCTAACTCTATCTCCAATGGTTCTACAATGAATCCAAGGTTATGAGAATAACCCTAGAATTCCACCATAACAGTCTATTTAAATAAACATCAGTCATTGCATTAACGAAATAAAAATAAAATAATTTATTTTGTTATTTTATTTTATTCATTTTCATGCCTATGATAAATTTTCCACAAACACCCTGAACCAACCAAGGTTATGTCACTCCTAGGGTAAAGCCTGCATTATAAATTCAACAATTCCCTCATATTTATGATATGTACCACCGTTTAGAAGTTATTATACTTTTTCAGAAAAACTACACGTACATGATATTAAATATATTTAATATATTTCAAACATTTATTTAGGTAACACCAAGCCTCAGAATCACACATATTCTCAGTTCCTGGTCATTAAAATAATCCATACAATATCCAAAAAAATATATAGAAAATATGAGTAATTAAATTATCACAACCTTGAGGTTTTATGTCCTAGAAAATCCAAAACAAGGGTTACACAAAGAGATGTGGGTATTGAGCATGAATATAAGTCTCTCACTCCCATATGATCTACTAAATATTCCCATGTTGCCACCAAACACACCCTAAAGTAATCACTCACCCATTAAGTATCATCTCCTACTATTCCTCGATCTCTACTGGGTACTCAGTAAAGGTATCACCATCCTCGATGTCCATCTCACCCCAGTTGATAATGTGTGATGGATCATGCACGTACCTACTCAGCTATGATACATGGATAACATCATGCACCCAGTTTAACTAAGAAGGTAGATTTAAGTGGTATTCCACCTCACTAACTCTATACGGTATCTGAAAAGGGCCATTGAATCTCATATATAGCTTTCTGCCTCAACCAAATATCCATAATCCACACTGTGGTGAAACTCATAGGAACACATGATCTCCCTCCTCAAAATAAAAAGTCCATCATCTTCTGTACTCATAAAAATTATAAAGGATCTATGCAGTCTTCATCCACTCATAGATGATCTATAACTTATTGATGGTTTCTAACACCAACTTTGGTACCATGAGTTCCAACTCTCCTGGGCCAGTACAACAAAGTGGGGATCTGCAGGGTCTCCCATATGAAGGGTCAAATGGTTCCATAACAATTGTGAAATGGTAGCTTTTATTGTATGAAAACTCCACCAGTGGTAAATGATCCTCCCACCTACAACCAAATTCAAACATCCAAGCTCACAACATTTCCTCTAGAACATGAATGGTTCACTCTATATGGCCATCAGTTTGGGGGTGAAATGATGTGAACAAGCATAACTAATTCCAAAATTCCTCCTATAATACCTTCTAAAACTAGGATATAAATCAAGAATCACAATTAGAAATGATTGTCGATAGAACATCATGGATTTGGACTATCTCCTGCACATAGAGGCACCCCAATCTCTCTACTGAACTCTGCTCTTGAATAGATAAGAAGTGGGCTGACTTGGTGAGTCAGTCTATGATCAACTAGATAGAATTGTTCCCCCTGAATGTATAGAGTAATCCCATCATGAATTCCATGGATATGCCATCCTACTTCCACTCTATCACCTCAATTGGTTGAGCTAAACTTGTTGTAACTTGGTACTCAACCTTCACTTACTGATAAGTAAGGAATTGAGATACAAACTTTTTCACTTCCTTCTTCATCCCTAGACACCAAAACTGATGTTAGAGATCCTGGTATATCTTTTCCACACCTATATGTACCATCAAAGGATATGGATGAAACTCTATCAGAACCTCATCTTGTAATTTCATTGGTACCATCGTTCATCCTTTGAAAAGAATGACATGCTCCCCACCTTTAGAAAATCCATTAGGAGTATGTCCAGTGGATATCTAAGTACAAAGTAGGGTCTCATAGTCGGCATCCACAAGTTGTGCCTTCTTGAATCACTATAAGAGCATAGTGGTGACAACCATTGACTGGAGATAAGATACTCCATCTCCATCCACAAAGTATAAATTCAACAAGTACAATTTCTTTGATTCCTCTTTCAATAAATATTAATAAGATCTTTTGTTGATAGCATCGACTACCGTATTCCCCTTCTTGTGAGTATAAATAATTTTGAAGTCATAATCCTAGAGGAACTCTAGCCATTACCTTTGTATCAAGTTAAGATCCTTCTAAGAGAAATTTTACTTGAGACTCTTGTTATCATAATAGATGATAAACTGCTCACCCATCAGGTAGTGTCACCACATCTTTAGTGCGAAGACTGTCATTTCTAACTCAAGATCATGGGTCGCATAGTTCTACTCATGTGGTCTTAACTGACGTGAGCCATAAGCAATCACTACCCACCTATGCATTAGAAAAAAACCAAGACCGGTCCTTGATGCATCATAGAACAATAAATACTCAACACCCTATTCTAGAAATCTCAATATGGAAGCACTGGTCAATCTCTACCTCTATAACTACCTGCACTGTTATGAATAAAATTTTTCCTTTTGATTTAATTAAATGTATTATGGTTATAGGAAACACATACACTTATTTTTTTTATTATATCCAATTGGATTTTAATGACCATTAAGTATATTTACCATTTATAATATATATTTTGAATAGTGATCACAAAGTTAGTATAGATATAAGGTTTTAACAAATTCAATTGTCACATAAAAAGGAAGTGATGGCCTCAAGAAGTAGGATTGTACCCTATGAATTACATTTATCAGAGCTTCCAAGGGAGATAATATTTCTGGGATTTTTCCTAGACCAATACCAAGCTGATATCCAACAACTTAAGCATGAGTGAAGCCATTTACAGGATAAGTTCAAACTCATCGATATCACAACCCAAACCATGTTTGTTGAACGGCCCCATGAAAGCCCCGTCATCATGAACCTTACTCTTAGGGCGTATGCTGTTGTATTAAAGGGATATGTATTGATACCCTAGAAATATGAGTATGTACATTTTTTTATATAGTAATGAATATATTTTAATCCTACTATTATTACTTTGTAAATGATTTTTTATTTTGATATAATAAAGAAAAAATAATATTTTGGTTAATATTAAAATTCAATTAATGAATTTATGAATAAATGGTTTTTTGAAATAAATAATATTTTAATGGAATTTTATTATAAAATAATATTTATCAAATATAAATGATCATGTAATTTTTATTAGGGTTCGAAAACTATTATTGTCAAAAACCCATCATTTTCAATAAATGTCGGTCATTATTTTAAAAGTGAAAATTTGAATATTTATAAAATTATTTAGATAAAATAGATGTTATTTTTGGAATTATAATATGAAAATTATCCAATGGTTAATTTTTCAAAATTTTCTAAGACAATCAAATTTTAGGGTAAACATTAAATATCGTATAAATATACATTATGTTTTATAACATCACAATTACCCAAAAGTGATTTAATAAATAAGATCCATGACCAAATATACATTTTCCCTTTAAAATAATTTTATTTTAAGTTTATTTTATTTATTTTTTTAAATTCATTATGAATCCTCCAGGACTTATAATATATTTTAATATTTTAAAATCATTCTATTAAGAGTGTGAATCACCTCTACAACAAAAAGGTTAATATTTTAATAAGTAAGGAACTTGAACTTATAAAATAATTTATACCACTCCCATTTTTCAGAAACCATTGGAAAAAACCATGGGATGGTTTGTAGTTTTGTATATTTTATTAGGTAGAGTCCAAAACCAAAATAATAAAGAAATCCTCCTATTTTTCTATATAAACCCACTCAATATCCCATTTCTCTTCACTCAAAATCCTTTGATAACATCCATATTATTCCTTTAACACTATATAGTTCTCTCAAGGTTCCCCCAACTATGAATAATCCTCTCCCAATCTTTTGGAGTCACACATTCAAGTAAGGATTATTTTTTTTCTCCTCTTTCTACAAGTTTCTTTATTATGTTATGCCTTCTATTTCCAATTCCTTATATTGGAAAATGTATTTACATGTCCCTATTACTGTCAATTTCATTTATAAATTATTATATAACCATTTCTCTCTCATCAACCCATTTTATGAATTTTTATGTGACGTTATTATGCTACCGAAATGGCGCCATGATTTTCCATTCCAAAATAATTGTGTAGTGAATACCATGCCCATTTTCTATCATGTTTATTCACCTTTGTACACATATACTTATTTGATTTTGGACTTAAATTTATTTATTCCACACTACTTTATCATGGAATAAATTATGATGATGAATGAATCCATTTTGATAGATCTATGTGGCACACTTAAGCCTGAGAATGAAATGAAAGTGACGGGTGATCCCATAATTATATAGTGCTCAAATGCACCGGGTAATATTTAGTATCATGATACTTCATTTTGGGATAGGGGTTTTACCTAATTATTTTATGGTAACTTTTTTACCATGATGTTTTGGAGGTTTTAGCCTTGACCTATGTTTATGATTCAGTGTTTAAAGTTGTTTCCACCTTTCCCATGTTATGATTATCATGCTATATCATGCCTTATTATTCATATGCTCCATTGATATGCCTATTATCTAACATGTATTGTATTCTTCATGTTATTCCTTGTTTATTCCCTTACTAGGATTTATATATCACCCCTTTCTTATGTATTTCCTCAGGTTATCCCATGCAGTGTTAAGTACGAAGGAACGTTTTGGTCATGTTAAAGAAGTTTTCAATAAAGATGTTGATTTTCATGTTTTAATTTTTTATGTAATGTACCTAATTTCCTAAAGACACCAGAAATCTCAATCTTATGGGTTGCATTAAGTGTACTTTTATATAATAAAACATGTATTAATGTGAAATAAAGAGTAGGGTTTTTATAGCCTCAACTACTGAAAAGATTATTGACACCTTTCTGTGAACATGAAAGGCTTCCCCTTTTGGGTCAAAGTATTCATGGGTGATGATATCCAGGAGAAATTATGTATGAATATCAGATAATATACTTCCAATATGAGGAATCTCCACACCTTCATCACACTCTTGGGTGTATCCCAAGATAACACTGCCTCAACCTTGGTTGGGTCCACTACCACTCCATATGCTGAGATAATGTGTCCCAGAAAGTGGACCACCTAAATCCATAACTGTAACTTTGAGAGATTCCCATAAAGCTGGTGATCACAAAGCACATCCAGAACCACCCTCAAGTGTATTTTATGTTCCTCCTCATATGTCGAGCATACAAGGATATCATCAATAAAGACTACCATGAACCGATCTAAGAAGGGATGAAAGATCTCCCTTGCAAAAAAAGGTCTGAAAGATATGGTCATGAGTCCCATGAACATTTCTTGGGCATTTGTCACATCAAAGGGCATAACCAACTACTCATAGTGATCGTAGTGACAACTCAATGTCGTCTTTGGTATATCCCCATCTCATACTCGCAACTATTGATATCCTGACATGAGGTTAACCTTCGAGAACCATCGAGACCCTATCAGCTGATCAAAGAGGTCATAAATCCTTGGTAGTGGATACTTTTTCTTCATGGTCACCTAGTTCAAGAACTTTTATTCCACACATAACCTCAAGCTCCCATCCTCCTTTTTGGAAAAAAAAAATTGGGTCTGCCCAGGGTGAAACACTGGGTCTAACAAATACCTTTCTCTACAAGTCCTCCAACTACACCCTCAGCTCACAAATCTCTATAGAAGACATCTGATATATTGGTGTAGATATCAGTTCCATCCTAGGGTGTAGATCAATATAAAATTATCTCTCTCGGTGGGGTGGTAAACCTAGAATATCCTCAAGGAATACATCCTTGTACTCCACCACCACTGTAAGAAATTGAAAACTCACAAAATACACTCCACCGAGGGTTAATCTATCCAACTAGTAAGTAATCTTCTATACCCTCATATGCATGATTGTATCTTATGTTTTTTGGGTTTTCTTTTCACCCACAAACGAAAATATGGTTCCATCACTATAGACACACTTCATTCTCCACATTGAACAGTCAATATAGGCATGAACTATAGATAAACAGTCCAAACCTAAGATGACACCGTAATGCCTCATCGCTGCTACTAAGATATCCTAATAGAAAATCCCACCTCCAAGATTCCAGTCACACTGTCAACATAAGTGTATGATCATTGAGTCATCTACAGTGGGTATCTCTATGTGCAAGGTTTTATCCAAGGGCTTTACCTAAATATCTAATTAATTAACAAGTTATGTAGAAAGAAAGGAATGACTAGATATTGTGTCTATCAGTACTAAAACTAAGGTAGAGAAGACAAAAATCATACCTTGAATCATTCCTGGAGCCTCTAGGTTGTAAGCCTAGGCTGTATGAAGTATTCCCCACCCCTTTCCTCCATCTCCCTAAGCCTAGCATGGACCACCTGGGGGTAGTGGTGGTAATAATTCCAAGTGTCTAACAACTCCTACTACTCTCTCAACTCCTCTTCCATGTCCTCTTCCCAGTGAACCTTTATTTTTATTCCATTGTCTCTTTCTCAGTAGTCCATCCATGGTCTCTTTATGATGGGTTGGACAATCCTAGGAAAGATTTCCCCTGCCATCATATGAGTAGGACTACCTCTCCCTAGGTTGACAGGACCCACCCTATGATCCATAAACCACATATCCTCTATCCTGAGACCTCCTGAAATTTCTCGCACATCTATGTCCCTGAGACTGATGTATTCCCCCTTCTTTCAAGGTCTGCTCCTTTCACACTATTGGAAACCACTGGTTGTATCTACTCAACCAAGAAACTCTCATCCACCAAAGATATATCTAGAACCCCATCATAGGTAGGAATTAATAGAGGGATAAAACTAGATCAGAAGTATCTATTCATACCTCGCTCGAAGGTCTGATCCCTGAAGAACTGGTTACAAACCATATCCATTGAGTACCTATAGAGGTTGGTAAATCTCTATGAATACTCAGCTACTGTCATGCTACCATTCTAGAGCTATAGAATCTTCTGGATACATACAACCCTCAACATATCTAGAGATAAATCATCTCTTAAGAGATGCTCAAACTAGGACCATGCTAGAGTTGCATCATCATAATATTAGGTCACCAACCCTCGCCAACATCATGTTGATCCATGAATAAGGCTCTCCAACAAGACTACCATTTGTTCTGCTAGTGTCCTGACTAGATGAAAAAATCAGGTTTCCACCTAAAGCCAGTCCTCAACCACTAGTGGGTCAGGCTCACCTTAGAACCTGAGGGGTCTCTGTCACTGAAACTCGTGAAGTGCACTCATCCTGCACACCTTATTCATTGGTACTACAGGTACCATCTTCTTCTCAAAAGGTAGTGGTATATCTAGTTCACCACCTGGAAGTAAAACCTTTAGAACTAGTCCCTATATCGACACCTCATCACTGAGGGTATCATCCTTGTGATCGTGATATTGAATCCTAGCTAGAATACACTGCAAAGGCATCTTGAAAGTAAAAAATATGTACCATAGTCAATGAGCATATTTGGAGAGCTGACTCAAGAAGGAAAAGTAAACCACAACCCATTTGTATATGATGTATGTACCATTGTTTTCCCTAAAACCAGTGTTCCCATGTACCGAGTCAAAAATTAGGTGATTAGAGTCCCTGTGTATGGATATGTTGGTCATCGCACTAACACTGGAGTCCCTATCCTAAAAGACGAACTCGAAATACTTAATACTATTTCCCCAACCCAATCTCATAGACTCTAGTCCTAAGTTAGAACCAAATACTCTGATACTACTCTTTCAAAACCCATCCCAAAGGGACCCATGTTGTGACTCCCCAAGCATTCCTTCAATAGACTAGGGACTGATGACTAGTGATGAGTAGGCATATCACTAACATGGGAGGTCTTATCCTAAGTACTTATACACACACGTGCGCGCACACACACACACACACACACATCCAAGTCCATAAAATGATGAAATATAAAAACAACTAAACAAACATGCATGCATACATATAAATCCAACAACCAGAGTACGATAGGAAGTAAAGGAAAGTAAACAAGGCCAAATAAAATCCCACCACAAATAGTCTGATAACAATTCCAACCTGAAAGTAAACTAGGGACTTCTTTCAAGATAAAATAGGAACACACCTCAGTCTTTCTGGTCTCACTAAGAATCGTCTGGTCTTAATCTATCTAGGTCTCTTTAAAAAGTTCGATCATCTGCACAAGACACAACACATGCAGTAAAATCCCGTACAAGGGTGAGTATAACAATATCTAGCAAGACACCCCAAAACCATAGAGCATACAACAAAAGAATATAATCATCTCTACACATGTATATTTCTAAAACACATATAATAAGAATATCTATACATACTCAAAAAGGACACACATTCTAAAGGTAAGTCACAACCATAATGCTAGCCTAGGATTCCATCTTGAGGGTTCCACATAGCACTCGTCTGAGAGAACACACTCCACAAGCCTAATAGCACTGATGATGTCCATTTGATAGGTAATGCTCATAGGGTATCACCATGGGAAGTACACATTGAATGTTTGAAGAGATATTATGCATATATGAGGATCAATCCCAAGTCCATGGGGTATACCAACAACTTAATCTGGATTAACCTTCTAAGTAGAGGATTGGCGCCCATGTAGTGTTGGTCACGATGATTCTAAGAACTCCACCTAAGGAATAAAGATGAATAGAGGATCTCACTATGGGCCTCATAGAGGGATTACAACAACTCTATTCAAGAATTCATGTTGAAGGCATTGTTATCTTATGTGTAGGAGGTTATTTCACACTAAACATTAGGGAATGGATAGGGGGAACATACCCTAACAAAACTTTTCCAATATAAAGAGGAAAAGGGCTCCAAGAAAACTTTAATAAAGTACATGACATGTTGTAGGGGTATACACCATATCCCTTCGACTCCAAGTCCTAAATATGTAGATGACACATGTTTATGTCTATGTAAAATTATATAGCGTTATACTACCCATGCACTTCACCCTATATATCAGTACACGATTTAGCCCATGTATGCCTGACCTAGCCATGTCTATGTGGGAGTAAATAGAACACATGTTCCTGTGTACTCCATCCCATGTACATGTACCCTTTAAGGTACACACTGATCTCACCAAAGTGGACCACACACCGTGTGAAAAGGTCACATGTCGTGTGATACATATCCCCTTTCTAAAACTCTAGCTACCGCTAAGAGGGGGCCACATAGTGTGTGGATTTACGTTACACTCTATATAGTGTGGAATTTTACAGATTTTTATATTTGGATCCTGTGTCTTTGATCATTCCTCCAGCCTTAGATCCAGCAACCACCTCACTAGAAAATCATGAACCATGTCCTGATGAGTCATGCCATTTCTGAGTAACACATTCCAGCACTTCGATTTTTTCAGAAAACACATTTGAACGGTGTTATTCATTGCATACTAAATAATAAGAAAACTGGGTACCTACATCATTTGATCTACTTCCACCTCCATCATTGCACCACCATCATGTCATGCCGGTCTCAGATCTATGATTTTGAACTGTTGCACCAAGAATTGGGTTCACAAAATTCGAATTTCCAATAAACGTCAAACCATGGGCCAAACAAAGAATGCCCGCGATGAACAAAGAAATATATAATAAATGAACAACCAAAAACATTAGGAATGAACCTCATATAATGTTCATGTTAGCCTCATTCCTCCACCATTATAATGACAAGTGAAGAATAAAATATCACAAATAAATTCTCCGGATAAAATCCCCACAATAAACCCATCCCACAAGATGACCGAACCACATATCAATCCATTGGTCAATTGATTTGTGTTCATCATAAGAATCAATAATGGGGAAAGAATCCAATTAAAACAATGTTCTACCTCAATTTTTATCGATCATTGATGAAGAATGAAGCAACATTGTTTTCATTGGAAATATCCTCTGATTTCATTGCACGTCGATTGTTGATCTACGATTTGATTGTTATTCATCTAAGAGAGATCCTCCAATGATCCCTCCAATGGTTCTCTAATGGATTCAGGGTTATGTGAATAACCCTATAATTCCACCATAATAGTATATTTAAATATACACCAGTCGTTGCATCAAAAAAATAAAATAAAAAATAATTTATTTAATTATTTTATTCATTTATACGCCCGTGATGAATTTTCCACAAATGACCCGCGCTGACCAAGGTTATGTCGTGCTTAGGGTAAAACACATGTTCTAAAATCAACAGTTCCCTCATATTTCTGATTCGGGCCCCTGTTTAGAAGTTATTTCGCTTTTTCATGAAAACTATGCATGCATGCTATTAAATATATTTAATATATTTCAAACATTTATTCCAAGCACACCAGGCCTCAGAATCATACACCATCTTAGCACCTGGTCTCAAAAATAATTCATACAGTATCCAAAAATAATACATATAAAATATGATTCATTACATTCCAACCA
Source organism: Viscum album (assembly GCA_963277665.1). Lineage (NCBI taxonomy): Eukaryota > Viridiplantae > Streptophyta > Magnoliopsida > Santalales > Viscaceae > Viscum > Viscum album. The sequence goes on from OY728141.1 coordinate 1,800,521,666, forward strand.
TAGGAAGCAATTTTCTACTATGCATTGAGAGTGAATCTTTTATGTGGTATCTCGGGATGAATCCTAGATTACCATGATGATTATGATATGATAAATGAATTAATTAAAGAATGATTTTGTTTTTTGGTGCTTACTCTGATGGAGACATACTTGAGCATATAAGAAAATAATTAATAGTGTTATTGGTAGTTGGATCAAAAGATTAAAATAATAATCTTGGAAATGATAATTGTAATAATTAATTAATGGACAATTAATTAATTAATGTTGATCTTGATGCTTGTATGCTTTTGATACCTAGACCTTAATAGTGTTAGCTTTGAGTCTTATGTGATCTTAGCAGCAAATGAGTCTAAGAATATATAGTTTCCCATAGTGTGGTTGTGATACTTATATATATCATGCATGTTTTATAATTTCATACGCTACCCCACTCATGTTGGTAGGGTGGTTGAAACCCAGTGTACTTTGGGAGGATATTTTTCCCAACATCCATGTTGGAAAGGTATAGATGGGTAACTACCCCTCTAACCTCACTCTATTCTCCTGATACTATTATGTATCGGTATGCACAATGGTTATCATTCCCCATATATCTGTATAGAGGGATATAATTGATTTTGGTTATTTCAATCACATGTATCTCTAAATATAGCATCCTAATGGTTATGAAATGTATGTTGTGCGTGGACTATCATGGATTGAGGTATAATACACAATGTATGGGTTGTGGTGGATCCTAGAAACTACTCGGTTACTTTATAGAGACGTGGTTAAGATGATGAGATGATGAGATGATGTTATGTATGGGGTTCATGGTATATTAACCCAAGTGTCTTTCGACTAGATTACTTTAACCCATATGTATCTTTGAGATAGATTTTAGAGAGAGATGGATCGAGATGTGAAACATTGGAGAAGAACAACAAACCAATGGTGAAGTGGTAGCAAGGTACCCTATTTTGTTATTATATTATATTATCTCTTATATGAGATACATGGTGATAGATAATCATCATGATGATGGTAAAATAATAGTGAACCTGTTTAGGTGACAATTTTGTTTCATTTGTTTACTAATTGGGATTTAGTATGTTTCTTTTACATTTTTCAACAGAGGCTGCAAGGAGGATCCTATTGAGTATACATGTTATGATAACCATACATATATATAAACTGTTTTCAGGTCATCAGGATCTATTTGGTGATCAAGCTATACTTTTATAGTTCAAGGAGTTGTTTAGGGGCTATTGGAGATTCATGCTAGCTATTGAGGGTCTATTTTAGTGTTTTCAACTATTTCAGTTGTATTTCATCACATATATATCATGTATTGGGATTGATTCTTTGTTTTTTATGATTGATATTTTTTTTGGTAGTTTTTCTATATTATCTATCTTGCTTCTCATATCTTAGAGGAAAATTATTCCTATTTGTGTTCATGTTATACCCTTGTCACTTTTTTCCAAACCTTGGACTATTGGAGGTAGGATTCAGTCATCATTATCTATATTCTCTCATTACTAGACCATGATGGGTGCCTTTCAGGGGAATGGATCATGATAGAGTGGTATCAATGATGATGGTTGAGAGATATTATAGAGTTTGGAGTTAGGCACTGGTGAGGATGAATGGGTTGGTAGGGAGACCATGTTAGTTGATCTTAGTATGAACTGTAAACAAGAGAGACTGAATAGGATATATAATTTCAGGTTATTTAATGATCTGATGTAGGGATCCTTAAGTTTACTAGATATTCTAAGAAAAGTGATACTTCTTGCGGGGTAGAGACCTAGGAAATGATCATGCATCATGCTTGTATGCGCCTATGTTTGAATGGGGTAGATGATGGTAAAGGTTAAAAATTATGTAATTAATAAACCTTAAATAATCGGTGTCCCCTGTTAGGAGTCCTTATTTTTTTATTTTTTAGGAGTGGATCTAGGTTGATGCCCTTATCAGGTTTGTGTCAATGATTTTTAGTAATATGTATCAACAAATAACCATAGAGTTAAGGATGAAGACAACTATGCTCATAAGTGGAAACTTGGAGAGTTCTAGGTCCATAGTTTGAAAAATTATAAGGGATCTATTTCAGATCATGGGATATATGTTTGGTTGGAGGAGGTAGTGATAAGCTTTGGTTTGAATCATGCTCGGAGATAGAACTGGGATTTGTTGGTTGTGAAAATGTTGCATGGATCAGATCAACATTGATGGTTCTTATTCCTTAGGGTATGAGAGGAGTTGTCTATTTTGTGGGGTATGTTTAGAGATTAGTTTTCAGAATGAGTTTCTTTCTTCCAAAATAAGGGAGTGGCTTCTTTCTCAGTCATTTCTTCCCTTCATTATGAGATTTATGATCTCTTCTATTGATGTGTGGTGATACCTTTGAATTTATTTTTTGATCCTAAGACCCATTGATTATTAGTCCCTTGAATTGAATGGCCATAATTACCATAATTATTCAATTGATATCTCTTCATAATGAGTGTAGGGAAACCTATCTATTCACTTGATTTAAACCCACCTTATAAATCTTTGATTCATGATTTTTTGTATCACTTCAACATTTATTTTCCAACCCACACTTATTGTCCTTCAAAGAATGTAATCATAACTCATTCCTTAGTCTTAGTGTTGGGATGGAGATGTGTTTAGAGGAAATGAGTTCTATAACCTTCTTAATATCATTATATTACTCTCTCCTAGGTATATTGTTTGGTCTGGGGGGAGGGGTAACTATTTACTCTCTCCTTGGGCCCTTGGTTGGTCTAGGGGTAGGGTTTGTTATCATAATGTGAATCCTTTACTCTTTTCATGGGTCTGGTGTGGTAAAGATTTGGTCTACGAGAAGGGTTTTTTGGTATTTATATTTTTTAATCTATATAATCTTCACTCTTTCCATGTGATATGGGCCCCAGTTTTGGAAAATATTATATTTTATGTTTTTCTATAATTTATTTCCACTTAGTGTTGGATTAATTACTCTCTCAGTTGTTAATTAAATTCTTGTATGTTGTGGGTTGAGAATATATCTTTTTTTATGATATTTTTGTGTCCTAGTGTTATTACATACCCAAAAGGGATTTATATTGTACTTTTATAGCCTCAAGAATATGAATAAAGGGGACACTTCACCCATCATAATTCATTATATTATGAAACTTTTTAAAACCACATGGGTGAGTCAGTACCACCCAAATAGGATAATATCATGGTGTAGTGGATGGTTTCCTATTATTTTTATGCTTGTGGAATCTCAATTTATGTTTCTCTTGGAGAATGTGATGATTTGGGAATGTTACATGACATTGATATATAACTCTTGAAAGTAATGCCATGAACTTATGGTGAATGGTAAATGTAAATGGGACATTATACCCTTTTAAGATTTTTTATGAGTGTTCTCCTCGTAAATAAGTTTATTAACAAGCTTTAAAAGAGTTTTAAAGATAGATAAAGTATATAGTTTAAACCTCATTTTTTTTATAATTCATGTCATACGTTAAATTGAGTTCTCCAATTATCGTAGGTTTTCTTCATGTTGTATAATAATATTTTGTGAGGCCTATTGGAAAAAATTATTTTGTGACAACATGTTTTCTTAAATAAACAATTACAATTCTTCCCTAAAAATTGTATTAATTTTAAAATTAGTTTTATAAACATATTAAAATTGTTTTATCAAGTAATTTTTTGATAAATACCTTTTTATGAAGAAATATTTAAAATGTTTTTCATTTAAATATTTATTAACCTGATGGATTATAAAAACAAGGGACTTAGTGAAAAAAATTAGCAGCATGTTTTGAAATTTAATTATATTTAATGTGAAATGTTTTTATACATGTATATCCAGAAAGGAATCATTTTGAAAATATGTTTATCTTTTGATACTCTTGAAAAATTATTTAAAATGGCATTGAGTGTTTGATGAAACCCCTTTATAGTGTATTTGGGAATTAATTTATTGATTCCTAAAAAATGATCTTTAGTTGAAATGAAAAGGGGTGGAATTTTTTATGATCTTAATTGGATTGATTTTAAATGAGAGGCATGGAATTGTGAAATAAAACCCTTTTAAAAGGATTTTAAAATATTGGGTGTATTTTGAGAAAAATGAATTTAAATTAAATATTATTTTGATGGGAATTAGTTTAAAAACCTATGATTTGGTTTTGAACTTAAAATTGGGATTTTGAACTATAAATGATGAATTTAATTGAAAAGAATGATTTTCCCATGATTGATTGATATGTATTTATTACTAGGTTTGTTATGTTTATCGGTGTGTCCATTGATGTGATTATACAATCTTACTTGGGAATGAGAGTCACTAATGTTTTCTCAACATTCTAAAGTTGTTTAATGTTTTTTTTTGAGATGTATTATCTAATATCATGTCAATATTTTTAGGTCGGCTATACTCCTTGATGTCATGCTTTATTGATTTCCATTCTCTTATTTGATAGGTATCTCCCCCAAGAGATTAGATTAAAGTGTTGTGTAGCTATACACTTTGTTCCTATAAGTAGTTATTGTGTTAAAAATATTGAGATACCCTTGAAAGGAATATAATACGGTGGTTAAATTTATCCCCAATCTCTTCCCTCTCCTTATCAGTTTTGTTTTAATTCTCAAGGATGAGAATAGTTTGAGAGGTATCTAATGTAAAGGTTTGAAATTTTTTCAAGCCTTACTTTACATTTTATGGTGTTTGGTGGTACAAGAGTAGTTTCAAAAAAATTAGAAGTTGTTTTAAAATGATTTTATAAATTATAAAAATCTTTAAAAATGGGTTTTAAAGTAATTTCAAAGTTTAAAATTGATTCTAATACTTTCGTAAATTATGGGATTTAATTTGGAAGTTTTAAAAGTGATTCTAATATTTAAAAGTTTTTTTAGGGTTTTTAAAGTAATAATAAGCCTTTTTATTAATTATTTATAATTTGGTTTAAATTAAATATGCAATATTTTCAATGAAAAATTTTCCCTTATGCTGAAACTTGGAGTTTTATTAGGGTAAGTAGCACTTTCTTTATGTTGCGTAAGGGTAATCCCCTTTTTGCCTAATTGAATAAAGGTAACCCTTAGATATGTAGGTATAGTAATCCACTATGTAAAGGTATCTCTAGGATCCGTCTCCTTGTGTAAAGTTCGACCCAAGGGTGTGTAAAGGTAGACTAGTTTTTAAACAGGCTAAATAATGGAAATCCATAATTTAAACTGGCTGCATAACGAGTGTACCTTATTTCGTAAGGGTAGTTCCCTATTATGTAAAGGTAGATCATGAATTATTCTGTTCACATAAGGATAGTTCAAGCCTATTTAAGGGTAATACAAATATATATAAGGGCATTCCAAATATCATGTAAGGGTACCCTGGCCTTTCTAAAGCTCGCATAAGGGTAGCTCGTGACCTATTTAAGGGTACCAACTCACATAAGGGTCACTTCTTAAACCATGTAAGGGTGCCTTGGATATTTCAAAGCCTATATAAAGGTGATTTTAATCTCATATAAGGGTAACCATGAGAACCTTAAACCTACATAAGGATTCTGCCAAGTTTCTTTTTCTCATGTAAGGGTAACTAACTACATAAGGGTAAAACCATGTTACCATTATACATCGCATGCCTCTTGAATATGGGTAACATAAAATGATTAAAAACCTTAGTTTTTCTTCTTATAATCACATGTAACATGGTTTCAAAATAATTAATGGGTTTAAAATGGGAAATTAGTTGTTTTAAAATATATTAAGAGATCCAAACCAATGGTGCGGTGAAAATTAAATGGAAACTAATTTAATATGAATTAATGTGAAATAAAATATAGAATTTTATTGAGTATTTGATGAGGGATATTTATGAATTTTTAAATTATTTTATTTATCTCATTTTAAATACTCATTTTTTCTCTCAAGTCTAGGTGATCTCAAAGCCTTCTATAGAGCCTTTTGATCCATATTTAGATGATCTAAGATTCTTTATCACACACCAAATGAGTGACCTCCAAGATGAAACAATATTCCTCTCTCTTGTGTTTTTTTTGTGTGGGGACTTCATTTTTACAGGTAGGGATCAGTGACTTCTATTTTATATTATGTGTAGTTGCAAAATTATATTGCTTTAGATTCTTTGTTTAAATAGTCACGATTAGTCATAATCAATTAAAATATGGAAAATAATCTCAAAAAGAATGATTATATGATAATATAGAAATTGAAAAGGAGGAGGATAAAATTAATGATGAGAATTTTCTATTAATGAAATATTATTAATTCTGGAATTTTAAAAGGAAGTTCAATTTATGTAGTATAATTCTATTTTTAAAAATACTATAATTACATGCGTTATATTTAATGTTTTAATATTATTTCAAGCAATGAAATAGAATTTCTTGATTATAGAAAAGGGTTAACTTGTTTTTTGTTTAATTTCCATATTTGGATTAGAAATAATATTGCATGTTAAAGATAAATAATTTTACATCAGAAATTTTTATATTTCTTATTGAATTGAATATTGTTGATTATAATTTTCAAAAATGTATTTTAATGAATTATCACATGTATTAGATAAAAAATTTTGATAATTAGTAAGATTTTTGTAAGGAAGAGAAAATGATAAATTTCATGTTGTAGAAAAATGATGATTATCCAAGAAATTATCCAGGAGTGAGAAATGGATAATTGCATGACTTTGTCAAATAATTAATTGATAAAATAAAATTATAGCATAAATTAATGTTAAAATACTCAAATAATGTTGATGATAATTATGTTTATAATTCTAGATATTAGAAAATTTAAAAGACAATTGTCTTTCAAGTTAAAAAATTATGATTGTTTGCGCATGCTTGGGTTTAATTGATAAATGGGAAAGATAATTCCAAAAAAAATAAATTATTAATTTATGTTCCTTTATGATTATTATTTTTTTATAATATTATTTCATGTGAATAATTAATATTATTTTTGAATAATATTTTCACATGTTAAAATTAAATTTAATTATAGGAACTGTAAGTATTATCCCATGTGAATATGTTGATATTTAAGAATGAATGGTTTGGGATATGTGATCTCATGCTTTTGAAATATATTCATTACCTCTGATATTTACTAAATATCATGGTATTTATTATTATGGTTGATAAGAATGGTTGATATTATTGGGAATTTTATAACAACTTAAATTTGATAATGCTTTTTTTATATTAAAAAAGGCATGTTGAAATGTTAATCATCGATATTGTTAATAATTAAAAAAGAATATTAAGGTGAAACACCATATTAAATAGATAATTTTAGCCTTATAATTTTATAAGGATAGATATACTGAGATCTATTGATAATAAATTTGTTAATTAAAGATATTTATTAAAATGAATAATTACTTAAGCCATTTTTTGGGGTTGAATGAGCCCAGCATTTTTTGATAAAGGTTGTAATTCCTTCTTTTTTTTGGCCATAGTTTCCTTTATAATTATGTAAGAAATAATATATTTAATATGTATTTATTCTCTATGGATTTATCTACTTTGTATAATTGAATGATAACATTGAATGATTGAAATAATGGGTGGGAATGCCTGAGGGTGTGATGGTGGCACAGGGTGCTAGTTATATGATGATATGGGTAGGGATACCCAAGGTTGTTATGGTGACATGGGGAATCAGTTATGATGATGATTTTGGCATGGTATATCGATTGTGATTTTATATGTATTTGTTTTAGGGATGACACTTGGACTGATAGAATGGGTTGAAGCTAGGCTTGGTTATTGTTTTGCTAAAAGCTAGATTCTTGTTTAATGGTCAATGGAAGATTAATATTAATTAATATTATCAGTACCATACCATGAGAAGAATATTTTTATTATTCATTATGAGTTCATATTTTATGTGGTATCTTGGGATGATTCCTATAGTATCCAAATGATTATGATATGATAAATAAATTAATGAAAGAACAAGGTTAGTTCTTGGTTTTTACTTTGATAATGATATACTTGAGAATAAAAGAAAATAATAAAAAGTGATTTTGAAACTTGGTTTATAAGACTAAAATATTAATCTTGGAAATGATAATGGTAATAATTAATTAATTAATTTTTATCTTAATGATTTTATGCTTTTCATACCCAGGCATTAGCAGTGGTAGCTGAGTCCTGTGAAATGTTAGCGACAGATGAGTCTAAGGATACGTAGTTTCATATAGTGTGATTGTAAACCTTATATATATATATATATATATATATATAATGTATGTTTTTTGATTTCATATTCTACCCATCCATATTGGTATGGTAACTAACACCCAGTAGACTCTAGGAGGGTGTTTTCCTCAACATCTAGATTGGTGAGGAATGGATGAATGACTACCCCCTCTGACCCCACTCTCTTCTCCTAGTGGTATTATGTGATGGTATTCACGGTGGTTATCTTTACCCATATATTTTTGTATAGGGATGTAATGAATTTTGGTTATTTCACACACATATATATTTGGATATAGTATCTTAATTTTTATTATTGGTGTGGTGTGTATGGGATGTTAGGGATTTAGGTATAACACACAACATACGGGTTGTGGTGGATCTCAGAAACTATTTGATTACTATATGGATATATGGGTGTGATGATAATATGATTTGATGCATGAAGACCATGGTATATTAGCCCATGTTTATTTGGGCTATCTTAACTTATACCAGGTGTCTTTTTGATAGATTTTGGAGAGAGATAGATTATGATGTGCGACGTTGGGGAAGAGCGGAAAACTAGTGGGGAAGTGGTAGCAAGGTAACCCCTTTTGTTATTATATTATACGATCTCTTGTATGTAATACTTGGTGAGATAAAGCCATGGTGATGATGGGAAAAGAATATTAAACTTGTTTAGGTGATGATTTGTTTTCATTTGTTTACCCACTAGTCTTTAGTATGATTCTTTCAAATTTTTCATGAGAGGTTGTAAGGAGGATCCTAATAAGTATACATTTTATACTCACCCTAATTATATATAATTTTTTTCAAGTCATTAGGATATGGTTTGTGATCAAGATAGACTTTTATAGTTCAGGGATTTGTTCAAGATCCATTAGAGCTTTGTGGTCACTGTCGAGGATCTATTTTAGTGTTTTAAGTTGTTTTAGTTTTATGTCATCACTTTTATATCATTTATTGTGATTTATTCTTATTTTTTTATGTGTATGAGTTTTTTGGTTATTATTCCATCTTACCTCTCTTATTTCTTATATCTTATAGGGTAATTCCTCTAATTTGTGTGTATGTTATACCCTCAGTTCTTATCACCAACCTGTGGTCTATTTGAGGTGGGCTTCGGGTGTCATTATCTACCTTCTCTCATTATTGGACCAAGAGGGGTACCTTTGGGGGGGAGGGTATCATGACAACATACATTTTTGGTGGGTTCAGTTTTAATTTCCCTTTAGTATTCCTGATATGACGCTTCATAAGAATTATCCAAAATCCTTTATGTGCCTTTTCAATGACTATTAATACAAATTTCATTTGGTATTCATTTAGTATAAATGCACTCTGTAAGGGATAATGAAGAGTAAATTAATATATTTTTTTAGTAAAATAAATAAATTACATCATAATGGTATCCTAATATCTTCCCAAATTAGTGCCTTAACCATGTGCACAACATTGTGCCACATATCTACATCATTTAGAAGGTGTATTTGAGTGGTGAACCCAATGTAACTAATTAAAATGGACTTGTTGTGGTTAACAGGATAGTTTTTTGAATTCCATCCAACCCTAAATTTGACGTCTCTACTTCTCTCATAAATGATTTTTGTTAATACCATCATGCTATGAAGCTACTTTTTTAAGGATATAGGTAGTTCACCTTATACCATTTCCTCTGAATCAACATTTTCAATATGTTGTTACTTTGTATTGGTAGCATAAACATGTGTAGAAACTTGTTGTTCCTCTGTATTGGCAGTATCAACATGTTGAGAAACCTATTATTCCTTAGTATTGATAGCATCAGAATGTGAAGAAGCCATTATCTACATAATTGGCTGCACATTTAATTCAAATTATATAAATGTAGTAGTGAAAATTTAATAATATGAGGTAACCCAATGTATATTACAAAAATATATATCCATATTATTTAAGTATCTTTTTTCTCTTTAATGGGTGAAGGTGTTATATCCCTCTATCAAGTATCCAAATCCCCTCATTATGGTCTCCTCTAAAATAAAAACCCCATCTATATTGGGATCATCATGAAATGATTGTGGCATCCTAATAAAAGGTGCATCCTTAATTGAATTGACTTCTGAACCTTTAGTGATTTTGGTCGATAATAGAATAATTGACCATTAATTGTTTGTAGGACTCAGGACATAAAACACTTGTACTACTTTTGATTCCATTATGAATGGTTTGTACTTATACCTTTACTTACTAAAATCCACTTTCATGAATCCCAATTCATCTATTTTAACTGTACTACTATTATCATACTGATTGCATTGAAAAATCAGCACTTGTAGTTTTGTATAATCCAACTCCATATTTCTTCGACAATGAAAAAGTATAAAATATTCACACAAATTTGATTACTTTACTTAGTACAAGATACATGCATCACTTAATCCACCAATGTAACTCCACTATTTTTCATAGTATTGTGTTCATAATGTTCCTTTGTATAGAATGTATAACCATTAATTGTATAACCATTATAAGATAATATATGAATAATTAGTCCTATGACAATCCATCAAAGTTGTTCTAAAATAGAATTCATATTTTTTGTTGACTCCTTAAAAATATGGCATTGAAACCATCCTATAAACTATTGATTATGTGTATTCTATATCCAGGTTTCAACCCTTTATGGATTTAAATGCCTGATAATTATTTTATTGGTTTTAACATATGATGAAACCTCTAAAATATTATGTAAAATGTAAAGGTGATCATGTTCCTTGTCTATAATAGTAATTATAACAACATCTATTCAAAAAATTCTTTTACCCACAAGTTACCTGGTGTGATGAGACTTTAGTAGAACAATGTTTTCCACATCAGATAGGTAGTCAGTAAATAATTAAATGTCTTCCTTAATAATATATCACTGTGAAATACAGCCTTCTGGATGACTTTTTTTTATATACCCTTTCAAAATATTTATATATTGTTCAATGGGGGCACATCCATCTATCAGGATCACATAGTTGAATCACTCTAACCAAGAGAACCATCAATAGAACCATTATATAAAAGAATTATGGTGGTAAAAACATCTCTAATTCACATAATATGACATCAATTTCCTTTTCCATTGTTAGAAATTTCACCAGATCTATAACTTTACTGCATTTAGATTTGAAAAAGAAACAAAATTTGGTTTATGTATGATGACCATTCTTAGTCAAAATGAAACATAAATCTATAGGAATTAGATTTAAATAATAATGTGATTTCTGGCCCTTTAACATTAAATCATTTATTGACATGGTATTCTAGATATTTGATAAATACCCCTATGACACCTTTATATCATTTTAGAAGATGAAAAACTGATATCTCTATTTCCTAGAAAGAGTGTAAACAGCTAAAGGAAGAAAATTCCATCTTTCACTCTCCAATAGTGCTAACTCTTCCCGTATCCCCATGTCAATCATGCATGACCTAGCTTTAATTTCATCCTTTTTTTCATGTTCTTTTAGTAACTTTCCAATGAAACTATCACATAATTTTTTCCACATGCATGACATTAATAAAATGTATTACGTATAAAAAATTATAGTATCATAATTCAAAATAAACTGATCACTTTTTCCAAATAGTTCTTATAAAATTTTTTAAATAAGGTTTACTAGAAATCATGTCCATATTTTTATTTTCTTAAGTTTTTTATCACCTTTTCATGGCGATGGTGATGTACCTTCTTCTAAATTTCTATCAAATGGTGTCTTCCAATATCAGTATTTATGTCATTGGGGTAGAAATATGTGGAATATTAGAATCATATTCTTCGATGAATATTTCAACCTAATTTAGTGTATACCTTGTTCAATAATGGGACACACTTGAGTTACTTTAATTATATATCCTTAAAAAATTTCATAAGTAGGAAATCTATTTTTCATCCCATACAACATGACTCTCGACATGAAATATTCATTTTTGTAAGTATCAAACAACATAACACCTAAATCTCACATTAATTTCAAATATTCGATCAATGAAGCCAAATAAATATCAATATCAATACTCAGTTATTTTGGTCCTGATATAAGAAAAGACAACATAACGTATTTTCACTTCATGCATAACCCTAGTGACAAGTTATAATTTACCAACATAATTAAACATGTACTGTGGGTGATTCTTTGTAAAAAAAAAGGATTCACTCCATCTATATATAGCACAATATGAAGGTTTCTCAGTTCATTTCCAAATTCAGGATACTCATGATCAGTTTTCTTTCCCTTAGGAGAGTCTATTGGGTGAAAAAGTTTCCTATTTTTATTTCTTATATTTATGTGTGACATAAATTTCCTTATAGTATCCTGACTTTCATATAGGCACCTGAAACTTAGAATGATTGTAAAGTAACATAAAATTTTTGAAGGAATTGATTCATTTTTCTTGTATCTAGATTCACCAAAATTTGGTCATTTTTAAGTGATTCATGGTCCTTGTGAAATAGTATACTGTCATTTGTATAGACATGTATTCTTTCAAGGATCATACCCATTGAATGTAGAATACATTTAGAATCATATGTTCAACAAGGAATCTTATTATCTTCTGGTAGCATATCATTCAAGAGATCAAGTAGTTCAGTAAATTTGGTGTCACTCCATTTATTTCCATATTTTACATTTTATAGCTTCAATATAGATGATAATGTTGTATGTTTAGTACAAGCAACATAAAATAGAATATTTTCACAACTCTTTAACATTTGAAATAGTTTTGTATAATTATGAAGTTTATTTTCATCATTCATTTTCATTTCCTCAATATTATCTTCATCATCATTCTTACTTGTAATCATAGCCTTGATATGATCTTCATCATTATTCACTGTAATCATATCAAATGATCCTTAAAACATGGTGTTATCCCAGTAACTAGATACATTTAGTTATTCCCCATGTTTATTCCAACATTTATAACTTCAATCTATTCCATGATAGATCAAGTGTTCTTCCAAATCCTTAGTACTAATTAATGTTAAATAAAAATAACAAAATAGACATAGAAAAGGGATTTGAGAATGGAAATATACATGATCTTATGAAAACTTGATGAAATCTTTAACCTCATCCTCATATTATTTTTTCATATGATTTAAATCAATCCATTTTTGATTCATATACATCCTATTTGATTTAGTAATATTCATATTTAATAAAATAAATAAATACACAAAAGGTTTGAACTTAGAACTATAAAAGGCTATTCTTTATATATGCACCCATATAGTCATAATATTTGATATAAATTTTCATTGAATAAAAAACTTGTTAGGACATACAAATACCAATAATTATATGAATTTAAAGTATTATAATAGTTATTTTTTATTACAAGAAGTCACATATCATAAATCATTTTTTTAAATGGATTCATCAAAGGAGATAATTCACTTTTTATCACTATCAATATTCATAAGGAACCAATGAATTTATACAACTGGATAATTATTAGGGTATATAGAATAGCATTTCACTATCAAAACATATATCAAAACAAATTACTTATTTTTTTCAATGTTTCCACAGTGTTTGAACTAAAGTAATCACACTGATTATGGTTATTGCATTTTTAAATTTGTGAAAGATATCTTATTCAAATTCTTCATTTTGTAATAATCAAAATAGAAATTTTAATATGCCATGAGATTTTGAAAATAGTTAAGAAGGGATGAATCATGGTGTTATTTTCTTATAAAACATAATTCAATGACAAAAATTTTATTGGATCAATTTACCTTATTAGATTTAATAATAAAGTCTATAGAAATAAAATTAAAAAGAATTAATCACTAATATAACTAATAAAAGTGAATGATATAATTTTAATTTACTTTATTAAACTTTCAATGAGGATTGGGTAATATATAGATCATACACATAAAAATTAATTAATATACTTAAATAAATAATACACTTGTCGTTATTATATTTTTTTGGATTAGTCCACTATCATGTCCTAAAAGAGGAAAAAAAGTATACCAAAACAATACTAAGTACAAAGTATATCTGAAAGCAAGTGGGCCAGAATAAAAACCCAACAAAAAGAATTGAATAAAAAAATACAAAAAGGAGCTCTGATGGCCATCCATGGAAAACCCCACCTGATCATAAGAGTAGTGAAGCTGCTAGAATCTGAAGTAGTATGTCCTATCCGCCTGGTCCTACTGGGACCCACCTGGTCCTAGGCCACCAAGTCCACCATCGAAGCGTCGATCGGTCCTGTCTCACTGGGCTCCATTGGGTCCCAGTCCACCAAGGTCTCTATTGAAGTGTCGATCATCTGCACGGAACACGACATGTATGGGTGGGGCCCATTTAGGGATGAGTAACAAAAAACTTAGTAGGTACCCCAAAACAAAAAAGGAATGACTTCACAACAATCCTTAAAGTAAATCACAAGAGAGTTCACACCAGGTATATTATAGGGTAGTGATAGTAGCATCGTCAATCATATCATCGAACACCTCGGCTGCTAGAGAAATCCTCCTCTATTGAGTAAAATGGTCCTTCTGGGTCAGACAGAGTCACTTCCCACTAACGTTGGACTACTATGGTACTCATACCTGATTAGTATCGTGGGTATGTTGGGTCACACATAGACACTTCCCACCATGGGCCTGTCGGATCACACAGAGCCACTTCTCACCTTGCCCGAAGTGAGGTACTCCTCCTGTAGAGTACTGTGGGTATGTCGGGTCACATAGAGTCTCTCCCCAATGTGGGCATACCGGGTCACATAGATCCGCTTCCCACTGGGCCATCGTTGAGCAGTCTTCAGGTCTCAGCCAACCGTAGGGTTCTGTACGTAGCGGGCTTGGGAGAACTGATCCTCAAACCATTAGTCGCATCTCTAAATCCATTAAAGTCACAAAAAAGAATTCCAAAATGATTTGACTTTAAATAGGGTCCCAACTCTACAAACGGTTGGTCAATTGGATGCATAGTTTTCAAGATACGGGCATTTTAGTAAATAGGGGACCACTTGCGATGGGGCACGGTCCAACCCGGTCTGACCGACCCAACCAACCTAGCTTGGGGGTCCCACATACCCCAGTTTAATTAGACAAATATGACCTGACCTGGTTCGGGTCGGGGTTAGTCTGGTCCGGCCTGGCCAGGGGGGCAAGCCTAATAAGTCTCACTGGGCCTGACCTGGTTTAGTCGGGGGGTCCATCCCGGTGGGTTGCCCGATGACCCGGTCTAGTCCGGCCCAGCCAAAAGGGCTCAAGTCTGGCCTTCCAGTGTGGGTCCAACCCGCAGGGTGTGGGTCCGGCCCGCCAGCACGGGTCCGCCCCACTGGGGGCTCAACCTGCCAGCTAAGGACCGGCTGCTGGAGTGGTCAGTGGGGCGTCGTCCAACAGGGACGTGGAAGTCGCACTGCGTCTGGCCACAGCTGGCCCCGCAGACGTAGGGCCCCTATAGTCGTGGTTGATGAACCACGTCATGCATAGCCCGAGTGGCCCAGACGCGGGCCACCCCCTCCACATGGCACCCACCTGGAATTTCATCATCCATCTGCAACAACCTGTCGGGCGCGGCCTCTTGCATCCTCCACCACCCGCGGAAGCTGCCGCGGGCCACCGCTGCTGCCGGCACCGACGCGCTGGCCGAATATTCTGTGGACCACCAGATGCGCTCTAGTATTCCATTCTTCGCGTCATCTATGCTTACGATCCTCATAGATCGCCCTCTTTACTATGAAGGCCTCAATTATGTCTTCTCGCCACTTTGAGAATGAGGCCACCAAGAACACAAGAGAGGGGGTGCTCGAGCCTTGTTTGCGTTGGCTCGAGCCCTCTGTAATAGAGGTTTAGATAAAGGGGGAGGTTTGGGGATTTAAGTTCAATCATTTCATGCCAAGTTTGAATCCCAAATAACAAATCCCTAATAAAAGTCACCCTCCCACATAAACACACAAATCGTAGATCAACTTGTTCGTGGGTTGATCTGTATTCTTCGTTTCTAGAAAAAGAAGAGTAGGGAAGAAATTTGAAATGAAAACAAACCCCTACCACTTTGACATTCGATGTCGAATAATTATTCCTCGAGGATTCAAGATGTTGACGTCATCACTTTCAGCTCTATTCTTCGAGGTGCGTCGAAGACGATGAAGATCCACTGGTGTTAATTGTTCTTCATTGGATAGATGATTTTTCAGAGTTTCATTAGAGAATACTCCATGTTTAATTCTCCCTCCACCAATGCATTAGACAATAAAAAGGAAATCACGTCTCAACGTTTCAGTTACGTTGTGACATCGCATCGTTACGTTGTTTCATTTATGAAACAGTGTCATTGTTATGCTTCCTTTATTGCATTGTTATGCTACATGATATGGGCCATTAATGAGCCTCATTAATGCACCACGTTGTTGCCTCATCGTTGCACCGCAGTTTCGCTATGTCACCTCTCGTCGGATGAAAAAAGAAAATAAAATAACTTTTAAAGTTATTTTATTATTTTCTAAAAATTCTGAAAATAAAATTTTCTATTTGGCTCTTTCCGACCAAATTTAAGTCCATTCTAGGTGAATCCTGGCATTCTGAGTTCAATAGTGTTCTCAGATTTTCGATCTGAACCCTGTTTCAAAAGTTACAAAAACTCGCTCACGCATTTACTGAACGTACCTTAAAAAAGTTCAAATTTCCATTTCGGGATCTCTGGGCCTCGGAATCACATGCCTTCAGAGTGCGCAATCTCAGAATAATTCCATATGATTTATAAAAAAATACACTGAATTTCTGAGACATTACGATTACAACCTTCAAAAATCCTATGCCCAATATTTTGATAAGATGTTAAAAAATATATATTATTTTGGGAATTATAATGAAAATTATCCTTCAATTACTTCTAATAAGGGCGGTTTATTATTTTAGTTACTAGTAACCATGATGGTTTTGTTCCTCACAAATAATATATATGTTTTAATTTAAATTTAATTTAAAATAGAAATATTCTAATTATTTATTTCTTTATAAATATTTAAAGTTTTAGATATATATAGGGTAAAATTTTATTTACACATAAAAAATAGTTAATAACTATGTATTATACTATTTTTTATCACAAATATTTTAGGGATGTCTTAACCTTATATATATATATATATATATATATATATATATATATATATATTACTATCATTGTAGAGCATCAAGTATCCTTTCACTTTTTTTTATAAATGGATTTACAAATGGTATTTATTAAAATGTATACATTCACAATGAACCTTTTATTCTAAAATCAATTCATAAACATTTAAACATAATAAAATATATTAGTTTCTGTTAAAAAAGTATAAGTAAAAATAAAATTATACAAAAAAATATTCCCAAAAAATATAAGAGTTTGAAAAATCAAACAAAAGAATCAGAATTGGATATTTGTTGTAAAATTATTGTGTTTTTTAAATATATGACACAATTTGTTATAAAAACAATTAGTTTCTTCATGAATTTAAAAAAAAAATACATGAAGATGAGTAAGGGAAGATAAATGAGTCTGGCTACTATATAAAGATGTGTAGGGGAAGATCTCTTTTTTAGTCTCACTTTATAATTGTAACACTCAAGCCTCAATTATAGTAAGTGAACACTCCATTTTAATAAAACTATAATAAAATTCACATTTTAATATTTCATGTCACAAAAATTATAATTTTATAGAATATATATCAATTTTTAACTTGGTCAAAATAAGTCGAGAATGAATTTTTGAAAATTTCCCTTAGAAATAAGCTTTTATAAATAATTGAAAATACAGTATATAACAATTCATAATTTTATTTATAATAATTTTTAATAATATTTATAATTAATATTCTTTAACTATTAATTTTATATAAATAAATATAAGATCACTTGTAGGTAAAAAGGATATTTTTCAAAAAACTATTTTTTCATAAAATTGTTTTTGTTTAAAAAGGAATAATGTTTATCCATTGTAATTAATTAAAATAATATTTAATGATGAATGATTTAAATATAATCTATAGATTATATATATATAACTATATTAATTTAAATCCATATGATTATGATTACTAGTCATATAGTTAAAATAAGATATTCTTATGCTTGAAAATTGTATTTCTTGAAAACCCATTTTTTGACACGATGTGCGGGTTTGTTTTTTAACTAAATTCTACCAATTTTATGATTATAATTTTATAAAATATATTATATATTTTTAATCATCATAATTAGTATTAGGTAATAATTTCAACTTAATTTTTTGTCATAATGAATAGTAAAAATAGTAAAAATTAATTACCACGGTCAAGGTTTAAAAAGGTTTTGCATGTTACATGCACTTGTTTTAAAATTAATTTTCCATACAAATATAATTTTTATTTGATAAATTGGATTTCATATTTGGAATAAGTGGTTCAAAATTATCTAATAAGGATCAATTTATTTTATTCTTAAAGGATAAATTACCTAGGCTAAAAAACTAGTTACCGTGGTGAAAACTAAAATAGAAAAAGTGAGTAACCTTGGAGGTAAAGGAAATAACATTTTTAAAACATGATTCTTTTTATTGATGGAGGTTTTTATCGACCTTTTAATCCCACCAATTCATTTTTTTGTATCAATTTTAGAGTCACTTGGGGTGTGATTGACTTCCCATTATTGAATAGTTTTAAGTATTTACAAAAATGTCACTCCTCCTAAATTATAAAAGGACACTCTATCTCCCCTCACTTTTCCAAACCTCTAAAGATATTTGGATCAACCAAATACAGCCAAAATATATCCCTAAAATCATTATACACATTATAGAGTTGGATTTTATTCCTAAAATACCAACCCTAGGATCCTTAAGAAGATATCCAGATGAGGTTTCTCTAAGAGATGGTAATCGTCTTAACGAAGCTCTTTATTTTTATTTCTTCTTTTACAACCTTCAATTATGTATTAAAATTTACAATATAATTACACTAATATGTCCCATATACTAAGATGGTATTATTTTTATTTCGTAATATTTATCTATATCCTTCTTCTTAAAATGGAAAACAGAGTCATCGCTCGTGTGTACAGTGAACTACCGCATCGCAAACCAATGTAATTTGGTTTCCATCATTGAATCACATGGATAGTAATAATGTAACATCCTGTATTTTTATGAAATATATTATTTAATATTAATTTAAATTATTTAATATATTTTTCTACACTCAAGACATAGTTTAACATACGTTACACGTAATTCCAAGTTTATCTTGTGTTTCATACAACATAGAGTCCCTTTGATGACTTACGTTACATGCAAGTCCGAGTCTTACTTGACAACAATATACTAAAAATATTATTTATTTAACATAATATTTATCACCTATCTGTTGGAATAGTGGGAATTAATATGATCAACTAGATTATGAAATCATATTTTACACATGTTTATAAAATTAATTCTTTGGTTACCAATTAATTAGAAATGAAAATAACGTCCAATTGAATATAAATGATGTGTTTTTATGAAAAAATATTTTTATGACCAGAATGAAGTTTTATATTAATAAATTAAATTAATCATTACTGGTGAAATATGTTAATGAAATTTATATTTTTTATATTTAATCAATTTTTTTGAAATTCATCCAATAATTTTGATGGGGTTAAGATAAGAATAAATCCAATTTTAAGTATAAAACGTTGTATATTTTTAAAAGAAATTTTTACCATGTTTATAATTTTTATTTGAAAAAATAAAATTAATTTTTGAAATAGGAATACCAAAATTTACTTTGGTTTATTTTTTGTTATTTTTCTAAGAAATTTCATATTTTTATGAATAGTGAATGACACCAAATTTTGTTTGAAAACTAGTTTTTCGTATAATTATTTTATAGTGTTAAATTATATTTTTAATTATTTTTAAATTATAATTAGATAAATTTTATATAATTTAAACCAATTTATGTCCCTATAATCAATTTCAAATTTAATTTAGATATAAACACTTAGAAATTTTTTGAATATATTCCCTTTAAAAATCGGCTTTGTCATCCCTTCAGTGGGATTAATTTTAAATTAATTTATGCCTATTATGTAATTGGAATTTGGAAAAATGGATTTCATATTTTTAATTATAATAATTTATAGTTTATAATTAGTTAAACTTAGTTTTTGACTAAAAATATTAGTGAAAGTAATTAAAATTAATCACAATAATTAAGGTAAAAATGAGTTTACTTAGTGGTTAATCATTAAACTTAAGGGGACAAATGACCTAAAAACTTTTCCAAACCCCATTTATGGAAATTATTCTCCCATATCACCTCTTTTATAAAATTTGGATCATTATTTGAGGCACATGATGTAAGGGAGACCTCTCAATAGTGTTTTCCTTTTTATATTTATAAGAATGCCACTCCCCCTCCACTATAAAAAGGTACTCACCCTCCCTGATTTCTTCACACATATCGAGCCCTTTTTCTCATAAAAACCCTGACCAAATAATCTACCAATATGCATATCCTAACCCTATAGTCCTAAATTTGGTAATAAATTTATCCAAGGAAGCCCTTTGGTGCAATCCAAAAGGATTTACCCGAAAAAAGAGGTAACATTCTTCAGCGTGCATTTATGTTTTATTTCTTTCTCCACCCATTCAATTATTATTATTCCATGATTATATAATAAAATAAGTATCATGTATATACTGATATTTTTTTATGTTAATTTTTATACCTAAAACTACACACACTTCTATAAAATGGGTAATGAAATTATTGTTCATGTGTACAGCGAACTATCGCCTCACGAAACAATGTCCTTCATTTTTCCTTTTCCAGCTCTCATGGTCAGTAATTATGATGGAAACCCTTTTTATATGATATATATTATATTTTTGTTTTATTAATACTTTTTAAATTTTTATATAAAACATTCCTTCATGCTTTCCATTTTTTTAAATATAATAACATTGTTTGTTGACATGTGGACTATTGCCTCCTCAAAGCGATGTGATACGTTCACACATTACAAAGAATGTATTAAGTATGGGTTTAAAAAAATATATTATATAAATGAAATATATAATATATTTAAGACATAATTATCATTATATAAATATAATATATCCTTTTCTTTAACACCTTTTCACACACTAAAAATGTGATAACGTCGTTCGTGGATGTGTGGACTACTACCTCCTCAAAGCGATGTCATTACTTTTACATACAAAGTATTATGTTTATATGTATATATAATTAAATAATATGGTATTTATGATATAATGATAATTCTGTAAATATAAATTTTACTTACCTTCTTTCCATAATGATCATGGAAAAATGGGAATGTTACTCATGCGTATGTATGACCTACCATCTCCATGATTGTAACGTTGGTTCATTTTTCATAACCATCATTCATGATTAGTTTTAAAAGTTTAATTAATGAATAAATATTATAATTATTTCATTATTATTATTCTGGAGATGTTTTAATAATTACCCCTTTGACCATAATTTACCTACCAAAGTTGTTTTTAACACATAAACTGAATATGGTAAAAACATGCGAATTAAACATTATTGATTAAGTAATTGTATATAACTTTTTTATAAGTGAAATAAAATTAAAAATTGACTTGTAAAAGGTTATTAATAAATTATATAATTAAAATAATTTTATTATTTAGGAATATAAAGGAAAATCATGACAAATCAAACTCAAGGTAGGGGGTTTTCTCTCAATTTACTTTCCAATAAGACATATTTATTATTATGAACATAGTTACTTTTATATAGTGTATCTACTACCATATGAATTATTATATCATTAGTTACATTTATTTAATGATATTAAATGTTTTAATTTATGTTATTCTTTCATGGATCTCATTATTCAAAAGTTACTCAAGTGGTAAGGGATTTCTTAACTTAATTTCTGTTCAATGGGTTAAAATTCTATTTCATTTGTTATGTTATGCCAAGAATATGTGTGAAATGAAATATGATTGTATTATTATGTATTTAAAATTATATTTTGTGGATTTAAATTTTTCACACATAATTATATCATTTATTCATTATCACACCAATGATACGATCTTTATAAGGTTTTTTTTCTCATCCCACTTTTATTTCTCTAAGATATATTACATGTTCACAAATTATTTTTGTTGTGGTTTATATGATTCCCATGAATGTATTTTATGATTATTATCCTTAAATTTATGAGTTTTTACATATCCTTTTTATGTTTTCTCTTTCATGGGGTTTATAGTTTCAAATTTACCAAAGAGGTAATGGAATTTTTGTCACAATTTTACTTCTTTGAGAAGTTTATTATGTTATATACCTATCTTCTTTTATGAGGTGTATATAATTATCCTTTGACATGTTATATCATGAATATTTTTATTCACATGATATTATATGTTTTATTTTAATGTTATTCCTTCATGGATATTAATGATTCAAATGTTTCAAAGTGGTATGGGACACTTTGGAATGTTTATAGATTATTTTCCTAAAGAATGTTTAGATAACCTTTTGATGTCTTTTCCAATAATCAATGTCAAAAACCCTTTTTATTAATTATCCTCAACTAAGGATATTTTTTATTTATATCGTCCTCATTAATTATTTGTATGAATTATGTTTGTTTCAAAGAGATTGTTATAAAACCTGTTTCATTTCCAAGGTTTGATTATGTCCTAAAGAGATTTTTATGAAACTAGTTTCTTTTAAAAGGGTTGATTATGTACTAAAGATATTTTTATAGAACCCATTTATTTTCTATGGTTTATTCTTGTTTCAAAGAGATTGTTTTGGATACCATTTCTTTTATATGGTTTAATCATGTTTCGAAGAGATTGTTTTGGAACCCTTTTCTTTTCCATGGGTTAATCATTTTTCAAATAGATTATTTTGGAGCCCATTTATTTTCCATGGGTTAATCATGTTTCAAAGAGATTTTTTTGGAACCCATTTATTTTCCATGGGTTAATCGTGTTTCAACATGATTTTTTTGGAACCCATTTCTTTTCCATGGGTTAATCATGTATTAGAGAGATTGTTTTGTAACCCATTTCTTTTTCATGGGTTAATCATGTTTCAAGGAGATTATTTTGAAACCCATTTATATTTCATGGGTTAATCATGTTTCAAAGATATTTTTATTGAACCTTTTCCTTTTCCATGGGTTAACCATGTTTCAATGAGATTGTTATGAAACCAGTTTACTTTCCATGGGATAATCCTATTCTGAAAAGAATAAAGGTTGTTTCAATGAGATTTGTTGAATTATCTATGTATTTGGTTCTTGGATGTCATAAATGATGGGTTTACCCAGATAGTGTCGGGTGAGCCCATTATATCTTATATGATGGGTGCACCCAAATATCACTTTGATGCATTAGGTACTCCAGAGATGGAAGTCAACCATATTGGTTATTCCATTATAATGGTTCTATGAGATGATGTTCCAAGATACCAAAATGTTTTATATATTCTTGATATGGATTTATGATGTTTCTTTTGATCAGTATTGATATCACATGGCTCATAATTATAAATTCTTATGAAATTTTTCTTTGATAAAGTCTTATGCCATGTTTTTATGTTTAATGATACAAGTATTTATTGGTATGAATATTCATATTTTATAATCATGTATTTTGATTATGTCATCATACTCTTATGCTCTTATTATGATAACTGATGAAATTCATTTTTTAATGCTTAAATTTTCCCTTACTAATCATTTTAGATCAACCTTCTTATGTTTCATTTTCCATAGGTTTTAAAAAATTATGTTGAACGATTTTTGTCCATAAAGGATTTCACAAGGATGGTGTTAGTGACCTATTTTGAAATAATAAAAGCTGGGTTAAATGGGAGAAATGTTCTTTTGATGAATTTTGAATTATTTATATAGGAGTTTTTCTTAATTTTATAAAACTCTAAACCTAAATGGTCCTCCATAATGTAAGTGATCCAATTTTTTCATTGATTTTTAAGGTTTTGATGGAAAAAAATTGGGTCACAATTATCAGCATCATAGATGGAAATGTAAAGTTATGGATTCCAACACAGGATTCAGGAGTGTGGGACATGGGCTGTTATAGTTGGTATCAAAGTTCAATTTAGATAACTTTGGATAATATAATGTTTTCATATGAGGTTATCTTAAGAGTTATGGATACTGTTATAGGACTATAAGATTAAGGTTTATCAAAAGTTCAATTTCTTATAAAACTCATTTAAGGGTTTTAATTAGTAAAAATATTGAGGTTGTTAATGAAATTTTTTGAGAAATTTTTTTAGGATGAAGTATTTTTAAACCCTAGTATAAAAATGGAGTGTTTTTAGGGAAGAATTAGTTTTCATGTTTAAACAAAATAATGTACAACCTATATTCTTGGTGAAAACCCGTTTCATCCATCTAGGCGGTGGGGATTGAACCAATGACCAAAGGATGATAAGGGTTTTTTGCACTACCACTGGCCAACACAATGTTTTGGTTAGAATGGTCTTTTTTTTACAAGTAATGATTACATTTATTACCTAAATGTGTGGTATTTTATTTTAGGGATAATGGTTGATTTTTCTTAGAGAAATATATGATCAAATCCTTATAATATTTGGGTTTCAAACTTATTCCATAAATTTTTTATTAATTTTAAGGATAGTTATTTATGGAATGATTTAGTTTCAAATTTGGGTATTACTTCTAAATATTAATGTATCATATAAATTTTTACTCATTTTGGGAATTATCTTACCATGTGCTAGCCATTTTGGTTTAGGTTAATGTCTAAAGACAATTTGAATAGCTTGAAAATCCCTTTTTTGTTGAAATTGACTAAATGATTAAATTATACTCATTAAGTAAGTGTGTTTCTTTTTTTAGTGGTCTATATGGTAATATAATTTTATAACTCTATAAAAAGGTTCTTGAAACAAAATATATTATCCTAGTACCTTCAATTCCGAGGAACCGGTGGACTTTTAGATCATCACATATTTATGTTTCTGAGTCCCATAACTTTCCATTGATCATTCACATGTTTTTGATCAATGATCTCAATCACTCTTTATAATTATTTATGTTTTTCCTCTATTCCCACTTATGTTCTCTCTAGGTGGAACCCTAGTAATACGTAACTTACAGTGACCTTTATGTTTTAAACTTTCCCCATTTAATAATATTTTTTATTAACTCTTTTTATGATGTGGGTTTCTATAAATTAATTATAAAAAAAAGTTAATCCTATGATAACCAAGATGAATTTCGAGGGAGAAATTAATTGTAAGGGGTGTAGGATGTAACATCCTAAAATTTTAGGAAATATATTCTTTCAAATTAATTTAAATTATTTAATAGATTATGTTACATGAAATACATATTTTATCTTTCATCACACACAACACCAAGTTTATCATACATTTCACACAACATTGAGTCCCTTTGATGACTTATGTTACACACAATATCGAGTCTTATGAGACAACAATATACTATTAATATAATTTATTTAACATAATAGTTATCACCTAGAAGTTGGAATGGTGGAAATGAATGTGATTAAATAAATTATGAAATAATATTTTATGAATTTTTATAAATTAAATTCATTGGTTATCAATTAATTATAAATGAAAATAAAGTCCAATTGAATATAAAAGATGGGTTTTTATGAAAAACTATTCTTATGACCAGAATGGTGTTTTATCTTACAAAATTAATTTAATCATTATTATTGAAATATGTTAATGAAATTTATATGTTATATATTTAATAAAAAAAATTAAATTAATCCAATAAGTTTGATAGGGTTAATATAATAATAAATCCAATTTTAAGCATAAAAAGTTATATATTTTTAATAGGTAGTTTTACCACCTTTTAAGGGTACACCAGTTTTAAATATGTTTTTTGAAAAGTTTATAATTTTTATTTGAAAAAATAAACTTAATTTTTTAAATTCTAATATAAAAATTCAATTTGGGTGAATTTTTGGTATTTTTCTAATAATTTTCATATTTTGATGAATAGTGAATGACACTGAATTTTAATTGAAAAATGCTTTTCCATATAAATAATATATAGTATAAAATTATATTTTTAATTAGTTTTTAAGTATATTTATATAAATTTTATATCAATTAAACCAATTTAGTTCACTAGAATCAATTTCACATTGAATTTAGATATAAAAACTTAGCAAACTTTTGAACATGTTCACCTTAAAACCCCACTTTGTCATCCCATCTGTAGGATTAATTTTAAATTAATTTCTTTCATTTATGTGATTGGAATTTAGAAAAATGTATTCCATATTTTTAATAATAAAAATTTATAATTTCTAGTGAGGTAAAATTAGTTTTTTACTAAAACTATTAGTGAAAATAATTAAAATTAATTACAGCGATTGCGGTAAAAAACGAGTTTACTTAGTGGTTAAACATTAATCTTAAGGGGCCATATGACCTAGAAACTTATCCAAACCCCATTTTCAAGAAATTATTAAATATATCACCTATTTTATCTAATTTTGATCATTATTTGAGGCACATTATGTAAGTGAGACTTCTTAATAGTGTTTACCTTTTTTATATTTACAAGAATACCACTTCCCCTCCACTATAAAAAGGAACTCATCCTCCCCCATTTATTCACACATATAAAGACTTTTGGATCATCAAAAACCTACCCAAATAATCTCCCAACACACCTACCTTCACTCTATACTCCTAAATTTTTTAATAAATCCATCCAAGGAATCCCTTTGATGCAAACCAAAAGGAGTTACCCAAAAGAAAGGTAACATTATTCAACATGATTTTATGTTTTATTTGTTTCTCCACCCTTTCAATTATTCTTATTAAATAATTATATAATAAAATTATTATCCTATATATAATTATATTTTTTTAGGCTAATGGTTTTACCTACACCTACACACACTTCAATCTAATGGGTAATGAAATTATCATTCATGTGTATGGCGGACTACTACCTCACGAAATGATGTCATTCGTTTTTCCATTACCACATCTCATGGAAGATAATTATGAGGTACGCACTATTTTTATATGATATTTATGATATTTATGTAATATTTATACTTCTATAATCTTTATATAATACATAGCTTAATGTTTTCCATTTTGTGTAAATATAATAACATCATTTGTGGATGTGTGGACTACCGCCTCCTCAAAGCAATGTGATACGTTCACACATTATGTGGAATGTTTTAAGGATGGGTTTAAAAAAACATATGTTATATAAATTAAATATATATATTATATTAATGAAATAACTACCTTAATATAAATATAATATATCATTTTCTTTAACACCTTTTTACACACTGAAAAAATGAAAAAGTTGTTGGTGGGCTTGTGGACTACCACCTCCTCGAAGCTATGTGATTCCTTTTACATCATAGTAATTATATGTATATATATATAATTAAATAATATGGTATTTATGATATAATTATTATTATGTAAGTGAAATTGTTACTTACCTTCTTTCCATAATGATCATTGAAAAATGGGAATGTTACTCATGCGTACGTATGATCAACCATCTCCATGATTGTAATGTTGGTTCATTTTTTATAACCATAATTAATGATAGGTTTTAAAAGTATAATTGATGTATAAATATGATAAATATGTAGTTATTGTTATTTTTAGATGTTTTAATAATGACCCTTTGACCGTAGTTGACCTACCAAAGTTGTTTTTGACACATAAACCGAATATGGTCAAAACATATGACTTAAACATTATTGATTAAGTAATTGTATATAACTTATTTATAATTGAAATAAAATTAATAATAAACTCAGAAAATTTTATTAAGAAATTATATAATTAACATATGATTATTATTCAAGAAGATAGAGGAAAATCATGACAAATCGAACCCAAGGTAAGGGGTTCATCTCAATTTACATTCAATTGAGACATATTTGTTATTATGCACATAGTTAATTTTATATGGTGTATCTTCTAACCTATGGATTTTTATATCATGATTTTAATTTATTTAATTATATTAAATTTTTTAATTGGTTTTATTATTTTAGGGATCTCATGATTCAAATTTTACTAAAGTAGTAAGGGATTTCTTAACTCAATTTCTATTCATTGGGTTAAACTTTTATGTCATTGGTTATATTATGAAACGAATATGTGTGAAATGACATATGATTTTATTATTATTTATTTATACTTTTATTTTGTGGATTTACATTTTTCAGACATAATTATATCATCAGTTTATTCTGAACCCAATGATATGATCTTTGTAAGGTTTTTTTCTCATCTCACTTTTATTTCTCTGAGATATATTCCATGTTCACCACTTATTTTTACTATGAGGTGTATATACTTACTGTGAATGTATTTGATGATTTGTATCCTTAAATTTATGGTGTTTTAAATATCCTTTTGATAATCACTCTTTCATGGGGTTTACGGTTTCAAAGTTACCAAATTGATAATGGAATTTTTGTCACAATTTGTTTTATTTGAGACGTTTGTTATGTTATACACATATCTTCTTTTATGAGGTGTATATACTGATAATTTGAAATATTATATCATTAATATACTTATTCCAATGATATTATACATTTTATTTTAGTGTTATTACTTCATAGTTATTAATGATTAAAATGTTTCAAAGTGGAATGAGATGTTTTTGAATGCTTAAAGATTATTTTACTCAAGAATATTTTAGTGATATTTTAAGTTCATTCACATTAATAAACATCAAAAAAACTTGTTGTTACTTATATTCCACTGGGGATATTTTTATTTATAATATCTTTATTCATGATTTGGATGAATTATGTTTGTTTCAAAGATATTTTTATAAAACTTGTTTATTTTCCATAGGTTGACTATTTCCTAAAGATATTGTTATAAAACATGTTTCTTTTCCACAAGTTGATTTTTTCCTAAAGATATTATAATAGATCCCATTTATTTTCCATGGTTTAATCATGTTTAAAATATATTTTTTTGGAACCCATTTATTTTACATGTTTTAATCATGTTTCAAAGAGATTGTTTTAGAACCCATTTCTTTTCCATGGGTTAATCAAGTTTCAAAGAGATTATTTTGGAACCCATTTCTTTTCTATGGTTTAATCATTTTCCAAAGATATTATTTTGGAACCCATTTCTTTTCCATGGGATAATCATGTTTTAGAGATATTTTTTTGGAACCCATTTTTTTCCATGGGTAAATCATGTTTCAAATAGATTTTTTTGGAACCCATTTATTTTCTATAGGTTAATCATGTTTCAAAAAGATTGTTTTGGAAACCATTTCTTTTACATGGGTTAATCATGTTTAAAATATATTGTTTTGGAAACCATTTCTTTTCTATGGGTTAATCATCTTTCAAATATATTGTTATGGAACCCATTCCTTTTCCGTGGGTTAACCATGTTTCAAAGAGATTATTATGGAACTTGTTTCCATTCCATGGGTTAATCATATTATGAAAGGAATAAAGGTTGTTTCAATTATCTTTGATTAATTCTCTATGTATTTGTTTCATGGAAATTATAAATTATGGGTTCACCTAGATAGCATAGGGTGAGCCTATTATAGCTTATATGATGGGTGCACCCAGATAACACTCTGATGCATTAGGTACTCTGAAGATGGAAGTCAGTCATATTAGTTATTTCATTGTAAGGGTTATCTAAGGGTTCTATGAAATGATGTTCCAAGATACCAAATTTTTTTATATATTCTTACTATGGGTTTATAATGTTTCTTTTGATTAGTAGTGATATCACATGGCTCATTATTATTGATTCTTATCAATATTTCCTTTGATAAATTATTATTTTATTTTTTCATGTTTTATGATACATGTATTTATAGATATGAATATTCTTATTTATACTCATGAAATTTTATTATGTCATCATACTGTTATACTCTTTTTATGCCCACTGATGGCATTCATTTGTTAATGATTATGTTTTCTATTACTGAGCGTTTGAGATCACCCTTCTTATGTTTTCTTTTCCTTAGGTTTTAAATAATTATGTTGAATGATTTATTTCTATAAAGGATTTCATAAGGATGATGTTTTTGACCTATTTTGAAATAATAAAAGCTAGGTTAAATGGTAGAAATGTTATTTTTATGACTTATAAATTGTTTATGTTAGAGTTTTTTCTAATTTTCTAAAACTCTAAACCTAAAAGTTCCTATAGAATTTAAGTGATCCAAGTTTTCCATTTATGTTTTAAGGTTTTGATGGAAAAATTTGGGTCACAATTATTATCATCATAGTCAGAAATATAAAGTTATGGATTTCAACATAGGATTAAGAAGTGTAGGTCCTGGGATATTACACATAATGATGGAAATAATATGATACATGTTATATGTTATTAATTCTATAAAATAAATCTTTCATCCACTTATTTACCCTTTCACCCATTAAGGGAATGATATTGTTGCTCTTGTGTACGTACAACCTACCATCTCCACGAAGCGATGCAATAAATTTTCTATGTAAAACTTTAATAAATGGTTATAAAAATGTATCTAATAAATAAATATGATATTTATAACTTTAATATCATTTTAGATATGATGGATTTATATCCTATGTAGAATAACTGAAACTCCTATTATAAACATGTATAAGAAAATGAAGCACTTAACACCCGAAACAGTTGTAATAATGAAATATTATTAATAAATGGGTGATAAGATTTTATAATAGGATCATATATGATATTATAAATATTAATATGGTTTGGGTATGAATTATTAACATGATTAAAACCATTAAAAAGTAGGTTAAATCATGTTCAACTAACAGGAAGTGTGAGGTAAGATATTTCGTCTCAATTTTCATTTCATTGTGACATATTTGTTAATATAAACCTATTCACTTTTATGTGGTGTATATAATGAAACTTTTTCATATTTAACATGAATATCTATTCACTGATTATTTTTAATATTTAAATTCAAGTTTATACTTTCAATGGGTTATAATTTAAAAGTTACCAAAGAGGTAAGAAGTTATTTTACAATCTCGCTTTCTTTTGGGATTTCTTTTACATTTGTTAAAGGAATATTATCAAGTATCCTTCATAAGATCCAATAATTTTGTTATCATATGAATATTTAAGGAGTTTCCATATTTTATTATAAATTTTACTCTCTTTGGTACTTGAATTAATAAAATAAGTGTTTAAAATAAAAATTGATTTAATTTCTCTTTAAATGAGATATATTTTTCTTCCATGTCCATGTTTTCCAAAATTATTTTACAAAAGTCCTTTTATTTACTTAGATAATTTATTAAGGACATTATAAGTTATAATTTACTTTTAAAATGGTTTTAAAGGAATATTTATACTATTTTATGAAAGTGATGTTTTTTAATATCTTTACAAAAATTAAAAAGTAATGTTTTAATGTATAAGGCGATGAGGAAATTTCCCACCACCATAATCATTTCACAAAATTTAGATTCTTATACACATTTTAAATGGATTTAAAAAAAATTATGAAATATTATTTTAATATTTCAATTCCATTCACTTTATTCTTCCAAGGGGCATTATTTTATGGCAAAAACCTATATTTCGGATGAATCGATGGTCACCTATCATATCTTAATTAATTTTGTGATTATTAAATATCACTTGAGAAAATCACTTTTTTGTGATAATATTTAATTGGGAATTATATTTCTTTTAAATTTTCATATTATTTTTTATCATGGATATGATTATTTCCTAAACTATAAACAATTTTTACATATGTTGTTTACTTTTAAATTTATTTGATTAATTGATGAAATATTGATAAATCCATATCCTTTACTAAATATGGATATTTGTTGATAATGAATATTGTTCATGAATTAAATCGATTGTTTGATATATGAGGAATTCTTTGGAAATACAGTGAAAGATGGGGCCTAGAATTATATAGCCCCTTGATTCATCAACGGGTCTCATGAGACAAATTAGTTGGCCAAATTAAATTTTTTTTACCTATAGTTTTAAATTTTATTGGTGAAAAGTATTAATAGTTTAGACGTCATGATGTATAAGATCTTAACATCCAATATTAATAATTTCCTTCATTGAGAATTCAGATATTATTATCCATGATATTATTACATTGATATTATCCATGGATGCATTTTGTTCTCAAGTTATTGATTAAAGAGAATGTGTGTTTAGTTATTTACCTTTCCATATTTATTATTCCTTATCTAAGAAATATAGTCAAGTTATTGATTAAATGAAATGTGTGTTTAGTTATTTACCTTTCCATATTGATTTTTTCTTATTGATTCATGATAACTTCTACTATACATAACTTTTACTGAGTATTTTATCTCAAAATTTTTTCCTTTCCCAAATATATGAAGAATAATTATTTTAATGAACTCAAGGATGCCAAATATTTTCCTTTAATATGTTATATATTTTATTTCCAATGTAATTTGAGTATCATGTATGTATATGATTCTCTAAAACTACTAAATTGATTGGTCCTTTGGGATTTGACCCCTTTGTATCTATGACTTTGTAATAAAGTAGAAATTGTCTTTGGGTTACTGGAGTTGG
Organism: Viscum album; assembly: GCA_963277665.1. Lineage (NCBI taxonomy): Eukaryota > Viridiplantae > Streptophyta > Magnoliopsida > Santalales > Viscaceae > Viscum > Viscum album. The sequence goes on from OY728141.1 coordinate 1,800,554,542, forward strand.
GGTTGTTATAGTTGGTATCAGAGTAAGTTTAGTAGAAACCTTGGGAACTAGATTAAGGAAAATATAGATTATGGAACATAACCCTATGATAGAAATTAAGGATATGTCGAATTTAATAATAATATCCTAAATTTTTGGTAAGGTGGATATTTTTTGGTTTTTTACAATAAATACATCCCAATATGAATACTAAAAGTGGACATGGTTCTAGTACATTTTTACCTAGGGGTAATAACTTTGAAAAGGGCGCATTGGACTTTGACTCAATTGCCACCTAGTGCACGACAATAGGCTTTACTGCACACCTGTTTTGACACTCCTAGGGGATATGATTAGGATAATTCTCATTTTTTACAAACCATTATAAATGATTTGAAAATAAATGCATCCCCAAAGAAACTAAGTTTATGATTTTGAGATTAAAAATGAAAAAAAAATCAATTTATGTTAAGTGTTACACTAGATTTATAATTATACATTATAATTTAAAATTCATAATTTTATGATCTAATATAATACATTACATTATTTAGAAATAAAACTTAGAATAAAGAATGGTATCAACAATCATGGTCAATGTAGAAATTTTCTTGTTGAGCAGCGAATACAGCTGGTATTAGAATTGGGAAGATCATGGATATATTAGGGTAGCTTAATCATGTTATGGAAAATAAACTTGGCCAAATGGAGCAACCTATTATTACTTAGTTTGATTCTCCTATGTTGGATTTCTTCATGTGATAGAATTCCCCATCATTTAGTGTTACTACTAATATTGTGATAACTGTTCAATGGATTAAGTCCCTTGAAAATATATTTATAGCCTGTGATGTGATGAAAAGGAAAAGTTTTTACTTTTAGTATATTTTCTCAAGGGTGATGATGATAAATGGTGGTCATTGATCCAGAATAATTTGAAGGAAGAAGAAACAAAACATATTGAATGGATACCTTTTAAAGAAACATTCCTCGATAAATAATTCCCTCATGGGAAATTAAATGAAATGTAAAGAAAGTTCATTATATTAAATAAAAAGGAATAAAAAGGTTTTGTAGAGTGTAAGGATACCTTTCCATGAATATCTAGGTATTTTATGAATTACATACACAATAAAGAATGAAATATTGACCATTTATTTAAAGGTTTTAATCCAATCCTCTGAAGGGAAATGGTTTCTCAAACTTTTTCATCATATGATGAAATAGTTTTATGTGCCATAAAAATAGAGAAATAAATTTCTCATTCCTATATATTCAAGGGGAAACAAGTGAAAAAGATTTCATTTTAATACCAATAAAAAGGGAACACATCTAATAAGAATAATAAAATGAATCATCATGTAAAAAATTTGGGAAGAAACATCCAAGGAAATTTTTAAAGGGCATGGGAGTTTTTTACAAGTGTGGTGATAACGGTCATCTAGATAATGAATTAAAGGGTAAGAAACAAATAAATGATGTACAATGATTTAGTTTTAAATAAATAGGGAATTTTTTATATCAATACCCCAAGCATCAAGGGAATATACCATAGAAGAGTCCAAGGGGATAATCCAAGCTTATGTGATCACTACAGCTAAGGTGGAAGTACCCAATGATGTGGTGGGTGATACTTTAATCATAGCCTCAAATTTATCCAATGATTTATTTAATTTTGGATATTCAATCTACTTTATATCTTCCATTTTTTCCAAGAAAATTATATATTTATATATCACATTAATAAGGGAGATTTCTTTCAAAAATACTAGTGAAAGTATCACTACAACAAGGATGTGTCAGGAAGTCCCAATTATGACACACAAATTTTATCTAATTAAAAACTTTGTTATCATACCTACGGTTGAATTTGATATAATCCTTGGTATAGACTAGATTTCAAAATATGATGCAAAAATTTATTACAAAGAGAAGGAAATTATGATTTGTGATGAAGATGTGGAATTCCTTATCTTTAGAGTGGAGAATTTATCATCTAAGTCATGTCTAGATCAACACCCATTAGCTCTTTTGAATGATATTATTGGGGAAAATAGAAATAATAGTCTATAAATGGAAGAGGTAATATTAAAATTTAGGATTCACTTATTGTACATGAATACATTGATATATTTCCTAAGGAATTACTTGGGAATTCTCTAAAGTGTAAATTTTAGATTTTCATTGGTTTAATCCCCAATGCAATACCTATATCAAATACTACCTATATAATGGAGACTATAGAACTAGAGGATTTTTGTGATAATGTCTTTATTAACCCTATTGTTTCACCGTGGGATCCCATGTTCTCTTCATTGAGAAGAAAGATAGATCCATGAGGATGTGTATTGATTATAGGTAAATCAATACTATTACAATAAAGAACAAGTATAATATACATTTTATTGATGAATTATTCAATCAACTTCATAGATATAAATATTTTTCAATGATTGAACTTCATTATGGGTATCATAAATAGTGATTAAATAAGGAATACATTCTGAAGATAGATTTCTAAACTAGGTATAGACATTACAAGTTTATAGTAATTCCATTTGGATTGAATAATATGCCATTAGTTTTTATGGTTCTAATGTATAGAGTATTCAAGTAATATCTTAATTATTTCATTATGTTATTCATTTATGATATCTTGGTGTATCACTTACAAATAATTCTTGAGACTCTTAGAATAAAAGTGTTATATAGGAAATTTAGAAAGTGTGGATTATGGATTCAAGAAGTTAATTTTCTTGAAAATATTGCCTCCAAGGATGGAATATCATTTGATCTTTTTAATAAAAATGCAGTCATAGAATGACCTACACTAACAAACATAACCAAGGTACGTAGTTTTATTGTTTTGGAAGGTAACTATTGGGGATTTGTTCAGAATTTTTCCCAGTTGACTAACCCATTAACCAAGATTGCACGTAAATGGGTTAATTTTGTTTAGAAAAATTAACTTGAATAATGTTTTGAATAATTGAATAGGAGATTGTTCAATGATCCAATTTTGACTCTGCCATTAGGAAATTATGAGTTTGTGGTATATATTGATGCATCGAAGAAGGTATTAGGTTGTTCCCTTATGAAAAATGATAAAGTTATTGTATATGAATCAAGGTAGTTAAATACTCGTGAATAGAGCTATCCAACCAATGGACTTTATTTGGTAGTTGTAATCTTTACTTTGAAGATACAGATGCATTATCTTTATGGTGAAATATGTGAGATATATATAGACTATAAGAGCCTAAAATACATCTTTTCATAAAAATAACTCAACATGAGGAAAAGGAGATGTCTTGATCTACTCAAGGATTATGATTTCTTAATACACTGCCACCTAGGGAAAGAAAATAAGGTAGTAGATGCATTGAAAAGAAAAGATCAAGGAGTTATGACCCAAATGATGATTGAGAGGGATTATATGTTCATGGATTTAGTAAATATGGATATGTAAATTATTAATGAAGGGGAGAAATCACTTTTTTCAATGATTTCAAAACCATATTTATTTGAAAAGATAAAAAATTATTAATCCTATGATGATAATTTTCAAAATAAAATTAAAGTTGTGAATGATGAGAAGTTGACAGAATTCATATGTAAAGATAGCATTCTAAAATTTGGAAAGAAACTATGTGTTCCATATATACCTGATATGAAAAGAGAATTATTGGATGATGCTCATAGCTTGGATTTATTAATACAATATGGTATCACCAAGATGTATAGAGAGTTGAAGGAACATTTTTTGTGGGATAACATGAAGTGGGAAATTAATGATTATGTGTCTAGATGTTTGGTTTTTCAATAAGTGAAGGATGAGAGAAAGAATCCTAGAGGAGTCATGAAACCTATTATTATTCATATGTGGAAATGGGATTACATTACTATGTAATTTTTCATAGGACTACCTAAGAATACTAGAAGGAATGATGAAATATGGGTTATTGTTGATCACCTTACAAAATCTTTACAATCCCTCAAAATAAGAGAATATTTACCTATAGAGAACATCACAATTCTCTATATTAATGAATTTTTAAGACTTTGTGGTGCACATATTTCAATTGTTTCTGATTATGATCAGTGTTTTACATTGAAATTATGTAATATTATTTATAAGGCTCTTAATATTGAGCTTCATTTGAGAACCGCCTACCATCCTCAAATTGATGGATAGTCCAAAAGGACTATTCAAACATTGTAAGACATGTTGAGATAGTGCTAAATTGATATTAAAGGTATATGGGATCATTATTTACCTTTGGTAGAGTTTCTCTATAATAATAGTTTCCATTCAAGTATTAAAATGGAACTGTATAAAGCATTATATGATAAGAGATGTCATACTCTAACTAGTTAGGATGAAGTTGGTGAAAGGAAACTTATAGGCCTAAAACTTATTGAGGAGAAAATAAAAAAGGTAAATACTATTCAGGATCACATTAAATCAAATCAAAGTAAGAAAAATATTTTTCATAACAACTATAGGAAATATTCAAAATTTCAATTGGGAGATCACATTTTCTTGAAACTATCTCTAAGTAAGAGTGTCATAAGGTTCAGTAAGAAAGGGAATATATGACCCAAGTACAAGAGAACCTTTGAAATTTTGGAAAATATTAAAGCCATAGATTAAGGATTAGAAATTCCACCAAGCCTATCTAAAGTACATGATGTGTTCCATATATAATTATTAAGCAAATACATGTTATACCCAACACATGAGCTCACCTCTGAAAAAATAGAATTAGAACCTGATCTATCTTATTGTGAAGAGTCTATCATGATTCTTAACACTAGAGTGAAAGTATTGAGGAATCATAAGACTCGACTATTAAAGTTATTATGTAGAAATAATAAAATATAGGAAGCAATGTGGGAACCATAGGATGTTATGAATACGAACTACCCTCATTTATTTATAAAGTAATATCCATTAAATTTTGAGGACAAAATTTTTATAGGAGGGAATAATGTAACATTGAGCCTCAATTATAGTAAGTGAACATTAAATTTTAATAAAACTAAAATACAATGAAAATTTTAATATTTCATATCATAAAAATTCTAATTTTATAGTATGAATATTGATTTTGAACTTACTTCGTCAAAATAATCAAAGAATGAATTTTTGAAATTTCCCCTTTGAAATAAAATTTTATGAATAATTGAAAATGAAGTATTTAAATATTTATAATTTTATTAATAATAACTTTTAATAATATGTATAATTAATAATTTTTTAACTATAAATTTTATATAAATAAATATAATATCATTTAGAGATAAAAAGGGATATTTTTCAAAAAAATCAATTTTTTAGGAAAACTGTTTTTATATAAAAACATATAATGTCTATCCATTTTAATTAATTAAAATAATATTTAATGATGAATTATTTAAATTAAATTTATATATTATATATCTAACTATGTTAATTTAAATTCATATAATGATAAATACTATTCATATAGTTAATATAATATCGTCTTATGTTTGAAAAAATGCATTTCTTGAAAAACCATTTTTCAACACAATTTGTGGGATTATTGTTAAACTAAATTGTGCCAATTTCATGATTTGAATTTGATAAAATGGATTAAATATTTTTAATCATAATAATTAATATTATTTAATAAGTTTAACTTAATTTTTTATCATAATTAATTGTAAAAATAGTAAAAATTAATTATCACGGTTAAGGTAAAAATGAGGTTTTGCGCATTAAATATACTTGTGTTAAAATTAATTTTCCAAACACCTGTAATTTTTTTATAAATTGGATTTAATACTTAAAATAATTGGTTCCAAATTATCTAATTATTATCAATTTATTTTAGTCTTAAAGTATAAATTACCTAGGTTAAAAAACTAGTTACTGTGGTGAAAACTAAAATGGTACAAATGAGTAACCTTGAAGGTAAAGGAAATAACATGTTTAAAACATGTTTATTTTTAGTGGTGGAGGTGTGAATAGAAATTATCATCCATAAACTCCATTATTTATCAATTTTTTAGGAACTTGGGGTGAGAATGACTTCCCATTATTGAATAGTTTTGGGTATTTACAAAAATGACACTCCTCCTCAATTATAAAAGGGCACTCCCTCACCCCACTTCTTGACACCTATAAAGCCATTTTTTATTGTCCAAACCCGATAAAAATATATCCATTAAGTCCTTATACAAATTATAGATATTCTTTTATTACTAAAATACCAACCCTAGGGTCCTTAAGAAGAGATCCAAAGGTGGTTTCTCTGAGAAAAGGTAATCATCTTAACGAAGCTCTTTCTTTTTCTTTCTTCTTTTACAACCTTAAATTATGTATTATAACTTCCAATATAATAAAACATTTATATAAAATATAATGATATGTTATTATTTTTATGGAATAATATTTATCCATATCCTTCTCAATCAAATGGGAAACAAAGTAATCACTCATGTATACAATGAACTATCACCTCGCGAACCAATGTAATATGTTTTCCATCGCCGACTCACATGGATAGTCATAATGATTGAAATAATGAATATATATGACACATATGAAATGATATTAATTATTTAAATTTAATATATAATCCACTTCCTTACCCTTTCACCCATGAAGGGAATGATATCGTCACTCAGGCGTACATACGACTTACCATCTCCAAAGAGCGATGTGATTCATTTTCCATGTCCAATTTTCAAGAATGGTTCTAAAAATGTTTCAAATGAGTAAATATAATATTTATAACATTAATATAATTCTAGAGATGATGTATCTATATATTATACACAATAACCAAAACTCTCGTGAAAAACATGCAAAATAAAATGAAGCGATTAACATGTGAAACAATGGTAATGATGAAATATTATTAACAAATGGTTGGTAAGATATTATAAGAGGATAATATATGATATTATAAATATTAATATGGTTTTGGTATAAATTAATAACATTATTAAAACCATTGTATAGGATGTTAAATCATGTTTAACTAAATGGAAATGCGAGGTAAGGGATTTTGTCTCAATTTCCATTTCATTGAGACATATTTGTTAATATGCACCTATTCAATTTTATATGGTGTATATACTACCACTTTGTCATATTTAACATGAATAACTATTTATTAATAATGATTAATGTTTCGATTCAAGTTTATTATTTCAAGGGGTTACAATTTAAAAGTTACCAAAGAGGTAAGAAGCAATTTTACAATCTCACTTTCATTTGGGATTTCTTTTACTTTCATCGAAGTAATCTTATCATTTATCTTTCATAAGATCCAATTATTTTCTTATACTATAGATATTTAAGAATTTTACATATTTACTTACAAATTTTCCTTTATTTGGTACTTTAATGAAGTAAATAAATTATTAAAAGAAAATTAGATTTTATTTCTCTTTAAATCAGATATATTTTTCTTCCATGTCCATGTTTTCCAAAATTATTTTACAAAAGTCCTTTTATTTACTCAAATGATTTACTAAATACATTTTAAGTTATCTTGAATTTTAAAAGGAGTTTTAAAGGAATATTTCTACTATAATACAAAAGGTATATTTTTTACTTTCTTTACAAAAAATCAAAAGGAATTTTTTTTAACGTATATGGTGATAACAGACTTTTCCACCACCATAACTATTTTTCAAAATTTAGCTTCTTCTACACATTTTAAATGGTTTAATAAAGAAAAATATTTTATGAAGTATTATTTTAATATTTTCCATTCACTTTATTCTTCCAAGGTACATGATTTTATTACAAAAAACTATATTCCTGATGAACCGATGATCAAATCTCATCTCTTGATTAATTTTGTGATTGTTAACTTTCCCTTGAGACAATCACTTTCTTGTGATTATTTTTCATTTGAAATTAAATTTATCTTAAATAACCATATTCTTTCTATCATGGATATGATTATTTCCTAAACCATATTCCATTTTTACATATGGTGTTTACTTTGAAAGTTATTTGATTAACTAGGGAAATATTGATAAATATGTATCATTTAATCAATACATATATTTTTTGATAAGACATATTTTTGGTGAATTAAATAAATCATTCGATATATGAGGAATGATTTAGACATGCAATGATGGGTGGGGCCTGGAATTATATATCCCCTTGATGCATCAATGGGTCTCATGAGACAAATCAGTTGGCCAAATTAAATGGGTTTTTACTTATAGTTTTAAATTTTCTTGACACAAGGTCTTGACGGTATAGATATCAATATATCAGATATCATGATGTCCAATATTAAGAATTTACTTCATTGAGAATTCAGTTATTATTATCAATGAGATTAATACATTGATATTATCCATAGATGAATTTTGTACTCAAGTTAATGATTAAATGGAATGTGTATTTAGTTATTTACCTTTCCATATTGATTATGTCTTATCTAATCATGATAGTAAAGTTATTGATTAAATGACATTTGTGTTCAGTTATTTACCTTGCCATACTGAGTATGCCTTATTGATTCATGATACCTTTTTCTGTACATAACCCTTACTGAGCATTTGAGCTCACCCTTATTCTGTTTCCTTTCCCCAATATATGAAAAAGAATTTTTGAATGATTTCAAGGATGCCAAATGTTTTCCTTTAATATGTTTTATATTCTATTATCAATGTAAATTGGGTATCATGTATTTAACTAGTTCTCTAAAACTACTAAACTAGTTGGTATTTTGGAATTTGACCCCTTGTATATATACCAATGTAATAAAGTAGACATTGGGTTTGGGCTACTAGAGTTGAGGTTGTTACAATAATTAAAAAAACGAGTTTAGTTGCTACATGTAGATGAGAAAAAGAAGATAAACTCAAAAAAATCATGCAAAACACATGAAAGATCGACTGAGATTCCTTTAAACAAGTTTGGAATTTCATACCTTCAGTTTTGAGGTTTGATTTATCCAAACCAATCGAATTTGGTGACAGTAGATATTTGGTTCCATAAGAGCTAGAATGTAGCACAAGGAAGAAGTAATATGATAGGTTTTTTTAAGTGAGTGAAGGGTTTTATCAGCACTTACTCAAAAGAGCTGATAAAATTTTGTTTTATTAGCACTAAAAACATAAGCACTAAGAAATATCACTTTTTTCAGTGCTTTCTTAGCGTTGATAAAATAGACTTTTATCAGTGCTTAACTTAATGTTGAAAAAAATGTAAAAAAATGAATAAAAATGAATAAATATATAATATTAACTATATACTTAATAAAATTATTAAAAATGAACTATACAAACTATTTAAATTAAAAAATAATTAAAAAATAATTTTGAATAAATAAATTATATATATATTACAAACTTAATTTTTTTTTTAAAAGTTGGGGCCAAAGCCTCTTTTTATTAAACAAATGAAAGACCTCTTTTTATTCTGGGTAGAGGGGAACCTATTACATGACCTAAAGGCCCAATTAATATTAAAGCTCATTGCAATATGGCTCATAGGCCCTGACCCATATGCATGTGCCTGCACCACTGGTGGACACCGGTAGCCTGCATCACCCCTGTCACCCCAGTCCCAACCCCATTAGTGTCGACCCCTGCCGTCTCTCATGCACATGCGCCTATGAACCCCCCCCCCCCCAAATTAGGGGTTATTAAGGGTTGAATGCATGAATATTAAAAATGAATAAATAAATTTAAACAAATTACAAAAAAATAAAAAAAAAAAGTGAATTCATAGCATTAATTAAATAAATCAAATATATAAAAATGAATCAAAATGAATAGCTAGATAATATTAATCATATAAATAAAAAAATTACTAAAAATGAATAATATTGACTATTTAAATTACAAAATATTAAAAAAAATGAATTTTAATATATTAATTATATAAATTTCAAATATATTAAAAATATTAAAAATAAAAAATTATTAAAAATTAATAAATAATATAGAATGAATGAATATTAAAAATTAAAAAATAAACTAATTTTATTAAAAATAGTGAATTCATAACATTAATTAGATAAATTACAAACACATAAAAATGAATAAAATGAAAAAATAAATAATATTAATTATATAAGTAACAAAATTACCAAAAATGTATAATATTAACTATTTAAATTACAAAAAATATTTAAAAAATGAATTTAAATAAAATAATTATATAAATTTAAAAAATATTAAAAATATTAAAACATAATAGCCAAAAATGAATAAATATTATTCATATAAATTACAAATATATTGAAAATATTAAAACATAGTAAATAAATATGTATAAATAAATATTAAAAATTAATTAAATTCTCAAAAATATAAAAAATAATAAATCTTAAAAATGAATTAATAATATTAAACATAATAATATTAAAATTGAATAAATAAAATTTAATAGATTACAAAACTATTTAAAAATGAATTTTTAAGATTAATTACTTGAATTGTAAACATATACAAAAATGAAGAATAATGAATAAATAAATAATATAAATTATATAAATAAAAAATATTAAAAATGAATTATATTAACCATTTAAATTAGAAAAATATTTAAAAAAATCCATTTAAATAAATGAATTATATAAATTTCAAACATTTTAAAAAAAATTAAAACTAATTAAATAAAATTGTATAAATATTAATCCTATAAATTACAAACATACTAAAAATATTAAAACTTAGTAAATAAATATATATAAATAAATATTAAAAAATGAATAAATTCCAAAAATATAAAAAATTAATAAATATTAAAAATGAATAAATAATATTGAATGAAATAATATTAAAAAATTAATAAATTACAAAAATACTTAAAAAAATTGAACTCATAACATTAATTACATGAATTACAAACATATAAAAAACAAATAAAATGGAAAATAATATTATTAATTATATAATTAAATAAATTATTAAAAATGAATTATATTAACTATACAAAAACATTAAAATTAATATACATTTATAGAAATCAATTATATAAATTTCAAACATATTAAAAATATTAGAACTTAATAAATAAAAATGAATAAATATTAGTCATATAAACTACAAACATATTGAAATTATTAAAACTTAGTAAATAAATATGTATAAATTTTAAAAAATGAATCAATTACAAAATTATTAATATTAATAAATATTAAAAATGAAAAAAATGATATTAAATGAAAAAAATAATTAAAATTGAATAAATTACAAAAAAAATTAAAAAGTGATTTCATAACATTAATTACATTAATTGAAAACATGTAAAAATGACTAAATAATGAGTAAATAAATAATAACATTGTTGCTAATTATTTATGTTTGTATTGTATTGATTATATATAAAAATTTAATTAATTATTAACCTTTAGAATTTTTAATAATAACTAAAAATATTAATATTTAATTAAATCTATAAATATGTATAAATGTATAAATAACTATCAAAATAGAATATATTACAAAAATATCAAATGAATATATATTAAAAATGAATCAATATTAAAAATGAATAAATTATAAAAAATACTAAAATTGGAGAAATATTAAAAATGATTAAATAATATTGAATGAATAAACAAACATACACATACAGACAAACATACACATAGACATACATGTACACATATATACACATACAAATACAGATATAGATACCCATACACATTCACATTCACATACACATACACATACACATACACGTACACAGACACAGACACAGACACAGACACATACACATCCACATACACATGCACATACACAAACACACACACACACACATACAAACACACATACACATACACATACACATACACATACACATACACATACACATACACATACACATACACATACACATACACATACACATACACATACACATACACATACACATACGCATACACATACACATACACGTACACGTACACATACACATACACATACTCATACACATACACATAAACATATGCATACACATACACATACATGCATATTTGTAAAACCCTGACCTTTTCTAGAGATGTCTCAGTCTTGTTTATAGGTAATCGTTTTCCTTTTGTAGAGTAGTTTTCATTTAGGTTTTACTTTGGGATGTGTTTGGGTAAAAAGTTGACAAAAATGGAAGAAACGGGGAAGTGCATGGTTGGCACACGGTTTTCCCTAACCATGCACCCTGGCCCAGTAAACCATGCAAGCCTAGACAGAGGGGATTTTCAGAGCTGGTACACAGTTTTTCAAATCGTACACCCTAAAAGAGGTGCACGGTTAAGGCATGAAGTTAGGGGAAACTGTGCACCCCGAGCATCAAACCATGCGTACAAGACTTTAATCCCTTGAATTTTATTAAAAAATCCCAAAACCCTGTCTTATACCACCAAATTCTTGAGATTGACCCATAATTGATTTCTCTCAATTACAAAGACTCTCAGAGGGATTCCAAGGAGCTCCTACCTTCGTTCTTGGTGATTCGAAGCTAGGTTTGAAAATCTATACCTCTTTAGGTATGTGGTTTATTCCCAATCATTTTTTCCATTATTCTCCCAACATTTTGGTGGGTTGTTATCCTCTTTTTTTAGATATAAATTTAGATTTTTTGAATCTAT